>OW964553.2:13324755-14524755 GCA_943138885.2 Tholera decimalis | reverse complement strand
TTGTGGGCTACCTAAAATAAATCAATTATAATATTTATCAAAAGTGTAACATTAACAGCTGGGGAGTGGGGTCTTGGAACAAGAATCAAAAAGAAATCCTGAAAATAAAATGTTCTTTCATTTGGCAACATGATAAATTAATTTATTAAGGCATAATTATCTTATCTTACTTACTAATATTATAAATGTGAAAGTTTGTGAGGATGGATGGATATTTGTTACTCTTTCACGCAAAAACTACTGAACCGATCTGAATGAAATTTGGCAAGTAGACAGTTTACATCCTGAAATAACACATAGGCTAGTTTTTATCCCGGAATTCCCACGGCATCTGATTTTACGCGGGGAAACCCTCCAACGCGAACGGAGTCGCGGTCAGAAGCTAGTCAACAATATGTACAAACACAAACATTGACAAACAGCAAGAATAAGATACAGACTAGTAATTGTCAGTATTCTAAAACATCAGTAACAATGAATAGAAAGAAGATGTATAAATTAAGATACAGACATCAAATAATTACATTTTTGTTCTAGGAATTCTGTTATTGTTCCTGGGAGGTTTATATGCTGAATTCAAATCTGTACTTTCCCAACCTGCCATCAGGCTACTTAGCTATCTCAGCTCAAAGTTGTGCGATCTCAAGTACTATGTGTAAAAAGTTTTGCTAAATTTGCTCATGATTTTTAAATATTTGCTAACAATATCTTTGATGATTGGAAAAGTACCTACCCTATTAGTGATTTACGTTATAAAATGAGATCAACTTATGTATAATATATGTATATAGTAGTAGGTGCTCTTAGATATCTGATATTTTTTTATACAGGTTTATTACTGCATAGGCTGGCAATATATGTAAAATCAAAATTTTTAATACTTTTCACCCAAGATTTTATTTAATTCTAATACTTATGTTAAAATAAATAAATATTATCTTACTTCTTAATAATATTATAATATTAGTAAGAAGTATTAAATTGTACAATTATTAATTGTAGAAGTACAATTTATAAATTGTGATGGATGTATAGATTTTTGTTACTCTTTCACTGTACAACTACTGAATGGGTCTGAATTAAATTTGGTAAATAGATAGTTGACATCCTGGAATTCCCACAGGACGGGGTTTATGTGGAAAACCTTCCCATGCAAATGAATAATTAAAAAATAACAATAAGTAAATAAATTCATAAAAATTACTTACACAATAAAATGAGGATCCTCAAGGTTGGGTAGTCTAGTGCATAGTGCTAATGCTAGTAGGCCAAGAAACACCAGGTTTATTTCCAAACGTAAATACACACCTGATGGCAATTGGTGTATACTTTGAGAAAATTCTGTCCGTTTTATAGGGTCTATATCATCTTCGGCTTGATTATCATCTTTTTGCTAGAATTGAAGAAGTGTTATTATAGTCCAACGAAACGAGCAAATGGTGACCCTTAAGAAAATATGCCACACTAAGACAGCCAATTTATTTATACTAAATAGCCATAAAACAAACAACTACAATAATACAAATATTAAAGAAAAGAATAATAGAGAATATTACAGAAACAATAAACTCAGTTTAAGAAATAGTCCACTTATAAAATACAAAATAAGGGTTGATTATAAATATTTCTTAAGATGCCATAATAGAGAGATGATCAAAACATTTCAAGCTGGTATTCTGAAAGGTGTGTTGCATCCAGTTTACAAATGAACTGAAATGAACTGTAACAACAATAATATAAAGAAGCATTTTCTTTATATTATTGTTGTTACAGTTGGATAATACATTATCTTAAATCTTTGGATGAACATATTACTTTTTAATCAAGATTCAAGATGTATACTTGTGTACCGCTAACAATATTATATATAGGCACTTACGACTTCTCTTTCGGCATTTCTGGGCGCTTCTAAGTAACTGTCGGTTTCAAGCTCATTGACCTCCTTATTTTTCTTTTTAATTAATCGTCTTTTGACACTTGTAGGTACATCCATATTTAAGCTTCACCTATTGTAACTCCGTTTGATTTTCATTCATGAATACTTAATAAATAAACTACAAAACTTAATAAATACTCTACAGCGTCACTCCGTTTCAAACTTTTTAGCTTTGCTTTTTAGTTTACGTTTACTGACAGTGACAACCATCAGTGTTGCCAACAGTTCAACTAGCTCTCCATCAGATCCAACTTCTAAAACCACCAGAAAACCATTAACAAAAATCGGCCCTACTATAAAAATCGCTAAAAGGACATCATCCACGTTCCATACATTTTTGGTCCAAATTCTAAAATGGCGGCCAAAGAAAAGAAATACGATATTCTGTTAGAACTTGTTCTGCTTAACATTTCTTATTATGGCACCAAAACTGTGGGACCATTGCCCTCGCTTTTATTTGAGTTCACGTTTTTATTTTATACATTTTCTATGAAATGAATTAAAAAAAGTAATTGTACTGCTATAGCATTACAATAGTTTAAAAAATACAATATTGAGAAAATACAGCCTGCCTGTAGTGGTTTTTTAATGTGTTATTTTGGTTTTTGTGGTTTATGTGATTTTCCACAAATAAAAATACAGTTGTATCATATGTTCAATTGTTAATGAACCCTTTATTATTTCCAAAAATACATGTACGTCTTACAAGAATGTTAATACAAAACATATGGTTAAACAAGAGAATCATCCTCGTCTGGAACTATAATAATGTTCTCTAATTCCAAAGCTGGGGGTAATAACACCTGTAAATGACGAGCGTAACTCATGTACATAATATGCGAACAGCTCCCAGTCGTTCTTTTTCCTATTATGCACGTGCAATAATAGTGATGGATTGCACTTCGACTGGATGATGTTCTGTCTATTACGATGTAGGTATAATATTGGCGAGCTCGGACATGTCGAGATTGCACTCGTCCTCGTATCATTCACAGATCTGTTCCTTCTAACTCTTCCAAGTGTTCATTTGGCATTTCATTACTAAGCTCAATTGAAAACGATCCGTTTTGAAGGATATGTTCACCATAGTAGCTTTTGGTCTGTTTTAATTGGTATACGCCAAGAGCGAATAAAAAGAGATCATCTTCACTCAGCCTAGGAAAATCTGCGAACTCTGCCAGAGTCATCTGCTGTCATTATGGTAAACTGAGCTCGTCTGCGATTATAATTATGGCGATTAACCAGGTTTGCTAATACATTTGGCGTATTAATGTTTTCATTTATTATCTCCAAAATGTCTGAAGCATGTGGATTATTTTCAATTACAACATGGTATTTATTTAAAATGGCTGCTGCGATTCTGAAGTAATCAAACATGTTTCTAGCGGCTCTATTGTTGTATATATTTCATAACAGCCGAAAATCTTTTTTAAATTGGCCATTCACTACTTCCACCACCCATCGACAAATCGTAATCAGCCTTGATTTGCTTGCCTGATCTGTCGTGAGTTGTATTTCATTTTGGTATTTTGTTGCTGGCATATGTGGTATGTAACCGCAAGACTCAAGTTTTGCCACAGAATCGCGAAAGCCACGGTCCAAAATAAACACATCTCCGGTCCTAAAAAACCAAAGGAATGGACTGTTTACATTTCATCATCATACCATTCATGATTTCTGCGTCGGATGTAACGGCAGCATACGGTCCAATTACCTCAATAATATGTCCATCGCAACAAACCAAGAGGAATGGTTTCAGGAGGTTTCTATATTTGTGATGGCTGTAAGACTCGCTGAAAAAAGTAATTGCTACTTTTTTGCAAATATATGTACGTACCATCACAAATTGTTATCGCCTTCCTTTCAACTTCTGGGCTCAAGGGATTCCCGAATAGATGGTTTGGTATTAACGTGTTCCTTAGTGCTACGTTCTCACGTGTTATGTGATCAAAACCAAGGTTTAAGGGTACAAAATCCTGTAAAAGCGCATCGCGTCCAATCTGCAACCACCTTTGGAAGGTTGATTCACCACATTTGAAAATGTTTGCTAGTCTAACATTGGAGTCTCCAGTCCTCAACTTAACTAATACTGCCGCCAAAATACTATTTTTTAGTAACTGACCTCAAGCTTGGCAAACCCTCCATCAATTTGACAAACTGGTCTTGAAGTATTCCAGTCCAGGTATGGAACTCATCCGGTGCCATATTTTCATATTGTTTGAAGTTAATGTGGTCCTGAGTAATATGTCTCTGTAATGTTGATACTATGTCCATTATTTGAACAGAAGTGAACTCTTCTCTTCTCTCTTCTTCAGTAAATACCATACGTTTTGCTCCATGTGTTCATTGCATACACGTGTGCTTTCTGGCACCTAATAACTGTACCGGCACAGTATACGAAACCTTATATTTTCGGGTATCCGACGACGAGATTCATCCAAACAATGTTGAAAAATGCAGCTATTTGAGGTATCCGGTAGCGAAGAAGACCAGGCAATTCCAAGGAAATTGGTCTTGGATTTGTATTTTCGGCTGGCTCATCTTCTTGATCAACTTGCTCTTCGGTTTCTCGCATACATCGTTGGTGCGTACGTTCAGTTATTTGCTCAGTTATCAAGATGATCGCTTTCACGAGAACTCCAAGAGTATCTTCGTCAATTTTCTGTCGATTCACGACACAAGATACAGAAGTCCGTCATGGCTCACTTTAATATAACAGTTTAAAACTCAACAAAAACAATAACCAAGCTACACGTAACAGTCAATAATAAAACTTAACAAGGATGATAACAAACAAAAAAAAAACAGAGCAGCTTATAGCAGGAGCTAGCGAAATTCACACAGCGTACACGATAGTGTTGCTTTCAGAACTAAATAAATATAGTAACAGTTGTGATGCGCGGAGCGGGGCAGGTCGTTCAGCGGGTAGAGGAGGTGCATTACATTGCGTGGAGGTAAACGGCAGCTACCTGGAAGTTTCTATTCAAGCTAAATCCTTTGTTTTGGCAATTCATGTTAAGAAAAATGTGTGCGACGTTTAACTCAAATAAAACCGCGGGCAATGGTCACACAGTTTTGGTGCCATAATAAAAAATAATAAAAAATGTTAAGGAGAACACGTTCTAACAAGATATTGCATTTTTTTTCTTTGGCCGCCATTTTCGAATTTGGACCAAAATGGAGGATGTCCTTTACAATTTTTTTTTTAGTTTTTACGAAAGAAAACAGTATTTATTAATTATTACGTGTATTAGTAAAAAATGTTCTTTAATATGACGTAATAAAATATTTTAAGTCAGTATCAACATACAAGAACTTTTGTCTGCACCATCATTGTCGGTTTCACATTTATATGATGTTTTGCTACCGATTTGTTTATAACTTTTATTGGAATTTCATAATCATTGCAGCATTTTTCTTCCAATCTTAAACACAGCGTGTTTTTAATATTACAGTTAAAATATTCAACTTCATTCTGTTCCTCTGCTTGTTTTTTATTACATTCATACTGCTAAATAGTCTCTCAACATCGGCATTAGAATTAGGTAGTATTAAGAGAGTATTCGCAAAAGTCGCTAATTCCTCAAATCTAGATTCCCCTTGAGCATCTTTGAAATGCAATACTTCATTCCAAATCTTTTTTGTATCTTTGCTCTCGTTCCATTAATGAAGTAAAAATAATATATTTCGTAAAGTTTTAGTGGCTTAGTAGTTGAGTAATAGCACTTTCAGTAATTGAAACTGAATTCTACTTGATCACTAGAAAAAACTACCAGCCCCTAAAAGCAATATTTCACCACTAAAAGGGGTGTCGAAACCACCAGTTTTAGTGGAAAATCCACTAAGTTGATAACACTGACAACCACAGACTACATAGAGATACTACGTATCTGACAACTCTGCTAGGAGCAGTGTGACCAGATTAAATTTTACAAAAAAAAACCGAAGCTCGTTAAAAAAAATCTGAAATCTAGAGTCTGGCAAACGAAAGTAGACACTCGAATTATTTGCAAACTTTTTATATGGCAATGCTATACTAATGTCAACCTATATTTTCCAAAACAAGATGGCATGTTGTTGGTGATTTGTTGTGATCTTGTTAATAGCGTTTATTCAGCGAAAAATGAACAAAACTATTAAAAGTGCAGTACGGGAGATGTTGATTCGCATGATGTCTAAATATCAAGAAAAACAACAGGAGAAAGACGCCGAATTCAAACAAAAACAAGATTGTTTACGTGTGATGTTCGATTTCATAGTTAGTATGACGCTACTAAGTTGATACTTTGTCGTAATTCACAATTTATATTTATCGAGGAAAAATATTTATCTATTTTGATTCACATTCATTTTATAGAATGTTAAACATTATGGTTATTTAACATACAATTAAATGTTGCATGGTTTTTAACATTTTTTGTTCTTTTATAGAAAATCTGGAGGATGTAGCAGGGGTTGATGAGATAGTGAAACCTATTGAAAATAGGAGTGGGTGATACAAATCGTATATAGATACAATACCTATATATTGGTACAATATCCAATACCTATATATCGGACGGCACTGAATCTATATATCAGGTATCCGCGTATCTAATGCATTGATGTTGGTATGATGAGTCATAAAACAAAAACACCACACAATATCGGTATCGCACTATGATATTCGGTTCAAACTGATATTGTGATACGCGTCTTCGATGCGCGCTGGAGTGTCAACACTACACAAAAATACATTCACTGATTTCGTGTATACAGTTACAAATAAAATATAATGATGTAAAAATATAAGATGTTAAATATATCGAACAAAACCGAAACCTAAAAATCACAGTATCTTACATAGCAGTTTCGTTTCAGAGTTCCACACAGATTCAGCCAATATATAGATATTGGAATATATAGATGCGATATCCGATATTTAAAACCTATACTTAGGTACGATTTGATACAGAATAAAACCGATATTACCCATGCCTAATTGAAAAACTTACGGATTTAGAGCAGAAAGATAGAATAAGAACCCAGAATCAGTACTTGGATAAAATAGCTTCAATCACTGGTAAGTTTTTACTAGGAGTACATAACTTTTATAAAGATGTAATTGAATTCATGATTTGAAAACCTAATCATTTTGTTTTACCATTCTTTACAGAAGTGAGCGTTACTACATTAATAAGAATTAAAAAGGAAGGTGCGCGTAAAGGCCATATAAACCCACAGTGTCCGACATAGATAGTTTCGACATAGATGCTATTCGTAACAAAATTAACGAATATTATATCGTTAGAAAACAAGTTTAAAACGAAACACCAGAGCCAGTATATGAAGCTGATGAAATTCTGAAGCAGAATGGGCACGAGGTATTGCGAGTTCCCCCCTACCACTGTGATCTAAATGCCATTGAGTTAGTATGGAGTTTGGCTAAACGTAAAGTGGCAAGTAAAAATATTGCTCAGTGGACTTACAGAAATTTATAAAAGAGTCGTTTGAAAATATAACTCCCGAGGAGTGAAAGAAAATGACTGATCATCTCATCCATGTTGAAAATAAACATAAAGAAAGGGACAGAATTACAGAAAATAATTTAGAACGTTTTATAATTAACGTAGGAAACAATGACTCCAGTGACTCTAATGAAACTTTCCACATGGAAGTCTTACATTCAGATTTTGACTATAGTGAATAAATCAGAACTGTTTTAGAATACTGTTGTTTTTTTTAAATCGAATTTAGACAATATCTAAACTATTACCTACCTAAAATATCTCTTGTATTTTTATTCCGATGAAATAAAATACATAATTCTAAAGTATCAAATATAGTTATTCCAGGTATTTAATAGTAGTTTTGGGGTTGCTATGCTGATATTTTTTAAATTTGCCGCGCTTTTTCAGTCTCTACTTTCGTTTGCCAGACTCTAGCGTTTATTCAGCGAAAAATGAACAAAACTATTAAAAATGGAGTATGGGAGATGTTGTTTCACATGATGTCTAAATATCAAGACAAACAACAGGAGAAAGACGCCGAATTCAAACAAAAACAAGATTGTTTACATGTGGTATTCGATTTCATAGGTTAGTATGACGTAGAGATGAGTCGTATCTACTAGAACAGATCCGAAGAATAGGTAAATTTCGATACTAGGCGGCACCTATTCTCACTTTGACAACACCTAGTATCATGAAGTATTGCGAAATCCAACTGCTCTTAGGCTTCATAGCACTAACGCGTAATTGCATTCCATTCACTCAACACGTTATAAACCTGCTTTACCGCTCATTCATGTTTGTCAAAATCATTCGTTTGTCAGTCACTTTTTAAACCCTAATTAAAGTAACGCAACGCGCACGCGTGTTGTGCAAGAATATATATTCTGTCCTTTTTTAACTACGCTATTCCGTAGTCTTCCCATCTTTATCTTTCAATACTCGAGACTAGTCAGTAATCATTCGATCCGAGAATACTCGATCCGAATGAGTACCAACTAGTCTCGAAAAGACTAAGTAAATAGATACTTCGTAATACTTAGTCTTGTCAAGACTAGGTGGTACTCATTCAGATCGAGTATTCTCGGATCGAATGATTACTGACTAGTCTCGAGTATAAAGTCCAATTACTAGGTACCAACCTAGTCTTATCACTGATTGCTGGTGTTAACACCCTAAGTTCAATAGAAATATCAAGTACAGGAGAAGTGGCAACGAGGTGAGTCCGTGAAGCTTAAAGACCGTCATCGTAAAATTTAATCAAAATACCGTGTTCATTTGTTGTTTAGCAGTTTCCTGCAAAATTAGTAGCCACAATAAAAAAATTACTTGGACTAAGTACGTGCACCATGACCACATTCGATAAGTAATATTTGATACTAGGTGGACTAGGGACTAGGTGGACTAGGTGGAATAGGTATCTGTATCACGTATTTTTAAATACTAAGAATAGGTGCACCTAGTCCCAAATTTACCTAGTACAACCCATCTCTAGTATGACGTACTAAGTTGATACTTTGTCGTAATTCATAATTTATATTTATTTTTTAGCAAGGAAAAATATTTATTTATTTTGATTCACATTCATTTTATAGTATGTCAAACACCTTCATAATAATACATTGTGGTTATTTAACATATTATTACATGTTGCATGGTTCTTAACATTTTTTTTTTTCTTTTATAAAAAATCTGGTGGTTGTAGCAGGGGTTGATGAGATAGTGAAAACTATTGAAAAACTTACGGATTTAGAGCAGAAAGATAGGATAAGAACCCAGAACCGGTACTTGGATGAAATAGCTTCAATCACTGGTAAGTTTTTACTAGGAGTACATAACTTTTATAAAGATGTAATTGAATTCATGATTTGCAGAACCTAATCATTCTGTTTTACCATTCTTTACAGAAGTGAGCATTACTACATTAAAAAATAATTAAAAAGGAAGGTGCTCGTAAAGGCCATATAAACCCACAGTGTCCGACTTAGATAGTTTCGATATAGATGCTATTCGTACCAAAATTAACGGATTTTATATCGTAAGAAAACAAGTTTAAAACGAAATACACCAGAGCCAGTATATGAAGCTGATGAAATTCTGAAGCAGAATGGGCACGAGATATTGCCACTTCCACCCTACCACTGTGATCTCAATGCCATTGAGTTAGTATGGAGTTTGGCTAAACGTAAAGTGGCAAGTAAAAATATTTCTCTGCCTGCAGTGGAGTTAGAGAAAATTATAAAAGAGTTGTTTGAAAATATAACTCCCGAGGAGTGAAAATGACTGATCATATTGTTATCCATATTGAAAATAAATATAAAGAAAGGGACATCATTACAGAAAATGATTTAGAAAGTTTTATAATTAACGTAGGAAACAATGATTTCAGTGACTCTAATGAAACTTCCCACATGGAAGTCTTACATTCAGATTTTGATTATGGTGAATAAATCAGAACTATTTTAGAATACTGTTGTTTTTTTTATTCGTATTAAGACACGATATCTAAACTATTACCTACCTAAAATATCTCTTGTATTTTTATTCCGATGAAATAAAATAGATAATTCTAAAGTATCAAATATGGTTATTCCAGGTATTTCATAGTAGTTTTGGGGTTGCTATGCTGATATTTTTTAAATTTGCCGCGCTTTTTCAGTCTACTTTCATTTGCCAGACTCTACGAACTTGCACAGGGAAAATATACCAATAAAAATACTAATTTTCAAAACATAAGTATTTTTATTTATTAATCATCATCATCATCGCAATAAATATTAGAATTATATTTTAACATTCTGTTTGATGGGTTATAATTCACACAGCCTCCTTCATCTTTTATACTTTGTTTGGTTTTTAAAATTGCAGATATACTTTATTTTATGAATCTGTTTCTTTGTTCCGTTTTTATTAAATTAATCTGTGAAAATATGCGCTCGCATGCAGCATTAGACACTGGTATACATAACAGAGATTTACTGAAACTAGTTATATTCTTGTATTTTAATGTACCATCACTGTTAGAAACCCAACTTCCAACCAAAATTGTTCACAAGAAAGTGGTGAACCAGTGATCGAAGATTGTAATAAATTACTTACTTCGCGATCAAGTTTGAGTGTTCTATATCCTTCGTCAATTATCAGCATTTGTTCTGGCTGTACTTCGTATGGGAAAGTTTCCATAACATTTCTTAAACTACTAAATTCTTTATTCACGGCAGTGTGTGGGTCAAGAAATATCAGTTCTCGGAAAATTTGATCTTCAAAAGGCAAACGTGATTTCAATTGCGTGCTCAATTCAATTAAAAACATATTGGCACTTTCTGAAAAAATCAGCAATTTGTTCTTTCATGTTTATGTTTCCCCTATGTTTAATTAATTCTTGACCCACTTGAATCCCTACGTACATGTTATTCAATGGCAAATAATTCACACTAGATTTTGGGTCTAATGTAAATACGTTGTCCGTGCTTTTTATATAATTAGTTTTCATATAGCAACCCAAAATCGACAAGTAGGTACATACTAGAAGCATCATCATATAATCTTTCAATGCACGGGTAGTCGCCTTGAAAAATTATATTAAATTTGTTTACAATCGGCAAAATGTAGTCTAAAAAGTAAAAGTATAATTTGTTTATATTATTATTAAAAGAATGATACAAAAATTCTGATGACATAATGCGATCACTCAAATATTGGTCTTGAAAAAACAACTGCAGTGCCCTCCATTGCTCAATTATTCTATTAACACAAGCATGAAGCGATAGCCATCTTATATCATAATGACGCAGTAGTCTATGTTTTTCAGTGTCAGTGAAATTTTGGAACTCAACAAACTCTCTTTGACGCTTGCTGCTTTGAGAAAAATATCCATATACTTATTTTACTATCTGTTCTCTAGGTAGTACTTTGCAAGGATGACTACCACTTAATGCTGCAGAAGGACAAACACATTTTATGAATAAGCACTTTGGGTTCACTTCTTTAATTTTTGTAACAATGCCAGAGTGGTGACCAAACATCACATTTGTAGTATCAGCAGCGAACCCCAACACGTCTTTTATATCTAAACCTAACTCGGATAACTTTTATGACAAAGCATCAAATAAATGATCTGCAGTCTCACCACTTAAATCAACTAAATCAAGGAATTTGGTTTGTACTTTACATTTGGTTTCAGAGAAGTATTTGATTACTATCGCCAACACTTTGATTGTGGTGACATCTGTACTTTCATCGATTACAATTGAATATACTGGTTTACCTGACGGAGATACAGTACGAAGTATTTCTTCAATCATAACTTCGGGTTCAAATTCGGGTCCTAAAACGTTATAGGTAATAGCTGCTGCTTTGGTTCTCTTGCAGGAAAATTCTTTTGCAATTTCGGAGTCAGGAAAACATTTCACTAGAACATCACTAAGATGGTCCATAGCTAGGGTTGCCAAATCTCGAAAGGACCAACCCGGGAGAATTTGTATCTTTAAGAAATTTAATCCCCCCCCCCCCTGTTAATCCCCCACAAAATCATAAAAGTTTTTACATGTCACGCACGCCGCGTGCGCCTCATGCGTGACAGAGACAGACACCGCCGAACCAACAACTTCGACGACGAGACAAACAGGTTTAGACCGGCAGAGGAGCGGCGCGAGGTGCTGTGGCTGCAAAGCGAGTGAATAGATATTAGCGACGGATGCATTTCTTTTTTAGAAAAAACCGGAGAAATTATTGCTCTCCGGGAGGTCGGGAGGTTAACCATTATTACCGGAGTCTCCCGGGCAATCCGGGAAGGTTGGGAACCCTATCCATAGCTCTAAAAGAGATGTTGTGTTCTGAAAGAAAACCGCATAAACGCAGCTCCGCTTTCTTGACTTCGTCTTTCAGTGGTGCCTTTTTGAAAAATGTATCACGCTGGAAACAAGTAAAAACATAAATTATACATTATGATCATACACTAAATAAAGTACCTGCGAACTTCTCGACTTTAGGTACAGTAATTCTAATTTTACTAAAAACTAAAAACAAGTTAAGCTTACCTTTGACTGTCCTTTATATTTGTTCAAGTTCGATTTATGCTTTTCAGTATTTGCATGTTGTTTTATAGACGCTAATCTACTTTGGAGTTCAGCACTGCACGCTTTACAAAACGCAATGAACTCGTCATCTTTATAACGTGAAAGCCACGAAGAAAACTCCGGAATTTGTTCCCATTTAGCCAAATAACTTTGCTGAAAACTAGACATGTTTTCTGGATTCTGAATTTCGTATCAGATAACAGCGTGCTAATACGCTGCCGCATAATAAGCAATAACAAAAAATCGCGTGCTCTATTTATATTACGATGAACACGTACAATATAAACTTAGGGAAAATCCCGAATTATTGAAACTTTCAATAATTCGGGAATTTCCCTAAGTTTCAATTTAAAAGTTTGAAACCAAACCTTCAAAGATTAAGCCCAGTGCAGAACAGAAAATCATTTTGTGACTAGATGATTCGATACTATTTGTAATTCTAGGGGGCCCATCTGTCATGTCCTATCTGTAACTTACTGATCTTTGCTCCAAAATGAAATTTAGACTAAATCCGGAAATTCCCCTGAACATCAATGTACGCAGTTTCTTTTTTAATAATTTTATCAAAGAGAATATAATATAAGAGACGGAACTTAGAACATTCAGTCTGTGAGAAATTGTTAACCTTCTTTAGCCAACCACAAAAAAAAAACATAGCTACCAACATTAAAATTTCAACTAGCACTGTCTATGACAATCATGACCTTGACGGGAAGAACTGTCATTGATAGGGATGCGCAATGTATAGAGAACTCAATAAACTTATCGATATGTTTAAAATTTATCGATATCGATGAAACGCATTCTATGCAATTAATTGGGTTCTATTTAAAACTAATTATTTTGAAAAAACTGTGTAAAATAAAACACTCATATTATTTCAACATTTATTTATTGATATAATTATATTACTAGCGACCTATATCACTTTATTTATGATCTATTTTTAATTGGAATAAGGGTAGAACAGAAATAATAATTACAATAGCTCTTCATATGTTTAAAAGGTGTATTCCTGTCTTCCCCGTCATAGTCACGGTATTTTTAGTCACTTTATAAAAATAATTGCTGTCCCCGTTAAACTAATCGCGCGGTTCTAACAAGTAGTAAAAATATTCAATAATTTAATATAAAGACTATACGAGACGAGACGATAACAAATATTACTTATGTTATAATAACAATATTACACAAGTAATATTAAGTAGAAATTATAGTATAAAGCCGGGTATTCATTAGGCAACAATTGTTAATAAACACTGTTTCACTATGTATGATCATCTTTGAAAACAGTTTATCAACAGTTTATAAACAAAGGTGATGAAACATTGTTTCTTAAACATCAAAACATTTTGTTTATAAGCAAAAATCAACAGGTGTGGATATGTGTTGTGCGAGTTTATAAACATGGAAGTAGCAGGCTGCATTTCGTTTTTTCTAATTGCTCCATCAACTGCTTTTCCCTTGGTGTTAAATCTGTAGACAGGTTTTTAAATATGTATAAGCAAAATATTTGATAAAATTTGTAAATATTTCCCTGCATATAAAACGCAAGGATCTTTTCTAAGTAAAATGAACAATAGAGCACTATTTCGAGAATTTCTTGATTATATGAGTGGGTGGGACAGACTGTCCGAGGCCAAGGCATACCAATTATGAAAATAAATAAGTAATGCAAATAGTAATTAGTAAAGGAATAGCAAACGTTTTTTTTACGTATAATTTGTTGAGAATGTAATATTAAAAGAATTTGGTGATTTTATTTAAAATATTTACCATTTTGGGCCAGCCTTGGCCAGCTTGTGGATGGCACTGCTTCAGGCAAAAGATCTGAAATGATATACATATTTTAATTTGAAACTAGTTTGGAAACTATCAGATATTCAAGGTTCACTATTTTTTTTTAATTTGAAATAGAAGTAGTATCCTAATTTTGACCTCTTTAATGAATTTGGCAAATATTTTAAATGATAAGCTTCGCCTGGGTGGTGGTTGGATATTATTCCACATTCATTATGATGATGATAAATGGTTATTAATATGTATATCTATAAATAACTATTAATCCCTTTAAATGCCATCATCATCCCACATTCCTTGTATCCTCTCAGACCACTTCAACAGCTCACTGTGCATTTGTCTTGACTTAAATGCATTATGTCTGTCCCTCTCGCAGAGACCTGTGCCCTGTCTCCCAGCATTGAGTACACTATAGGCTAATTACGATGATGATTATGAATAATTTACCATTTTGAGACAGCTCCTTAAGGATATGTCTGGATTGCTGGCTTGTGGATGACACTGCTTCAGGCAAAAGATCTGAAATGATACATTATAATTTGAAACTAGTTTTGGGATCTACCAGATATTCAAGGTTCACTAGTTTTTTTTTTTAATTTGAAAGAGAAGTAGCATCTTAATTTTTAACTCTAATGAATTTGACAAATATTTTAAATGATAAGCTTCGCCTGGGTGGTGTTCGGATTTTATCCCACATTCATTATGATGATGATAAATGGTTATTAATATGTATATCTATAAGTAACTATTAATCCCTTTAAATGCCTAATATATTCACTTGTGTTTTTGGTTCAAAATCAGCCTCGAGACTCGTTTCAGCGTTTTTTGATATTCCACATGTATTTCATACTTGAAAAATTCATTCTATACAGGATACTTAATCATATTATATTTACCTCTTGACTCTGAATGTTGATACACATGTTGTGGAAATTCTGCCAATTGTCCGTCAGTGAGAGGTAAGGCCATCAAATTCAAAGATGGGATTGCATGTCTTTTCAGACGATTTCCCTTTTTGCTAAAATCCTTTTTTCCAAAGTGGTTAGCACATACATTTCGCTGCTCATGCAGTTTTTCTATTGGTAGATGCACCATTTCTTCATTACCAACTGCTTTTAGCCACTCTCGGCAGCTGGACGATACAAAATATTAAAAAGTTATTATTAACTATGAATTTATTAAGTATGATTTAAACTTGAATCAGTGATTTAAAAAACTCGACATGTTACATTTTCCCAGAAGTGAGTTTAAGTGCCAGTATCATATTTTATAAACATAGACCTATCTACCGACTGTTAAAGTATGAAATAATCACTCCATTCATAAATTAGTAGTTCATAGCATACAAAGAAATATCACTCACAAAACATTAATAAGATAAAGTATTTATAGCAGTGTGAACTGTGAAATGTACGGTGAGTGATATTGTTGTGCTATGAATTATATGCTATTATTATATAATAGAATAGTCTGAAATAATCTTAACATGTGGAGTTTTTGAAGTCACCAATTCAGTTATGAAAACACCTAATTTACACGATCAGTGCTACTAAATGGAATAGTTTCTTGGGATATGAAATTCTAGAATAATCACCAATTACACCATATTTACATAATGATATCACAGGTAGATAATGAAATGTCTTAGACTCTCTGAATGTAGTATATAGAACCTAGTTTCTTGTAATCATGCTAAAAACATGGTATTTAGCAGTTAACCTACATACTAAAATATATTGTAATCTTGATTGATGGCCAGAGGGTCATAATACAGAATTTGAATGATGCTATTTACAATAGGATATTTACAATTTATTTACACTTATATTAAACAGGTAAAGTTCGTGAGGTTGTAGGGGGGTAATCTCTGGATCTACAGAACTAATTTCGAAAATTCTTTTATCAATAGAAATCCACGTTACTTGCGAGTGTCATAGGCATAATTTATCCCGAAAAATAAATGCTTACCACCCAACGAAGTATGCATGGGTCAGCTATTAGCAATATGGAAAAATCATCAAACTTGAGTGGTTAACAACATATAGGTACTCACCGGTTTGGATCCAGTGGAAACTTGGAAAAAAACAACTTATTTCCAGTATGCCAGGCCTCCTTGATACCACAAACTTCACATCTTCTGTAACCCTTACCCATGATGGTTCACAAACTGTCTCAATTATTATAGTAAAAACAAATAAGTCTCGCAAGAGTCACTTACACTAAAAGAGTTAATATCTCGATAAAACTATGTGAGGGTTAAACGGAGGACGATGCTCGATTCAACGTTTTACATACAATCACTGAAATTATTCTGTTATGTTATATTCCGAAATCATAAAGAAAAAGGAAAACAAACAGAAAAATCACAACATAAACATGGACGACGCGAAGGCAGACATGTTTGTCTGCACAGACAACAAATCTACAGTTTTAGTGGTTTAATGTTGGTCATCCTCAGATTTTGACGTTTGTTTCTGAATGTTGGCTAAAGAAGGTTACAAATCCCATATAAAAAAGATTTGTTCGGAGTTTCACAGGATTTAATTTTATGACATGGCTATGGTATTGCCATAATTTTTTTCCAAAATATACCCAAAAATACTGGCTTCCGCCAATATACCTTTAAGGACGCATTTACGTTTATCACTCGCTCAATTTTAGGTATCCTAGTAGCAACACAACAACATTGCGCGCACACACACTTACAAACCATTGTTCGCCCGATTTTATACATTACTTAACTAATCTTGATACTTGAAGGTAATATTATATTTTCTTTAATATTGTTTGACCATAATGAGTTGTAACTTATTGTTTACAAAGGGTTACATGCTTATTGATTAGATGTTAGTTTCAATTTTGTATTAATGTGTTTGACGCCCGATTAGGAGTACTGGGGGACTTTGGAAATAAAATACTCATATGTGATAAAAAAAATAAGAAATAAAGAAAAGTTTCGTCATGCCTGTCTATCTGTTTATCCATCCATCCGTATGTCACAGCCATTTTCAACCGACGAAAAAAACGGAGGAGGTTATCAATTCGACGCGTATATTTTTTTATGTTTAATCACCGATTCAGACGGCTGAACCAATTTAGAAAATTCTTTTTTTGTTTGAAAGGGTATACTTCGAAGTTGGTCCCATTGTCACAAAGTCAGGAGCTGATAATGGGATCTTGGAGTAATCGAAGAAACTCTTCAAATATTATAGGCACACCTACAGTGATTTGAGTATTTCATTATAGCAACTTGTGTAGTTGCATTCGAAAAGCACCACTTGTGAAGTGGATCTGATGATGAAGACCACAGATGGCCACTGGAACTACTCAATATATAAGTAGGAATAAGAAGTATTTCATGGGTTCCACTTCGATTACTTGAATATGGTTATTAAGCACAATATGCTCGTCACAATGCATATGATGAAGTGAAGCTGATGGTGAAGTACCACGAGAAGTCCTCAACAATTAACGGCCCAGCATTGGGAAAAGCAATATTTTGTCTACTTTCTAACTAATTTTGGAAGTCGGACACCGCCTACCGAAATTAAAGTTATTTTTCACTTTGCAGTGTGTTTTGGAAGTCGGTTTAATTTTTTTTGGTAAAAAGTTTTTATATTCCGAAACTATTAGGACTATAGATGTGAAACTTGGTAGGTAGATGTATTCTGTGAACCGCTTTCCGATTTTAAGAAAAAAAATGAAAAACTAAAAAAAAATATTTTAAAAAAATATTTTCAGTTTCAGTTCCATGTACCCCACATGAAACTGAAAATATATTTTTTTTCATGAAAGTTATGCGTATGTGGTATTAATATACAGGTCTTTAAAAATGACATTGAAGTTTCTAAAACCACTTTTTCATAAAATGTGTCCCCCCCTCTTACTTCTATAATAATGGAGTGAAAAATTATACATATAATATATGCTATGGTCGTTAATGTAAACTTTCAACCAAAATGGGTTTGAACGAGATCGGGTTGGTAGTTTTTGAGATACAGCATATTTTCTAAAACCGCAAATATAACTTTGTAATTCATACAAACACTATGAAAAACAAAGTTATTTGGCGTAGTTGTAAAAAATGTAAATAAGCTAGTTTTAAGAACTTTGTAAGGTTTTTTTCTTCAAATATATATACATTATTATATTATTATAGTTACTACGGAACGCTTCATGGGCGAGTCTGACTCGCACTTGGCCAATTTTTTAGTTTTAGTACGAACTGAACATTTTGGCATATTGAACCATATGAAGTAAGCCCAACAAAAGGTAACTGTTGTATATCGTTGAGGAATTCCCTCGACTGTCTATGATCTCCATCATCAGACTTGTAATGGCACTTATAACCCATAAGGGTGCAAAGTTCTCATCAATATACACTGGACAGCAAATAAACCGAGCCACCCGCTACCTAGGCACTCTAATTCGATTTTCTCAAAAACTAAAAAACCTACAATTATCAAAGTTGTACCTACAGAAAGTGCGTTTCATGGTGATTAAAATGAAAGGAAACTCATTGGGTTTAATCAATATTTCAGTGTTTATTAAGGATTTTACAAAGAAGAGTCGTTTTCCAGTCGTGACAATCGTTAGTAATGATAAAGTGAAAAAAAAAATTAAAGCCAAAAACAAAGATAAAATAAAAAAAAAGTTTTTGATCAATATTACGTATTCCCTCCCCTTGCTCGGATAACTGCCAGCATCCTTGTATTCATCGACCTTACGAGCCTGACGATAAAATCTTGAGGAATTGTATTTCACTCCTCTTCAATTGCGATTCGCAGCTCTGGAAGCCTTGTTGGAGCAGGTACCCGGGCTCGAACCCAACGTTTCAGCTCATCCCATAAGTGTTCTATCGGATTCAAGTCCGGGCTTCGAGCTGGCCAGTCCATCATACGAATGCTGACGTCGCGTAGATACTGGGTCACCACATGAGCAACATGAGGCCGTGCATTATCATGCATCAATTGCATATCCTGTCCGATATATCCTGCGTAAGGTACCACATGGTCTGCGAGGATTTCAGTAATGTAGCCATGAGAAGTCAGTCCACGTGTACGGCCCGTCAGTTCTATGAAAACTAATGCTGTATGTGCTGTTAAGGAGATGCCGCCCCAGACCATTACAGATCCTCCTCCATAAGCAACAGTTTCCTCGATGCAACACTGAGAATAACGTTCTCCAGGGCGACGATATACTCTCTGACGTCGATCACTTCCATGTAGACTCACCCTGGTCTCATCAGTGAAGAGTACATTACTCCACTGCTCTAATGTCCAATCCCTATGCTCTCGAGCAAATTCAAGTCGTGATCGACGGTGTGCTACCGTTAATGCTGGGCCTGTTGGAGCTCTTTTTGGGGTCAGGTTCCGTTCAGCTAGTCTCCTTCTGACAGTATCTGAACTTATGACCACTTGGCGTTCGTCACGCAGACTTTGTTGGACTTGAACTGCGTTGAGGTGGCGATTTCGCAGAACAGTAAGGTGGATATAACGATCATCTGCTGCTGATGTAGCCCTAGGTCTGCCCGTACCTGGACGGCGATCGAATGCTCCAGTCTCTAGGTATCGTCTGTAAACTCGTTGCACCGAAGATCTGCTGATTCGAAGCCTTCGAGCGACTTCACGTTGCGCAATGCCTGCTTGAAGTAATGCTACAGCTTGAGCTGCTTCCTGAGGTGTTGTATCCATTATTAATCGAAAAAAGTAGCAAAAACACGCGTCTGAGCAAACGATGGACAAAAACTAAAGAAATGATAAGAAATATCCGACTATGTACTCTCATTGTAGAGAAAAAGAACGCTAATTTCAAACTCTGGTGAAAACAGAGCAAATCGTTAGCATTGTGTTTGTTGCTTGATTACAATGTGAGTTGACGGTACTTTCGAATTAATTTGTAGTCATTTTAATCACCATGAAACGCACTTTTTGTAGGTATAACTTTGATAGTTGTAAGTTTTATACTTTTTGAGAAAATCGAATCAGAGTTCCTAGGTAGCGGGTGGCTCGGTTTATTTGCTAACCAGTGTAAATGAATTAAGTCCTAACACAAGGTAGCTACTGTAAACCGTTGAGGAGTTCCCTTAACTATCCTTCGTCTTTATCATCAGACTTCTAATGACAGTCACAAACTATCTAGGTGTAATGTTCTGGTCAATTCAAATTAATCAAGCCCAAACAAAAGGTTACTGCTGTAAATCGTTGAGGAGTTCCCTCGACAGTCAGGAGTTAATCTGGTGAAAGGCTCCATCATCAGATCAACTCTAGACCTTCCTTAATTTGTAGTACTTTAAGATGCTTAATGAAAAAAAACACATTTATACGGTCGAATTGCGAAACCTCCTTATTTGAAGTCGGTTAAAAAAAAATTGTTGTTTCATGCTAGGTTCAGTAACCAATATCCATCCAATAAAAATAAGTATGGTTCTCGTTCTTACTTTTGTTTCGGTACGAAAAAGTATCAACGTATTCTATTCACAGTATACAAGACGCCACACTCTTTATTATAGGTTTCGACGTATTTATTTTTTTGAGGAAAGTGATACACCCCTGCGTTCACGAGCGCGTCTGAGCGCGGAATGACGGTCGAAGCCGTGCGTTGTGCGTTCGGTAGAAAAATGTTTGAAGAAATTTGAGACCGATTTTATTTTTCTCATAAATCATAAAGTTTTTTATGTATGGTCAAAATAATTAGCTTAACGTATAGATAAATACCTAGGCTATAATTTCTTTTTATTTTGAAGTTAAGAATATGCTCCAGATTTGGCTTACAGGTACCTATTCAGACCCCATTTTTTGTAATTTTCTACGATTATTGCGGCGATAAAAACGTATTTGTGTGAAAAAGATGTATCGGACTGTGTAATTATAATGCATTCAATGTGGAGATGAATAAATTATCTTGAAATTAATACCATAACATTGTCAAAATTTTAACTCCTTATGTATCAAAATGGTACCAGAAAAACATTGATATTTGCGAGAAAACGTAAATGCGTCCTTAAAAATACTTAGAAAACTTACTTATACCTTTAGAAAACTTATTAAAATATACTCAAAAAGTATTAAAATACTGAATCCGGTCACACTGGCTAGGAGTATATGTGTTCTGTGTTGGTTCGTTTAGTAGGTAGAAGATCCTTGGTTCTGTGTTACTGACTGTGAGTTTGTCAGTTTGTGAGACTGTGACTCAAGCCAGTGTTGCCAACAACGCTGAGGCCGATGTCGCCTATTTTTCACAGATTAAGTAGCCTAATATAGCCGAATTTCACTCAGTGGTAGCCTAAGAGTATGTAGTCTAAAATATTCAGTAAAAATGTAGTTTAAATGAACCAGGGCTGCCAGGTGAAAAAAAAAAGGTGTGACCGTACGCCAACTACAATAAAATCGTATGCCAAGCAAATTTTGAAATGAAAAGATCGTACAACCTAGAAATATAATATTTTTATTAGAAATAACTGAATCAGACCAAAAACACGAGACATATTGTTATGGCAATTTTCGTTTCTTCAAACAACAAACACAAAAAAGCAATCAAGACAGTACCTATACAGATTCAAATAGGATATTTATACTACGTAGGTACAGATCGAGACTGATGAGGAAAACAGGTTTTTGACAAGTCGCAATTATTACCGAAAAAAAAAAATAATAAGTTTCGTAAAAATGCAAACAAATACAGCCTTTAAATGACTAAGAAAAGAGTCTTCATTCAAGTACAAGTTCTAGGTATGCGTTAAGCAAGGGCGGATCCAGCTTTGGTGCCGGGGGGGGGGGTCACATAATCGTGGTCAAGTCACAAGAAGTTATAATTTGTATTTCCCGACTCCGCTGCCACTTGGCCATCCACTGCCGATATTCGTTTACAACGACAGAAACTGGAGTATAATCTAGTAACAGTGTTTAAAAATTTTAATTAGTGGTCCACCTAGGTCCTGGACCCAGCTCAGTGAGGGTCATGACCCCAATGCGCCCCCCCCCCCCCCCCTGGATCCGCCCTTGGCGTTAGGTTGTTGCGGAATTCCTCGAAACTCAAACTTGCCAGTGGAGCACGTTTGTTTCATTATGAAATGTTGCCAGGTATGTAAAAATCGTACATTTTTTCAACGATGTTATAGTTTTTATTTACTGATGAACATTATAAAGCGTTATATTATTTTAAATATAGTCTCCTTCTTTTATTAAATCAACACTATAAAAACAATGAGATGAAATACCATAAGAAATTAATACAGATCGTGCTATTTAGCACCTGTTTGAGCAATAAGTTTCCACTTATTGCATTACATTACAGGGAAAATCCCCCCGGATGACTCCGAACGCTTTGCAATCTAGGACAAATCCGGGAAACCCAGACGGATGGCCTGGTTTCCCCGGATAAGCCGATAAAAAACCAGGCCCGGGTCGACGGCACGTCGTGTTAAGCCATTGCATGCTGGGGTTGCGGGAATGTTCTAACGAGAAACCGCGGCCCCGGACCACAAGGGTAACTGAAGGAACAGGGTGGGTTTTTAGTCAGTAGTTGCCTGACACTCCCTTCTGCTAAAAATGGAATAAAATGGTGTATTGTGCAATAAATTCAAATTTACTCGACTTATTATTAGTGACAGCTCCCAAAATTGCAGGCTGCGACCGCGCTTAACCTCACGTGTATAGGTTTCGCATAATCAACAATAGCCGTTGTCATCACTGTGGAGGAGAGGATGCTGATTTGGATCATGTAATCTTACAGTGTTCAAGTTTTAACATTCAACGTATGGTTTTAGTCAGTGAATTGGGCGAAATAAATAACAGTTATATTCAAAGTGAACGTCAAAGTGTTGAGAATGTTCCCCGCCGCGTACAGGAATTATTAGTAAACAAGAATTATTTTACTGTGTTGTATAAGTACATTTGTAATACGGTAGAAAAAATTTACTTAAAATTAATAATAATGTATATAATTAAATTGGCTGTAAGCATCACAGTTCTCTAGACATCTCAGTTAAAAATATTATTATAAAGATTTAGATTATTATATAATTTACTTTGTAAAAAAAATTATTCCTCTTACTATTATTGCGTTGTATATATGTTACGGCTAAAGGTGGGTGTGAACATAAACTTAAGATTAGCCGGCTAAACTTAGGTTTATCTTCGAGAAGGAGCTAAAGTCAAGCTAAAGTTCGATATCATGTTAGTTTGTGTCGTGATATTGCATATTTAGCCGGCTAATGTGCATATTAACCGAAACGAAACGGCTAAAAATGTATGGCAAAATATTTTTGAGGCAACTAAGAACTTAATGGGCTGCTAACTACTTGGTTGCAAAAAATAATGACTTGGCAGCCAATATTAACAGCCGGATATAAAACATTGTATTATTAGCAACTATTGGGCACCCCGACTCAGAGTACCCCGACTTGGATAGGTTAGGTTAGGTAAGTGGTTATTTTTTTTTAAATCACCCAGAAATAGGAGCCCCGCGAAGCGGGCCTCCGTCGATTTTGCGTAAAAACTGTTGTCACCTAACAATAAATTCAGTTGCTACACCATAAAATCACTGCCAACTTAAATTTAAACTAAGCTTGGAACTCAATATAAAGCTGCTACTTTATGCTTAAAATGCTACTTCACTGTAGCTGCCAACCTATTATTTTTCCTACTCATTTTAATTATTTTTAAAACTCTTAAATCAGATTAGTTTGTCGCCGCGTTAAATACATGCCTAAAAGTATGTGTAATGAGGGTGATTATTTTTTAATAAAAGTTTTCGTGTCAAAATAGTAAACATTAATACATTGTTTCCTTTTTCATTTCCTTCTACATTTTTAGCCAAGGGCTGTTCTAAACTAATTTATCATTATAAAATAAGACTCCTGGTTGTTAATCAACACATCTGACATAAGTTTAAAAGGTTATCAAAAAATAATAAGGTTCTAGTATAGCATACTCCTTAACATCCTCCCTTTTTGACAACCCTATTACTATATCAAGCCAATTTGTTTAGTGATTGATATAATCCGTGGCTTATGTAATGCTTTGGTCAGTAAATCCGCTAGTTGGAACTCGCTGGGAACGTATTCTACACGTATTTCTCCATTAGCAACGAGTTCTCTCACATAGAAATGTCGAATTGCAATATGCTTGGTTCTTCTGTGGAGTTCTGGATTGTGTGAGATCTTTATGGCTGCATCATTATCAACCTTTAGCTTAGGTATTTCTTTCAATTTAGATATTTCATCAAAGAGTCTTTTGATCCAGACAATCTCTCTAGCCACTTCACTGGTAGCTACCAATTCGGTTTCGGTGCTTGATATTGCAACACATGTTTGTCGTCGACTTATCCAAGATATTGCTCCTCCAGAGTATAAGCATAATATGCCTGATGTCGAACGTCCGGTACTTTGGTCTCCACCATGGTCAGAATCACTATAGCATTCTAGAATTCCAGCATTGCAGCTTTTCTTAAAAACTATTCCATAGTTGAAAGTTCCTTTGATGTATCTTAGGATACGTTTCAGCCTCTGGATGTCTTCTTTAGATGGGTTTTCTAGACTCCGGGATACAACGCTTACAGCATATGCTATGTCCGGTCTGGTTCCAACGGTTAGATATGCGAGTGCTCCCAGAGCTTCTCTATATGAAAATAAAACAGGATCTTCCACTTCTTTATCCAGATCTGGCAGTCCATCTTTTTGTATAGGAGGGGTAACAGGTTTGCAATCACTCATACCAAAGCGATCTAAGACTTTCTGAGCATAGTGCTTTTGTGACACTTTTATATTACCGTCACGGTCCTCTATTTCTAATCCTAGAAAATAGGATGCATCTTTTAACGTGATTTTAAATCTTCTCTTCAATTCTCTCATTAACTTTTCAGAATTTTCCTGATTTGTTGCAGCGACCAAACCGTCATCTACATAGAGAGCAAGAATAATTTTGTTACTCGCACGGTTTCTTATAAACAGGCAGGGGTCGGTATCGCATTGTTTGAATTCAATGGTTTTTAAATAATCCACCATACATTTATTCCAACACCGAGGCGCTTGCTTGAAACCGTACAAACTTTTCTTGAGTTTACAAACCTTGTTAGATCCATCCGAGTAGCCATCAGGTTGATTCATATATATTTCTTCGCTCAGTGAACCATAGAGAAAAGTAGTTGACACATCAAACTTGTCAGTTGTTTATCAGTTGTCTAGTACCCATACCACAAGCTCTGCTTAGTTTGGGACTAGATGGCGTTGTGTGAAAAGTTGTGGAATATTATTATATTATGTTATATTATTATTAATAGGTTTCACGAGTTTTATTAGAGCACCGTTTACCGCATCCAATCCGCCGGGCATACCTCTTAGTAGTTATGTCGCTTTAAATTTCCAAGTCTCCCGTTTTTCACACCCTCCCGGTGACCAATGTCAATTTATTTTACAACTTGGTGATTGCATTATGAATATTCGTCTTCCCGGATTGTTTTAAACTTGGTTGATGACTTTTCTGGTTACTTTCACCTGTAACCACGCTCTGCTACCATGATAAAACTATTTTATAATAAGACTCGTGGTAGTTCAGCAATACATCTGACATAAGTTTAAAAGGTTCTTAAAAAATAATAAGGTTCTAGTATAGCATACTCCTTAACAAGGGCCTGCAGTTACACTTAAGTTTAGCCGGCTAAAGATAGAAGAAACTAACATTAACACCTCCTCGAAGTTAGACCTAAGTTTAGCCGGCTAATCTTAAGTTTATGTTCACACCCACCTTTAGCCGTAACATAATATATCACACCTTTAATGTAAAACCGTTACTATACGAAATTATCAAATTTTAAAGGAGAGCCAATATTTGAAACAGTTCAGTATCTTAATGTAGTCTAGGTAAGTCTAAGTACACGTACTTTTAGATTTATTATGAGTTTATGTGATAGATATCTAATTACTTTATGACATGTGCTTGAGAATAGTTTTTCTTTATTTACTTACAAAAATATTTTTTGGATTTATATTTTGTTTGGTTTATCTTTAGATATGATTTATCGCCAGATGGCGAAAAAGACGATGTTTTGGAATAATTACAAGTTTAACCTGCAGTTTAAGTATATTTTAGATTGATGGTATTGTGAAGTATCTAGAGTCTGGCAAACGAAAGTAGAGACTGAAAAAGCGCGGCAAATTTAAAAAATATCAGCATAGCAACCCCAAAACTACTATGAAATACCTGGAATAACCATATTTGATACTTTAGAATTATCTATTTTATTTCATCGGAATAAAAATACGAGATATTTTAGGTAGGTAATAGTTTAGATATTGTGTCTTAATTCGATTTAAAAAAAAAACAACAGTATTCTAAAATAGTTCTGATTTATTCACTATAGTCAAAATCTGAATGTAAGACTTCCATGTGGAAAGTTTCATTAGAGTCACTGGAGTCATAGTTTCCTGCGTTATATATAAAACTTTCTAAAATATTTTCTGTAATTCTGTCCCTTTCTTTATGTTTATTTTCAACATGGATGACATGATCAGTCATTTTCTTTCACTCCTCGGGAGTTATATTTTCAAACGACTCTTTTATAAATTTCTATAACTCCACTGCAGGCAGAGCAATATTTTTACTTGCCACTTTACGTTTAGCCAAACTCTATACTAACTCAATGGCATTTAGATCACAGTGGTGGGGGGGAACTCGCAATACCTCGTGCCCATTCTGCTTCAGAATTTCATCAGCTTCATATACTGGCTCTGGTGTTTCGTTTTAAACTTGTTTTCTAACGTTATAAACTTCGTTAATTTTGTTACGAATAGCATCTATGTCGAAACTATCTATGTCGGACACTGTGGGTTTATATGGCCTTTACGCGCACCTTCCTTTTTAATTCTTATTAATGTAGTAACGCTCACTTCTGGAAAAAAATGGTAAAACAAAATGATTAGGTTTTCGAATCATAAATTCAATTACATCTTTATAAAAGTTATGTACTCCTAGTAAAAACTTACCAGTGATTGAAGCTATTTTATACAAGTACTGGTTCTGGGTTCTTATTCTATCTTTCTGCTCTAAATCCGTAAGTTTTCAATAGGTTTCACTATCTCATCAACCCCTGCTACATCAACCAGATTTTCTATAAAAGAAAAAAAAATGTTAAAAACCATGCAACATTTAATTGTTTGTTAAATAACCATAATGCTTAACATTCTATAAAATGAATGTGAATCAAAATAGATAAATATTTTTCCTCGATAAATATAAATTGTGAATTACGACAAAGTATCAACGTAGTAGCGTCATACTAACTATGAAATCGAACACCACACGTAAACCAATCTTGTTTTTGTTTGAATTCGGCGTCTTTCTCCTGTTGTTTTACTTGATATTTAGACATCATGCGAAACAACATCTCCCGTACTCCACTTTTAATAGTTTTGTACATTTTTCGCTGAATAAACGCTATTAACAAGATCACAACAAATCACCAACAACACGCCATCTTGTTTTGAAAATTGAGTTTGACATTAGTATAGCATTGCCATATAAAAACTTTGCAAATAATTAGAGTGTCTACTTTCGTTTGCCAGACTCTATGGCCTGAGGCGTGACTTCTTTTTTCCTTAGTCTGAGGGTCTGACCAAATATAGATACTATAATTATCTATGATGGTTGCTAGGATACTCATCTATACTATATATACTATATTATAAAGCGGAAAAGTTTGTTAGTTTGTTTGTTTGTTTGTTTGCTTGAACGCGCTAATCTTTGAAAGTACTGGGTGGATTTGGATGCAATTTGGTTCGGAAGTAGCTTGAAGCTTGAGGAAGGTTATAGGCTACTTTTTACCCGACTGCAAAAAAGGAGAGTTATGTTTTTACCGTGATAGAATCCACGGGAGCGAAGCCCCGCGTGAGTACTAGTCTAGAATATGTATCCGACTGAAAGACTTGCATCTATGGTCATGAATAAATTTAATAAATATATGTATAAAAATCATAGATATAGAATTCTACCTTGATTCTACGTAAAATGATAAAATCATAAATTGATACCTACTCTAGCGCGCGAAAATATAATTTTGTCAGGTCTGTCATTATCAAAGTATAAAACAAGTATAAAAATAAATAATGGCAACTTGTCAGTTGATATGGGATTGTTAGTGTTACTCATCAGTTAATCGAATAACGTATTTTAATTATTTAATAATTATTGTTGTATCTAAAATGGCTTCGTCCAAAATAGCTGAAAAGGATACAGATTCCGAGGACATTACTATTTCATGTCCTATTTGTAATAAATATTTTATGAAAGCCGTTATTGAAGAACATGCTAATAAATGTTTATTTCTGAATACATCTGAAAAGAGTAAATTAAATCAAAATAAAACGGACAAACCGAATTACAAAAGAAATAGTACACACTTCAGAGATACTTCTTTACATGAAAAACGATTACGAATAAGCACAAGTCCAAGTTCTACCAATAACCAGGTGAGTTACGACCACAGAGTACATTTTGGTTACGACTACGAGAGTGATACATATTTACTTATTTACGACCGGATTTGTGATGGTAGGATCTGGTACCAACTATTTACGAAATGTATACTTTCCATAGAATCCACAATTAGCCGAAACTAGCTCTAAAGCTGAACTAGCTTTCAAGGAAGTTAGAAATATGCCTTTGGCTGAACGTATGAGACCACTACATTTGGAAGACATTGTTGGACAGACCCAAGCATTTGGTCCTGGGTCAATGTTAAGATCTTCAATAGAACGGAAAATAATACCCAACATGATACTTTGGGGACCACCTGGTTGTGGGAAGGTAAGGTTCTTCTATTATTTTACTAATGTAACAAAGTTAGCATTGCTTTAAGTCTAATCAGATCCAGCTGAAGGAAGCTAGGCGAGTAATTCAATGACTTAATAAGTATGATAATAGTGAAGGGTGATCCTAAGCATAAACAATGATTATTAAATTTCATAAATGTTATGATATAATATAATTTTTTATTTCAGACCTCATTGGCTAATGTAATAGCTAATATTTGTAAAGAACAAAATAACATGAGATTTGTTAAGTTATCAGCTGCAATGGCAGGAATAAATGATGTCAAAGAAGTGGTTAAAGTTGCCAAAAATGAAGCCCAGTTCAAAAGACAGACTGTACTGTTCATGGATGAAATTCATAGGTATGATAAATTCAGCCTGTTATATTCCCACTGGGACACGGGCCTCCTCTCTATGAGAGCCGTAATCCACAATGTGGGCCCAGTGTGGGTTGGTAGATAGGTATGATATAAATATTTTTTAGATTGTTATTATTTGATCCTCTAAAATACAAGGTAGTTATATCACAATGACCATGCCCGGGTCGACGGCGCGTTGTGTTCCACGCGCGCCTAAAAGAGCGTCAGCAACATGACGAGGCCCCGCCTGTAGAGGGCCGAAGCCTGCCGGGGTCATGGGACATCCCATTACCGTGACCCCGGAACTTAAAGGGTTATTGAAGGAACACCGCGGATTTTAGTCAGTAAAAGTCTGACAGTCCCTCCTGCCCTGCCTGGGGTGGGAGGATTTATTTGATAATTTTACCACAATAAAAAAAAAAAAAAGAAAGTTATATCACAACGTATTTGAGAGGATTAACTGATACTAGTGGTCACCTGATGGTTTTGAACACAATTCATTAAGTATGATAATTATAATAAAAATATTATCTTTCTGCACTTCTTCATACAAACCTTAATTGTGTCAAATTTCATACTCCTCAGTCCATTGAAATAAATAGACATACAAAGTTTCTGCTTCACTTATTAATATATTTTTTACAAAATTGAAGTACATATTTTCATAAATAGGTACTTGATACCAAACTATAAATCAATAGCTTCTGCCTATTCGAAATGCTCTGTAAGTTCAAGGATTAAGTCTGATTGCTGATGACTAATTAAAAGAGGGTGGTTATTAAGATTTTTCTAACTTGTTACAAGTAATAATAATAATAATTAATGTGTCCGTAGCTTGGTTGCACTTTGGTGACCTCTTTGGGGAAACCAAAGGTTTTGCCTGTGCAATTATGCACGAAGTTATCATGACATACAAATACCGGAAATTTATTGTGAAGGATAGCACCGTTGATATATAAATAAATATATATATATATAAATATATAATACATTTATTTTCTCTACAAACTTATAAAGTAAGTACATATGCTGTTAATACTATGCTATTTTAACAAATTTGTAAGAGACTGGTGCCCATGGTAGGTATATCAATACCTGTATTACAGGTCACCAGGTCCCCACTCCGCTGACAAAACTTGGAAAGCATATTGTGAATGATAAGATAATCAATCTGAACAATTAAATACAATTACAATTAAATGAGAGAAATTCAAAGGATATAAATTAAAATATAAATAAAACAAAATAGGCATGTTAATTTATGTGTGTGAGTGTGTGTGTGTGGGTGTGTGTGTGTGCGTGTGTTTTCTTGTTTTCTAGTGTGTGCCTGTGTGTTGTTGTGTTCAATAGTGTGCCTGTTTGTGATTGTGTCTGCATGTTGCTGTGTATGCGAAGGAAGAGTGCGAGTTTCATGTTATTTCATTGGGTGTAACAACTTTTCAGTTGCATTATAGTCTAATTTTTTTAACCACTTGGTAACTGATGCTTTACAGCCAAATTTTAACTGCGAGTAAATGTCAAGTGAAGAATTAGCAATATTATACAGGTAACTGCCCAGAAAACAGTAGAACCTATGAGACAGTTGGGTGTTAAGTTTTTGTGCCTGACATACTCTTCCCTTCCTTCTACTGTCTAAGTCAGGATCATAAGCTAAATTAGAGTGTTTTTTTAGCACAATATTTAATACAAAGGTTTGTCTCACCGTTAGTACATCCCATTTACTGTATAACTCCGTTGTTGAAAAACGGAATGAGAGTCCAGCACCAACTTTTAAAACCACTCTTTGCGCTCTCTCCACTTCTATAATATGGGTTTTAGCTGCTCCTCCCCATGTAGTGATGCAGTAATTAATAAGGGATTGGCAGAGAGCGTAATAAACCATCTTTGTTATTCTTCGATCAGCAATGTGTCTCAAGGTTTTAAATATGTATATCAATTTACGCAATCTGGCCACAAGTGCGTCAAGGTGCGGCTTAAAACTGAGCGTTTGATCTACTATAACGCCGAGGTATTTAATGGATTCAACACCCTGCAGCAACGGACACTGGCAAGCGGATGTTACAGAATGAGGACAAGAATGGTCAGTAATTGAAAGAACTGCAGGCGGAAGTAGATCTTTTCTATGTGCGAAGGCCATGTATTTAGTTTTAGAGACATTAAGCGTTAGCACATTACTCCTCAACCACCTACAGACCTCGTTAAATCCAGTTTGTGCACTTTCAAAGACATGTTTCCAGCTTTCACCTCTGAAGAAAAGAGCTGTGTCGTCAGCGAAGGAAAAAATTTGCCCGTTTAGAAGCTTAAGCTGACACAGGTCATTAATATAAACCAGAAACAGTGTCGGACCAAGGATGCTACCCTGTGGGACGCCGTAGCTGATGAACACCTCATCACTTATCCAGCTATCTATTTTGACTCGCTGTGTTCTATTGGAGAGATAGTCCCTAAATAGTTGCAAAGGAAGGCCTCTAACTCCAATTCTCTCCAATTTTTCCAGCAAGTGAGGGACAGAGACCGTGTCAAAAGCTTTAGCTAGATCTAGGAACACCGTGACACATTTCTTTTTCGCGTCTATATTTGATACTATGGCATTAATAAGGTCATGTACCGCATCATCCGTTGATTTACCCGATCGAAATCCAAATTGGGATTCCGAAAGGAGATTGTTTGCTTCCAAGTATTTTGTCAAGCGGTTATTCATCAGACGCTCAAGGATTTTTGATAATGACGGTAGTATAGAAATCGGTCTGTAATTGTTGACACAGTCTCTGTCACCCCCCTTGTGAATTGGTTTGATCAAAGCGGCTTTAAAGGCCTTGGGAAAGGTTCCGGTACTCAGAGCAAGGTTGCATAAATGTGTTATCAAGGGCGTAAGTATGCGCACGTATCGCTTAATAAGTTTACCTGATATAAGGTCTATTCCTACTGCACAACTATCTCTCAGGCCTAAAATAAGGGACTCAATCTCAGCTTCATCCGTGGGAAGCAAAGCAAAAGAATTACATGTCGTTGCACGGGGTCCAACAACAGTAGATGTATCTTGGACACAATTTCCATTTGCAATCTGTTCAGCTAACCTTTTCCCTATGCCTGCCAGAAAGTTGTTAACCTCATTAACACTCCTCGTTGGAGTTTCAGGAGATAATAATGCATATGAGTGGTCACGTTTTTTGGAAGAGCTAGAGATACCCTTGATTACATTCCAAAGTTCCCTTTTGTTGTTTTTTGCGTTTGTGATTTCTTGTTTTTCAAAGTTTCGTTTTTCTTTTTTTATAAGAGAAGTACAGAAATTTCTATAACGTTTATAGGTGGTCCGGAGGATATCGTTTCCAGGATCCCTTTTTAGCTTTTTGTGCAGATTATCTCTGTTCTTCATACAGCGTAACAGACCTTTGGTTATCCATGGCTTTTGAATATATTTTCTTGCAGGGACCTTAATTGTTTTAGAATTATTTTCAATAGCTGTTCGCAAACGGGAGACAAGCAGCTCGGTTGCATTGTTTACGTCGTTACAACAAATAACATCTTGGAAGTCAATGTTGTTAATCTCTTTATCTAGAGCTTCAAAGTCAATGCGATTAGCGGACTTACTCACGTATGTTAGTTGTGATTTAAGGTTGATACTAACAGCAACAGAGTCATGGTCAGTGACAGACGATTCAATTATAAGACAGGTAGCATCTAGTTTTGTTTTCATAATAATGTGATCTAAGCAGGTATGTCCATGAGTTGGCATATTGTGTCCAGGGAGCATGCCATGGCTTGCCAGTGCATTTAAAAATTCATAGGATCGTTTATCTTTGGAGTTTTGCACAATATCAATATTGATGTCACCGCATATTATGATATTTTTATAATTACTTAGCTTTGAGATGAGTCCATGAAGGGAACCTATAAAATTAGTTGTGTTATATTGACTTGGTGGCCGATAAATACCAATAAAACAAGTTTCCGAACTCATTTTTAGCACAAGACAATTGGCATCACTTAGTTGAGGTTCCTCGTAGAGCACGTTAAGCTGTTTCCTATAATATATGACAACTCCTTCATTTTGTGTTCCATGAGTTGTAGTGGATATATGACTATAACCATCCAGGTCTGGTATTGAATGAGCAGTGGAGAGCCAACATTCGGTGAGTACGAGTATATCCCAATGAACTTGAGTTCGGGTTAGAAGAGTGAGAAAACCAGGCATATTACAATTAATGCTTCTTATATTTTGTGAAATTAGTCTTAAATTACTATTGCTGTTACATATATGGCTAGCTACTGCATCAGCATCGCATTTAATTGATTTTGCTACCGAAAGCGAGTCTAGACCTACGTTAATTAATTCAATATTTGAGTGTACAGAATCGAATTTTAAAAATTATAGTTATGATAGGACACAGCGAAGGGGTATGAATTTGAAACGTTATAATTAATAGACTTTCATAATGTGACTGCTGTAAGTTATTAGACCACGAGTAATCTCGCACGATTGTTATCGCAGTGGAAGATTTGTGTGTATGGTAAGTGTGTATTGCTTTGATTGTAGATTTGAAAGTTTGTATTTCCCTATTGATTAGAGGAAGGTTTAGAGTACTGCATAAAAGCTTAGCTACAAGAAAAATGGAACAAATATGTTTGTGTTCAGTATGTGTTGTTGTCTGTTTTTGTTCGTAAGAATAGTGTAGTGGTATGAAATATAAGTGTGTGATGTTAACAAAAAATAACACACTAACTAAAGTAATTGACATAAAATTAAACAAAATTAAAACTAAATATGTTAAAAAATTCTCTACGTCTAGTCATTTTATAATTTTAAGTAACTCAACTTCTTCTTGAATGCGAGTTGGAGCCAGTCCTTCCTCCTTTTTCACATATATCTTGCCGTAAGAGGTCCACGTAGCTGCCAGCTTTTTGTTTTTGACATACCCTCTTGCCAAGAAGTAAAGGCGCTGGGCTTTAGACGTCAGTGATTCGGAGATAAAAATTGGTTTGAATGTTCCCGGTATGTTAAGATTACCCGAATGAAATTGTGGTTCCTTAGCCACACGCTTCTCCTTGTTCAACCTTTTGAAGGCATATATCATTGATTCCTTTCTGCTTGTAGTAGTAAAGTCCACTATAATAGTGTCCGACTTATTTCGATATGTTTCTCTGATTTCAGTGTCCTGAATAGGGGTTTCCAAGCCAATGTTCTTAATAATATTGGTTATATCCGTTTTGTTTTCTTTAATTTGCTTCGGGACATTTCGAATTTCGATGGTACAACAGCGCATATTATTTTCAAAGTAGTTCAACTTATGTTCTAAGGTGTTTATCCGAGTTTTGTATTCGGTGTTTTCTTGTCCCAGAGTATTTATTTTATTTAGTAACTCATCATACTTGGCTGACATAAATTGTACGGAATTATACATCTCTTCGTTTTTATTCGTCAGACTGTTCACAGCACAAGTTAGAGACTCAATTTTGTTCCCCATCTGCTCCCTGAATTCAAATAATATAGTTTTTATATCTTCCGAAGACGTCGATTGCTCAAAGTACTCATTAAAAGTACGCTTGTGGCGTTTCGTGATGTTGTTCAAATTATCATGCGAATCTTCGCTAGATATTTTATTGATTGCGGAGTCCGAGCTATAATGCAATGCTGTTGAAGATTTCACATGTAAACTGGAGTTTGTCGGTGAACGTTGTACGGACATGATATTATGTAAATATCAAAGAAAATAAAAACAAAAAGAAAAAACAGGAAAATATCCAAGTCTTCGGCGGGTTAAAACTCAGGGCTCACAGCTTAGCAGGCAGGTCAGTTCTTGCAAGCACTAGCTTATCACATCAACCCAGTTCGAAATTGTCGTAGGGTATGAGGATCAGTTTCCTAACAAAACTTACAATAATTTTGAGTTGAGGGTACTTCACATCACAGATCACTTTTAACAGATATTAGTAAAATTGTTATTCAACAATTAATGTTTATTTGCACTGATTTTATCCGTGTAAAACTATTTCGCACATGTATATTGTTGCAAAGTTCACTTTAATGCGTTAAGTTGGCAGGTACAGTTACGGAAAACGCTTTTTTGTAATTATTTATACGGAGCTAACAGATACACGACCGTTCGCTACTGAGTCAGCGGGGGGGGGGGGGGGGGGGGGAATATGAATCAATCTGCCACATTGTCTCTGGTTGTTCTTCAGCAACTTGCTCTGAAATATTCGCTTGTAAAAATGAAGTCTCGTACTATAGGTGTGTGGCCTACTCAGTTCTCGATAATGGTTATGTCACATTATACTGGGATTGATCCATCTTTACTGACAGGACTATTGTAGCCAATAAGCCTGATAAATTGGTGGTGGACCAAAACGAGGTGTGCCATGATTGTCGACATAACATTTAATTAATTTTAAAGACCTATCTATAGATACCAAACACATATAAGTTTAATAAAAATCGGAAAACAGTTAACAGAATACATCTACCTTCCAAGTTTCACATGTGTAGTTTTAATAGTTTCAGAATAAAGTGGCTGTGACATACGGATGGACAGACAGACAGATATGACGAATCTATAAGGGTTCCGTTTTATGTCATTCGGCTACGGAACCCTAAAAAGCCTTTTATAGTACTCTAGCTCATTCACACGATTTTGTTCATACATTTTAGCCTATGTTTGACCTTTCCACTTAATCTTTTTTTTTTTATTATAGGTATTTAATAACATTTCAGCTTAACTTAATCTTAACATAACATCTGCCGAACCGCAAAGCAGTTTGTCGGCAGTACGTTCCCGTGAATTCGCATGCAGTATACATATATGATATAGGTACTTAATCTATTCATGTCAAATATCATCACAATCCGTTCAGAAGTTTAGCCCTGCAAGCAGACAGACAGAATTTCGCATAATATATAGTTCTAGCTTCTACCCGCGGCTCCGCTCGCGTGAATAGATTTTTTAGCGAAAAATAGTATGCCTTTGTCATTCTCCAAGTTCTAATCTAAGTGTGTTGACGTGAAACAGACATACATTTTAGTAGGAATTAATAGTAGGTAATTTCTTTCATATTATGAAGGATGGGACGGTTGACGTGTATCAGGCATACCACAGTGTGTCCAGGTGATTCCATCAAACATATTATCTCCACCTGTTCTCGTCTGGCTAACGGCGAGTACTAGCATAGACATTACCTAGTAATCACCAACTTGCTCTGAAATAAAAAGTTTCCAATTCTAAAGAATTACACGTATGTGCCTGGCCCAGTTCTCAGAAATTACTAAGTATATCTACTAGACTTTAGTAATGCGTTTAATACAGTTGACTTCGACATTTTGCTTGGCATTCTCTGCTCGTTTAACATATCTCCATCGGTAATTGACTGGTTTCGTAGTTACCTGTTTGGTCGTCGGCAGCGTATTTCCATTGAGGACTCCTTTTCTTCTTGGTGTGATACCTCTGCCGGTGTGCCACAGGGTGGCGTTTTATCTCCTTTACTGTTCGTACTTTTTATAAATGTTATCACTCAACGACTATCTTCTTTCTACCACTTGTATGCTGATGATCTCCAAATTTACACCCAAGCTCCACTCGTAGAGTTGGCTGATGCCATTAAAGCTATTAATATGGACTATGCTCGAATTGGTGACTGGGGCGCTGAGTTTGGGCTGAAAATCAACCCTGCTAAGACTCAGGTTATTGTTGTTGGTAGTTCTCGTACTATCTCCAGGATTGATTGGACGGCACTTCCCCAGGTTTCTTTCAATAACACCGTCATACCTTTCAGTCACACTGTGAAGAACCTGGGAATACACATTGACGACACCCTTTCTTGGACTAAACAATTACAGGAAGTTAGTCGTAAAGTATTTGCGTCTGCAGGCTCCTTGAGACGCCTTCGTAATTTTCTTCCCATCTCCACTAAAATTGCAATTGCACAAACTCTCCTTCTCCCTATTCTGGACTATGCTGATGCCAGCTATCTCGACTTGACCCAAAACCAATTGGACAAGCTAGAGCGACTTCAAAATCTCTGTATCAGGTTTATATTTGGCTTGCGCAAATATGACCACGTTTCTGTTTTCCGTGCTCAGCTCAAATGACTTCCTATTAGGTTTCGCCGGAATCTTCACTTACTTTCTCTACTTTATAATGTGCTATTTAATCCTTTCACTCCTTTTTATCTTAAGGAACGTTTTCAGTTCCTCTGTGACACACATTCTAGATCCTTGAGATCATCGGAAAATCTAGAGTTGAGTATTCGTATGCATTCCACTTCTTTCTTTGACAAATCTTTTACTATACAAGCAGCTCGTTTGTGGAATGCATTACCCATAGAAGTGAGGCGTGCTCAAACGCTACCAGCGTTCAAAAGAATGGTGAAGGAGCATTACCTCTCCCTATAACTTTTCCCCTTCTTTCTCAATTATACATGTAATATTTATTAGTATATGATTTTGGTATTGTATGTATTTTATATTATTATGTTCAAATAATATTATGATGTTTGTACACTGACAGCCCTTAATCTGTCTCCTTTAAGTTTGTCCATCCAAAGGTTGTCTGTAAGAGATCGCCCTGTGCGATAAGACCGCCCATTGTACACTAGTTTAATTTTTTTGTATCCATAGAAATATTGTAAGGTGTACAATAAAGTATAATATATCACGTGGTACTGGGACTCAGGTTACTCGGTCTGTCGTCACTGATAGGACTGTCTTGCCAATAAGCCTCATATAATTTAACAAGGAGTAAATTTAAATTACCTCCTAGTTTCCGAGGTATCTGTACGAGTTACCGAGCGCCTGGAGCTTTTGATCAAGGAATAGACGTCAGACCACACATTTTTTTTATCCAACAAGTCTAGAGTTCAATCTGCAGCAAAAAAGCTGGGAATCCTGAAGGATTATGTACAAGATTAGGCGATACATCATTCATGGACAACTTTTGAATTTGTATGAAGCATAAGTCTCTTTTTTTTTATCTTGGTAAAAAAAATTAAATAAGTCCTCCCACCCCGGGCAGGGTCGGAGGGACTGTCAGACTTTTACTGACTAAAATCCACGGTGTTCCTTCAATAACCCTTTACGTACCGGGGTCACGGTAACGGGATGAGTCCCACGACTCAAGCATAAGTCTCTTGGAGTATTGCAATCAACTTGTGGGATTGCCTCTGCAAAATAGGTACAAACTTGCTGCACTTGACTCGGTTGAGAACAGAGCTAAAAGGCTCATAAGCGACGAGCCGCTGGTGGACAAGTTTCACAGCCTGGCTCATCGGCGAAACGTTGCTTCTCTGTCGGTCGTCTACAGATCGTACTTCGGAGTGTGCGCAGGCGCTCCACGACCAGATTCCTCCATCTCTTTTTAATACCGGTCTACAAGACATACTGCGGGTCCATATTTGGTTGATATACTCACAGAACAGATAAAAGAGGGAACAGATAGAAGGGCCTTGTGGGCGGGGCAGGCGCGCCGCTCATATTGTGAACGCTCATAGTTCAATCGAAATTAGCTTCACCGACCAACAATCGCGCTCTTATTGTATCAACGAACGAAGCTCCGCGAAAAAATAGAATTATGCCGTTATTCGTTATCATACCCTCTCGGGAAAGACGCCAGGTGTGTAGTGTGTTGATCGAGAAGGGATTTATTTTTACCGTTAAGTCCTAAAACCTTAAAATACGAGTGATCTTTGTAATTATTTTGTAGTTTTTAGACAAAAACGACACAATCACAATTAGAAGTTTTGCTTCTAATTGTGATACATTGCTTGCAATACATGGGTACCATCTTGTACTACGCGAGCGATCGCGCAATGTATTGCGTTCATTGCGAGCGTCGCGTGCATAGATATAATAAACAAGGAGATGTGGCCGGCAGACGAAATTATATCGGAACCATGTGTCTTCAGTTAGGCGATGGGCGGGGCAACTTCTACACAATCATGCAGTTTAATCAAATCAACGCACTCGTGCACACACCCGTATTTCTTAAATCAGAACTTAGTACACAATCAATTATAAACCTTATTCCATCAAACACAGCGTGTATTTACCATACACCGTACAACTTACCCATACAAAAACATCGGTCGTTATCGTTGTGCTGTGCAAAAGCAATTTATTTTACATATACGCTAGTGATTGACTAAATCGGAAAGTTTATTTTTTAAAGTTAGTTCTATTTATTTACAAAAAAATGTTAGGCTCCTGAAACTTATTAACAATTGCCCCGCAGGTAATAGTATAATAGGTTTTTGTTATAAGAAAAATCCTAGTTAGTAAAGAAATAGTTAAATATATGAAAACAAACACACACCCATGCATAAAAAATAAATAGCATGAATGTATTGACTTATTTTAAGCAAAATTCACTAATATATTATCTGAACCATGCCGATTATTTAAGCGTCAATACCCTAATGGATAAGGTGTCGGACTTGTGATTGAGAGGTCGCGGGTTCTAACCCCACCCATTATACTATTGCCGTGAACCCACTCCAGACACAAGCATATATAGCTTAGTTGGAGGGGTTAACAGGATTACTAGTAATGTGAATTCTAATACCCACACTACACCGCTACACGATACTACACGATAACTGACAAATGCTTGCACTGTCTGGACTGGTCCGCTCAAATCTGCGTGGTTATTCCCTCAAAAGAATACCACAGACATTAACCTACATGCTTCTCATATACAAATACAAATTGTCTGGACTTTAAAAGAGACTTTGACCTCTGAGTTTGTTTCGGTGTTCCTTCTCAGAGTAGTCAGTTAGGAAATACCGGCCTCATCTAGCTAAACTAAACTTAACACGCAAAAAAATCATGACGTGTAAAAGTGTTATTAATTATTAATAAATATTTCATTTCATTTCACATTGCTAGCAATCTTTTTTTTAAAAAGGAAAAAAATGCATTCAAAGCTTTAAGGACGTAAGTTCAAATCTGACGTAAATAAGCTGTTTTTGGGTGCATTTTCCAACCAAACGGAAGAAATTCAAACAAAACTAATAATTGCAATAGATAGATTACTTCTTTATCTCAAAAGGAGTCGTGATTAAAATTCAAAAAATATGGTTTTTAGTATTGTAAACACGATTTTTCAAGACCTCTGCATACAAAGTTGAGGAAAAAGGGTTAAGTTTTGGATCATTTTTCTGCTAAACATTTACATATTTTGATTCTTAAAAATACCCCAGGCTAGCAGATATAATCACCTCAAAATGAGCGTATTAGTAATAACGAAAATGTAACAAATAGCTCCACAAAAAAATAAAATCCCTTTTAAATTTTTCACATTTTTTGCTAAAGCGCATGAATCTTAACTGGTCTTAAAAGGATTATTTTCGTTGATCACTGTTTAGATTTATTGGACAGAAAAGTGTAATGAAATTTTAGTACGCGGTCAGCCGCCTTCGTGAGTGGACTCTACGTCGCTTGTCAACAGAAATTTGTCTAAAAAAATTGGCCAAGTGCGAGTCAGACTCGCCCATGAAGGGTTCCGTAGTAACTATAATAAATATAATTTAATATATTTGTTTGAAAAAAAAACCTTAAAAATTTCTTAAAACTAGCTTATTTATAATTTTTACAACTACGCCAAATAACTTTGTTTTTCATAGTGTCCGTATGAATTACAAAGTTATATTTGCGGTTTTATAAAATATGCTGTATCTCAAAAACTGCTGACCCGATCTCATTCAAACCAATTTTGGTTGACAGATTACATTAAGATCTACAGCATATATTTTTTTTAGATGTTTCACTCCATAATTATAGAAGTTAGAGGGGGGGGGACACACATTTTACCACTTTAGAAGCGTATATTTTTCATAAAATCGGAATGCGGTTCACAGAATACATCTATCTGCCAAGTTTCAGACTACTTTCCGCTCCACCCTGAGTGGAAGGTGTCATTTTGATGATTTTCCCCCCTAAAGTGTTTTAATGGTTGTTTTCCCGCGGCAGAAAAACTTGCCATAAGGAGTACTTTCGAAGTATAGAGTAAACGTATATTGTATACATTTTATTTACAGTTTAATTGTTGTTTTAGATGCCGAGGATTAAGGCATTTGGGAAGAGCTCTCGTAAAAGATTGTCTGTCTCGTAATAGATTGATCGCAGAGCGGAGAGAACGTTTAGCATTTTATTATTTATATAATTAAAAAGAAAAGACCTGCATGACTGACTGACTAATTGGCTGACTGAATCGAACTAACGGCTGAATCAATTGGGTCGGCGGAGGTTGGGTAGGATCATGGTTACACGAGCGGGAACCTAGGTGTAGAATAACGGGACGGTGGTTGGACATGGGGTCAAAAATATTTGTTATTAGAGCGTACCTACCATCATAAATGTTAACTAAACAGAGACCTCTCGCCGCCTCGCGTCTGTCTGTCTGTTTGAACGCGATAAAAAACACATAATATTTTCATACGGTTTTCACCAATGGACCATAAAACCATGCGGACTGGGAGCTTAAAACCCACCATACACGGCAATGATATATCGTAGTTTTTTGAGTTTGTACAGTTACATCGGACGGCGGTTTCTCCACATAAATATGCTGATGGGATATTTGCCGACATACACGCGGTCGAAGCCGCTGGCAAAAGCTAGTTGAAATATGTGTCATTTTATTGTGACCATCAAAACGATCTGGTCCTCTTTACACAGGATTTATGGAGGCAGTCGCGATACTCGCAGTACACTCGAAGAGCGTCCGGAAAGATCTGACCAACAGATTTGTAGTCCTTTTTGTGGCAGCAATTTGGAAATCACTAATGTTTCAATATATTTTATTGTATTACTGTTTGGTTTGTGATGAAACACATTTTGACTTAAAAAAAAATGGAGGAGGTCCTCACTATGTCGGAATCTGTTTTTTTTTATGTATATTCTCCTATTACTGGAAGACGACTGGACCTATACTTTCTAGTTCGTGCCATTGTCATGAAGTCACGATCTGATTGTGGAATCCTGGAGAAATCGTTTTTCACTTTTTATAAAAAAAAAGATTACCAGCAATGTGGGTAGAATTCACATTACTAGCAATCCTATTAACCCCTCCAACTAAGCTAAATATGCTTGTATCTGGAGTGGGTTCACGTCAATAGTGTAATTAATGGGTGGGGTTAGAACCCGCGACACATCAAACAGCACACAAAATAAAGCAACCATGCAGGCCAGGATAAATTTTAAATAATCTAAAGTATCAAAAGATAATAATAAATAGATCGCAGATGAACGCAGCGGCAGTCTTATTACAAGATACGAGGCGATATAAACTGAGATCTACAAGTGAATTTCTGTGCGATTTAAGTGTTTGGTGACAAGTATTGTAGTGTGAATTGTATTAACTTTTATTTTTGTGTTTATTTAATTAAATTGTTAATTTTGGTCTAATTGGCATTAATTATTTCTATCTCGAACCCCAGTTCGTAACAATACTATCAAACTTGGTGTTTCTGAATAGCGCATCTAATCATTAAATGACATCACTTCGATATTTTTTTGCGAATCTTATTATATGACGCCGTGTTTAATGCGTCTATACAGCTTTTAAACTGAAAATTCACGGTTTAAATCGTTAAAATGATGATTACTGAAAAAGCACATTTTCGTTATTTTAACAGTCATTACTAAAATCTACCATCGCAATCGTAATACAAGCTAAAACAGGCTGCATTCCCCGTAGATGAACCAGTCAAACAGAGTAATGAAATTTTGAATTTTTCATTTTGATCTCATACCAAATCCATACTAATATTATAAATGCGAATGTAACTCTGTCTGTCTGTTTGTTACCTTTTCACGCCTAAACCGCTGAACCGATTTAGATGAAATTTGGCATGGGAATGGTTTAGGATCCTGGGAAGGACATATAGGACATATAGGTTTTTATCCCGGAATTAACACGGGATCGAGATTTACGCGGGAAAACCCTCCCATGCGAACGAAGTCGCGGGCAGAAGCTGGTTCAGAGCCGGATTAACCCTGTCAGAGGCCCTAAGGCAATGGCATTCTCGGGGCCCCTTTTCTTACTTTGACTGACCAAATCATGTGTGAACTGAGGAAACACACATTAAGGGCTGTGGTTTTTAATATATTTGTTTACTTATTCCCAGATTTCTTCTAAAATTGTTTTAATTCTACTACTAAATCTAACGATTTTTATTTTGTGATATAACATTGAGGTCCCTAAGTTCACACGCACATCAAATTCTCGTTCAAAGAAACATGTTTTCTTCGTGCGTGCACTAGGCCTGGGCCCCTAGTTGATGCGGGGCCCCTAGGCAGATGCCTACTCCGCCTAATGGTTAATCCGGCCCTGAGCTGGTTGGTTATAAAAAAGATCATTGCAAGCAATAGTTAGTGTAAAACAATCACATGACTTCTATTTAAGAATATCAAATGTTTTGTCTTCTAAATTACAGCTGATTGTGAATGCAAACAAATCAGGGTTAGTCACATAAAATTAATTAAATTATATTATGTCACAACATGATGACGTAAAACAGAATTGCAATTACCAAAAAACGAAAGAAAATTTGAATATCGTGGCTGTAATGGATGTCCCCTCTTAATTTTAAATGATTATTTATTAGTTTTGAGAAGGTCCACACTATTCGTACCCCTCCGAAATTATAGCGAAAAACTGTAAAACTTAAGTAACAAAAATTTTAAGAATTACAGTAATTTTATCGATATCGATTATCGACCTTTTGAACGCCGTAACATGTATGAGAAATAAATTGCTTTTGCGAGTATGTGAGTGCACGTCACGCACAGTGTTTGCGTTAGTGTGACAATCAGTAGCAAGCTCGCGATCTAAGTGTGTGCAGTCTATTTGTGTGCGTAATGCGCATACGTATGGGGCTCTTGCTTGTAGTGGAGCTAAAGAGTGGGAGACAAGCGGTGACACGCGTTCTCATACAAATCAGGAACTATTTCCTTTCTAACCTCTTTTATCTGTTCTGTGGATATACTTATCATCTTGTCGTACTAAGAGCGTGTCTGTGTGGACTGCTCGGCCACAATGTCGTAGAAGAAAAACGACTTCAACACTACGAAGGAATTTGTAAAACACTAACGATCAAAGTCGCAAATTCGTAGATCCAATATTCAGAAAGTTGTTACGGTTTAAACGTGGCCGCGCGGTCGAAACGCGGAGAACCGCGCGTCCACGCTTCGTGTAGAGGTCCAATTCTTTTTGCTAATCACTGATACGATTTCGAAGAAATTTTAGATAGTATTAATAAAGCCCAAATGTTCGGACCTCGTGAATTATACGCGTTTAAAACATAATATAATGCAAGTTAGAAGAAGAGTGAACATGATTTATGTTGTGTCAGGACATTTCCAAAAGCGTCGTTTTTATATTACGTAGGTAAGTTCCTACCTATTATATTATCATATTGAGGGAATAAGTATCTATGGTTAATTTGATGGATAAGTAGACGAAAACAATAATACCGTATTCGTATAACATAAATTTTCACATTTCATTTAAGATAACACTCATTTAATCATACACTCTTTTATATTTCTGTGAAATAAGTACCTACGCATTTCTTATACTCATATAGAAAGAAGAAAGAAAGAAAAAACGTTTATTGGCTACATGCCACAAGTTCACACGAACACAAATAAAAATAAAAAAAAAACTTAGAAATAGAACTTAAAAATAAAACTTACATAATTAAGATAACATAACAGTCATATTTCTATGTGTGACTCACGGCAGTACCAAACAGGTCCTGTTCAGCAAAATGCCAGACAACTGGTGCCTGACGCTGATTTTCAACAGGTCCTGTTTAAGAGGTGAAGAGAAAATTTGCTTTATCACAATCACTGCGAGTGGCTGTGTGCATCGGGGCGCGACAAATTTACAAATAGAAATTTGTTCTCTAATTGTAAGGGACTGGTTAGGTTAGGTGCTAGATTGAAATGATACATAAATGTAATTTAATATTTATATGTATACGAAAATGAAAAAAGAATACGAGATGAGTGTGATTATTATTACTATAATAATTCATTGAAAAGTAAATAGGTGCATTGTATATGTGGGTATGTCCAGCTCCAAGCCGGGGGACACGAGAGGTACCCAAAGGAGCGTACTAAACCGCGCAAGCAACAGCAGGCAACCACGACAGACGACGACTATCTCAAGGGCCACGACTACATTCCACATCATAATATTAATAATGGATAAATATAAATCATAGTATTGAAATATTCTGTTGCACCATATCTAGTTTGCTTTGCGCATCTATCAAGTGCGCATATATTTGCATTGATATACAAAAAATCCAAGATGCACACTCAACGTCTCAAAACCGTCCGCATAAAATGAGTGCTTAATTCTAAATTATGCGCTCATTTCAAATAGTATTGCGTCACTCGCTTCTAGCTACACAGTACACACGTCATGAATGCCGAAATTTTCTTTGACAAATTGTAAACATATTACCTACGTAAAGAAGGCTAAAAAAGGATGGGATATCGAATTTTCTGTAAGTAAAAGAGTTTATTGATTAGTTTTTATTGTTTTTATGACTGATTATAGGAACCGATATATGATTTGGATTTAATTTGTCTTAAAATTTTACTAAACGGTCAAAGTGTAATAAGGAAAATTTCAATGGCCGCTTTTTCAGTGTCAAAACAATGCATTAACACAGATTACTAAATAGTTACTTCGTAACAGATACATCACTCTCATACAAAAGCGAAAATACCTACGCTATAATAGCCTACAAAATCTTAATAATAATACCAGCTGTTTGCAGCGAGAAGAAATGTACCATAAGTACGCACATAGAGAGTTGAGATTGTTTTGCCCGCCGCGCGACCCACGTCATCGAGCGAATGTCCTAGGGTTGTATATGATGATATTGGTAATAAAAGATTCCCCGTGTAAAAGCACTGGCAATACGCCTTAAATAGTGTCACTCACAAGACTGCTACACCGAGGGAATCTTCGGGCCAACATGTTACCTCGGACCGCCAATGCCCTACGCTCCGTTTCAATATCGACATTGTCCTTAAGGTCTTACCCACATAAAAACATCGGTCGCTGTCGTTGTGCTGTGCAAAAGCAATTTATTTTACATATACGCTAGTGATTAACTAAATCGAAAACTAACCGATTTTACTTTTACTTTTTTGTACACTTGACTTTTCAACGTATTTTTATTTCTGTTATCTCATGTAAAATAAAAGTGAAACATATTTTCTTAGAGGTTTCCGTATGTTATAAAAAACTTTTTACCAAAAAATTAAACAGACTCGGTCGAAAATTAAACAGAGACGGTTTAATTTTATGATAAAAGTTTTTATTTAACTCTTTTTAGTTGGTCGATTTTTAATTGTCTAAACCTAAATGTCAACTACTTATATTCATTTACAAAATATTGTTTTTCCCAATGTTGGGCCGTTATTTGTTGAGGAGTTCTCCTGGTACTTCACCATCAGCTTCACTTCACCATATGCATTGTGACGAGCATATTGTGCTTAATAACCATGTGGTTATTAAGCACAATATGTCAAGTAATCGAAGCGGAACACATGAAATACTTATTATTCCTACTTATACAATATTGAGTAGTTCCAGTGGCCATCTGTGGTCTTCATCATCAAGCCCACTTCACAAATGGTGCTTTTCAAATGCAACTACACAAGTTACTATAAAAAATACTCAAATCACTATAAGTGTGCCTTTAATATTTGAAGTGTTCCCTCGATTTCTCCAGGATCCCATCATCAAATCCTGACTTGGTGACAATGGGACCAATTTCGAAGTAGGGTATACTTTCAAACAAAAAAAGAATTTTCCAAATCAGTTCAGCCGTCTCCGAGTAATCGGTGATCATACATAAAAAAATATATATATATACGCGTCGAATTGATAACCTCCTCCTTTTTTTGTCGTCGGTTGAAAAACCCCTAAACTATAATAGCAATATTTCATTCGTCAATCGACATTGCTGTCGATAACCTACGTTAGCGGATATGCACAAGCACATCACTAATTCATCGCAAGAAGTGGCGGCCTCACTACGCGATGAATCCGCGTAATACAGTATCGTATGTTATTTTTACATTGCTTGTCCAGTCACTTAGTGACGAACTCAGGTAGTGGTTAAGGAGTAATGTATTTATAGCAAAAGTAGTACATTCACTCTGATATTTCAAAACAAAAATAACGTAGTAAAACCAAGAAATATTTTACGATTTATTGTTTTTCATGATTTTAAAGACAAATATTGTAAAATACTTGTACTTACATATGGTAAGTGATTCCATGATTCACAAAGTTTTGATTTTGGCTTCGGTTTTTACAAGATACCACAGAACAACTCGGCATTCTTATATGTTATCACGATCGCCGTCGAAAGCGCACTAGTTCGCGGAGACGGCCACTTGCCTGTGTCATGAGCCTTGTGGGCATGTCGCGCGGACACCGATACGCCCCGTTACCACTTCTCCTGTATTTTTTATTTCTATGCGCCTGACAGACCTGCAGCATTTCATTTACAGCACCTGCCGTCGGCGCCAGCAACGCCATGTCATCAGCGTAGCTGATACAATTTATTTTTACACCATGAACGCTACATCCGACCCGCATATTGCGGTCCACGATTAGGCCAGCTATATATAAGGTTGGGGAAAAAGTCTTTTCACATTATAGTATGTATGAACTTGTAATAAAATCTCTTTGGCTATACTATTTGTATCTGGCTGGTTTTGGTATCACTGAAAGTTAAATTTTAAAGAACATAATTCCAAATAGATTCATAAATTCAAATTAGGAAAATGTGTGATTTTCATTTGTTTTTCGTACTGTCAAGATGAGTGAATCTAATGAAGAAATTCGATACATTTTAAAATTTTACTACAAAAAAGTTGAAAATGCAACGAAAGCCGCGAAAAAAATTTGCGATGTTTATGGACCTAGTGCAGTGTCTCTGAGAGTAGCACAAATTTGGTTTAAGCGTTTTCAATCCGGGAACAAAGAGAATGTAATTCACTATGTTTTAAGAGACGGGAATTAGTACTAGCAAAATAAAAACGGGTAATATGTCACTTTAATATCAACTGAACGAACATACACGGGGAACAAGACTTCATACAACAGTACTACCAACTTATCAGACAAAATAGTGCTGCGCAATGGTAGTAACTTCTTTATCGATATCGATAAAGTATACAGGTCAGTAACGGGCTTTCTTTTAACTTCTTTAAATTTAAGAAAGGATTTGTGTTGAAATAAAGCAAGGATTGTAGTTTTTAAGAAAACCAGTATATTCTTAATTATAAAACTACTACAGATTATTAGAGTAAATAATATTATTATGTCAAGGATTGCAGTAATTTAATCCCGATCTTCTTCTGGACGCAAACCCATAGCGGTCATAAACATTTCATATTTCATTCGATGGAGCTCCGTCATCAGAACGTCAGTGACCATGTCCTCTTTATTCTTGTATTTGATAATCATTAACTGCAACGTTATTGAAATGAAAATATACCAAATAACTTTATAATATATGAGACGCATCTCTATAGTCAGGTGCTTGGGAAGATACTTTGTGTTTTAACTAAGAAAAACTTCAAAAATGTCCTGTGACTAAACTAGTGATCTGATTTTTGGTGTGTTGCCTGAAAATTATACATAACGCAAATGCGGTTTCATTTAATGCCTCTCGCTTTTATTAACATTGTTTATAAACAATTACAAACAGACTCACCATTTATCGATAATTGATAAGAGCCATTTGCGTTACAGCACATCACTATCACAAAATAAAATTAAAAGATCGATTAAGCCTTTTAGTACCTACCATGTTTTAATTAAAATATAGAATCTAATTCAATACTTACCGAGCCTCATCTAATGGAAATTTTGCTATAACTTCCTTTTTTCATTACCTTTACGACTTCACAAGTACGATACTTCACAATTTATAAATCGGCTATTAGGTGGCATTATGGCACAATTATGTTTACTGAACAAGATCACACTTTACAAATTAAGATAAAAAATTAACCGTAACTAACTGCCAGAAAATAATAAGCACAAACTTACAAAATACTACAAGACACACGACAAGTAAACATATATGGCTGACCATAGATTAAAAAGTGGCTGACTGTCATGAAAGAAAGAGAAAGCGCACGGAATAGGTGAGACAGCAAAATCTACCATTATTTACCCCTCAAAGTCGAAACAATTTTTTTCGCCTTGAAGTTGCAGTAGCCTGTCCGGAAATTTTGATGTCAAAGATACACGTCGCTCTGGTCGCCCTATTACGGATAAAATGGATGCCATTTTTGAAGAAGTGGAGCAAGATCGGCATATCAGTAGTTACGACGTAGCTGAAGAACTGGGAATTGACCACAAAACAGTTACGACGCATTTGAAAAAAAAAACTGGTTACACAAAAAAGCTGCTGAAAGAAACCTAATGAACCGTGTACTCATTTGTGATTCTTTATTACGACGTAATGAAACCGAACCATTTTTGAAGAAGCTGATAACTGGTGATGAAAAGTGGATCATGTACGACAAGAACGTGCGAAAAAGGTCGTGGTCAAAGGCCGGTCAGGCTTCACAGACTGTGGCGAAACCCGGGTTAACTCGGAACAAGGTGATGCTGTGTGTGTGGTGGGATTGGAAGGGCATTATTCATTATGAGTTGTTACCACCAGGCAGGACCATCGATTCTGAACTCTACTTCGAACAACTGATGAGATTAAAGCAAGAAGTTGAGAGAAAGCGGCCGGAATTAATCAACAGAAGGGGTGTGGTTTTTCATCATGATAACGCTAGACCTCCCACATCTTTAGCCACTCAGCAAAAATTAAGAGAGTTTGGCTGAGAGGTGTTAATGCATCCGCCGTATAGTCCTGACCTTGCACCTTCAGATTTCCACCTGTTTCGGTCTCTTCAGAATTCTTTAGGCAGTGTCAGGTTAACATCACGAGAGGACTGCCAAAACCACTTGTCGCGGTATTTTGATCAGAAGTCCCAAAATTTCTATAGCAATGGGATCATGTCCCTACCTACAAGATGGCAAAAAGTTATCGAACAAAATGGTACCTGCATACTTTAGTTAAATGTAAATAAACTATATATTAAAAAATGTTTTGAATTTTCTTAAAAAATGCGAAGAAACTTTTCCCCAACCTATTATGTGCTAAATACCCTAGGAGACGTCAGACCACCCAGTCTCACACCGCATTCCAACCTATAGGTCTCAAACTGTGCATTGGACCACTTAATAACATTTTCTTGGTTCACATACCAATACTGTAGGATCCTGAGGACTCCTGCCGATACACCCCTGTCCTCAAGCTCTCTCCAGAGTACATCGTAATTTACCAGATCGAAGGCTCTGGAAAGATCCAGAAAACAGGCGTATACCGGCGTCCTACGATCAGTGTAATACTGGACCGTATGTTTGAGACTCACTATGGCCAATGTGGTTGCGAGAGATATGGTCGATAGTTTGACTTATCCGATATGTCTCCCGTCCTGTTCTTAATAATATGGGAACCACCAGTGTTTTCATTAGACCTGCGGGCAAGTAGGAGTGACTTAGGCACATGGTATAAAACAACGACAACACCCTTGGCAGATGTACCCCGCAAAGGAGATCGGACATTTTTGTATGGGCTCTGGCCCAAGTGGCGTCGGAGCATGACGTTTATTTTATTTGAAAGTTACATAACTGCTGTCTTACTTTACCATATTGAAGTCTTCAGAGACGGACAACCACCTGCAGAACTTGAGCGTTTTGGAATAGAGCAAAATAGCATGATATTATTGAGAAGTCTTATTCAGTCACGTCACGTGAGGTCAAGGAAATATTATACTTATATAATGTATAAGGAGGAGGAAGGACTACAGGGTATTCAACATTATTACTGTAGTTGCATCATACAGAAAAGAACTGTTGGATGTTGCACCACATCATGAGTGTATTAACCCCTTAAGCGACCCGATTCACCCCAACGCCTGGGTGAATAGGGACGAGTGAGTTTTTGTAACTTTTTGTGATTATTCTTTAATAAACCATATCTTAATGCATTATAAATGAAAATTAAAACTACCGGAACCATTATGATCTCCGTTTTATTACTATAACTACAAAAAAAAACGATAAAAATCAATGTCGGACTTAAAAGTGTCCCACTTTTACGGTACCGTAAAATGGGGGGAATAGGGTACCAGGGGTGAATAGGGATAAAACCAGGAATCACTTTTTACGTTCAATATTAGTTACCAAATCGTTACAACTTTTACCATTTTTTGTGGGATAATAGTAGATTATTTGAAATTTTTTATGACAACATTGAACTTGCGTAAAATTAGCAGCTAACTGCCAAAAATTTCATTTAAAAATAACCTAAACAAGACTCCGATTAATACAGTGTTTGAAACTTTGCCCTGTAAGGTTTATTTTGTAGAAAACTAGCGACCCGCCCCGGCTTCGCACGGTGCAATGTTTATATTAAATATACTATAGAATGTCTTTATATGCATCGTTGACAGCCTTTTGTCATTCGACATACATGTTCTCTTTAGTAATTACTCTTGAAAGTGCGACACATAATTTACGATGGGAAAAACATTCAACGCTCAAATCTTAAACAACACAGGCACGCGCGCCTTGTTCCGCCGGCACCGCGCCGCAACCGCTATGTTTTTGCATTGTGTGCATTTTAAATCTGTAATATCTTCGAAACTATTTATATAAATTATGTGCCATACAGGCGCATTTGTGTGCTGGGTTGGTGAAGAATTAAAACCACACTAGAAGATTCTTGAAGTTTTCTTCCTTTATTTTCTTGAGTGTTTCTTCTTGTTACAATTTTGCCCGCGAACTGAGTCGAACCGGTTTTTTTTTGTGTTTGGCATCTCGCAGGTCAACCTCTGAGGTTGCCGGCTGCTTAACCGGGCTTGCCTGTGGTTGCCTTAATTAATAAATTAAAGCCTCCAGCCAGGGCTTATTAAAAAACTTACAAACTAGGCGACTACACTCTAAGGGCACCCCCTGTGGGGTACGGACCTCGGCTTAGGGCGTCGCAGGGGAGGACAGCTAGGGACAGGCTGGATCATATCATTATTATTATTAATAAGGGAATTTAAAGCTACTGGCTCAGCGACGCGGGCTGGCTCTGGCAAGGGTCGGGGTGGACTATTACGGGGACGTCGCGGCAGGCCTCGGCGGCGAGGACGGAATGACGGTCGGTTTTTGTGTTTCTGTGCCACTGTACTTGTTTCCCTACGGCTCTCTTGGAGCAGGGTGATTGCGTCGTCGCACGGTGGGCTGAAAATCGGCTTTCATAGACTTAGGCATTTTATTTTGCAAGTGCGAGTTTTTTTGCCGGATATCACTTCTATTAGTTATAACAATATACAAAAATGACACCAGAATTGATTCTGCACAGAAACGAAGGAATTATAAATTTTTTACGAAAATTTTGTATGGAGCTAGTATGAAAAATCGAAATATCTCTAAAACGGCAGCGATAACCGTAATATCCTTATAGGGGGTTATAGTACTAATTATTTATGATTTTTTGACATACGTTACATAATGGTTGTAGATGCCTTTTTTTTTTAAAAATCGTCAAAATATTTTTATTTATTTTTACATATTTAAACGTTCCTTTTAGTGTTTAAGTTGAAGAATTCAGAGCTTTAACAACTCTTATCATAAAATAGCATCACCCCTATTGACCTGAAGGACTAGACAGAGGTGTGTAGTGTCTTGTTGATCTTGTAAGATTTCCAACAATACCAAATAGTTGAATATCAGTGTCAAAGTGCCCATGCTGTCGCTTCTTTTTGAAAGATAGGGGAATGAAATTGTTAATTGATCATACCCTAAAAGTATGATTACAACATAACTGGACACATAATAATAATAATATCCTTATAGGGGATTATAGTACTAACATTATTTATTTTAACATATGAAACTGTTCAAAACGATCCATGAACTGTGTCAAAGTTAAGAACATCGTTAGGAAGCATGCTTTTTCCCCAAATATTAAGAATATGTGAAAAAAAAAGACTGTATATAAACTTTTTATTGATAGGTAATTTAAATAAAACAGAAGTAACAAAAATAATATCTAATAAATTCAATTATACAAAATACATATTTGAAACTATAATTTATGAAATTATTAACTAAACATATTGGTACAATAAACTAACATAAATAACAAAAGAACATAAAGAAAAATAATTAAATTTTACAAATTTTCTTTACAACTTTCGTTGCCGGACTCCAATTCCGAGTCAGAATCCAGATCGGATATACCTACAAACTCGAACTCAGTTTCCGGAAACTGTATTAGGTCGAGAGTTTCAGCAAAAAAGGTTGTCTTCCTTTTGGCATCTAACTTCGGCCTTTGTGCACTTAGAAAAGGATCCGAAGAAACAACAAGCATATTTAGGATATCTTGATTAGAATCTTGCCTGCTTCTTTTCCGCGAATGATGTTCCCGGAACCTCCTAAAATCTTTGTTTCGAGACTCTGAGGCTTCTTCCGAGAGAGTCCCAATCGGGACAATATCATTTTTTTCGATTATGTCAGCTCCGTGTATTAATAGTTTATGTACGGTTGATGACATGTAGTACCAGTCGTATAATTCCACGTACTTTTCTGCTGTTTTGCGAGCAAAATCTTTAAATTTGATGACATCGATCTTCTCACTAGATGTTATTGCTTGCAAAATAACAGCAAATCTTTTTATCAGGTTTTGATCCAACCCAGTAATAGCTGCAGTTTTATTGGGAAACTCGAAAAACTTCCTTGCGGTATTCCCGTCATTGGTAGTTCCCGAGCCTTGTTTTACTATATCAATTAACAGATTGAGCTCCTCTTTAAATTTATTTTGAATGTTTTTTTTTCTGTTTTGTAACATATCTTTATGCTCATTACTTCTTGCTGCCCACTGTTTGAAGTCAAGTCTGTACGCAATGTGTAACAGACATTCCATGCAATTTATACGGGCATGTAGGGATGATAGGCCAAATTCATATATGTCAGAACACACAGTTTTTGATGTTACAGCATCTAAGTGGTTCATTTCTGTTGGTTTTGCTAAGCACAGGTAGCATGATGCATTTGATCTAGCTTCAGAAAGGTACGTGCAGACTTTTGCGTCGATCATTGTCATCATTAGTTTATGAGTCACCCTGTTACTATTAATGCACTCTGTGGGGTTAAGGGCCTCAATTTCCTCATCCATTTTTCTTTTGTTATCAATGACAACTGCATGGCTTTCTTTTACAAAAGTGAACTGAACCGGACGACAATAAAAAGTTGAGCATGGTTTCGGGTTTGTCCATATAGTATTATCTCCATCTGTCAGTTTCAGTGGCACCAAGGAGGTCATGAAAATGCTTGAATCATCATGCTCGCCGTCCATTTTCTGCTTGTATCGGCTTTGATTGGAAGCACCATCAAATCCCCACTTCGATATCAGCTTTAACTGCTTATTTTCCACATTATCAGAAAGACTTTGAAGAATCCGCTTCACCGTGATGTCAAGTAAAGCTTGAAGTGTAATTCTAGCTGATGAATCCGTAACTGATACTGATTGATTAGGAGGGTAGCATGCAAGCTTAGTTTGTTGCAGTTTATAGTAGGATGGGTAAATATCCTTAGCACCTTCCCGAATGGCAGTCTCTCGCAACGTAATATATTGCCACTTTGAAAGCTTAAGTGAAAGAAGCAATCCAAGTGCTTTCTCTGGTGTAAATATTACTGTTTTCTTAATGCTTTCCTTGATTTTAACGGCAGCTTCTGGATTTTTGATCATATAATTGATTACAGATGCGATATCTTCATAACCTTCTTCTTTTAAACGTGCTGCAGCTGCATATGCCAATTCACAGGAATCCTCGCCTATGTGCTCACTAGATCTTCTCTTTTTCTGTTTGCTTCCCAGATCTTTGAATGGTTTTCGGGACCTTTTTGTCATTGTTCCAACAGTCGATGATGTCGAAGGTTCTGGAGAGACTGAGCGTGCTCTTGGTATCTCATCAACAGTTGGTTCTTGATTTATTAAAGTTTGCACGCAACTCGGCCAATCAATATTTGCTTGCAACCACTCTCCGTACGTATTTCTAAACTTATCAAAGAATCGTTTAGATTTCTGCCACCTGTTTAAAGCAGCTCGCGTGAATCTCCGGCAAAATTCTTTGAGAGTTACTTGATCTTCGGCAGAAAGGCAATCGCCTATGCGGGAAACAATTACACTAAACAATACTTCATGATTAAATGAAGGACACTCACTTTTTAGAAGAACAAACAAATCTAAGTTGGTGATTAAACTTTCCATTCTAAGATTTTGTAGTCGCAAAGCAAATAGTTTTAGTGTTAGCAGTTACACGGTTGTGAACAATCTAAATTATGGAACAAAATTATAGCCCTTTTATTGTATAAAGTCAATAATTAGTTAACTACCCTCATTAAAGTTATAAAAGATATGATAATAAAAAATTATAATCGTCAAAAACATTTCGTAGAACTCATAGTAGAACTAATCAACATTAGCAAATCACATTAGCTCACTAATTATAAAAAGGTGAATGCAGTTCTTAGTTGGTATTGTTGCGAGATATTTCAAATCATTTAATCACTCAATAGGCTCATTAGAATCAGAAGACTACAACCATCATTCTAATTACTTAATTACTTGTCATCAGACTCATTAGATGACTACACAATATGTTATTTTGTATTTTGAACGTATGCAAGGTTTTAAAATTCCTTTTGTGTCGATATTATTATGTGTCCGGTTATGTTGTAATCATACTTTTAGGGTATGATCAATTAACAATTTCATTCCCCTATCTTTCTAAAAGAAGCGACAGCATGGGCACTTTGACACTGATATTCAACTATTTGGTATTGTTGGAAATCTTACAAGATCAACAAGATACTACACACCTCTGTCTAGTCCTTCAGGTCTATAGGGGTGATGCTATTTTATGTTAAGAGTTGTTAAAGCTCTGAATTCTTCAACTTAAACACTAAAAGGAACGTTTAATATGTAAAAATAAATAAAAATATTTTGACGATTTTAAAAAAAAAAGGCATCTACAACCATTATGTAACGTATGTCAAAAAATCATAAATAATTAGTACTAAAACCTCCTATAAGGATATTACGGTTATCGCTCCGTTTCAGAGATATTTCGATTTTTCATACTAGCTCCATACAAAATTTTCGTAAAAAAATTATAATTCCTTCGTTTTTGTGCAGAATCAATTCTGGTGTCATTTTTGTATATTGTTATAACAAATAGAAGTGATATCCGGCACAAAAACTGGCACTTGCAAAATAAAATGCCTAAGTCTATGAAAGCCGTTTTTCAGCCCACCGTGCGTCGGGAGAGACTAGCACTCTCAAGCCCCTTTATCTACAATTAGTCGACCCCATACTAAGTTACGCTCTTGACTGCTATGGACTCACATTTAAAAGTTATTTAGATTTATTAGAAGCTCAGCAAATTAGATTTTTGAAGCTATTAGTTAGCAATAAAACAAAAAACTCATGCAAAGACAATTATTATAAGCTCTTCAAAATTTGTAAAATTCTTCCTGTTAGAGTAAAGCATAAATATCTCCTCCTGGTAAACAGTTATGGCAGTTGGGAGCGTCACTCGCTAGTTACTCATAACCACGCAACGAGGACAGTATCTGCAGGTAAATTTAATGTACCTAGAGTAAATAATTACTTTGGTGATAGAACAATAGATAAGCGAGTACCTTACCTACTCAATACATTGCCTGCAGATATCTTAAATCAGAATAAAAAGAGTAGATTTGCAAAAGCACTCAAGAAGTGGTATATTAGTAATTTATAATTTTTAATTTTGTTTTCATTCAATATTTTCAAGTATTTTTTATTTTTATTTTCTACAGTTATTTTTACTCGCCAGTCTTTACAGTTTGGCGAGAATACATAATTAATGTTTTCTCTTTTACTTTTATGTTATAGTTATTTAAGAAATGTATATCTAGTTTTTTAAATATCTGTACTCACAGACAAACCGTGTAAACGGTTTTGTGGGACATTGGCTTATTTTTAAGATGCTAATGTAACATGTTTTTAATAACAAATAATAAAATAATAAATAATAATGCCTTGGTCGGCGAATCTTAGAGATAAGCGAGGGTTCGTATTGGGCGGCCGATACGATAAGGGGATTCCTATGTTGGATTGAAGTTTCAAAGAAACGCTTGGAGACGCGTTTCATGAACTGCTGGATGGTGGGCATCTTGAGGACTACGTGAAGAAAGGGGCTCCCGTAACTCTACGGAGGAATCGGTTTTGGAGGCTCTGCATCTTGTGGAGGAGGTAGGGCTTTGCGTATGCGAAAATAACGCAGGCGTAGGTCATGATGGGACGGATGACCGCGGTGAAAATACGCAGCTTGCACCTGAGTGATAACTTGCTGCGAGAGCTAAGAACGAAGTGGAGCCTACCTAGAGCGAAAGCAGCGCGCGAACGTGCCTGCTTTATGTGCTCAGCGAAGGAGAGGTGTCTATCGAGGACCACGCCTAAGTATTTGGCTTGCTTTTCCCAAGGGATCGGCTTGCCGTACATGGTAATCGGACGGGGGGAGGGTGGGTTTATCCGCGGTTTAGAAAAGAGGACTGCCTGGCTTTTGTCTGGATTGACTTCGATTCTCCTTTTCCGGAACCACTTGGCCAGAGTGTTTGCGGAAGTTTGGAGAGTGCGAGCGATGGCATCGGGTTTAAGACCGGTATAATAGATAACCGTATCGTCGGCGAATAGGGCTAGCTGGGTATTTTTATGCTTGGGAATATCACTAGTGAATAGCGTGAAAACGAGGGGGAATAGTACGGAGCCTTGAGGAACTCCTGCGCGAATGGGATGGGGGGAGGATATCTCCCCCTCAATTCGATAACGAAAGGTGCGATTCGATAAAAAGTCCCGTAGGATGAGCACGAGACGGTCAGGCACGCCGAGTTGGTATAGCTTATAGATTAAGCCATTATGCCAGACTTTGTCGAACGCTTTCGCTATGTCGAATAAGGCTCCCGTTATTGCGCCCCGTTGGAAGCCGGCGCTGACGTGTTCTACGATGCGGTGGACTTGTTGGATACATGAGTGTTCGGTTCTAAATCCGAACTGCTCATTGGGTATCAGACTCTTTGCTTCGCCTTTCATAGTTTTTACCGAGGACGTTGAGTAAGCTAATGGGACGGTAACTAGACGGGTCAGACTTGGGCTTGCCTGGTTTGCGAATACCTATGACGGTGGCCTGTTTCCAGGTTGCGGGGAAGTTGAACCGGGCTAAATGTTCCTAATTTATACAAAGGACATCCTCCATTTTGGTCCAAATTCGAAAATGGCGGCCAAAGAAAAAAAATACAATATCTTGTTAGAACGTGTTCTCCTTAACATTTTTTATTATGGCACCAAAACTGTGTGACCATTGCCCTCGGTTTTATTTGAGTTAAAAGTCGAACACATTTTTCTTAACATGAATTGTCAAAACAAAGGATTTAGCTTGAATAGAAACTTCTAGGTAGCTGCCGTTTATCTCCGCGCAATATGATGCACGTCCCCTACCCGCTGAACGACCTGCCCCGCTCCGCGCATCACAATCTCCCTTTACAAGACAGCTCATCAGAAGAGTTCACTTCTGTTCAAATAATGGACATAGTATCAACGTTACAGAGACATATTATTCAGGACCACATTAACTTAGAACAATATGAAAATATGGTACCGGACGAGTTCCATACCTGGACTGGAATACTTCAAGACCAGTTTGTCGAATTGATGGAGGGTTTGCCAAGCTTGAGGTCAGTTACTAAAAAAAATACTATTTTGGCGGCAGTATTAGTTAAGTTGAGAACTGGAGACTCCAATGTTAGACTAGCAAATATTCTCAAATGTGGTGAATCAACCTTCCAAAGGTGGTTGCAGATTGGACGCGATGCGCTTTTATAGGATTTTGTACCTTTAAACCTTGATTTTGATCACATAACACGTGAGAACGTAGCACTAAGGAACACGTTAATACCAAACCATCTATTCGGGAATCCCTTGAGCCCAGAAGTTGAAAGGAAGGCGATAATAATTTGTGATGATACGTACATATATTTGCAAAAAAGGAGCAATTACTTTTTTCAGCGACAGTCTTACAGCCATCACAAATATAGAAACCTCCTGAAACCATTCCTCTTGGTTTGTTGCGATGGACATATTATTGAGGTAATTGGACCGTATGCTGCCGTCACATCCGACGCAGAAATCATGAATAGTATGATAAGATATGTAGACAGTCCATTCCTTTAGTTTTTTAGGACCGGAGATGTGTTTATTTTGGACCGTGGCTTTCGCGACTCTGTGGCAAACCTAGAGTCTTGCGGTTACATACCACATATGCTAGCAACAAAATACCAAAATGAAACACAACTCACAACAGATCAGGCAAACAAATCAAGGCTGATTACGATTTGTCAATGGGTGGTGGAAGTAGTGAACGGCCGATTTAAAAGAGATTTTCGGCTGTTACGAAATATATACAACAATAGAGCCGCTAGAAACATGTTTGATTACTTCAGAATCGCAGCAGCCATTTTAAGTAAATACCATGTTGTAATTGAAAATAATTCACATTCTTCAGACATTTTGGAGATAATAAATGAAAACATTAATACGCCAAATGTATTAGCAAACCTGGTTAATCGCCATAATTATAATCGCAGACGAGATCAGTTCACCATAATGACAGCAGATATGCCAGAGTTCGTAGATTTTCCTAGGCTGAGTGAAGATGATCTCTTTTTATTCGCTCTTGGTGTATACCAATTAAAACAGGCCAAAAGCTACTATGGTGAACATATCCTTCAAAACGGATCGTTTTCAATTGAGCTCAGTAATGAAATGCCAAATGAACACTTGGAAGAGTTAAAAGGAACAGATCTGTGGATGATACGAGGACGAGTGCAATCTCGACATGTCCGAGCTCGCCAATATTATACCTACATCGTAATAGACAGAACATCATCCAGTCAAAGTGCAATCCGTTACTATTATTGCACGTGCATAATAGGAAAAAGAACGATTGGGTGCTGTTCGCATATTATGTGCATAATATGGTACATGAGTTACGCTCGTCATTTACAGGTGTTATTACCCCCAGCTTTGGGATTAGAGAACATTATTGTAGTTCCAGACGAGGATGATTTTCTTCTTTAACCATATGTTTTGTATTAACATTCTTGTAAGACGTACATGTATTTTTGGAAATAATAAAGGGTTCATTAACAATTGAACATATGATACAATTGTATTTTTCAACCGACGACAAAAAAGGAGGAGGTTATCAATTCGACGCGTATATTTTTTTTTTTTTTTTTTTATGTATGATCATCGAGTACTCGAAGACGGCTGAACCGATTTGGAAAATTCTTTTTTTTGTTTGATAGGGTATACTTCGAAATTGGTACCATTTGTCACCAAGTCAGGATCTGATGATGGGATCCTGGAGAAATCGAGGGAACTCTTCAAATATTATAGGCACACCTATAGCGTTTTGGGTATTTCTTATAGTAACTTGTGCAGTTGCTCTCAAAAAGTACCATTTGGGGAAGTGGAACTGATGATGAAGACCACAGATGGCCGCCGAAACTACTCAATAATAAGTATTTCGTGGATTGCGATTCGATTACTTGAATATGGATATTAAGCACTTTATGCTCGTCACAATGCATATGGTGATGCATAGCTGATGGTGAAGTACCAGGAGAACTCCTCAAAAATTAACGGCCCAGCATTGGGAAAAGCAATATTTTATAAATATTATAAGTAGTTGACATTTAGACTCTTGTAACTAGGTAAATTAAAAATCAACCAACTAAAAAGAGTGAAATAAAAACTTTTTACCAAAAAATTAAACCGACTCCCAAAAAATACTGTAAAGTGAAAAATAACTTTAATTTCGGAAGTCGGTGCCAAAAACGAAAATACAAAACTAAAGACACCGACTACCGAAATTAAAGTTATTTTTCACTTTACAGTGTTTTTTGGGAGTCGGTTTAATTTTTTGGTAAAAAGTTTTTATATTTGTAACACAATAAAAAACCACTACAGGCAGGCTGTATTTTCTCAATATTGTATTTTTTAAACTATTGTAATACTTATAGCAGTACAATTCTTTTTTTAAATTCATTTCATAGAAAACGTGTGATAAAAAAAATGAACTCAAATAAAAGCGAGGGCAATGGTCCCACAGTTTTGGTGCCATAATAAGAAATGTTAAGAAGAACATGTTCTAACAGAATATCGTATTTTTTTTTTCTTTGGCCGCCATTTTAAAATTTGGACCAAAAATGTATGGAACGTGGATGATGTCCTTTCGCTAAGAAAATGTAGGCTCTATGATTGGTTGACTAATAAGAATACAGGAATTTTATCCAATCAGAATCAAGAACAGCTATCTCTTATTTACTTACGTTATATACTCATTATATACCAAAACTAAAAATCTAAGCGCTGTGATTGGTCAGCCAATCAGAACAAAGTATTTTTAACCAATCAGGAGAAGGCGCACTTTGCTTAGCTGCTGCAAAACTTTACCGTAACGAGAGCTGTTGCATATTTTTGGTCATTTTCACTATTTTTACGCTATTTTCATGGGTAAAACTATATATATATTTCGATTCTAGATCACAAGATCTATCTAGGAAAAATATAAAATCTACAAAAAACACAACATTTAAAGATATAACTCCTATGTACTAATGTTTACCTCTAGTTCTATGTACATACATTCACGAAACTATCTAATCCTTATAGTAATCGCTTAAAACTATTATTTTTCGTATTTAAAACTATTAAATAGAACTAAAACTATTAAACACAAAGTCTATAATCATTCCGTTAAGTGTCTATCACTGTCTATTCACTATATCTGTTCATTATGTATCTGTTTACTATATATCACTGTTCACTATATATCACTGTCCCGCACAAATTATATTCTGTAAAGGGCAATATTGATTTATATTAAATGCACAATGTATTTATGGTATTTAATTGTATAAGGATTAATGCTGTATTGCTTAAAATCGCTTCGTAAAATATGCTCGTATTTCTCGTAAAAAGTAAAGAATAAAAATGGTTGTTGTGGGTTATCTCTAAGAGATAGACAGATGCCATCGAGGACTTTTTTGTTGACCTTTTTAAGGTGTACAATACTGTAGTACATTATTTTGATTTATCTCGTAGGGTTCAGCCAGCGTTTGCAAAGCAAGCGCAAAAAAATGTGTTTATTTGCGACATCACATTAGAAACCTCAAAAATGATCAGTGTTCCTCTACTATATTATGCATGTTATATACTTGAAAACCTTCCTATTGAATCACTCTTTCGATTCAAAGAAACTGCATCAAAATCCGTTGCGTAGTTTTAAAGATTTAAGCATACATAGGGAAAGACACAGGGAAGCGACTTTGCTTTATACTATGTTAAGATTAAGAAGAAGAATACGCGTGTTTATTTAATACGTCATTTAGTGTTTGGGCCGTCATATAAATAAAACATAAGGTTCGGTTTTTAATTAATATAAACATTATTTTAATTTTAAAAGAAAGACGTGAAATAATCTGTTTTTTGGGGTGAATATGGACGTCTCAGGTATGAATCACAACGAAATCGATTAACCCAATCGGGATGAGACTGAGGCGAATGAGAACGACTATTGTATAAATAGGTACAGCTTTATAGGGTTGACACTAAGCAGTTAAACAATTTTTTTAATTATTTATTCTAGGTAATAATTTAGTTTATTTCTTTATGTTTTTGTATAGATTTTTTTTATTTCATAATGAGCGAGTATTAGAATGCCTGCGATCGCAAGCGCGACTGCTGAGTGAGTTGTACCGGAATTTACGATTTCCGAAATTCTCAGTATGAGCACGGAGTCTGGAATTATGTCTGGTCTATCGATTAACCGAAAAGTGCATGTCACATTTAATATGTGCACCTTTGTCTATCCCTTCGGGTGATGAAAAGCATAATGTTATGTATGTTTATGTGAGTACTAGTACTCACGCGGGGCTTCGCTCCCGTGGATTCTATCACGGTAAAAACATAACTCTCCTTTTTTGCAGTCGCGTAAAGAGTAGCCTATAACCTTCCTCAAGCTTCAAGCTACTTCCATACCAAATTGCATACAAATCTACCCAGTACTTTCGAAGATTAGCGCGTTCAAGCAAACAAACAAACTTTTCCGTTTTATAATATTAGTATAGATTATAAGCTAGATATAGTTCTACACTCTATAAGTTAAATATATTGATCATGTTATTTTAGTGTTGATATATTGAGCGGAAATATAAGCAGTAATGCAATGTATTTATTTCGTCAGATTTGCCTCGCATGTATATCTCAAAAAGTACAAAACCTTATAAGAGGTATGATCCCTTAATATTAAAAACTGCAATAGAACCTCATGACACTTGAAATAAATATCTAGTTGAAAAACCTAAACGAAGTCATAAATGCAATTTATTTAATGAACATATATATACATAAATATTGCATAGTAATCAGATACTAGTAATAAAGAAAAAAAACGCAAGAATTAGTGTTTTGTTAATAAACTAAATAAGAAGATCAAACAATAAAAAATAGATAAAAATTATTATTTATGTATGACAAGTGCCAGCCCTAGTGAATTTCTCTATTCACCTTATTTTCGTCTCTATTAACCCCAATTTCCGAGTGAATAGGGTTAGTATATATTTTAACTCTTTTTACTTAAATTGAGATTCTTATTGCATAATTTTATATTTGATGTCAAAGATACCATAAAGACTCAATTATTTCGATCGCCACATAGCGAATTTTCTGTAAAAAAACATCTTAATTTTCTTTATGAATTTCGGATTTGTCCCTATTCACCCCATTTTACGGTATTGAGGATAAAAGAAATAGAAGCGAAACATGTATGTGTGTGTAAGTTTGAGTGTATGTGCGTAATTGTGTGTGTTTGAGTGTGTGTCTGGACGCGTGTGCGTTAACATGAGTGTGTGTTTTGAATAACTTAATTTACTGTACTGAATAATTAATTTTTCAATGTCGTCTTAGCTCAAAGACTGAAGCCATGGTTTTAAAATTTGTTTGACCTTATGTAACAACCTGTGTCTACGTAGTATGGTACGGAGGATATATAATTGGCGAACTGTTGTTGCTGTTGCTTCCGAGTATAGCAGTCCAGTGGGATAAAATATTTGTTTCATTGATGTACACATGTTCTACCCAAAACATATTTACGCTCAGATAAGACTATATATAACCTTTAGAACACTATTTAACAAACTTTTATAATACTAAAAAAATGTCTTATAAAAAAATTGTGAAATGTGTATAAGTCTCCATTCAATGCCTTGTCCTACCGACCAAACGTGTCGTAAAATTTTATTGCCTTTCGCACACTGCTTTGTAAAAACAACTTTAAACAATTTTCATAAGGTGGAATTTGCAAAAACATATTTTATGCTTATAGCATAACTATTACTACGTAGGTGGTGAGTGTTTGGCGACAGTTTCGAGCGTCACTTATTCGAGACTGCATCTTGGGTTTTTGTATATCAATGCTCGTGATAATTAAATTCTAAAAAACTCTTGTCAAATGTCAGAAATAACCCTCTACGACGCCGACGGACGGTTCAGTTTAGGTATTCGAATTAATGGCGGCCATATTGAAAAACGAAAAATTTAGTTGATTTCATAGCTACTTAGCTAACGGATTGAACAGTGATCCAGATAGTGATTAATAATAATTGCACTAATAAATAATCAGCGGGCGAGAGGTGCCTTATTGTTTGGTTAATAATCTATGATTCCGGTGTAATCGTTTTTCTGACCATTATTATTATCATAATTGGCGCCAAAAGATCTCAAATCACTACAGGACCGCGCTGTTACCGCACTTACAACAGGTCAGTGACCCGATATTCAGAAATGGTGTTCTATTTCGTATTTAGTTTTATGCCATCTAATTTGTATGATTATATATTTTTTTAATTTCGATGTTGGGATTTTTTTGATATTGTAGAATTATTCCTATAAACTAGTATTATAAGTACGTGTTTTAATTTATGATCGTATTGTTGTCTCCACTCTGTATATTTTTAATATAGGTTATTTTATTTATCAAAACATTGATTACGATTTATTAAAGCATTTATAATGTTAATGATAAAATAAGATACTGAAAGTTACATAATTAAAGTAACGGTAAATTTACCTGTAAAAAAATTGTCATAAGGAAGTCTCCGATTTCCGTCTCTGTTCTATAAACTTTAGGTACCTAAATATACTCAGCCTATTCCGATCACTGTTTATCACACATACAACTGCATATACAGGTACCCGAACAAAATACCTACGTAGTATTATTTGTGTTTATGTTATCACTAGGAGTACGTAAATTTCGCAAATAAAAAATCGTGATTTCGCATTAAAAAAAAACTCAAAATAGAAAATTTCGCATTTATTTCGCAAAAAAAATACAGTGTTAAAAACTCAATTGAAGGCTAGCATTGTTGTAATTTATACATTTTCATCTTTCATTGTTTGCCTGCGATCAGTTACGATAATGTTGTAGATACTAAAGTAGGTACCTCTCGGCATCAACACTATTGACAGGGCATTTGAGACATTGAATAGCTGCTTTTGCAAATCCAGGGTAGCAAGATTTTGATGCAACTAAAACTTGCATTACGTCCACAGGAGCTTCTTGGCCGACCAATCGAAGTAATTGTCTGTGAAAATGAGAGTACCCGTCAATTAGTTCTTCTTGTGGTACACTTGAAAAACGTGACTGATTGAAAGACAAGAGACGGACGGACGCCAACCCACGCGCCGATAATCACTCACTCGCTCGCTCCTCATCTACGCAACAACTTGTGCCATCTCTGTCTGTTTTGAACAGAGTTGTAATAATTGTTAGCGCGTCTGATCAACATTTGAAAGCACGTAACGTAAAAAGGTGCGAAAGTATTTAATTTTCAAATTTCGCTTTTATCGCAAATAAAATGCAGATTTCGCTTTTATCGCATCTATTTCGTAAAAACGAAATTTACGTACCCCTAGTTATCACTAACTGTCGCACGGGCTTTCGCTCCCGTGGACATTTTCGCGATAAAAACATAAGCCTCTTTTTTTGAAGTTGGGTTATCCTTCCTCGAGCTTCAAACTACTTCCATATCAAATTTAATCCAAATCTACCCAGTAGGTACTTTTGAAGATTAGCGCGTTCAAACAAACAAACTTTTCCGCTTTACAATTTTAGGTAGTATAGATAATTATAGACCATAGCACCGAAACACCATCATTCGCAGCATTTCATAATGTTTATGTACATTATACTGTCGGATATTATTATAACGTCAGTGTTATGGTCTAATTACAAGTATTTAAAATATAATAAGATTTTTGAACAAACATACCAATCTAAAAATATTTTCATTTTGGGATTCTATAAAGAAATAGGTTCTCAGCTGTTGTGGCTCAGCTCTGTATTGATCCGCCAGTCATTCAGTCGGGATAAAGCCTTTTATGTACACCATAATAAACAAATATATAAAAATAGATTAAATCTCAAATACTTATCATTTTAGGTTTAACAAACTGCAGCAAGACACATTTTTACCTCATGTGGAAAATGGAACAATTATTCTTGTTGGTGCTACTACTGAAAATCCTTCATTTAGTTTAAATAATGCACTACTGAGTCGTTGTAGAGTGGTTGTTATGGAAAAATTAAGTGCAGACGATGTATTGATCATTTTAAAGCAAGCTCTCCAGCATTCAAACAATTTGAAGGCAATTATAGGAAATGTTACACAAGACCTCAATGAATCCTCTGATGTTCCAAAGTAAGTTTTCATCATAATTTCTATTAGGTACATTTTTGTGCAGACTATAAATTATTGCTATTCTATAATAGCAATCAATCAAAACGTGTTAGAATTAATACAAATAAATTTTAGGTGATATAACTACATATTTTTTTTATAGATGCATTGTAGAAGAAGCTTCATTACGTTGGCTGGCAGAAGTGTGTGATGGAGATGCAAGGGTTGCTCTCGGAGCCCTAGAGTTGGCACTTGCAGCCAGAGCTCCAGGGGCTGCTCTTCTGAACACAGAGCCAGTAATAATTACTCTTGAAGATGTAAAAGACGGTATAAAGGTGTGCCAAAATTGTTAATTATTTCTCTCTCAGACTGTCTATTTTTTGAATTGGTCTTAGTGAGTTTGCTATTGCAGAGATCACACATGATTTACGATCGAAAAGGCGAAGAACACTATAATACCGTGTCAGCGATCCACAAATCAATTCGAGCAAGTGACGATAACGCCGCTTTATACTGGACCACGCGAGCGTTGCACGGCGGCGAGGATCCTTTGTATATTGCACGACGGCTAGTACGGGCAGCCTGTGAAGATATAGGTAACTTTTATACTCATCTGTGGTAACACAATAGGTAAACACTTTTTCTCGTTTATATTAGGGCCCTGCAATGACATCCATGGGGATTTCCACCTTAAAACAAAAAAAGGACCATAATTACGTAGTAACACATTCCACAATTTACAAGTAGTAGGTACGACTATGTTTTGTTTTGTATTTTTTCAAAAACTAATTAGTATTTTTGGGTTCCATATCAACAATCAAATTCCAGTCGACCCTTTATTTTTTTCCAGGCTGTGACAAATTTTCCTGAGTGATTTACAGGTGTAGCAGACCAGACCGCGGTAGTTGAGGCTGTAGCATGTTTACAAGGTTGTCAGCACATTGGAATGCCAGAATGCGACGTTTTGCTTGCACAGTGTGCTGTTAGACTGGCCAGAGCACCTAAAAGCACAGAAGTATACTCTGCTATGAAAAGGTGTCGAAAATCGCTGGTGGAAGTCAAGGGCCCATTGCCACCAGTGCCACTCCATTTGCGTAATGCTCCTACGAAGCTTATGAAGCAACTAGGTACCTATATCAGGTTTTGTACTTATCTAATTAGTGGGAGTATTCTTGTATGTCATTTATATCATGCAGACATAAGCGGAGTAAGTAGGCTGTGTCCGTGTGGACTACTCGGCCACAATGTCGTTGAAGAAAAACGACTACGTCAACATTACGAAGGAATTTGTAAAATACTAACGATGAAAGTCGCAAATTCGTAGATCAGAAAGTTGTAAAGCGCAGTTGAAACGCGGAGAACCGCGCGGCCACGCAGATCTCACAGAGCTTCGTAGATGTCCCATTCTTTTTGCTAATCACTAATACAATATGATGATGATATAAGGTCAGGCATGGAGATGGGGAAGTTAACGGTACTCGCACTACTTGACTTCAGCAATGCTTTTAATACCGTTGACTTCGACATTTTGCTTGGCATTCTATGCTCTTTTAACATATCTCCTTCGGTAATTGACTGGTTTCGTAGTTACCTGTTTGGTCGCTGGCAGCGTGTTTGCACTGAGGACTCTTTCTCTTCTTGGTGTGACACCTCTGCCGGTGTGCCGCAGGGTGGCGTTTTATCTCCTTTACTTTTCGTACTTTTTATTAATGCTAAGTATCACTCAACGACTATCTTCCTTCTACCACTTGTATGCTGATGATTTGCAAATTTACACGCATGCACCCCTCGTCGACTTATCTGATGCCATTGGGACAATTAATACAGACCTCGCTCGAATTAGTGATTGGAGCATTGAGTTCGGACTGAATATCAATCCTGCCAAAATCCAAGTGATTGTTGTTGGTAGTTCCCGGACTATCTCTAAGATCGATTGGTCGACACTTCCCCAAGTTTCCTTTAATAACACCGTCATTCCGTTCAGTCACGCCGTGAAGAACTTGAGGATATACATCGACAAAACTCTGTCTTGGACGAAGCAACTGCAGGAAGTCAGTCGTAAACTGTTTGCTTCTGCAGGCTCCCTGAGACGCCTTCGTAATTTTCTTCCCATCACCACTAAAATTGCAATTACACAATCTCTTCTTCTTCCTATCTTGGACTATGCTGATGCTAGCTATCTTGATTTGACCCAAGACCAATTCGACAAGCTAGAGCGACTTCAAAATCTCTGTATTAGGTTTATATTTGGCTTGCGCAAATATGACCATGTTTCTGAATTTCGTACTAAGCTCAAATGGCTTCCTATTAGGTTTCGCCGAAATGTTCATTTACTTTCTCTGCTTTATAATGTGCTATTTAATCATTTCACTCCTTTTTATCTTAAAGACCGCTTTCGGTTTCTCTGTGACACACATTCAAGGTCCTTGAGATCCTCGGAAAATTTAGAGTTAAGTATTCGTATGCATTCCACTTCTTTTTTCGATAAATCTTTCACTATCCTAGCGGCCCGTTTATGGAATGCATCGCCCATAGATGTGAGGCGTGCTCAAACATTACCTACGTTTAAAGAAATGGTGAAAGCAGGTGAAAGAGCACTACCTCTCACTATAATTTTTTCCCCTCCTTTCTCTATTATGTTTTTGATATGTATTAGTATATATTAATATATTATATCTCTATATATTATATATATGGTATGCATTTTATATTATTATGTTTAATTAGTATTATGTTGTACACTGACAGCCTTAAAGCTATCTCCTTTAAGGTGAAAGGATAGCCCAACGTCCTTGAGCATTGAACGTGAAACAAGTGGCCAGTGCTGACCACCCCGAGCGCCCGCGCACTCCCCCGAACGTCATAGGGTATCACCGGACACAGATGCGTTCGAAGCATTTTTGTCGCTACCTATTAGCTTTTATCATCATAAATCAATTGAATATAGGCGGACTCAGAACATTTGCAATGCTTGTTTTGAGAACAAAATATTCTTTAGTGAGTACAGTTATTGTAGTGAGAGTGAATCAAAATATAAAAAATTGGCCAAGTGCGAGCCAGACTCTCCCATGAAGGGTGCCGTAGTAACTATAATAATATAATATAATATGTTAAGTTTCACATGTATAGTCTTAATAGTTTCGGAATAAAATGTCTGTGACATACGGACGGACGGACAGACAGACAGACAGACGGACAGACATATCGAAACTATAAGGGTTCTGTTTTTTGCCATTCGGCTACGGAACCCTAAAAATATCAATTTGTTTTTGTGAAAATAAATAATAACACTTTTATTAATGTACTAATAAAAAACTGTCCAAGTGCGAGTCGGACTCGCCCATGAAGAGTTCCGTGGTAGCAAGCAAAGTTTTGCTTTTAACTTTGTTTTTCATAGTGTTAATAAAATAAATAAATATATTTCAAACGAACGATATGCATGCCGAACGAGCTGTGGCCCGGTAAAGCTCAAGATTGGTGCCCTGAAACAGGGACACGAGGTCGCGGCAGACCACGAAGGAGATGGCGGGACGAACTTGATGTCTTCCTTGAGAATTGGAAAGAATTGGCGCACAACCGGGACCGTTGGAAGGAATGAAGGGAGGCCTTTGCCCAGCAGTGGGACAGTACAGGCTAAATAATAATAATATTTCAAACAATTGACTTGGAGAAAAAATGGTTTGTGTCATTTGGCTACGAAACAATAAAAAACTAATATATCAAAATAATATCTTTATTTACTTAACATTTAGTTTAGTCCACTCGCAATCAACACTAAAACTAAATATTCACATACGTCCAAGCGCAAACGAAATGTCCGATTTTTACATAGCTCAACCGTACCACTGTACCAAACGTACTATCTGCGCTGTTTACTCTTTGACGCAAAGTTTAAAGAGCGAGGCGCGCTAACATGCGACACAGCCTCCCCGTGCGAACGCTAGGGTGAGACTGGCCCTTGCTAGCGGTGGGTAACTCCGGAGGTACTGATACAAAGGTGCCGGTTCCGAACGCGGATACGTAAACCTTATTTATTCCTCATAATTCTTACCGGCACCGCGGTACCAAATGATCCCGGCGGAGCGCGAGTTCGCACTCGCTCACTCGGCTCGGTGCATCGTGTCGCTCATGTCGCTATAGTACGTACCTATCGATTGGTTTGGTTGGTAGACAGACACGACACGGACGCGGAGCAACAGGTCTTAGGCCGTGCGCGCACTGCGTTGCGTTTTGGAAACGCAAAATCTGTGAAGTATGGAGTGTCATAGAAGTGCGCACACTGCGGTGGAATAAACGCGTGCGGTAGAGTCACCGGTGGCCCCTCACTGCAAAATTGCGGTGAGTCTACCGCAAATATTTTGTATCGCATAGGAATGTACGTAGTACCGCGCACTGCGGTGAAACAAACCCACGTTTTGTCTGATAATGTTGCCATACATACAGATTTCTTTGTATTTATACATATTTTTGATGTGTGATACAGATTAGCACACGATACAGATTTTTATCTAAATTTCACACTGTATTGATAGATAGACAACCTTTGGAAGGACTTTAAAAACTTTAATTTAAGTGGGGAGGACAAAATTAGTGTACTTACTACTCATAAAAATAGAGAAAAATATTATTAGTAAAATATATATGCAGATAACTGTTACAACTAAAACAGAACTTAGCAAAATAAATTACCTAGATACCGCAATATTACGTTACACACACCGTTGAACAGAACAGAATGATTGAACATTATTCTTTAAACATTTTAAACATATTAAACCCATACATGACATCTATACAGACGACATATTTACCGTTCAACGAATCTATTCTTTATGGTTATTTTTATAAACAACGTTAATTTAAATATTCTAATTATTTTAATTAATTTCCGTAGTACATTATTTTAACATAGGCTGGAGTCTATTGACGTAGTACTTGCAATGTAAGAGCTTGAAATCGTTTTTTTGGCAGCATCATCACAAAATATATTGAATTTTCTCTATAATACAAATACTTAATTAGAATATTTAAGTTAACGTTGTTTATAAAAAAATAACTATAAAGAATAGAATCATACAATGGTGTGTGTAACGTAATAAATGCGGTATCTAGGTAATTTATTTTGCCAAGTTCTGTCTTTAATTGTACCAGTTAATTTTATCAATACTGTGTGAAATTTGTATAAAATTCTGTATCGAGTGCTAATCTGAATCACTCGTCGAAAATATGTATACTTAAATACGAAGAAATCTGTATGTATGGCAACATTGTCAGACAAAAGGTGCGTTTTTCTCGCCGCAGTGCGCGCACCTGAGATTGCGGTCATTCTACCGGTGCGGTCGAACTACCGCAATTGCGGCCACCGCAAGGCAGTGCGCGCACGGCCTTAGAGCTATGAAATTAGAGTTCAACATTGTTTTGGTTTTTCCAATAGAGCGATGCGTTGAAGATTTGCCGATCATAATAACAGTACGGAGCGCTCTTATTCCTATAGAATTAGAGTTTAATCCAGAATTACCTCCTCAAAATTAGGAAGATATTATTTTTAAATCATAATACCTATGTAAACTATGATAACTTTACATTGTAAAGTTATCAAAACGAAAATTGTTACCTATAATAGCTAGTTATTAAAGTACTTATTATAAATTTATTTTTATTTAATTTCTTTCATTCCTTATTATTTATGCCCCGAAATTTAAATCGTATGAATAACATGAGATAAGTGCTGTATAGTCTGTAAACTATTCAATTCAAAATGTGCCAAATGATCCAACGAACCGAATGAATAAAATGTTCTGGGGGAACCGGGAAACCAAAATGACCGAGTGAGTAGCGGTGCCAAACGGTGCCAAAGGAATAACTAAGGTGAACCGGTACCAGACTCGGAGTCGGAATAAGTGAATCAATTCACTTTCCGGAATAAAGATTACCCACGCCTAGCCCTTGCGTATGAGTGAGCGCGCGCGCCGGGCGCGAATGTAATAATATAGTATTATTGATTTAACGGCACGTAAGTAAAAATTATGTAAAATTTTGAACTTAAATTTAATAAAGTAATAAATTCTCTATAATAGTGTGAAACAAATATTTAAATCGGTTCAGTAATTTGAAAGCAGTAAGCAAATTATTGCAAAAATAAAGAGGATATATTCGATTTTTTTCCGAGAAAAGTATGAACAAAAATAAAAAAAAATAACTTAAAATTTAAAGTCAAATATGTTACCGTGTATTAGGTATTTTTTTTATCTATTTGGTCCATCCGTCTAGTAGTAATAGTCCTTCAAAGATAGGTCTATTTTGTAGTTTGGCCTATCCTTTCGCATTAATTTCTGTCCATCCAAAGGTTGTCTGTAAGAGATTGCCCTGTGCGATAAGACCGCCCATTGTACACTAATTTTATTATTTGTATCCTTAAGTGTATTGTAAGGTGTACAATAAAGTATATAATAAATAATAATAAATAAATAATACGATAACAAAGAAAATGTAGATAGTATTAATAAAGCCCTAATGTTTGGACTTTACTACCTACAGTACTTAAAAGCTATGGCCGAGCAGTTGAAACGCGGATAACCGCGCGGCCTAGGGCATGAATCTCGGAATCTCGGAATATCGGAATCTCGGAACGAAAGTTCCGATATTACAATTCCGATACTGGGTGACCCAATATCGAAATCGGACAAATTTTTATATCCTACAAAATTATGCTTGACGCTTTGTTGTTCTTGAGAATATGTTACCAAGAAAAACTAAATTTTAACATATAAACATATCTAGTCCTTTATTTCTGTTGATTTCGCTTGCACATTTTAAATTATTTATAAGTAATTTAAACTACCGAACTCAGAATCAACAACACTTTGTTAATTTTTTTTTTAATAAATATAGGATAATAATGAGAAATATGATTTAAACAAATATTTCTAATAATTGTTATTCCTACTTCTTGATTTTCCTAAATTCTAAGAAGCTTTGTTGATTCTGAGATTGATAGTTTAATTAGTAATAAGTATAGGATAATTATGAGAAATATGTTAAACAAATATTCCGCAAAATTTCCAGTATAAGCCTACCGGCTTTTCTGTCTTCGGTCCGCAGCACTGAGACGTTAACCAAGAAAATTTTAATACAATTGCAGGTTAACTACGAGGTGCCGTGTTCGACCGATGCAGTTAATGCCTGGAAAATGGCTTGCCCAAATACAGTGTTGCCCGAGAACCCGTCCTCCCAGAGAAAATGGGACGAGCCGCTCTGCAGTTTGGTACGGAATAACCTTTTAAATACGTCAAACAATACTGCTGAGCGCTCGCGCCTGTTGGCTGTGGGTGAATGGAAGTCGGGCCTTTAGCTACAAGCATTACCTTCACTTAATGTAGGTACTATGTTAAGTGATAACACGTTCCGGATCGCTACATGTCTACGTCTGGGTGCTCCCAGCGGTGCTCCACATCGCTGTCAATGCGGTGCGGCAGTCGACCGCCTTCCGATCATGGCCTTTCCTGCAGCAGAAGCTCTGGTCGGATAGCACGGCATGCCAGCATAAATGACATCACCCGTCGGGCTCTTGTTACCGCTGGAGTACCTTCTGTTTTAGAACCCAACGGCTTGGCACGGGACCTTGGGAAGAGACCAGACGGGATGACTATAATGCCTTGGAAGTTGGGTAGGCCTTTGGTGTGGGATGCTCAGTATGGCGGGCTGTGCTGAGGCGGTAGCTGCAGGTGCAGAAAATCTCAAACGGCGCAAATGCAACAACCTAATTGGGTGCTATATGTTTGAGCCGTTTGGGGTTGAAACGTTAGGACCATGGGGTCCGACTGCGCATCGACTCTTTCGTGACATCGGCAAACGATTAGTCGACTCCACAGGTGACCAGAGGGCTGGCCTTTTCTTTGGACGGAGAATCAGCATTGCCATTCAACGTGGCAATGCGGCCAGTGTTCTGGGCACTTTTCCCATTGATAGCGATGTTGACGAATTTTTTGATGCCCTATAATTTATTTTTATTTTCGTATGTATATACTTTATTAAACGATTGACGACATTGAAAAAAATATTCCTAATTTAATTGTTGTTACAAATTGTAGATTGTGCTTGCAAATTTTAAATTATAAGATGTTTTATTGATAATGAGTCAGGTAGTTGAATTAGTAATAAATACTTATTACTAATTAAAAAATAATGAAAAATATGTGATTTAATACAGTGGACATACTTAAAAAACAACCAATTTCTTAACCAAATTAAAGAATAGGCACGGTTTAAAAATGTTTTTTATTGTACGCAATCCAACCTTGAATTTCTGCAATTTATAAATAAAGTTTGCAATTTCTAACGAAATAACGAAATTCCGGTATTAATATCGGAATTCCGATATTGAAATCTAATATCGGAAATCAGTATCGGAATTGAAAACTTTCCGATATTACATGCCCTAGCGCGGCCACGCAATTCTTTTTAACAGTACTTCGTAGGTTGATGTCCCATTCTTTTTGCTAATCACTGATACGATTTCGAAGAAAATGTAGATAGTAAAGCGTCGTTTTATTACGTAGGTAAGTACCTACCTAATATATTATCATATTGAGGGAATAAGTATATATGGTTAATTTGTTGGGTACGTAGTTATTTATGCGAAAACATTAAGGGCGCCTTCAAATTGCCGCGCGGCAGCAGCGCTGCTGCCGCGCTGCAATTTGAAGGCGCCCTAATACCGTATTCGTATAACATAAAGGTGAATGCCAAGTTTCGGCTCGACTCATGTAGCGTCCGACAGACTTTCTAAATTAATGATAATTCATTATATAAAACTGTAAGAATTATGCAGTATAAATAAAATCTGTAGAAGTACACCGTTTAAAAGTCTTTTTAAATAGTTATTCAATTTATCAACACGTCTTCTATCTACAATTTCAATTAGAAATGTTACCAGTACCAAAATAAAATAATATCGATACGAAATTGCACTTCGCATTGCATTAGCAAAAGGAATGGGGACATTTACGAAGCACCGTTTAAGAAAACTGCATTGCCGAGAAATGGTTTTAAGAGCCATTTCAAACAATTTTAATGTTCGAGTTTATTTAAAAAGTGGTATGTGCGAGTGGCGATGCACATATACAACACAAATAGTGTAGAGCGAATGTAGAGTCGGACTAAACAATCTTGAGCTGTTATAATCGTCTTTATGAGAAAAAGTGATTTGATTAATTAAATGTCTTAAGATAAAAAAAGATTAAATACATGTATTAGTTGTCTAAAGTATATATTTAAAAGAAAAATATAAGTTATGTGACAACCGACTTCAACAAAATTAAACTCAAAAGTGTAAATTTCGGTGCTACTTAACTCAGAAAGATTACACTTATTGTGTCGATGACATTTATTTCTACAAATATGTTACAAGTAAGAAAAAGTGTTGGTGTGTCTATACAAAAATACAATAAAATACGTTACACTTTTACGCATAAGTTATGACCATATTTAGTTAAGATTAGTTGACCTCGGTATTTCCTAGCTGATTACTTTGAGAGAAACACTGAAACAAGATCAAATGTTACAGTATCTTTTAAGCCCAGACACTTGTCAAATCATATAAAAACCTAGTTTAAATATTATATTAATTATACGAGTATATAATATCGCCGTGTGCTCTTACTACTTTAATTTCTTGTTTATCAGCATTTGTCATTGTTCTTTCGGCACCAGATTTCCACATAATTATCAGAAATAGCATCATGCGTTTTACTGTCCAGTATGTATGGCATTGTCCGTAAATCCATCGATGCAGTGATCTCATTTTGGTTTGAAATGCCAATTCTTGTCATAATTGAATGAGATACCGCTCCTTGATTAAGATTGAGTTTAGATTTTTCAGTTGCTTTCAGAATAAAGCTAGATACACACTTACATTTGAAGTAAAATTTGGATATGAGACCCATCTGTTTCTCTTTTTAGATAGCTCATTTTGTAGCCGAATTTTACACTGTGTTTGCTTATATTTATTAATTGACTCTAAAAGTACTGAAAATCTATTATTCGCCTTCCATGCTCTTTATAATTGTTCTAAAAAATTAAAATAAGCATTTGAGAAATTTGAACCTTGATTACAATCTAGTATAGATACACAGTGTAATGGAATATACATACGTCAAACTGGTAAATAGGTAATTGTAATCGTCATTATGAATATCTTTTACTATGAGACCAACCTTAAATTACGAAAAAGAATAGACGACCTCGTTCATTTATAAGTGTGCATAACTGGACAAAATTTACTAAACAGCTGATTATTTTTCACGTTCATAATAATGAGTACAATTACCCCTTTTAAGGGTTTATGTATATTCCGTTATACCCTGTATAACATGTTCAAAATATAGTACCCTAAAGTTAGTTTATCTTCAGACATGTAGTTGTTACACTACATATCTGAACATTTTTGTATGTTCTAAATTTTCTACCTATGCAATCATATATATGTATATATGATTGCATAGGTCATGAATCATGTGCAGGAATCATGTGATTATGCACTGGTGCCTAATGCTGTTTCATATATATAGTTTTAGACTATCGCTGTTATTTACATATCTTAAATTTTCTGCTTTTTTACCAGGTACCTTTTATTTGAGCTCTAATAACTTCCTACCTACTTTATCTTTCTGTGATTATGGCGTTTTCAATATTACCGAAATGCCGAGTCCCAAACAAAAGGCACGCTGTACCCTATTCATATAAGTAATGCTGTTTCGTATTAACTAAATTCAAAACTAAACAAATATAGAAAGTCCAACAAGTATTTACTATGGAGTCCTAAACTTCCGCTGAATCGTCAAGTCTGATGTCTAATGCAACGGGTGGTTTTTCCTATAAAATTTAAGATAAAATATAATAATTTACCACTGAATAGACTAGAAACTATACAGTCATTCTGAAGGGTAATTGAAAAGACAACACTTGATGACGGTCATTCGGTTCGACACCTCAATTGAAGTAACTACATACATAAATAGTCCAAAAAATATTTACGTTTGCGTTCGAAAGTTCCATTGCATCATCAAGCCCAAGGTCTAAAGCTACAGGATTAATGCGATCGCAATACAATTTATTTTGGGGTGGAAAAACCAACAAATGACTTCTCCCGCTCTGGGTGGAGGAAGGGAGTGCTAGACTTCTACTGACTAAAAACCCACCCTATTCCATCAGCAGCCCTTAAGCTCTGAGGCCGCGGTATCTCGTTATTTATTTATTTTATCTAAAATGAATTAAAAAATATACTTTGTATTAAAAAATAAACCCGACTTACAAGACAACACTGCAAAGAGAAAAATAACTAATTTCTGAATTCGTTGTCAAACACGATATATATAATATGTATTATACTATCCATATTTTTTTCACCTGAATTTGTGAACATTGGTCATAGATTTCGGAATCTGAAGTTGACTCTACGATGATTTTTCAGTAAACTACTTTTGGGCAACGAATTTATAATTCCTAATTCGTTGCTTTTGGGAGATTAACTCACAACAAAGCGATGCAGATGTTTTAAGTAAATGTTAAGCGATAAAACCCTTCATTAATAATTGATTTATTTTGGACATGTATTTTAAAATTTCAAAGTATGACGTAAGATGGTAAATCAGGCGATTGAAATCTTAGAAATTTGCGAGAAAACGCGAAATGGCTCTTAAACACCAAACGAACGCCGCGCCGGCGGCGTCCGCATAGATTATAAAATATTGAGTTTTATTTATAGAGTATTTATCCGAGAACGTAAATAAAAGTTCTTCATAAAGGACCTAGTCTGTAAATATCGAAAATAAGCAATTTTCCGTTATTTTCTATATAATATATACCTATAGATATCCATAGGTTTCAGGCCGTGCGCGCACTGCCTTGCGGTGGCCGCAATGGGGCGTGCAACTGTCAAAGTGGCGCTAGCAGCACACTTACCAAAATCAAAGCAGTTTCTCTATGGAACAGTAATGAATTCCTAAATTAGAGACAGTTATTGAGAATTTTTCGATTAAAGAACATGTATTATGTTCTTTAATCGCAAAATTGTACAGAAATCAATTGAAATCAATGAAATGAAAATAAAAAATATTACCACAGATAACCATAGATGATACAGATAACTATATAATATCTCACAATCAAGGATCTTCTATACCTACTAACTGGATTGCTTACGAATGATTCAAAGAATACAGAAAGTCTTTCTTAACTGTTAAATAATAGAGTATAAACTTGCACGCATAAAACTGAAGGAACTATTCGTTCCGAGCGAGACAGTGCCGTGTGTGGACTGTGTCCCTTTCTTCTGTGTGGCAGATTAAAAATATTTATTTCAATGGTAATTTTTTCGCCCTGTCTGTTGTAGTAATAACACCTAGTTTTAAACTTCTTTGGAATTCTATCTTTAAAATGAATTACCATTATTACTGTATGCATATTAATGAAAATTAAAGTTATTTTACCATGCAAACACAAGATGTTTAAACCAAAAAAAAATGGAATTTGTAAGAATTAGTAGTGATATATTATGCTATACCTGGCAATTACTACATTGCCGTCTGACGTTTACTTGACGTCTGTATGTTTGTAAATTTGAATTATATTTAATTTTGTGAGTTTTCGTAATATTAAAGTGCAAGTTATTGTAACCATGGTAAGAACGTGTTTTGTGGTTAATTGCAAGAGTGAAAAGTGTACCCCGGGTCTGGAATTTCCTTTTTTAAGTAAGTTTTGTGACTTTGTTTACAAATTGCATTTAGGGTGACTATGTTTTCAATGTAAAAGTGGATGTTCTTCTCTTTATTCTTCTTATTTATTATTTTTCTTTCTTCTCATTATATATTATTTTTTGTTATTTTAAGCTTTCCTAAAAATGATGATCTTCGAGACCGGTGGCTCAGTGTTCTACACAGAAAAGGGTCAGAAACGGTTCTAAAATTTGTAGCCGCCATTTCAAGCCCGAAGAAATATTGCATTTCGAAACAAGATCATATGATGCAATTCCATCCATTTTCCCTAAAGTAAGTTATCAGTCTTTACAAATGACATGAAGATAACGGTTTGAATTAGAATATGAGCATAGCAAGATGAATTTTGATTTTGAATCTATCTTAACCATAAATACTAAAATTTTGTTCTCATCAATCTATTATTATTTTAGATTCCTGTTAAAGCGAAACAAATAAATGTTTTAAGTACTATAATATTGAAACCCACTAAAAAAAGAATATACAACTTGTACTGGGCACATTCAAAGATCAGTAAGTGAAAGTTATGAAAGGAGTCAAATTAATAAGCATAAAAGTCGACATTTTTGTTGATTTATTTACTTTTGCTTAGCAAATTGATGGCAAAAATATTTTATATCATTTTGGCCAAAAACTCAGCTACGCAAACTTGCTTACAAGTGTAGTTTATTATATTAATAATTACTTATAACTTAATTACTTAACTTTTATCCACTGCAGTTAGTTAATGTCGACAAATAATAATAATAATTCATAATTTAAAGATTATTTCCATACTTTTAACTAATAATAGTGTAATACATTTTTTAGGGTTGTGTGTCAAGCCAATCTTGTAACAAACCTGCAGCTGCAACATATGAGGAACTAGAAAATATAGAACCAACCTAATAATAATAACCTTATAATTGTCATTCGATCTGCCTCCTTCATGTTTAGAATTATGTATGTTAATAATATTGATTTCTAACCTTAAATAGCACATGTGGTGTTAGCCTGTAATTAATTGTTACACTTATAAATGTAATATGACTGTTTCATACAAATGTATAGTGTAAACAATTGTAGGTTAACTAACCTAAGTAAATATATACATAAATAAATTATATCTCTTCTGTTATTTTTTCTATTTATAATCATCGTTTTTCATGAAGGGTTTTAGTAGTTTTAATTATATATAAACATTGCATCATTTTATTTTTAGTCTACTGGTTCTGACCGTACAAGTGTCGAATAAACGTAGATTACCAATTAATACACGTTTGTTTGGACGTCTATACCACTGCCTATCAAGGCCAAGCCTTCGAAGAATTGCCAGCTGGTGATTCTGTTATTAATTCTGTATCTGCAATAATTGTATTTGTATCACGGCACACTGTGTAATTTTGCTTCAATTGCGGACACCTATATTTTATCCCTTCAACCTATAGATCCAGCGAAGAACTAAAACTTCTGCAAAGGAACCATGACATTTTTATGATTAGTTTTAAAGTTATTTGAAAACTCAAGAAAACTCCATAGAAACCATAAAAATGCATTATTTCATTTCAAATATATGATTTTGCAATTGTTATAGATGAGGTCTTAAAAAGGACTGTTATATTCACTAAATTAGTGGTTTATTTTAAAAAAATAATCGTAAATATAAGGAAAAATCAAGATTTTTTTAAAAATCGAATATATTTTTTATTTGGTTAGTCTCATTGTATCCGCATTTTGTTTTAACATGAACAGTTTTGTATTATAATATACTATATTATAAAAAAGAATCAGGTGCGAATAATGCGGGACTTCAGAGTTATTGAATTTTTATTTTTGAGGTTAGGGCTGTCACCTACTTTACTATAACTATTCCTATATAATTTTGATTGCCAATTTACTATCTTTCTTGATATAAAATTAAATACCTGTGTTTTTTGGTGTAAAATTAAGTATTTTAAGTTAGATTCCTGACCACACTGTGGAATTTTGCTTCAATTGCGGACACCTATATTTTATCTCTTCATCCTATAGATTCAGCGAAGAACTAAAACTTCTGGAAAGGAACTATGATTTTATTATGTTCAGTTTTAAAGCTATATAAAGTTATGCTGACGTCAGCAAAAAACTGTTTTTATTTGTACATTTATAAATAATGATGTTACATAGATCATTGTTTTACTACAATAAAATTACAATATCTAACTCCATACAAAGTTTAGGCATTGCACCTACGATGCAAAAAGAGTAATCATTTTTTTTTTCTATTTTACCTAAATTATGGTTTTTATCGATTCCGTATCTGATTTTAAAATTAAATTGTTAATGCTTACGCCGTTTCATTTTCTTTACTCTTCATTTCCGAAGATATTAAAACTTCTTCAGATGGTAAAATTACATTTTCATCATCTTTGTTTCTTCAAGTAAGTCCTCGTGATTCAGAACATTTTCCATTGATGATTTTAAAAGCCAAAGAACTTTTTCAGGTAGAACCAAACGCTTGTTATTTTTTTTGGCAACTACCGAGTGACATCATGGATAGAAATGGACCTGAAGATTCTAAAGCTCGGTGACATAGGTCAAGTACAGTAATCTTGGGGTTTAATTTTCTCGTATGGTGTTCCCTATCATAACGCCAGAATTTGTTACGAGATTCTGAAGCTTGCTCACTCAGCATACCAATTGGTTGCGGACTAGACTTTATAATTTTTAAATTTTATAATTTAAAAGTGTAACTGACATGTAGCGCCACTCGTATTTTTAGGTAGGGCGCCAACCCTCATGTTGGTCAGCGAGTGGCAGACTATCATTCTACCGAAAATGAAAATAGTAGCGCAGCAATGCGTGCTACGTATACGACGAACATACCGTTGAGGTTGACTCGTCTTGAGGTCTTAAAAATATTAGAATCACATGCTCGGTTGCAAGGTCCGAAAATTCGACCAATAGATTTGGATGTTACTCAACGAACCGAAATTGTCATGAACGCCATTTATCCGAAAGGTATTCCTGATATTATCAGGAATAGTCGACTCGTTGAATCATTAGCTGAAATTACTAACGAGTACTGCAACCAAAAACAATTCGATACAATTCATTGCGTTTTTCAGGGTTCTTGGGGGTTTCATGGCAGTACGGGACATTCGATCTATAAGCAAAGTTTTTCAGATGGCGAAATTGACGAACATAGTTTATTTACAACAACTTATATAGCTTTAAGAATAAAAACTAACGACGGTTTCGTACTGTGGTCAAACCCTCAATCTTACAGATTTTGTCGCTCAATCAAGATTCAATATCAAACTGAATCTAAAGAATTGACTTTGCAAGAAAAAAACCGGGTTGAGGAGAAAATTAAAGATCTCACATCTATTTATGCCGAAACTAGCGCCGGGCATAGTCTCATTGCAGATCCCAAATTATATGTGACCTTAACTGACGGGAAAGTATTTAACGCGATTACGGATACTAAATCACAATTACGATGCGCGTGTTGCGATGCCACATGACCGGAAAACAAGAATCCAAGCTGAAATTTATGCTAAAATGTCTTTGGCATTCGATGTTGTACGACCGAATTCAGGAACATCCAATGACGGAAACACAGCCCGCACTGCAGTATCGGACTTACATAGGAAAACATTTGCAAACATTCTAGGCGTCGAAGAATGGCTTGTAGATGATTTACATGTTATATTAGTAGCGCTGTCAAATAATTTTGAAATAGATCATGAAAAGTTTTACGAATTTTATGCGAATTTCGCTTCAAAATATGTAGAAAAATACGAGTGGTGCTACATGTCAGTTACAATTCACAAAATATTAGCTCACGGGAGTAAAATTATAAAGTCTAGTCTGCTACCAATTGGTATGCTGAGTGAGCAAGCTTCAGAATCTCGTAACAAATTCTGGCGTTATGATAGGGAACACCATACGAGAAAATTAAACCCCAAGATTACTGTACTTGACCTATGTCACCGAGCTTTAGAATCTTCAGGTCCATTTCTATCCATGATGTCACTCGGTAGTTGCCAAAAAAAATACAAGCGTTTGGTTCTACCTGAAAAAGTTCTTTGGCTTTTAAAATCATCAATGGAAAATGTTCTGAATCACGAGGACTTACTTGAAGAAACAAAGATGATGAAAATGTAATTTTACCATCTGAAGAAATTTCAATATCTTCGAATGTCGAAGAGTAAAGAAAATGAAACAGTTTAAGCATTAAAATTTTTATTTAATAATAAATTTTTCCATTTCAATAAAATAAATAGATATATGCAATTTGACAACCCTATTTTCATAGAAACTCTATGGAAACTTTAGAAATTTAATATTTCCGAAGTCCCACTATTAACCTATTTGCTTTTTATTTTGTGTTGTTAATAACTATATTATGCATGCTCAGAATTAAAATCAGATGCGGAATCGATAGGAATACGGAGAAAACCATAATTTAGTGAAAATCGAAAAATAAACGATTACTCTTTGTACATCATAGGTTCAATGCCTAAACTTTGTATGGAGTTAGATATTCTACTTTTACGGTAATAAAACAAGATCTATGTAAATCACATAATTATTTTGGAATGTACAAATAAAAACAGTTTTTTGCTGACGTCAGCATAATTTTAAATAACTTTAAAACTAAACATAATAAAATCATGGTTTCTTCCCAGAAGTTTTAGTTCTTCGCTGGATCTATAGGATGAAGGGATAAAATATAGATGTCCGCAATTGAAGCAAAATTACACAGTGTGCACGGGTCTTAACCACTTTGAAAGTTTATAATTCCACGCAATAAAGTCTGCTTAACAAAACCAATTTTGCGTTTAGCCCGTATAAGGAAGGGTTTATTATAGAAATTAGCGCGCTCAATATAAGTTCCTCAGATATATATTGAGAACTAGCTTTTCACCCACATGGAATTCTGTTATATCGCGCTACCGAGCAATTTTTTTTATTTATAATTGAATTTATTTCTTTCTTTCTATGTAATACGTTATTAAGAAAAAAACCGGCCAAGTACGAGTCGGACTCGCGCATGATGGGTATTTTTATAGGTAGGTAATGAATGGTACGGAACCATTACCTATAAAAAGCGCCAAAAATATCACAACTGTTGTATGGGAGTCTCCCTTAAATATTTATTTTAATTAATTTTTAGTATTTTTTGTTATAGCGGTAACAGAAATACATCATTTGTAAGGTTAATAATAAGTGTCTTAAAAAAACCTGCAAATATTGCATCAAATAAAATTGTCCTTACGTTTATCGCGAATTGATATCCACACTACTAGAAAGAGATAGCTAGGTCCTTCGAGGGTATACTCTTCGGAACGGATTTGAGCTTCGCGTCCGCATTCCAGTTTAGGTACGGTCGGCCAAGAAAGTGGTGTACCAGTTTTGATTTAGTTTCCCGGTCATCGAAAATTACAACAAGGTTCGTTATAAAAAGATATTACTGAAAGAGACAACATTATCATGACGTAAACCTATGTATTTAGTATTCATACGTCATATGTCACATATAAGTACATGACATTTTAACCTTTAGTATAAATGAAAAGGACATTAGTTTCTACAAAGCAATTGAAATGTTTCCAAACAAAAGTAATAAAAACTATTTAGACAACCGAATTCCATTTGAAAAAGAAAACTGACAATTGACATTTTGTCAAATATATGCAAAAAATCGATATATTTTCCGTGTTATTTTTCAATCAACTGCATATAAAATCATCTCAATGCCTGCCAACTTGACCATTGCCGAAAGAGCACAAATAATTGCCCAATTTAATGAGGGAAGCAGTATCAGTGCGATATCCCGGAATTTGAATATATCGAGGCGTTCTGTCCGCTTTTGGATTCGTCGTGAAGGAGAGGAGGGAAGTTTGTTGGATCACAGAAGAAGTGGTCGCCGGCCTGCACTCTCCAATAACGATAGAGAATTCATGAGACGGGAATATGAAATCAATGGTTTTAAGCCCACAAAACATTTTGCGGAGATGTTCGATGTGAGTGCCCAAACAATAAGGAATCATCTACATTACATGGGGTTGCACCACAGGCATTACGCCAAGAAAATATATTTGACGGATGCTCACAGACTTGCTCGTCTGAACTTCGCCAGAGAGCACTTAGAGTTTGATTGGTCTAATACAGAGTTTTGTGATGAAAAAACGTTTAAATCCAGTCAGCATGGACGTCTTCACCTTTGGCGATATAATTCAACACGGTATAAAGATGATCATGTAATCCCAAATAGAGAATCAGGTCGAATTTCCGTAAATATTTGGGGCTGGATGAGTACGGATGGTGTAGGAGAATTGTGTTCTCTACCTCCTCGAGCGACGGCTGTAAATTATATCGACGTGCTTCAGAATGCAATGCTACCGACAGTCCGTAATGTTTACCCGGAGAACGAAGTGCCACAATTTGATTTTGTTCAAGATAATTGTTCAATTCATAATGCGAGGATCGTAAGAGCCTGCTTTCGTTCACACACTGACGTAAGGGTAATTCAGTGGCCCTCAAGATCGCCGGACCTCAACCCGATAGAAAATCTTTGGGGCCTTATGGTCCAACGATGGTCGCATCAAAATGAAAGAACCAAACAAGCTCTTATTAGTCACTGTAATTATATCTGGGAGGAAATGCGGGGAACCGATATTTGCTCACGGCTTGTTGGTTCAATGAGGTCTCGTCTTTTAGAGGTTATAGAGGCCAACGGCGGTTACACCCGTTTCTAATTTTTAAAAATTTTCATTATCTTCTAAATATTACTATATATGCTATGTTTTTGTTTGTTATAAGTATTTTAAAATTGATTGTAGAAATTTAATAAAAGGATAAATCTATTTTTAGCTTGTTTTTTATTGATATTGTAATGTTTGTTATAAGTATTTTAAAATTGATTGTAGAAATTTAATAAAAGGATAAATCTATTTTTAGCTTGTTTTTTATTGATATTGTAATTACAAGTTTACAGAAATTGTAGGTTTGTGGACTCGCCTTGTGCCTTTACAATTTTATGTAACTTGTTGATTACAATTCTGAATTTGTAGATACAATTTTGTCATCAAAATCTACAGCCCCCCGCCGTTGATTTTACGACGTCATTGGTTCCATCAAGTTCAAACTAAGAACAGCTGTCACGTTACAAACAGTAATAGTCGTTATCAATAATCAGATAAAGACAGCAATAGAAGTTGTCAGATCGATCTGCAAGCGAAACTAATCTTTATCACCTATGAATCTGCAAGCGATATTCAACCTTAGGGTGGTACACCACTTTCTTGGCCGACTGTACAAGTTCCTTGCTCACAATCTAACTAACACTGACAGTGACAAAGGTTATTACGGTGGTGGCGCCATCTGCGATTAGCTTTCACTTGCACGCCCCATTCCGGTAGTTCTACCGCACCGGTAGACTGACCGCAGTGCGCGCACTTCTATGACACTCCATACTTCACAAATTTTGCGTTTCCAAAACGCAACGCAGTGCGCGCACGGCCTAAGACCTATGAGGTCAAAGAATTCTAGCCTGCCTACTCCTACATAACGGGGATATTTGCTGGCGGAAGAAAATACCGTTATTAAGTGGAAATCAGTAAAGCATTTGGTTTACCCATTAAAGGCTAGGTTAGCGCTTACCCTTACGATATAGCTTGGGTTTCCTTGCCAATCGGCTTTCCATAGTATTTTGCTAAGTATTCGTACAAGTTTCCCAAATAAAGGGTTAGTTTATCGTACCTAAGGGAAACCCCTTCAAAGGGTTTTAAAAATTAATCCGCTCGTCCGGTCCTAGGTCACGGACTCCCATTTATTGGCTGCACAGCACAATTACCTAATAATTCGTATTACTAATATAATGTTAACCAATATACAGTACGGCCGTTCTAACTTGGCGAGCGTGAAGTTAGGCTCGCGAACTTTAACGCTTGTGCACTCGTACAAAAATAAAGGTTTTAAAAAAATAAATGCCAATAACAGTTATTAACCCCTCAAATCACGGAAGGCCGCCGGCGGCCACAAAAACCAGCTTAAGTTCAGGAATAACACTGCTAATTGCATTTATTTTTTTCAAACCTTTATTTTTGTACGAGTGCACAAGCGTTAAAGTTCGCAGAGCCCAACTTCACGTTCGCCAAGTTAGAACGGCCGCATTGTACATTGTTTATAGTCAATGAACTAAAATGTAGTTTACTTCTTTTTCAGATTATGGTAGTGGTTATAATACATCTCATAAAGATCATTCTGGATTAAGCTATATGCCCGAGGGAATGGAGGATTATAATTTCTTCCATGACGATGATTAGGTCTTGTGACAGATGTTATTTAATAAAATCACTGCATTACTAGTGTCAATGTTTTATTTATTTGGATAATCTCATTTCACAATTATTGTTTGACATGGTAAAAATGTACTATATACAAGACGCACACATAAATGTATGTAATATTACAAATATACCTAGAACATTGTACCTTTTGTAACATGAAATGGCGCTTTGCCATGATTTCCGATCCTAATTTTATAAAAATAAAATAACATTATTTCTTACTTACAATATTTGCTACTGCACACATTGTGCACAATTTACATACATCTGATGCGGCTTATACCTTCGGGTTTTCAAATTTGTTAATGAATACTTCTAGGAATAATCTAGTGATCATTAATTTCTAAATTTATAATGCATTAAGTAGGTGGCGTTTACTGTTTAAAATATAAACATAAGAGCCTCATATTATATACAAATCACCTGAACAAAAACTGCAAGTACACACACATACTGTCATAGGTGATGGAAACCATTAAATTGGTGACTAAGTCACATATAGAAAATAAAGTTCAAAGGGACCTACTGCCTCTCAGTTAATTTTGATACAATAGAATGAATAATAGTGCTATTTAGTGGCAGCAATGGTTAATTAGAAAAAATAAACTACTTTTAACATCAAAATGTTTGCAAATCTATACAAGAAACTCTTAACTCACTTGTAACACTAGTCTTAGCCTATAACTAATTAAGCTAAAGAGAATATTGTAACTAAATAAAATAAATTAGAATCAGACTTCTAATTTGGATCCTAATCTTGGGAGGAACGCTATTCCGTTTGGGTCCAAATGTTTTTTATATCAATACTAAAATCACTGAATAAAAAATTTACGTCAGAAATCCATAAAATAAATTCCATGTAAACAACATGTACCTAAGAAGTGGAACGTTTTCAGATTTCGCGAAAATTATAAAATATTTATAGCTAATGCTAATATTGACCTTAGAAGATATATTCCGGACCGGCCATATCAATTGCCCAACGGAATTTATCACGTTGAGTTTTGTTGTAGATCTTTTCAATTGGTACACCATGTTTTTTGCACCTGAAAAGAAAAAAAAAATAATCATAATTAATAATAAGAACAATCATCATCACAAACACTCAATTGTATAAGGAAATAAATCCCATCTTACCAAGCTACTGAAATACGAGGATCTAGATAATTCAGTTTAGAAGTGCCAAGCGCAATTGTTTTATTTTCGTCACGATCAGTCTCTTGGAGTTCTAGTTTTTTCAGTTGATCTCTCAGACGTTCTAATGCTTTCTTTTTCTTATCACAAGCAAGTTTTTCTTTGACAGAACCTCGTTTAGCCGCCTTAGACGCCTGTCGTAAGTCTTCTTCTGCTTCATCAACTTGATCACGCTTAGCTTGGATTTTCTCCTTCAAAGCTTCCATAGATTTTGAATGACCTGAAAATAATAGTTTCAATTGATAATCTTCATCAAGTTTATTAGACCTTTCTCGACAAATAAGCTTCTGAACATACATTTAACAGGACTTAGCTGTTGTTGAATACCTAAGTCCTGTTAAATGTATGTAAGTTATTAGTTTTTACTTTGGTTGTATAGTTAAAATTTTAGAACTACTATACTGTCTAGTTTAACATGCATGTTGTGAAACTCTATAATAGGCTTCAGAACCCCATGTGACATTATTATTGTATAATGAGAATTGTAAAAAAAGCTGTTGAGTTTCCTATGAATAAATAAATAAATAAAAAGAAAAAAAAAAAGTAATTTAAGTATGCTTAATAAATTATACCTTTAGGGACAGCACGTTGATGGTTACAAAGAACTGCTACTGCACGGTTTGCACGGTTATAAGCCAATATTTTTTCTGGTACAGATGCATCTCCATCTGTAAGCTCATCTAATTGTCTTTGTAGGGTAATAGATGCATTGTATGTACGGAAAACCTTTGCAGTTAGCCCAGGCATTAAATCTTTTAAGTGTTCATTCAAAGTTTGGGTGTTGAGCCTGTCAAAGAGATCATCACTATCTTTTTTGTTTTCCATGAACAGCTCGAGATTCTTGAATACACGTTTTTCAACTGGCACTTCATTGTAGTATCTGATAGAATCTTTACCAAGAAAATCAAATACAACCACATATTCTTTACCATCTTTTTCTTTATGCAAAGCAATATGTTCAACACGCAAAGAGCAACAACCTACTGTGTCTGCTTGATCGTCATCCTTTTCATTACCTGCTCTTAGTGCCAGTTTATCAATAAAGTAAAGAGCAACTGCACGCTGACGAACACGCATTTCTTTAGCCTTCCAATCATCTTTATAGTTTTTTCTGATTACATCAATACACTTGTGAAGTTTTCTTGCAGTTTCATACTTTTGCCAATCCTTCTCACCTTTCAATTTAGAACTAGGATTTAACATGACATACTTAGCTTGCCCTTGGACATTTTCAGTCCATGAAGCTAACCAAGTAACAGTGTTGTCATGTCGAACTTCTTTCCATTTATGACCTGGGGGTGGTTTAGGTATTTTGCTATCTTTAGAGCAGTTAATGAGCACGTCCTCAGGCATCACACGTCTTTTCAACATTCCCATTTTTGGGTGCTCACCTCGACCTCTAAATAACCCAGGGGGTTCTATCCTAAAGTTCCCAATTTTCTCTTTATGACCATCTATGGTACAAAAACCATATTCCTTTTGAATTTCTTCATTCTTGGCTTTAAGTGCTGCTTTTTCTTCCTTTGTTCGATTTCTGTTTTTTTCCGAAACACTTTGGAAATAAGCATGCATTTCCTTAAAATTACATTTCGAGAGATCCTTAATTAGCTTTGTTTCATCATGTGTCATTACTTTGCGCCAGTCAGTAAAGAAATTTGTATTAAATGTGGATTTGGTTGTATAATCATGGTCTAACATTCGGGCGTAGAAACCCGCAACTTCTTCCGCATCTTGAGATAGTCTCATCTCTTTACCATCATAAAAGAACCTAACATTTTCAGGCAGAGGTTCATAGTCCGGTGCAAATACAGGTCCTTTGTGCTCCAAAAATTTCCATTTAGTTCCATCGTCCTTTTTTTCTTCCTCCCACCTTAGGAAATAAAGTATAAAATAATAGTGTTAGGCGTTTTAAATTCATTTTAAATTACATTGCAAGATTCATCTACATCAGGGGTGTCAAACTCAATTTTGCAGAGGGCCATATATTAGATTTAGAATGTGTAGGCGGGCCAGGTTCAAATGAATAAACTAAAACATACTTAATTATTTTAACATCTTTATTATTTAGCGTTGAGTGCAGTCTAAAATCTCTAAAAATCAAGATTCATTTATCTGTGATATATTGTGATCGCGGGCCGTATCTTTGACATGACTGATCTACATATATATGCAAGGTAATAAGAATCTTAAGGACGCATTTACGTTTATCACTCGCTCAATTTTAGGTATTCTAGTAGCAACACAACAACATTGCGCGCACACACACAAACCATTGTTCGCCCGATTTTATACATTACTTAACTAATATTGATACTTGAAGGTAATATTATATTTTCTTTAATATTGTTTGATCATAATAAATTGTAACTTATTGTTTACAAAGGGTTACATGCTTATTGATTAGATGTTAGTTTATTAATGTGTTTGACGCTCGATTAGGAGTACTAGGGGACTGGAAATAAAATACTCATATGTGATAAAAAAATTAATAAGAAATAAAGAAAAGTTTCGTCATGCCTGTCTGTCTGTCTGTTTATCCATCCGTCTGTATGTCACAGCCATTTTCAACCGACGAAAAAAACGGAGGAGGTTATCAATTCGACGCGTATATTTTTTTTAATGTTTGATCACCGATCACTCGAAGACGGCTAAACCAATTTGGAAAATTCTTTTTTTGTTTGAAAGGGTATACTTCGAAATTGGTCCCATTGTCACCAAGTCAGGAGCTGATAATGGGATCTTGGAGTAGTCGAGGAAACTCTTCAAATATTATAGGCACACCTACAGTGATTTGAGTATTTTTTATAGTATCTTGTGTAGTTGCATTTGAAAAGCACCATTTGTGAAGTGGATCTGATGATGAAGACCACAGATGGCCACTGGAACTACTCAATATATAAGTAGGAATAAGAAGTATTTCATGGGTTCCGCTTCGATTACTTGAATACGGTTATTATGCACAATATGCTCGTCACAATGCATATGATGAAGTGAAGCTGATGGTGAAGTACCAGGAGAACTCCTCAACAATTAACGGTCCAGCATTAGGAAAAGCAATATTTTGTCTACTTTCTAACTAATTTCCGAAGTCGGACACCGCCTACCTACCGAAATTAAAGTTATTTTTCACTTTGCAGTGTTTTTTGGAAGTCGGTTTTTATTTTTTTGGTAAAAGTTTTTATATTCCGAAACTATTAGAATGATACATGTAAAACTTGGTAGGTAGATGTATTCTGTGAACCGCTTTCCGATTTTAAGAAAAAAAGTAAAAAATATTAAAAAAATATAAAATAAAAATATTTTCAGTTTCTATGTAGCCAACATGGAACTGAAACTGAAAAAAAAAATTTTTTCATGAATCTTATGCGTATGTGGTATTAATAGAGAGGTCTTTAAAAATGGCATACGGGTTTCTAAAACCATTTTTTCATAAAGTTAATCGGTTAAAATATATACACTTCCAAAGTGGTAAAATGTGTCCCCCCCTCTTACTTCTATAATAATGGAGTGAAAAATTATACAAAAAAATATATGCCGAGATCCTTAATGTAAACTTTCAACCAAAATTGGTTTGAACGAGATCAGGTTGGCAGTTTTTGAGATACAGCATATTTCCTAAAACCGCAAATAAAACTTTGTAATTCATACAAACACTATGAAAAACAAAGTTATTTAGCGTAGTTACTACGGAACGCTTCATGGGCGAGTCTGACTCGCACTTGGCCAATTTTATAGTTTTTGTACGAACTGAACATTTTGGCATATTGAACCGTATGAAGTAAGCCCAACAAAAGGTAACTGTTGTATATCGTTGAGGAATTTCCTCGACTGTCTATGGTCTCCATCATCAGACCTGTAATGGCACTTATAACCCATATGGGTGCAAAGTTCTCATCAATATAAATGAATTAAGTCCAAACACAAGGGTAGCTACTGTAAACCATTGAGGAGTTCCCTTAACTGTCCTTCGTCTTCATCATCAGACCTAATGACAGTCACAAACTATCTAGGTGTAAAGTTCTGGTCAATTCAAATTAATCAAGCCCAAACAAAAGGTTACTGCTGTAAATCGTTGAGGAGTTCCCTCGACGGTCAGGAGTCAATCTGATGAAAGGCTCCATCATCAGATCAACTCTAGACCTTCCTTAATTTGTAGTACTTTAAGATACTTAATGAAAACAAAAAAAACATTTATACGGTCGAATTGCGAAACCTCCTTATTTGAAGTCGGTTAAAAAAAATTGTTGTTTCATACTAGGTTCAGTAACCAATATCCATCCAATTCTAAAAATAAGTATGGTTCTCGTTCTTACTTTTGTTTCGGTACGAAAAAGTATCAACGTATTCTAGTCACAGTATACAAGACGCCACTGTCTTTATTATAGGTTTCGACGTATTTATTTTTTCGAGGAAAGCGATACACCCCTGCGTTCACGAGCGCGTCTGAGCGCAGAAAACGGTCGGAGCCGTGCGTTCGGTAGAAAAATGTATGAAGAAATTTGAGACCGATTTTATTTTTCTCATAAATCATAAAGTTTTTTATGTATGTTCAAAATAATTAGCTTAACGTATAGATAAATACATAGGCTATAATTTCTTGTTATTTTGAAGTTAAGAATATGCTCCAGATTTGGCTTACAGGTACGTATTCAGATCCCATTTTTTGTAATTTTCTACGATTACTTCGGCGATAAAAACGTATTTGTGTGAAAAAGATGTACCTATAGGAGTGTGTAATTATAATGCATTCAATGTGGAGATGAATAAATTATCTTGAAATTACCATAACATTGTCAAAATTTTAACTCCTTATGTATCAAAATGGTACCAGAAAAACATTGATATTTGCGAGAAAACGTAAATGCGTACTTAACAATAAAACCTACACACACTTGGGTCGTAGATAACGCATTGTTCTTACAAGCACTATAGGTAATACTCTAAAAACTGATTTAACTTTTAAAATTTTTATTGACACATTTCTAAAGCACATCTTCAAGACACATAACCTCAAAACTGTAATGTGACATTGTTGTAAAATAGCGCCATCTATCTTTTACAGGTAGGTAAGGTTAGTGTACTACTTTATCATTGCCAAGTAGTGTTTATTGACCTTGCTTCTTAATTTAATAAACTTACCATTTCCAGACTTCTTGTTCATCTTCTTGTTTCTTCTTGCGTTTATTAGGACTAGGGCCATCATTAGGCTCTTGCTTCACTTTGCTTGATTTTGCTGTAGCTGGCTTTGATTTCTTCTTTTTAGGCTTCTCATCTTCCTCATCCATATCATCATCGTAAGTAGGTTCTAAATTATTAATAGAAATGAATAATGAGGATATAATCCGAAGATGAAAATAAAGATGGCAATGACAACATAAATTACAAACCTTTCTTAATTTTTTTTTTAGATTTTTTACGTTGAAGTAATGGAATGTCTTCCTCACTCTCACTGGGCGCACGACGTTTTTTACCGATGGGCTCAGACTGTGACAACAAAACCAAGATTAACTCAATGCAAATAGTTGATAAGTTGAGGATTCAAAATATAATTTCTCAAATGATTACCGATGGTGAATCTTCATCACTTTCATCTTCAGGTGGAAGTTCTGACAATGGTTCATCCTTAAACTGCGAGAGTGAATAATCACATGAGGAAGCTGTTGTGTTGAGTCCACCAAAATCATTACTTTCATCATTCATTTCTCGCTTGACATCAACTTGCTCAACCTATTTCAATAAATGAAAAGATTAACTTTTAAGATAAACCGTTTGATCTGTGCATTGCACTTGGTTTTTATTAATTTATAGTAGTCACCTGCATAGGCTCATCCTTAAGGTGGGAATCTTGATATTCTGAATCAGATTTGATTTTGTCATGCTTTTCACTACTGCTTTTCTCTTTAGACTTATTGGAGCTGCAAAGTATTAATTATAAATTATATAAATACTGATCATTTTATATATGTTTCTGAATAATAAAAATTGTAATGAGATATTAACTTGTTCATATTTATGGAGTAATACATAGTAAGCTGTATATCCCCTCTAGAGCAGAGGCATGTGTGGAAGAGCCAACAATATTAAGCCTACAACACAGTTTTAATTTCTACAGAAATACACAGCAATTTTGACAATCTTGACATATAAAAGAAATGACATTCTATTTTTTAGTGCATTTTAGGGTAACTTTCAAAGGCAGAATGAGTAACTTTAATGACATGTATGAGAAAATAATGTGCTTGTGAAATTACCAATATATTATCTATTGTTTGGTTAAATGTCAATGAAAATTAGATGTAGGTAACTTGATAGCATATATGTGGAAGCCTGTAATTAGCGAATTTCCCTATCCATGAATGAATTTTATTTTCGTTATTAGTCTGTAAGCTTTCTGTAAAATAAAATAAATATAATATGCCACCAACCTGTGTTTATCTTTAGAGCTTGAATGTTTGTCTTTATCACTGCGGTGTTTGTCACTTTTGTGGCGATCTTTTTCACGTTCTTTATCCTTGTCTTTTGACTTATGCTCTTTAGATGAACTCTTGTGATCGCGGTCTTTATCCTTTGATGATGAAGACGATGATTTTTTATCATTACTGCTGCTCTTGTGTTTGTCCCTGTCACGGTCACTCCTATCCTTGTCCCGGTGCTTGTCTTTCTCGCTGCGATGCTTGTCCTTTTCGCGATCTTTATCTTTGGTGCTGTGGTCTCGTTCACCGCGCTCTTTCTCTTTTTCGCTGCGGTCTTTGTCTTTACTGGAGGACTTGTGTGAGCTGCTGTGATTTTTACTACTTGAATGCTTGTCTTTATCGCTATAAATTAAACACTTAAATAACAAACTTCATACGATGAACAATGTAGAAGGCATGTTTACCACAGAACCTTCTGGAAAACTAACCTGCTGTGTTTGGACGAGGAGCTCTTGTGGTTCCGATCTTTGTCTCGGTGCTTATCTTTACTTGATGACTTGTGACTGGATCTGTGCTTCTCGGAGCTACTGTATCCATTGTGAACACCGTTCACGTGTTCATTTCTATTACCGTTTACCTTTCCCTGAGAACAATTTACGACATTTTAACATTGCCAAAATAATTTACATCAATTTCTCACCACGAAGTAAAAATACGTTATGCGCCGTGAAACACCATTGATTTTGTAATTTTCTAATCTCAAACTTTCCAAACCGACGCTTAGCTTCAGTTTGTTCGAACACTATAGTTGACGCCATATTGGGACTTAGAAAATTTTCGCTTCGTGGAGACTTGTGTTCACCCATAAACACACATTGAAATTATTGGATAGCATAAATGTAATATAAACCGATAGCTTTCGAATATACAATTCTATTTTATCACTTACTGATTCACAATCATTGTCGCTAGCGGGATTTTCGACACTCATTTTGCCTACGTATTACAGACCGACGTTAGTAGAGTACAATAAAGTACGATTACATGAGGCCGGTCGAGCGAACGCAATTTCTAAGTGCCGAGAAGTGACGAATGCGCATGCGCTATTCCTCCCAAGATTGTTGATAGCTTCAGGTGAGTCGGTTCAATGTGCCCAATTGAATGATGTTCAGGGTATTCAAAATGTCGCAGACTTCTTTTTTTTATTTTATGGCCTGGTCACAAGACCTTTAAGCCAAGTACTAATTTTTGATTGTTTTTAAATAATTATTGATGGGAGCACCGGATCACTAGATAACTTCACTATACTATACACTTCACTTCAAACTCAGACTAAGGAAAAAAGAGGACACGGCATAAACATTCTATACGAACAGTAGTTATAAGAATATGATGCATTTCGACGGCATAGCTACTGATATATCAGCATCTCTTTTTAACTTGTGAGAGTAATCATATGTAAAAAAGGACAACTTATTTTTATCCAAGGATCTTCTACCTACTAACTGGATTGCTTACGAATTATTCAAAGAATACAGAAAGTCTTTCTTAGCTGTTAAACAATAGAGTATAAACTTGCACGCAAAAAACTGAAGGAACTATTCGTTCCGAGCGAGACAGTGCGTGTGTGGACTGTGTCCCTTTCTTCTGTGTGTCAGATTAAAAATATTTATTTCAATGGTAATTTTTTCGACCTGTCTGTTGTAGTAATAACACCTAGTTTTAAACTTCTTTGGAATTCTATCTTTAAAATGAATTACCATTATTACTGTATGCATATTGATGAAAATTAAAGTTATTTTACCATGCAAACACAACATGTTTAAAACAAAAAAAATTGAATTTGTAACAATTAGTAGTGATATATTATACTATACATGGCAATTACTACGTTGCCGTCTGACGTTTACTTGACATTTGTATGTTTGTAAAGGAGATCGGACATTTTTGTATGGACTTTGGTCCAAATGGAGTCGGCTGATGAAACCTAGTCCATATAATAGTTCGTAAATGTAGAATACTTTTTTACTATGGACACCATAAAATTGGCCTATGGAGAAAAAAGTTATACAGTCCAGAAAAGTGGTACCTATTATAGACGAAAAATTGAAAAAGCTACCTTTTGTTCGGTCAAAAATTATTTGCCGAGTACTCGCACTTACCCCCCGCCACCCGTATACGTTTGCTACCCCTTGGGGTGGCGGGGGTGATGCTTCTGCGCCGCGCGAAATGTTCACTGGTCAGTGAGTCATTCGCTATTATTCAGCAAGGACATCGTTTGGTTTCTTTATTTTATTCTTACCGGCTTTCTTTTTGGACATAATATTTTGATTCACTTACTCGATTACTATGGCACGTTGAAACGGACTTGTGATATTGCTCGGACATTTTTGTATGGACTTTGGTCCAAGTGGCGTCGGATGATGTGAACTGCATTATTTATTTGATAATTTAGTATTGTAACACTAACTATACCCGCAAATAAATCGACACATGGAGAAAAAAGTAATTGACACATAGGTATATATATTATTTTATATTATAAGGTACAAGGTAAAATAGGTACCAGTTTTCTGGACTGTATAACTTTTTTCTCCATAGGTCAATTTTATGGTGTCCATAGTAAAAAAATATCCTACATTTACGAACCATTATATGAACTAGGTTTCATCAGCCGACGCCATATGGACCACTTCCGCCCGTTCTCCTTTGCATTATGTTTAATTTCTTGAGTTTTCATAATATTAAAGTGCAAGTTACTGTAACCATGGTAAGAACGTGTTTTGTGGTTAATTGCAAGAGTGAAGGGTACCCCGGGTCTGGAATTTCCTTTTTTAAGTAAGTCTTGTGACTTTGTTTACAAATTGCATTTAGGGTGACTATGTTTTCAATGTAAGAGTGGATGTCCTTCTCTTATTCTTCTTATTTATTATTTTTCTTTCTTCTCTTTATTTATTATTTTTTGTTATTTTAAGCTTTCCTAAAATGATAATCTTCGAGACCGGTGGCTCAGTCTTCTACACAGGAAAGGGTCACAAATGGTTCCAAAATCTGTAGCCGCCATTTCAAGTCCGAAGAAATATTGCATTTCGAAACAAGATCAAATCTTAAACCTGATGCAATTCCATTCATTTTCCCTAAAGTAAGTTATCAATCTATACAAATGACATGAAGATAACCATTACCAAATTGAATATGAGCATAGCAAGATGAATTTTCATTTTGAATCTACCTTAATCATAAATACTAAAATTTTGTTCTCATCAATCTATTATTACTTTAGATTCCTGTTAAAGCGAAACAAATAAATGTTAAACCCACTAAAGAAGAGAATATAGGTACAAGCTGTACCGGGCACATCCAAAGATCTGGTAAGTGAAAATTATGAAAGGAGTCAAATTAATAAGCATAAAAGTCGACATTTGAGTTGATTTATTTAATTTTGCTTAGCAAATTGATGGCAAAAATATTTTATATCATTTTGGCCAAAAACTACGCGAACTTGCTTGCAAGTGTAGTTTATTATATTAATAATGACTTATAACTTAATTACTTAACTTTTATCCACTGCAGTTAGTTAATTTCGACAAATAATAATAATTCATAATTTAAAGATTATTTCCATACTTTTAACTAATAATAGTGTAATACCTTTTTTAGGATTATGTGTCAAGCCAATCTTGTAACAAACCTGCAGCTGCAACATATGAGGAACTAGAAAATATAGAACCAACCCTGGTATTTCCGATGGAACCCACAACGAAAAAATCTCGACAGGATAATATTATTTATAATCTTACTGAACAGAAAAATAAATTGCAACATAAAATTAAATTGCTACAACAGCGTTTAAAAAGACGGGATGTCAAAATTAAAAGTCTTCAGTGCACTTTAAACATTATAAAAGAAAAAGCGTGGGAAACGTTCAACTTGGCGGACGCGTCCTTTTTTAATTTGAGATAAATTATTTTTAAATACGTTTTATAGGATCAGTAGTCTTAGTTTTAGTGCTTTAGTTTCTTTTAATTTATAATTTTGTAGTTTTTTTCTTCGGTAGTGGTAAGTTTTTACTTATTTTTTTGTTGAAGCCGTGTAATGAACGACCCGCCAGACCCGGGGGACTTTGTTCCCCCGGCAGGCAATTTTGTTACTGTAAGCAATGAGTCAGGCATGGATACTGATGGGTCATCCTCGGCTCGTCACCTGAAAAGAAGCCGCGTACATGTGTGCAAGCACTGTAATAAACGCCGTCGCACCCGTAAAAACCACGGTTCCGAGTCGTCGGGTTGTGGTTGCATGGATCCTACAAGTCCTACAACAACTTTAACAGAACCTATTTGCTCTGAAATACCAACCATTACTGCTAATTTTCATACTCCATCCGTAGCTGTTCCCGCGCAAATTGGTCGTAAAGCATACGACAAAACCGACAGTGCACCCTATATTATTCATTTACAGAAGAAAACTATTTCCCCTGATGATGCTACTACATTGCACCCAATCACATTTGGTAAATTTCTTAAACATAACGCCTTTCAAAATATAATTAATGGTAGCGTCAAAAAAATTGGGCGTAATAAAATTTCTCTCGCATTTTCCAATTTTCTGGATGCAAATTCTTTTATTTCACATAGTAGTCTGGAAACATATAATTACAAAGCTTTTATACCCACTTTTAATGTTACAAGGATAGGTCTAGTGCGTGGTATTCCTGCAGAATGGTCTCCAGAGGAAGTTATTGATAATATTACAGTTCCGATTGGTTGCGGTCCAATTTTAAAAGTCAGACGCCTTAATTTTAAATCTGTTGTTGATGGTACAACCACTTGGAAGCCATCGCAATCCATAGTTGTTACTTTTGATGGACAGGTTCTACCTAAAAGAATCTTTATGTGTTATAATTAGTGTCCGACCGAAAGTTCGGTTTCGGTTTCGGTTTCGGCCAAGTTTCGGCCAAAAATCAAGTTTCGGCGGCAGTTTCGGTTTCGGCCAAAATTGGCCGAAACTTTTGCCGAAACCGAAACTGATTTCGGAAGTTGTCGTGCACGCTCGCCTAACTTTGTTTCTCGCGGCAACGCTTTGGCGGACGCTGGCGGCCCTGTTTGGGAATTGTCGTGCACCGTTCGGATAGCTCTCTAGCAACACAACTTAGTCAATGCGCCCGACGCAAACATACTTTAGAGGTTATGTTTTGATGGAACTGTTTACATGTAAGTTTTTGTTTCGTTTCTGTACTTGAATGATTTATATAGTTAAATATTGAGTCAGTAACTTTGTTTTGCTGTTATTAACAAATCAAATCACATGTAAAAAAGAGATTATAAGATTGTAATAAGATTTCAAAATACCAATACTTAGTATTAAATGAAACAGTAACAATTAGTGATTTGAGTATTGATAACTGATAAACATTTTGCTATGAGAACTTAATTTGAAAAAATAATAAAAATATTATTAATATTTTTTAAATTGTATTAAGTAAATAAATGATTACAACAAAATTAATATACTGTGTTTCCATTTCATGTTCTAATTAATGCAGAATAATGGGTAAAATGCACCAAATTTCAGTATTTTAAGGAATTTTATACTTGACCACGTGAGTTTCGGTTTCGGTTTCGGTTTCGGCCGAAACTGAAGCCGCGGCCGAAAGTTCGGTTTCGGTTTCGGTTTCGGCCGGAAAAGCAGTTTCGGTCGGACTCTAGTTATAATGCATTACCTGTTGATTTATATATTTTCCCCACTGAACAATGCTTCAATTGCTGTCGTTTTGGGCACACCAAAATTCAGTGCAGGTCTAAACCTCGCTGTTATAAATGTGGTCAAGGCCATACTGGAGATAGCTGTGAAAGGGAAATAGAAAATGCATCTTGCTGTCTATGCTCTGGCTTTCACTATGCCATTAATAAGTCTTGTCCTGAATTCTCTCGACAAAAACAGATTAAATCATACATGGCACATAGCTCAGTTGCTTATGCTGAAGCAGCAAAAGTATATCCCCCAGTAACTAAATCATATGCTGACACACTTTTATCTTCTCCTTCTAAAAACTTTGCAGATACTCCATCAATCTCTTCACCTAATAGAATGCAGGCTTCAAGTAGTTATAAAAAGACTGTCTTCCTGAAACCACGCTCCCCACCCAAATCTATACAAGGTTATAATAAAGAGGCCCATAATGATATTATTAATGATTTTAAAATCCCTCAGCCATCTAATGGTTGTGCTTTTTCTAATAATCAAAATAATGATTAAAATGATGTTAACTTTTCTATAAATGATTTCCTTTCTGCATTACACAATCTTCTTTCTCAGTTCAACATCTCCTCACCGTCCAACGTTGCCTCAACTTTCAATGTACCTCAATCCATTCATAATGGACAACACATCCAATATAATCCAGTGGAACTGCCGCAGTCTAGTAAACAAAAAGAGTGATGTTATATACCTTTTAAACAAATATGAGCCATTTGTCTTTGCTTTAGCAGAGACTTGGCTCAAATCAAATCATATTTTTAAAATTAATGGTTATTTAACCATTAGGGAGGATAGATCTGATGGGTATGGTGGTGTAGCTATACTTATCAAGAACTCTATTCCTTTCTCTATTGTTTCATTACCCCCTCATAGTGAGGAAATTTCTATTGTAGCTATTAAAGTGCACCAAACTTGTTTTGTTTCTATTTACATTCCTCACCCTTCTTCTTCTATTCTTCAAGAGATGAATAATCTCTTTTCTTTTCTTCCAAAGCCTTTCTTAATATTGGGGGACTTTAATTGCCATCACCAATCATGGGGTTGTTCTGTCTCTAATTGTCATGGTGAGGAATTACTAGATATAATAGACTCACATAACTTATGCATCTTGAACTCAGGAGCTGTTACTCGTCGTTCAGATCCTAACCAAAACCAAAGTGCAATTGACCTCTCTATATGTTCTCCAAATTTAGCCTCTTCGTTAATTTGGCATACTCTAACCTCCACTCATGGTAGTGACCATTTTCCAATAGTTATTTCTTACCCTCTTTCCAAATCAAAGGCATCTTCAAGGAGATCTAACCTAAAACATAAAATGCCTAGTAGAAATAATAATGACTGGGAAAAATTTAGAAACATTGTTGACAGTAAGCTTTGCTCCTTGCCTGTAATTTCTGATGGCAATGAAAACAGATGTGCTGAAGCTTTAGCACTTTTGTTAATTGAAACTGCAGATGAAGTTTTTCCTGTAAAAAATAACAAAAGTAGTACAATTCCCTCACCTCCATGGTGGGACTCTGAGTGTACTGAATTAGTTAACAAACGTAAAGAGGCGGAACACATTTATAACCTTGATATGTCTGATATTAATTTTGAAACTATTACTAACATAAATAAAGAAACTTATAAACTCTTTAAGAAGAAAAAATTTGAATCCTGGCGTAACTTCTGCTCATCAATTTCACCGAACACCCACCCAACGATTGTCTGGCGTAATATCCGTAGATTCAGATCCATTTATAAGAACCCTTCCCCTATACCTGATTCTTTAGCCAGCGAATTTTTAGATAATTTAGCGCCGCCTTGGGTTCCTGAAGCTATTAACCCTAACCTGTCCTTACCAATACCAATACTGTCAATAACCAACGGATCCCATAACCAAGACACATACGACTCTAGATGGCCCATTCACTCTTACTGAATTAAAGGGTGTTATTCATAAAACTAAGGATTCTGCACCAGGCAGTGATGGCATCCCATATTCTTTTTTTGCTAATTTAAATGAAGACGCCCTCAGTTATTATTTACATCTTATCAATTCTATTATGACCACAGGTAACATACCTGTTGAATGGAAACGTCAAATAGTGTTGCCATTCCTTAAACCAAATAGAATCCCATCTGACGCTTCTTCATACCGTCCCATAGTTTTGTCTTCAGTTCTGATGAAATTAGCGGAACACTTAATTAAAAATCGCCTAGAATGGTTTGTTGAAAGTAAAGGTCTTTTGGCTGAATCACAATATGGCTTTAGAAAAGGTAGAAGTAGCAATGACTGTTTAAGCATTTTAACATCGGATATTCAGATTTCATTTTCTAATAACCAATCCACGGTCGCGGTTTTCCTTGACATTAATTCAGCTTATGATAATGTTGTATTATCAGTTTTACAAAATAAATTAAGAGCCTTACGAGTTCCATTGAATTTGTCTAATTTTATTATTAATATCCTGACTGAACGCTCTATTAGTATGTTAATTGGAGATCAAGAGATATCTCACCTTGTGTGGAAAGGCCTTCCACAGGGTTCTGTGCTCAGTCCCCTTCTATACAATATTTACACTTATGATTTAGACTCGTCCTTATCTGACCATGTTAGGGTTCTTCAATATGCCGACGATTTGTTGTTATATTCTTCAAGCCAATCCGTCGAACAAGCTAGTCAGGCTATTAATTCCGCCTTATCTAATTTGGAGTCATGGTTACATCTAAACGGCTTGGATATATCCACGTCTAAAAGCGCGGCCGTTTTATTCACCCGAAAGAGAAATATTCCCACAATAAATATATTTTATAAGGAAATCGCTATACCGATTAAAGATAATTTCAGATATCTAGGTGTAATACTTGATTGTAAATTAAGTAGTGTAGTAGTGTCATTGTGATTATATAGTTAACAAATGTGAAAATCACCTAAACATGCTTAGATGCCTCTCTGGTGTGTGGTGGGGCGCACATCCTTTTTCTCTTAAATTAATTTACAACGCTATAATCAGAAGCACATTAGATTATGGATTATTTAATCTCGAACCGGGTAGTGTTATGGCTTTTAAAAAATTGGACCGCATCCAGTCTAAAGCACTACGAATTATTGCGGGTGCTATGAAGTCGAGTCCGATAAATGCCTTACAGGTCGAATGTGGGGAAGCTCCTTTATACCTTAGAAGACAGTTCCTTTCTGATAATTATTTGTTCCGAATTATTTTTTCTCAACTCATCCTCTCATTTCTAAAATTGACACTTTAGTGACGCTGTTTGATTCTTCAGATTACTGGTCCCATAAAAGAGCTCTTTGTTTAGTTATAAGCTATAAAAAATACCTTTCTATATCTTCTCCAATTCACCGCTCCAACAAACTTCCCATATTTAGCAATAGTTATGATAGTTTACATTTCAATCCCATTGTAAAATTTCACTGTTCCAGTAAATCTGACCCAGTTTGTCATATAACTTTCAATAATTTTCTGGCTGAACACTCGGAATATCATCATATTTTTACGGATGCTTCCAAGCGTTCTCCGACGGGCTGTGTAGGCATTGGCACGTACCACTCGCAATACAATATAGTTCAAAAAATAAAACTTCCTCCGGAGACTTCCGTTTTTACAGGAGAATGTTTTGGCATTTTAAAAGCTGTTGAATATAGTCGTGTTTTTAAGCTCAAAAAAGTCATAATTTTTTCAGATTGTCTAAGTGCTCTTCTAGCCATCAACAAATCTCCAACGACACACAAATTCCAGTCTCCTAAAATTTATCTAATAAGGGAATTTTCGTACAGAACCTTAACTGAGGGTAATACATTGGAATTCGCGTGGGTTCCAGCTCATGCTGGAATCGAGGGCAATGAAGTGGCGAATTCTCTCGCCGGTGAAGCGGTGCAGTGTGGGGACATAGCTCCATACATAAATTTCAATTCAGATATTGTAAATCTACCTAAAACTTTTCTTTTGGACACCTGGAAGGTGGCCTGGGAAATCAGCAGTAGACAAAGGGCCGTTATTTTTCTTTGATCCACCCCGGCCGGATTGAGCATGGTATTTTTCAGGGCGACAGTCTGAGCCCACTGTGGTTTTGTCTGGCTCTCAACCCTCTTAGTACACTGCTGGAGGGTTCAGGGCTAGGCTACCAGTTGAGAAGAGGTGGTCAGGTCATATCACACTTGCTTTACATGGACGATTTGAAACTTTTTGCCCCCAGCAACTTGCAACTCATGGAGCTACTGAAGGTAACGGAAACCTTCAGTAGCGCCATCAGGATGGAATTTGGGGTGGACAAATGTGCGGTCATGCATGTAAAGCGAGGGGTGATTATGGAATCCGTGGGAAATCAACTCTCGGATTCCATACACCTAAGATCCCTCGGCTCAACTGAAACCTACAAGTATTTGGGTATGTCAGAGGCACTAGGCATCAATGTTACTTATGTTAAACAGTCATTGAAGGAACGCTTCTTTGGCCGCCTGAATAAAGTACTGAATAGTCTTCTATCAGGCGGAAACAAGGTGCGTGCCTTCAATGGTTGGGTCATGCCAGTATTGATGTACTCTTTTGGCATACTCAAATGGACTCAGACTGAACTTGACGCCTTGGACAGGCGGGTCCGCACAACGCTGACTGCAAATCGAATGCATCACCCACGTTCATCGGTGATGAGGCTGTATATCCCGCGGAAGTACGGGGGTCGTGGCATTTTAAATGCAAAGACCCTACACAACCGCGAGGTATGCAGCCTTAGGGAATATTTCCTAGAAGCCGACGTGGGTATGCATCGAGATGTGGTAGCGGTGGACAAAGGCCTCACTCCGCTCTCCTTAGGTTGCGAGAATTGGCGCAAACCTGTAGTATTAGATACTAATGACCGCAGAGAAGTATGGCAGAGCAAGGAGCTTCACGGGCGCTATTACCGGGCCCTTTATGGGTCTGACTTAGACACATTAGCGTCCGTAGCCTGGTTACGTTTTGGTGACCTCTTCGGGGAAACCGAAGGTTTTGTTTGTGCGATTATGGACGAAGTTATGATGACGAATCAAACTTATTAAGGACTACGTTGAAGATAAGACTGCTTGGCAATGATTCCTTCTGCACATGTGGCTTCCCTGGCTTATTGTGACTGCGTTATTGTATAAAGGTCTATTAACAACCCCACTTTTTTTTTGTGTTGTTGTAATTTTCTGTTTTTTTTTTTGTTGTTATTTTTATTTTATTTTACTTGTATATCATTTTTATTTTTATGTCATTTGCTTAGTTTATTTGCAGTTTTGTAAAGTTAATTTTTAATGTAAATGTGTGAACACTATAGACTCTGAGATTCATTTCTGATTAGTTATATTACATTTTATTATGTCAATTAGTCTATACTGTCCTCTCATACCAAAAAATAAATAAAAAATTGTATCTATTATGCAAAGATTGTGTAATCCAAGATATTTTTAAAAGAGTAACCGTGGAGTTTCTTGCCGGTTCTTCTCCATAGGAAACGACCAATTTCGAACCGTGCTAACTTCTGACGTTTTATGAGTGCCCATTTAGGCCTATGTAAAATAAAACAATTTTGATTTGATTTGATTTGACTGTGATCTTACAAACCTAATATACCTATCCTAAAAAAATAAAATTTCCATGAATTACGAACTCTTTATCGATATGTGATCGTTTGAACAGTCAGTATATAATAAAATATAACAATAATTCAAACGACTTACCGTGAAAATTTAATCAAAACTCCACAACAAAAAACCACTATCAGCTGAGCTCACGACACCATCTCGTAAATGACACTGACACACTGTGGCCGGAAAATAAATATCAAAAAATTGTTGTCACTATAAAAACTTAAAAGTAACATAATATTGCCACTATACTTAAGTATTTTTACTACCAAAATCATACATTTATTTTTTTCATTTATAGTAGACTTATGCGTGGAATTGCCCTTCTAACAATGCAGATGTACCTAAGTGTAATATTTCATAATGATTATGTTACTTATGGTAATTACCATGCAATCTTGACTTTTAAATACAAACTCACTCAATATAAAAAATTGTTGTTATTTCTTTACAGTTACCAGCCCAGTTTAATGAATGTGAGGCACAACAATTTTTTTCTCACAAAGCACTGGAAGAGGAGCCTGTCTGCAGCACTTCTAGCTATGCAGATCTAAGTGTTCTATTTTATTTATAATATGTTACTATAGGTATTTACTATACAATCTGGACTTTTAAATACAAACTCGCTCAATATTAAAAATTATTGTCATTTCTCCTTTACAGTTACCAGTCCAATTTAATGAATGTGAGGAACAACAATTTGTTTGTCATAAAGTACTGGAAAAGGAGCCTGTCTGCAGCACTTCTAGCTATTCAGATGTAAGTGTTCTATTTTATAATATGTTACTGCATGTACTTTGGGCAGCATAACTGGTAATTTCAAATTAATTTACGGCAAAAACTTGAACGAAGTTGCAGAAAACTGGAAGTTAATGCGTTTTTTTTTTGTTTCAGGATAAAGCGCTTGGAAATATTCAAAAATTAAAATCATAATGTGAACATCAAAAGAAAAAAAATTAAACATTAAATGAAAAAGTGAGAAGACGGAGTAAGAAAATCCAGACTATAATCTACATCTGTGCCAAATTTCATCAAAATTCGTTCAGCCATTCTGACGTGATTGAGTAACAAACATCCATCCATACAAACAAACTTTCGCACTTATAATAATATTAATAAGTAAGGATTGTGTAGTTTGTATTTTTTTTTTGTTTGTTCAACATGCTCATATTTGATTAATGTGTATATTTGTATAAAATTTGCGCAACGTGCTCTTATTTGATTATTGTGTATACATATTTGTATTTTAGAACTTGAGTATGACTGGGATCAACGGCTTTTATAGTTTTCAATAAATTTGTGTAAAATGATAATTTTTGTTTTACTATGAATGATCGAGCCAAGTAGTAGTACTTAAATTTAAAAAAAAAATGTTAAGTTATATTATTAGTTAATAAAAATAAGTATAGTCTGACAAACGAGGAAAACAAACCGTATTTTGTATTTATTTATTCTTTTCATTGGTAATTATAGACCTAAGGTACAGGTACTGCAGTCGTGGTATGCTGATAATATGCAGTAATAGGTACACGCTAATAAGGCTCCTACACATATTATTATGTGTAGGAGCCTTATTAGCGTGCCCCGGCACAAGTCGCAGAAACTGGAAGTCCGCACGAAACTCAATCTTAATTCCAAGCGCTATTAACCTTGAGCCGCGCGCGGCAACCCAAAGCAAAAATACCCAAATCGCTATAGGTGTGCCTATAATATTTGAAGATTTCCCTGGATTTCTCAAGGTTTCCATTATCAGATCCTGACTTCATGACAATGGGACCAACTAGAAAGTATACCCTCTAAAACAAAAAAAAGAATTTTCCAAATTGGTCCAGCCGTCTTCGAGTTATGAGGTAACATTCATAAAATAAAATTCAATACGAACTGAGAACCTCCTTTTTTAAGTCGGGTTATAATAACAACCACACGGGTTTATTTTCAAGCTCAAGCAACGCTTAACGCGGTCGGTCTGGTCGGATTGGACCATCTAAATATATCGAGATTCCGGCGTGCCTAGGAAAGCACGCTAAGCCGTCGGTCCCAGCTGTCAAGCACATCAAGCTACAACAATCTGTCAAATTTCTTTAATAGATTTTCAACTTTATTGCTAAAGAAATTAGGTTCAAGATTGATTGGGAAAATTTGACAGTTTCGGGTAGCTTCATGTGCTGGCGTCTGTACATACATCTTTGTTAGTCGTTTCGGGTAGTCAGATCAGGGTTGTGGAGGTCAGATAGGCTGTCGCTCTATGTAAAACACTAGTACTCAGCTGCATTCGGTAAGACTGGAAACCGATCCCAACATAGTTTAAACAGATGATGACCTGTGACCCTTTTTTCCGGGTGGGAAAATCATCGAATGACTACTCCCGTTCTGGGTGAGAGAAACAAACAAAGCCAACAGACAAACGACATGCTAACAATATTAAAAACTTATTTTAGTTCCTTAAGAATAGAGTAAGTAATTGGTACTTATAGATAGATAGGTAGATATACTCTTTATTGTACACCATAACAGAATTAAATAAGGACTTAAAAACTACTAAACTGTGTGTAGTAGGTTTTTTACTCGCAACCACTATGTTGAGCGTGGTCGTCACAGTTGTTCTGGCCGCAATTTCGATCGCATACTACGCTCATAGGAAAAAGCGAGCAATGAACACAGCGATCACAAGGCTACAGTTTTTTATTCGTGATCGCCGCGGTGGCAACTGGGAATAAATGGGATAGACATACCACACCATAGGAAAATTTGTTTTATTATGAACATACCCGTACAAGTACAGAATATAGATAGTTAATTTAATTTTAGTAGCATCTATTCAGTATCCACGTGCCCTGCATGCCATATAAAATAACACTCTGAGCGTGTGCGTTTATATAGCTCTTCTTACCATGTAAATAAAACTGAAGAAAGCTAAAAGAAACGTGTGCATCTGGATTGAGGGCCTATTTTTTTAATCCTTGCAAAACGAAATAAGACTTATAGGGAAATTAGTTAAAAATAGTAAAAACTTAAGAGGGTGTCGAGCCTACGAGACGCGCGGAAAATAGGTATTTACTGCAGCGGGCTAGTCGTGTGCGTTGTCACACACACAATGACAAGTTCGCTCGAGGCCCGCTTGCCGTTGCACGACGAAGTTTGCTAACTTTGCATTTTTTTATTTTTTGTCGTTATGTTGAATAAACTTGAAAAACGAATATTAATTATTTAGATGGTTTTATTTATCACGCTAATATTATAAAGGCGAAAGTTTGTGAATGAATGTGTCTGTTTGCATGTTTGTTACTTCTTCACGCTCAAACGGCTGGATGGATCTAAATGAAGCAAGTAGGTACGTAAATAAATCACAAAAATAAATTTAATAAATTATACCTATTATATAAAAATTAACGTTTGTTTTTACATTATCCGTTCCCTCACTATTCATCCTATTGCAATAAAACTTTGATTTTATATATTAAACTCCTCAGATTTTTTTTTAAAGAATGCTAGCAATGTGGGTACATTTCACATTACTAGCAATCTTGTTAACCCCTCCAACTAAGCTAAATATGCTTGTGTCTGGAGTGGGTTCACGTCAATAGTGTAATGGGTGGGGTTCGAACCTGCGACCTCTCGATCACAAGTCCGACACCTTATCCATTAGGCTATTGACGCTTCGAAACTGGGTAAGTAGCAAGTTAGGGTAGATGGGTATGCAGTACTTATTTGAATAATAAAACCAGTATGAAATAAAAAAAAAAATATTATGTAATGTCATAATAAAACCAGACTGAAATAAGTTTTGTTTATTAAAATTTCATTTAGTTTTCAATAAATTTTCAATCTCGTTTAAATTCTGATGTACAGTCATATTTTTAATAACATTCGGTACTTTATTATATATACGTGGGGCCATACCAAAAAAACATTTTTTCATTAATGCTGTCTAGCGAACTTACTTCGCAGAAAATATAAGCGTAATTTATTTCATAACAATATATGTATCAAGTGTTTAATTTAAAAGAAAAAATAAATAAAAGAAATCTATAAATCTAATGTTATATTGCTTATTATAACATTTTACATAAATTGGCCAAGTGCGAGTCAGACTCGCCCATGAAGGGTTCCGTAGTAACTATAATAATATAATATAATATGTATATTTACTTGACAAAAAACTAAAACTTACAAATTTCTTAAAACTAGCTTATTTACATTTTTTGCAACTACGCCAAATAACTTTGTTTTTCATAGTATTTGTATGAATTACAAAGTTATATTTGCGGTTTTAGAAAATATGCTGTATCTCAAAAACTGCTGACTCGATCTCTTTAAAACCAATTTTGATTGAAAGTTTACATTAAGATCTATAGATATATATACACACATCAAAAGTGTCTAGGGATCAAGTATTTTTATGCGGATTTCTTGAGATTGAGATGTGGCTTTGTAATAAATTTATGATTTTATAAATTTATATGGATCCTTTTTGGTGCATTTCATAATTTGAAACAGGAACTGTTAATCAAATTCGAGTAAAAGATGAAAATCAGCTGTCAATATTTTCCCTATAAAAACATACAACGCATTGAAGACATTATTAGTGCTACTGTTTCCCTACTACTGATTAAAACCAACGTTATTATGGAGCGGCGACGTCATTTAAGCAGGGAAGAAATGCTCAGAGCCGTGGGAATGATAGAAGCTGGTTCCCGGCAACGTACTGTGGCTTTAGCTCTGAATACAAGTCAGAGTGTTATCAGTCGACTTTGGACACGTTACCGAAGCACTGGTACCGTGGCTGAGCGCCATGGAGGACGGTACCGCTGCACCACACGGACACAAGACCGATACATTCAAATCTTAACTCGAAGAGCTCCAACAATAACCGCCATGATGTTAGCCGTGAGGCTTCATCACTCTTCAGGGAACTTAATTAGCGACCAAACAGTCAGAAACCGCTTGCATGAAGTGAACCTTCATTCCCGAAGACCGCTACGGGTACCACCTATAGCAATGCACAATCGTAGGATTCGATATCAATGGGCTCTTGACCACAGAAATTGGGCAGAAGAACAATGGCGTTTCGTGTGCTTTTCTGATGAGTCTCGTTTTGGTATGAGACCGGGTACAAGACGTATACGACACTGGAGAACCCCTGGACGCCAACAGCGATTAAAATCCTGCCAGGAAGTCCATCCTTATAGTGGTGGAACCATCATGGTATGGGCGGGTATTTGGATCGGCGGAAGAACTGAGTTGATTTGGATCAGAGGCAACCTCAACGCTCAAATTTATGCTGAGACGATTATATCTGACGTCATCGTTCCTCTACAAGTGCAAATCGGTCCCTTATTTCAGTTAATGCATGATAATGCACGACCGCACACCGCAAGAGTTGTAAGACAGACTCTCGCCGCAGCTAACATCAATGTCCTGCTCTGGCCTGCTTAGTCGCCAGACTTGAACCCGATTTAGCATGCATGGGATATGCTACAGAGAAGAGCTCTGCCGAATATGGAGGGTATCCAGTCGCAAGAAGACCTTTTTTTGTTGTTGCAACGAACATGGGCGGCCATTCCACAGCGTGATTTGGATGAACTCATTTTGAGTATGCCAAACCGATGTTCTTGTGTTGTTAGTGTTCGCGGTAGAAACACGGATTATTAATTGTTTAAGTTACCCAATAAAATTTTAAAGAAAACTGTTATTTCAGTCTTTTTTTCGAACTTTAATGTTAGTGGTTCAAATGTCAAAAATCCCTTTATTAGGAAAATGGCAAATTTCTTTATTAATGCAAAGGTGACTTGGTTTATCGTTACTGTGACAAACGAAAACACTTTATTTGATGAATCCTTAAAGAAAATTTTAATTAATATCAATCAGGAGAAAAGTTATTGCAAAAATATATGTTGATCCCTAGACACTTTTGATGTGTGTATATATATACAACGTGTAATTTAAAGGGTATATACATACCAAGTGCATGGCTTCTTTGGATGATAACAAACGATATGGCAAGGGTTTTGTAATCCTAAGTCTACATGTGTAGAACTTATTACAAATTCCAGTACACTGATACCAGAGACCGAATTTTTCAAATTAAGAAGCACGAAAAGAATTATCGTGTTATTGGCAAGTGACGTGGAAAGTTATTGACCCTCGTAGTGCTGTGACACGTTTGTTATGATTGGTATTCAAAAAATATGTGAAACCAATAATTTGGTATCAATTCTTTAAGTCAGTTATTTTGTGCTGAAACTGTGCATAGAGACTCCATACCAAATGTTGTCTTCAGCCCTTTTGGTTAGATATGGGGTTTCCGTTACACGTTGTATATATATATTTATATTTTTCACTCCACTATTATAGAAGTTAGAGGGAGGGATACACATTTGACCACTTTGGAAGCTTATATCTTTTAAACGATTGACTTTATGAAAAAGTGGTTTCAGACACCCCCATGTCATTTTTAAAGACCTGTCTATAAATACCACACACGCATAGGTTTCATGAAAAAAAAAAAAAAATTCAGTTTTAGTTCCATGTATGGGGTAGTAGTATGTTCCTTTATTTTAAATTATTTTTAATTTTTTTTTCTCAATATCGGAAAGCGTTTCATAGAATACATCTACTTACCAAGTTTCACATGTATAGTCTTAATAGTTTTGGAATAAAATAGCTGTGACATACGGACGGACGGACAGACAGACAGACAGACAGTCAGACAGACATGACGAAACTATAAGGGTTCCGTTTTTTGCCATTCGGCAAATGAACTCTAAAAAACGAGTAATTTCTTTAAATATATATTTTTAATTTTGGTACACTATACATATCACAATATAGTAAGAAAAGAAAAAATGACAAAAAGATACTATACTTTGTAAGAAATAAAAAGACAATAAAACTTATTTCGAATTTTGAAAATACAATCGTAGAAATATCAATGCATCCAAGGTTTGACTTCCAAGCCTGCTTCGTTTATTACCAACATAAGCAGCAGCTGGAAACGCTCGTTTAGGTTTTACACTGGTTGGAGGAATAGACAATAGATACTTATATGCTGTTTCTAAGTGATATCCACTAATTCCTCCATTTTCAAACAGGATTATTTCACGTCTATTTTGCCAACCCCGATTAGTTTTGTATTTGTACTTCACGATCTGGGGATTTCATACTCTTATCAATTTCCAGCTATAACTTTTCCTTTAGTGTCAATTGGGGTTGGGATTGGGAGGTTGGTGGCATTAACTCATCATCTGTTTGTGATCCTGATCTTCCTTCTTCTTCTTCCGTGTCATCTCGACTTTTAAGTTTTTTAACAATATACTTTTTAACAATAATGTAACAGACTCTGTTACATTGTTCTGAGATCTCAACTACAGTTTAATAAATAGCAATAGGATAATCGCTAATTGCAAGACTCTTGCGAGACTCTCGTTTGAGCAACACTATATGGTTTATTGGATGTTGAAGTCCACTTGTCGAAAGAAAGACTAAATCTTTCACCTGCACTTTTCAAATGTTTCAATTCTGCAGTAACTTGCTTTCTGATTTTTTCACTGTAATTCATGACACGTTTTTGAATGGTGATGGCTGACTTTGGTAAATCCGTGTATTTTGCAAAGACAAATTTTCTCGAATCATCTGAAGTTATGAATATACTGAATGGAAATCCATCTAATGCAATCATTCTTGCCAAAACATCATCGAGGCTATCGTCGGCACTTTCAGTAAAATAATCATTTAACTTTCGCTTGGCTGGCGGCGGTGCTGTGTTCAGATTATCAGAATCTAGACTTGTTGAAGCTGATATAAGCTTGATGTTATGTTTTGATGACGAATGTGTATGTAATCCCTTAGTCGATCCATCCAAAGTCTTGAGAATGGCTGAGCATCGGTTACATTTGGCACTATTCCTATCCTTCGCAACTAAAAAATAGCTCCACATTGACGTCGTATCACTGTGTTTTTTATGTTTAACAAAATCTCCCGCCATTTGAAATACTTAATTTCAGATAATTGACTTTTAAATTTAAATGACGTAGGTCGTGGGTTTAAATTTAGAAAATATCTTGTAATGACCAATGTTTTAAATATAATTAAGCATATCTTAAAACTGGAAACATATCTTACATCTGTACAATAATATAGGTTATCAATCAGAATTCAGACAGGCTTTAATGTCCTCTCATAGGTATAATACAGGTTAATTAGGTAATTAACCTGTATTATAGATACATTGTAAGAATTATATTTTAAAAGAGTAACTGTGGAGTTTCTTGCCGGATCTTCTCCATAGAAAACGACCAATTTCGAACCGTGCCCTGCGCCAAACTGCTGACGTTTTATAAGTGCCCATGTAGGCCTATGTGAATTAAAACATTTTGAGTTTGAAAAAATCACAAGTCAATCTACTTAGTAGTAGAGATACCTACTACTGTTTCTTGTGATTTTTTTTTTATTTTTGGCTCGCGTTTGAATTTTAAGAAAAAAATTAATTCATTTCAAATTAATTCAATTAAATAATTAAATTTCAATTTGAAATTAATTTTTAAACTGGCATGATTGCTCTATGTTATCTCTTAAAAAATAGTCTTTTTAAGAGATAACATAGAGCAATCATGCCAGTAGCGTGCAACCAGCGCACCACGCACCATGAGACCATAAGTCTAGTTTAAGCATATACTAACGGGAACCCGTGTGAAATTAGTACTTCCCACAATATGATTATAAATTAAAGCCTGTCTGAATTCTGATGGATAACCTATATTATTATATAGTTGTAAGATATGTTTCCAGTTCTAAGATATGCTTAATTATATTTAAAACTTTGGTCTATACTGTCGTATAGACCAATTAATACAGCACAATGGAATTACAAATAAAAAATATCCGATAAGTTGGTCATCATGTATGTCTTCTTCTTCATCATGTATGACTTCTCAGCCACTTTTGACTTATCTGAGATGACCTGATCATTGATGTTCAAAGTCAAATCATTCTAACCCTGTTGGTTTGTGTTTCCAGTTTCTTTGTTCATCACCTTCAACACAGTTTTTATTTTATTGTTAGAAATGCTAATTTTATTACTTTCTGATTTAGATTTAGCTTAGGGCGCATACTCTTTTAAATATCTTTGAGTAGTTTCTTACATAATTATGGAAGGCTTCATCGGAAGTCAATGATTTTTCATGGTATAAGTTGTATAAATTGTCTCAGCTTATTCTTATTCCAGCAGTGGCCCATTCATTAAATTTAGATTTATTACTCATTTGAAATTTTTTAACTGGACATGCCTTACTAAATTCGTGGCATGGTGAAGAAAAAATATCCTGTAATTTTCATTGGGGTCATGGGAGTCAAAATTGGCCATTGAAAGATTACTTTACATGTTATCATTAAAAACATTAATTTCTTTTCAGTTAGTGGCCTAAACTTAATAGTCTTATTTAATTGCCGCTTTTTAACCAACTCAAAGGATACTAGTTGAGCTGTATGGTCAGACCTAACTCCACTAATTTGAGACGAGTATTTTATGGCACAATTAGTATAAATATTATCTATGCATTGAGCTGATGTTGCTGTTATTCTTGTTGCTTCCTTGTATGTGCATTTTAAGTTAAATGAACCAAACAATGAAGTAAGCTTGCAGTGTTCAGGTGAATTTACTAACAAATCAATATTTAGGTGACCACAAACGAAAACTAATTTATTATCTCTTATAAGCTTAGGTACTTAAAATTTCTCCCATTATCATTAAGAATGATGACAAGTTTGATGCTGGTGGTCTATAAACACTTAAGAAAGTTTGGCCTTCAACTTCTGTACATGTTACCTCACACAAGCAATCAACAGAGCAAGCGGTGATATATTTTTGTTCCTTATATCTAAGAGAATTATTACGTAATATTAAAGTACCACCTCCTACTGAGGACCTGTTGTATGCACTAGTAACAGAAAAATATTAATTTTAAACAACATTCTATCTGGTTTTAGCCAGGTTTCATAAAAACATAAGATATCTATATCATATTTATCTATTAACATTTCCTCATCTAATATTTTGCCGGAGAAACGATTTATATTCTGATGATATAGTAAAATTGTGTTATTATAACTCTCCTTTGTCACATCTAAGGGTTTAAACAATTAATTTCAGTATTATTAGATACCCTAGATAATACTGAATAGTCACTTAACCTAGGATCAGTTTAATTGTCAATAACCCAGTGTGAATTGTAAGCTAACAAAGTAGCCAATGAACTTTCGTCGTAAATTCTAAAATGAATGTAAGGATTGCAATCGGTATGCCCAAAAACCTATTACACGATGTTTGATGCAATATTTTGCAATCGACCACGTTTGCTGAGCAAGCGATATAATGCGGTCGCACTAAGTTCGCCGCGAGCTTAGTGTATTTCGAACAGCAACCGGGTGCACTTATTTTATTTATTTATTTTATTATTTATGTACACACAGTAAAATACATTAAGATAAACATAATTATAATATCTAAGTACAAAGGTACTGCTTATTTCTTAAGAAATTTCTTCCAGCAGACCTGCGAAAGGAGAAGTGAAAAAGAAATGTAGACAATAGTGTGTGAGAACAAGAAGAGAAATAAATATGAATATGTGAAGTCTAAAACTAAAACTAAAATATTAAATATACTTACACATACTTACAATGCAATAAAAATAACATATACTTAAATAAATACATAATGTTAGAATATATAAACATATAATATAAATATATATATAAATAATTAACACAGTTAAGAGGAAAGGTAATGCTCTTTTAATCGACATTTGAATAGAGATATAGTTTTTAAATCACGAATGCTAGGCGGAAGTGAGTTCCACAATCTTACAGCATGGACAGAGAAGGAATAAGAGTAGTAGCTAGTTTTATGAGGATGAGATTTAAGGAGGGATCTAAGGTGTGATCTACACGGTACGTCGCTAGAACGAGCGTAAGAAAAACGCTCACGCAGGTAGGAAGGGTAAGACGGGTTGTGTAGAATGTTGAAGAGGAGACACAAAATCCTAGTGTTCCTGCGAAGACGGATTGGGAGCCACTTGAGTTGCTTGCGAAGGTGAGAAACATGGTCATACTTTCGAAGACCGAAAACAAAGCGAATGCATAGATTTTGCAAGCGCTCAAGCTTGTTTAAAAGCTCCTCGGTAGCATCCAAATAGCATCATTTCATCATTTAGCGATAATTTTAGCCCTTACGTTACTTTGTTAATTATACTTAGCAATAAACCCTTGAAGGTTATCAGTGTATTTAACTTAGTAGACACACACGATATCCATATTGAATGTTGGAGAAAAAGTTGCATCCACCAAGGATGCAACTTTTTCTCCAACATTCAATATGGATATCGTATGTGTTTTAAATTGGATTTCAAAATGAAAGCCAGATTTGCAATCACCACCCCCAAAAACCCATTATACGATACCCATATCGAATGTGTGACAAAAAGTTGCATCCGCCATCTTGGATTTTAAAATGAATGCCAGATTTGCAATCACCACCCCCAAAAACCCATTACACGATACCCATATCGAATGTTTGAGAAAAAGTAGCATCCGCCATCTTGGATTTTAAAATGAATGCCAGATTTGCAATCACCACCCCCAAAAACCCATTACACGATACCCATATCGAATGTTTGAGAAAAAGTTGCATCCGCCATCTTGGATTTTAAAATGAATGCCAGATTTGCAATCACCACCCCCAAAAACCCATTACACGGTACCCATATCAAATGTTTGAGAAAAAGTTGCATCCGCCATCTTGGATTTTAAAATGAATGCCAGATTTGCAATCACCACCCCCAAAAACCCATTACACGATACCTATATCGAATGTTTGAGAAAAAGTTGCATCCGCCATCTTGGATTTTAAAATGAATGCCAGATTTGCAATCACCACCCCCAAAAACCCATTACACGATACCTATATCGAATGTTTGAGAAAAAGTTGCATCCGCCATCTTGGATTTTAAAATGAATGCCAGATTTGCAATTACCACCCCCAAAAACCCATTACACGATACCCATATCGAATGTTTGAAAAAAGTCTTCATCATCACTTTCACTTCCTCAAATGGTGCTTTTCGGGAGCAACTGCACAAGGTACTATTAGAAATACCCAAAACGCTATAGGTGTGCCTATAATATTTAAAGAGTTCCCTCGCTTTCTCCAGGATCCCATCATCAGATCCTGATTTCATAACAATGGAACCAACTAGAAAGTATACCCTTTCAAACGAAAAAAAAATTCCAAATCGGTCCAGCCGTCTTCGAGTTTGAGGTTACATACATAAAAAAAAGTTTAAGACGAACTGAGAACCTTCTCCTTTTTTTTTGAAGTCGGTTAAAAAGCAATAATAACATCACAAAATAGAAATACGTACTTTTTATGAGAATGGCGTTTTTTTCGAAAATTTGCGCCAACTTTCTTCTAATAATATTTTTTTTTACATTTTCCCATAATAAAACAAATATTGAAAAAAAAAAATGTTAAAGAAATATATATTGAACAATAAAAAGTAATTGTTGGGTATGCATAATAAATCGTACTCAAAAAACAAAAAATTAGACTTATGTTATTCAACGGATTGCTGCAATACATACGTACACAATAGATCGCGAATTATCGTTACCGGCGAAACGCTCCACGATGAGACGTGACCCCTCTCTGAGCTCCCGTGGACGACTGAATTTTCGACCGGTGTACGTTGCGTATGGTTCAAAATAGCGCGCAAATTAGAAGAAAAAAATAAAATTAAAACAACCAAGCGACATTTTTGAAATGTTAAAGCTGTAAATGATAGTATGATAATTAGAGAATAATATGAATTGAAGTTTATGAAAAAACTCAACAGTTTACTATCAAAATTCAGCGACGCACGAGCATGTTTTGTAAGGATTTTTGTCCAACTTTATGTATTTTTGTTTAATAAACTATAAAATATTTTTAAATTTTGCCAACTATGTTTGCTAACACATTTATTCTAGTGTTCATTACATATTTTTGTATGGTAATTAAAGTACTATTATAGGTTATATTCCTTTAGTAGTGAAGACCGTTTTGAGTTATTTTACTCGGCGCAGCCTTAAAGCAAAGGGCCATGAATTTCTCAAACGTAAAACTCATTTTTTTGACCATTTTGAATTCTGTAAGCACCGTGCAATTCAACTATCGATATTATAATGCGCGCAGCTCTACGGCAAGCCGCCATCTTTGTGCCATACTCACAATAGGTAGGTATGCACGCTTTTTTCGTAGGTATTTCATGTCTATTCATTTTTCCTTAGTCTGAGACTTCAAACAATCAAGCAAAGCAAGCAATCAAGACCTCTCGTCAGAGAGTATTATTTTCTTTGATCAAGACTCAAGAGTATTTGACAGATCACAGATGTCAAAACATTTGTTTTTTATGAAATTGTAAATAGGTTTAAAGCAGTCCAAATTTTTTATTTTTAACTAGTACTCACGCGAGGCTTCGCTCCCGTGGATTCAATCACGGTAAAAACATAACTCTCCTTTTTTGCAGTCGCGTAAAAAGTAGCCTATAACATTCCTCAAGCTTCAAGCTACTTCCATACCAAATTGCACCCTAATCCATCCAGTACTTTCGAAGATTAGCGCGTTCAAGCAAACAAACAAACAAACAAACAAACTTTTCCGCTTTATAATATTAGTATAGATATAACACTAAGGCGGCCGGAGGGGTCGTTTGTTGTCGAAAACACCTCTTCACCAAGTTCACTGGCAAGAATTAAACGGTCTAAGGAATACGCTGGACACGAAACGATCACAAATCACATGGACTACATCGCCGACACTACCGCAGTTGATACATTTGTTATTTTCGATAATTCTGGATAAATGCGCAGGTGTTTTATAATGACCAAAACGAAGTCGATTGATTGTGGTGATAAAGTCACGGCTGGCCCTCGGCAAACAATGATACCAGGGCTTGCATGGTAACGGTAAGTCTTGTTGAATGTTCCCATACCATTTTCCCTTGACTTCCTGATCCGTTTACCAGAATTTGTTCCATAGATTCTTTACATCACATTTTATGGTGTATAACAATCTGTCATTGGCAATGACGTATTATAATAGACGCGTCACATTCCCACAAAGCACCTCTCAAAAACGGCACGAAACACACACAGAGAATTACTATCTAATACGTGTAAAGAAAGGGACAGAAAATAAATGCCATCTTTAGGTACACCTGATGTTTAGTTTATTATATATCTTTGGTCATTGGTATATTTGCTATCAATGATAAATCCAATGAATTAATTCCTTCATATGCAGCCTTATCAGCTATTTCATTGCCTGAGATTCCTTTATGTGAAGGAATCCACATAAGGGAAATTTCCAGGCCTTTTTTCTTACATTTATAAAAAAATACTCTTATTTTAAAAATGTAATATGAAGATTTAAAGTGGACTTAGGAGTTAGCTAAAGATTTAATTAAACTTAAGGAGTCAGTAAGAATTAAAAAAAAATGTTGGCCATTAACAAAGGAGATAATCTTAACTGCTTCTAAAACTGTATATGCCTCTTCAGTGAATATAATACTATTACTATTCAGAGCCAAACTGAACAAATTTAGTCTGAGGGTTATAAACAGCACTACGGACATAATTTTCCCCTTTACTGCCATCAGTAAAGAGTGTGTAGAAGTCTCTATTTTTACTTAAAAATTCTAACATAACCTGATTATTATTAATAGAATGGTTTATTATTGGGATTTGAAACAACAAACAATCGTATGAATAAGAATAACATGGCCAAGGAGATATTGCATATATTGATACGAAGTTTTTCTTCTTTTCCAGTAGTATGCGGGCCAACTCGGGAGACTGCCCATTGAGAAGATCAGCCCCTGATGTCAAGGGATCATTGCAGACTAACTCACAAGGTACAATTCTTTTGATTATATATTGATTATTTTAAGCCAATAACTTAATAATATATCTTTCTTGGACACAATTCTTGGGCCATGTAAAATGTTGTTATGTCTTAGGGGAAGGTTGCTATGAATGAACCCCTTAACTTTACGACAGCATATCTTAAAAAATATAAGTGATAAAATGAAAGTAGTTTATTATTTTTATTTCGTAGGACCTTTATTTATAATAATCAAACGCACAAACAATTTGGGCTTACACTTTTTGGTATAAACGAAGAAAACTAAATCTTTGGCTGTTACCTTCTTTGGACCATGGGCAGTGGGCACCTTCATTGAACCACCAGGTTGCCATCAATGGACTTCGAGAAATTTGTTCTAGAGGTCCAATCAAGGTAACTTATTATAATTATCAATATTATTAAATTATGGCATACGAGGAGAGACAAACAATACTCATACACTTACGACAAGTACACAAACTATAGTTATAGGTTACTTAGTTACTAATTAAATTTTACATTGGGCACATTTAATGAGATCTAAACCAGTTTTTTGTTTTCTTACTGATTCTTCAGCAAGGTTCATGCTAGTTTCATTCCAAGTAAAGAATTTTCTTTTATTCAGCAACATTCTGAAACTATAAATTTATAATGATTTTTCAAAAGTTTTTTCCATAATTAGTGAAATATTCGGAGCCTACTCCCATAATTATGACAAAAAAAAAATACAATAAAAAGTTACTATGATTGGACCGGTCCAACGGTAGAACTCTCTTGAGGTCCATTGATGGAAACAAGGTACTCGTTAAGAAAAGAAAATCTAAAATATACATGGACATGATTAGACAAAATTTAATAACACTCATGGAATGACAATTAAATTAACTTATATTTCATACCAGTGCACACAAACAATTATGAATAGAATGATACTTACATCAAATTGTTCCGAGTCAAATAATAAGATTTTGACCGCTGCAAACACAACCACACGTGTCACTCCTCGCCACGTGCCGCAGGGTCACTGAGGTAAGAGGGAGATGCAACTGAGCCGGCACGGACTCGTTTCGACTAGTTACGGCGTTGCTAGCTTGGATAGTTTTGGAAATACCATGGTGGTCCAATGAAAGAGCTAGTCCAATGATCGCAACTCTCCCCTATGTATGTAGTGTGCGGTTAATTAAAAACTCATGCACCCATTTTGCAAATAAACCAGGTATACCTAGATCAGTTAACACCTTAACTAATATTCCAGGATGAACATTGTCAAATGCTCCTTTTACATCCAAAAAGACACATACAACATTAGCTTTACTATTTTTTGCATATTTCAGATCAGATAAAAGGGATAAGAAACTCTCTGCACAGCTCCTGCCCCGTCTGAAGTCATATTGAACACTAGCTTTTGCCCGCGACTTCGTCCGCGTGGAATAGTTACTTTGGGCTAACGTTAAATTTAACCCCGATTTTGAAGCATTCTACATTGGCGCTCCGCTCCTATTAGCCTTAGCGTAATGATATATAGCCTTTCTCTATAAATTGACTATTTAATTAAAAAATAATTTTTCAATTCGAACCAGTAGTTCCTGAGATTATCGCGTTCAAACAAACAAACAAACTCTTCAGCCTTATATTATTAGTATAGATAGCTGTTGCCCGCGACTTCGTCCACGTTTCCGTCGTTTTTCGTAAAAAAAAGTAGCCTATGTCCTTCCTCACGGTTCAGTGATTTTGGTGTAACAGACAGATTAACCTTCGTAATTTAGTAGGGAAATATAATATGTCAATCTATAATACTGTTGAAAAATATCGCAATACCGAACCGCACAATATTATTGTTAATAGCTGTGCCCGCGACTCCGTCAGCGTGTAAGGCCGTGCGCGCACTGCGTTGCGTTTTGGAAACGCAAAATCTGTGAAGTATGGAGTGTAATAGAAGTGCGCGCACTGCGGTGGAATAAACGCGTGCGGTAGAGTCACCGGTGGCCCCGGTCATTCTACCGGTGCGGTAGAACTACCGCAATTGCGGCCACCGCAAGGTAGTGCGCGCACGGCCTAACTCCTTGTGTGTTATTAAGTTAATGTATTGGTAATATTGTTTAGATCACATTCACATGAGGCTTAAGTACCTATAGAACGAAAATACTTCAGCGCAAAGCTTCCGGGTAACTTATGTTGAAAGTTGACCCGTCCGGCACGTGAACATAAAGATTTCTAGAAATGCTAACCCGGGAAAGAGCGACGTACAACTGACCATGCGAGAAACAACTGACACCGAGATCTACTCCAGCAACACGAAAAGTCTGCCCTTGAGCCTTATTAATTGTCATTGCATAACACACCGATACTGGGAATTGCGTTCTTTTAAATTGGAATGGAAAATTATTTGGTATTATGGGAATTCTGGGAATAAAGTCGGTTTCTCCTGCACCACAACCTGTTAAAATTTGAGCCTCGATTATATTTTGTTGCAACTGGGTTACTTTTAGCCGAGTTCCATTGCAAAGTTGTGTTGGTTTTAAATTTCGGAGCAGAATAATAATCAGAAAGCTTCGAACTGCTAAGCTATCGGGAGATACACGTGTTATTGTGAGTCAACCATAAAAGATAGATATATGCTGTCGTGGGATATTTTTTATATAATTTTAAGGAGAACATTTCCGTGATAAATGATTTCTGTGTAGCTTTAACCATTAAGGTTGCACTCGCGACGGAAGCTTAAAAAATGGAGTAACTTCTCCCGTTTTCCCAACATTTCCCTTCACTGCTCTGCTCCTATTGATTGTAGCGTGATGAAAAGTATACTATAACCAGCTCAGGAGTATGAAAAATAATTGTACCAAGTTTCGATAAAATCCGTCGAGTAGTTTTTGTTTCTATAACGGTTATACAGACAGACAGACAGACAGACAGACAGACAACAATTTTACTGATTGTATTTTTGGCATCAGTATCGATCCCTAATCACCCCCTGATAGTTATTTTGTAAATATATTTCATGTACAGAATTAACCTCTCTACAGATTTATTATAAGTATAGATGAGGGATAATGCCTTCAGATTCAACAAACCAATCAAGTCGGCATTTAACAATATTTTCAAAAAGTTTACCTATACATGAAGATAGAGAAATAGGGCGATAGAATCAGCGCTATCTGTCGGTTTATCTGGTTTAAGGACTGTAGGTATACCAGTCAGACTGAGTTTCCAAGAGTGAGGAATTAATTGTTTTGACCATAAAGCATTGAATTTTTCTTATAAAATATCTAATACAGTTGTATTTAACATTTTTATTAGTATACTAGCTTTTGCCCGCGACTTCGTCCGCGTGGAATAGTTACTTTGGGATAACGTTAAATTTAACCCCGATTTTGAAGCATTCTTCATTGGCGCTCCGCTCCTATTGGCCTTAGCGTAATGATATATAGCCTATAGCCTTTCTCTATAAATTGACTATTTAATTAAAAAATAATTTTTCAATTGGAACCAGTAGTTCCTGAGATTATCGCGTTCAAACAAACAAACAAACTCTTCAGCCTTATATTATTAGTATAGATAGCTGTTGCCCGCGACTTCGTCCACGTTTCCGTCGTTTTTCGTTAAAAAAGTAGCCTATGTCCTTCCTCACGGTTCAGTGATTTTGATGTAACAAACAGATTAACTTTCGTAATTTAGTAGGGAAATATAATATGTCAATTTATAATACTGTTGAAAAATATCGCAATACCGAATCGCAAAATATTATTGTTAATAGCTGTGCCCGCGACTCCGACAGCGTGCAACTAACTCCTTGTGTGTTATTAAGTTAATGTATTGGTAATATTGTTTAGATCACGTTCACATGAGGCTTAAGTACCTACAGAACGAAAATACTTCAGCGCAAAGCTTCCGGGTAAACTATGTTGAAAGTTGACCCGTCCGGGACGTGAACATAAAGATTTCTAGAACTGCTAACCCGGGAAAGAGCGACGTACAACTGACCATGCGAGAAACAACTGACACCGAGACTCCAGCGACACGAAAAGTCTGCCCTTGAGCCTTATTAATTGTCATTGCATAACACACCGATACTGGGAATTGCATTCTTTTAAATTAGAATGGAAAATTATTTGGTATTATGGGAATTCTGGGAATAAAAACGGTTTCTCCTGCACCGCAACCTGTTAAAATTTGAGCCTCGATTATATTTTGTTGCAACGGGGTTACTTTTAGCCGAGTTCCATTGCAAAGTTGTGGTGGTTTTAAATTTCGGAGCAGAATAATAATCAGAAAGCTTCGAACTGCTAAGCTATCGGGAGTTACACGTGTTATTGTGAGTTAACCATAAAAGATAGATATATGCTGTTGTGGGATATTTTTTATATAATTTTAAGGAGAACATTTCCGTCATAAATGATTTCTATGTAGCTTTAACTATTAAGGTTGCACACGCGACGGAAGCTTAAAAAATGGTGTAACTTCTCCAGTTTTCCCAACATTTCCCTTCACTGCTCTGCTCCTATTGATTGTAGCGTGATGAAAAGTATACTATAACCAGCTCAGGAGTATGAAAAATAATTGTGCCAAGTTTCGTTAAAATCCGTCGAGTAGTTTTTGTTTCTATAACGGTTATACAGACAGACAGACAGACAGACAGACAGACAGACAGACAGACAGACAGACAGACAGACAGACAATAATTTTACTGATTGCATTTTTGGCATCAGTATCAATCCCTAATCACCCCCTGATAGTTATTTTTTAAATATATTTCATGTACAGAATTGACCTCTCTACAGATTTATTATAAGTATAGATAAGGAAAATCGTCTAAGCCTGGACTAGTATTTTTTCGAGATTGTAGACTTAACAGAAATTCGTTTCATGAAAAAGGTTCTAACAAAAATATTGATTTCTCATTATTATTATTAAGATTATAGTACATATCTAGATTATCTACATCTAACTGAGGTATCTTCCGACAATTTATCCACAAAGGAAGCTATAAATTCGTCACTGTATAATCGATTTTTGTTTTTATTCATACCTTCAAATCTAGTTCCAGATTTAACTAATAGGTGTAGTTCTATTAAAACTTTCCGAAAGCTTTTGCCAACTATTTCTCTGCTCTGCAATAGTTCTTTTTATATTCAATGTAGTTCTCAATAGACGGATGTGCTCCATAGTATTTTAAGGCCTCATAAGAGTTGATGACACTCCTCAAATGGGGAGCTGGGGGTTTACTCAGAAAAGTTGTATTGTAATAGTGACAAAAATGTTCATAAGAAAGTTCAGAGGGTTCTCTTTATCCACAGTAAAATCTTTAAATAATGTTGATGACATTTGATTATATTTTTCCCAAACTGCTTTACTATATAAAAATTTATCGATAGGCGAGTTTACTTGATATCTGTCAACGGAAAGACTAATATGTGTTATAGTTGGAAAATGATAATTGCCCATATTATTATCATGTACTCAGGGCCGGATTAACCATTAGGCGGAGTAGGCAACTGCCTAGGGGCCCCGCATCAACTAGGGGCCCAGGCCCAGTGCACGCACCAAGAAAACATGTTTCTTCGAACGAGAATTTGATGTGCGTGTGAACTTAGGGACCTCACTGTTATCTCACAAAATACAAATCGTTAGATTTAGTAGTAGAATTAAAACAATTTTAGAACAAATCTGGGAATTAGTAAACAAATATATTAAAACCACAGCCCTTAATGTGCGTTTCCTCAGTTCACACACGATTTGGTCAGTCAAAGTAAGGAAAGGGACCCCGAGAATGCCATTGCCTTAGGGCCTCTGACAGGGTTAATCCGGCTCTGCATGTACTGACCACTCACAAAGAGGAGTAATACAAGGACTGATTAAGGTTACATCTATAGCAGAAGAGCTATAATTAGGATAATTAATCGTTGTAAATGAACCATCATTTAATATACATAAATCACACTTCTACAACATCAAACAATTGTTGGTCTCGAGCCTTAGAGGAAACGCAGCCAAAAGCTACATGGTGAGCATTAAAATCTGCTACGAATATGGGTTTTGGTCTGTTTTGGTAGACCATTTATTATTTTGTTTAATTTAGTCATTGGCTGACTACCAGTAGGAGGACAATAAACACACAGAATGGACATGGTACCAGTATCAATGGACAGTAATAAGGCAATTGTTTGAACATCTTCATAAAAATCGGTTTACAGTAAAGTATATTTAAAATTTGGTTTTATTAGAATAGCTACACCGCCATGTTCATTCTTTGCATTTTTGTAAAATATATTATAACCAGGAATATTAAAATGTTGATTGTTTTTAAGCCATGTTTCATTTAATAAACAAATATCAATGTTACAAGAATTTAATAAGTAAGGGTTTTTTGTTATTAACACTTTGAATGTTGTGAAGAGTGATTCATAACTGAAATACGAGAGGAACTGGGATCCATTTACGATAAGTTCTTAAAAAGCATATATATTTTTAATAAAAATAGGTTCGCGTTTGACCACCATCTCACCTGATGGTAAGTGATGATGTGGTCGAAGATGGAGCACGCTTACCTAAAAGTAACCTATTCACTCTCGACGTAAAGACTCCTAGGCTATAGCTATCGGGAAACACATACTCCGGCAGGGAATTCCACTCCTTAGCCGTACGCACAATGAAGGTATTCCCAAAACGTTTTGTGCGTATGGGTGGGATGTCCATTTAATACTCTAAGGATGTCCACCATGTAACGATGGTAACATTCCGGCGACCAAGATATCCAACGACATGCCTCGGCGAAATGCGAAGTCGGCAAATGAGGTGTGTATGTACTCCTGTTTGCACTACCTCACCCCGCGTCATGTCACACTAATATTATAAATGCGAAAGTAACTCTGTCTGTCTGTTACCTTTTCACGCCTTAACCGCTGAACCGATTTACATGAAATTTGGCATGGGAATAGTTGAGGACCCTGGGAAGGACATGGATAGTTTTTATCCCGATGTAAGGTTCCCGCAGGATAGTTTTCGAATTGTATATTTGTTGCTCTTTCACGCAAAAACTACTGAACGGATCTCAATGAAATTTGGTAAGGAGACAGTTGACATCCTCTAAAAAAACATAAGCTACTTTTTATCCCGGAATTCCACGGGTTTGGGATTTACGCGGGGAAAACCTCCCACTCGAACGAAGTCGCGGACAAGAGCTATCCATACTTTAATACTAATAATATAACTCCATACTTCCATATCCATCAATACTTCCATACTAATATTATAATAATACGAAAGTAACTGTCTGTCTGTCTGTCTGTTACCTTTTCACGCCTAAACCGCTGAACCGATTTAGATGAAATTTGGCATGGGAATAGTTTAGGACCCTGGGAATAAAATTATGCGGTTCCGATCGCAATAAAATAAAAGAAGCTCTTGAGGCAATAGGTAATGGGATACCCATTCGTGCATTAAACTATTTGGCGTCCCACGAACAACGTTACAAGTATTTTATTTTATTGTGATGTTTTACTTTGTTATAATTTTAGTACCTAACATTGTTGAGGGGAAAAAATATATTTTAGTAATAAACAAACACCATTACAAATGTATACTTAGTGTGATATTAGACTCCTGTCAAAATAAATAATATTAATAATATTTGTCACTGTCTTAATTTAAAACACCTATACCCTGCCGACATTTGGGAAAAACGCGACCGACCATGGGCCGTGAATGGCTGACTTTAGGGTTTTTTCGTTCTCGACTCATCTAAACCTTAATACTTTTTTCTTTAAGTAGAAATGTCAACCTTATGTCTATAAACATGAAATAGATATATGAAACTATCCAAAACCGCATCAGAAGCTATCCTTCGTTACAAACTGATGGCGCCAGAGCGATCCATAGTCAGAAAATCCGTTAGGGGGCCGACATTTGGCGTATTTACCCTAATAATAATATTTTACATCAATGTTAGTAGTACCTACCACGGGCAGTTTTTTTGCCCGTAGTACTACTAGATTGCTTGGTAGTAGGTACCTACCACGGGCAACAAACGAATTTATTGTAAAAAAAAGTTTTTATTTTATGTTTTTAAGTGTATCTTTGTTTGTGTTAGGTATTTGAGATACCTACATACCGTTCGCACTTACTTTTTAAAAAGAGAATTTGGTGTAAGGCCGCTATCCCACTAGCGTTTTACGAGCGATGGCGTCTCTCGAACGTCTGCGCAACGTCGACGCTGCGCAGACGCGACGTTGACGTCGCGTCGTCACGTTGCAAGCATTACGCGACGTTCGTCGCGTTTAGCGGACGTTAATGTTTGCAACGCGACGTTAATGCTTGCAACGCGACGTCAACGTCGCGTCTGCGCAGCGTCAACGCTGCGCTGCGCGTTCGAGAGACGCCAACGCTTGTAAAACGCCAGTGGGATAGCGGCCTTAATGTCTTTTTTACCCACTTAAACATTGACATATATATTACTGCGTAAGGACTGGGCGGACTGCATGTTATAATGACGCCTCGAACTTGGTCCCAAAGTGGTCTTACCTTTATCGAAGTGAACTAAAACGCGATCGGCTATCTTCGGGAGCGGTCGTCAGTTTTACAAGCAAAAATGCCAAATTGTGTCGTGAATGGTTGCGTGAACTACGACATAAAGCACAATAAAAAAAGATATAACATTTCATATCACCGGTAAGTTAAAAATATGTCATTAAATCAACTTCTAACATTATTTAAAACAATTTTCTTTCTTGCTTGTCTCAAGCTTTAGCATAGACAATAAGACAACGCGAAGCCGCGTAAAAGTGCGACATAACTTTGCAGCGGCGCGCGTTGCAGCCGATGAAATAAAAAGATTTAATAATATTACTATAAGATTAAATTATGTACAAAATTAATTTTTATTGTTTATTAAAATCAAATTAAAATGTATTTTTATGTACAACAAATATAAAATTAAAAAACTAAAAGGTATTTTTTTATTTCTTAGTACCTCGAAAAATACCCGCTCTTACAAGGCTAGTCTAGGAGCAGACCACGCCGATTGAAATCTTAGTTATAATAGATGGCGCTAGTGTGTTTTGTAGGGCGACCGCGTCCGTCAAATGTTCTGACGACCGTATCTTTACTATTTAAATCAATGCACTTAAACCATATTTCAGACGTGATTCAGAATAGGCTGATTATGCTAAATAGTACATAGATGTACGAGGCAGCAATCGCGGGAGATTTGCTGTTTTAAATTGAAGAGTTCCATCACTTATCTCAGAAGTTTTTCATCAGAACCAAAGATATATAATAAACTATAGATACGTTGTCCGCGCTCTAAAATGGCAAGTTGAAATCAAGGTAAGTGCCTCGTGTCTGTTTAGTTACGCACGAACCTGTGTCGCGATCGCTACACTAGACATCTTAAGAAAAAATGTGTTTTAAAAGAAAATTAGGAAAAAAGCATGCCTTTGTGTGTTTTCAGACTTTGCACTAATTATACTGCTTCCGTGAGAGGTCAAAATGTGTCATTTCATAGGTAAATATCAACAGAAATACATTTTTTATTTTTATTTTTCTACACGGCTAATGGCGGCTAGCGTATGAATGAAGTCAGTCACGTGACGTTAGGGGAGGTTGTTAACTAAAGATGTATATTCATCTCTCTCTAACATCAGGTGTACCTAAAGATGGCCTTTATTTTCCGTCCCTTTCTTTACACGTATTAGATAGTAATTCTCTATGTGTGTGTTTCGTGCCGTTTTTGAGAGGTGTTTTGTGGGAATATGACGCGTCTATTATAATACGTCATTGATCAGAACCTGATGTGTTGTATACTAAATCCTTCCTTGTAAAATATGCTTTCAAACAACGAAAACGGGATCGAAATAGGGTCAGTAGTTTCTGAGAAAATCGCGGATATACAAACAAATATACATACATACTGGTCGAATACAGAACCTCCTTTTTTGAAGTCGGTTAATTATATGCTGGGTATGTTGGTCTATATTATTTTGCTAAAGCAGACATATGTAACAATTAAGTAAGTATAGAAATAAAAATGCTAGATTGCCTATTCTTTGAAATCGATAGATACACAATATCTGTAATAGAAACTTAAATTATTTTGTTACTTTTCAGTTAGTAAGTTAATCTTTACGGATATTTTTACCTTTTGTGGACCATTTTTTACCTTTAACGGAATACCAGTGGCCCGCGGACTTCAGGTTGGGACCAATGAGCTAGACAGACCAGACAAAAATAATGAAAATATTTTAGTATCATATATAAATAACTATAAGCACTTGAGAAAACATAATAATTATAAAATCAGATTTTCTCTAAATTTGACATTGAAAATGCCTTTCAGTGGTCTTATTGAAATAATTAACTTGGTTCTCATTAAGTTGAGCTACATGATATTTGGCAAATGCTTGCACCAACTTGGGCCTGCTCAAATCTGTGCGATTCTGTCCTCTAAAGGGCGCCAATATTAACCTACATGGCTCTCATATGATTTGATCACTACAGATTGTATGGACTTAAAAAGAGACGTTGACCTCTGAGTTTGTTTGTGTTTTTTTTTTTCAGAGTAGTCAGTTAGGAAACACTGGCCTCATCTAGTTTACATTTAAGAAAAAACAAATTTTATTGATGGTAAGTGATGTGGTCGAAGATGGAGCACGCTTGCCTAGAAGTAAGCTATTCACTCTTGACTTTAAGACCTCCAGGTTATAGCGATCAGGAAATACAGACTCCAGCAGGGAATTCTGGCTAAGGCCGTATGCACTATGAAACTATTCCCAAAATGTTCCCAAAACGTTTTGAGCATATGGGTGGGGTGTCCACCATGTACCGATGATTTTGACATGTGAAAGTGTTATTTATAACTTATTTGCAAAATAAACATCATTATTTCATTTAATTCAGCTCTTCTCTTCCATTATAGGTGGATACCCATTATTATATCACATAAATATTAAAAGTTTTACAGGCTAAAATTTAAATAATTCAGACTGAGTGAGACAATTTATTTTCCTAAATTAGTAACTTAGTAAAAGTTTTTTGCATTAACATAAATATATTTCATTATACATATAGATAAACAACTAAATTCAATATGTTTTGAGAAGTGAGTGAATCGTCTTTGTCTGAGGCTTATGTATATTGTATATCCAAATTTCATTTGCATTTACATATCAAAGGTGTACATATTAGTGTACTGTAACTTTTGCAGTCTGCATTCCTAACACATATAATTAAAAACTTCAAATGAAGTTGACACTGGTAAAACATTAATTACATTGTTCTTTTTATTGTGTTGATTGACTTTCTTCTTTTGGTTTCGAATACACAGGCTTTCCAGTTGAATCCCAGGTACTTTTCAGTTTTCTAAAGGCAAATGCCATGTAAACAGCTAGAAATAAATAAAAAGTTTATTATAAAATTAACATGACATAACAAAATTTGCTTATTGAATGATCTTCATTAAGTCTCAACTTACTGGCAACTTCCCATTCACATGTACTCATTGTGCCAACTGTATCTCGCTCAGTCTTGTTGTCCTTTGTCTCCAAGAACTGTTTAGCATGTGCATATTCCGATTCATCAGCAATAAGCTCTTTCCCCGGATGTGGAGGATAGCTCTCAAAACATACAATTCTTTGCAATAGTTGTCTATATTTTTCTGAATGTTCTTTGAAGAAATCTGCAAATCTTGCTTTGTACACCAGCTCTAAACCAAAGTCAGAAGCAAGCTTAGTAAATAATTTAAAGTTCACTAAAAACTCAGGACAATCTACAACTCCTTCTAGATGAAAGTCATACTTTCCACCAAAGAGTGGATATCCTTTCTCAACATCAAACAGTAGTTTAATGTTATAAATCCTGTTACCAAATGACCCATCTGGTGATTTTTGTCCTCGTGACACAATTTCATTTGCATCAGGAATAGTTCCAAAGAAATAACCACCAGGTTTTAAACACTCTGATATATTTGTAAGCATCCTCTTTGCTTGAGGTAAGCTTTCAAAACTATAATGCAGGCCAAATTGGCAGCTTACAACATCAAAAGCAATAGAGGGATCTCTATACTTATCTCTTAGTGTGTCTTTAGAGCAATCTGCTGCAATAAATTCAGCAGAAAAAAGTTGTCCACCCCGAGAACGAGAACGAAGATCATCATATCTTGTCTGGCACTGCTGCACTGATACCTCAGCAATATCAGCAAATACAACGTGTTCTACCCTGGCTTTCTGCCATTTACTTAAGTCACCACCTTTACCACAACATATATCTAGTACTCTCAAGGATCTGCCATAGTCTTTTTCTCGTATTTTGTCTGTGTACTCTTGAATCAACACACTTTTGACCCAATTATTGAAATTTCTGAGGTAAAATATGGGCGAATTAAATCTTTCATTTAAGCCTTTCTCTTCTAAGTGATTATAGTGGGCTGCCACTACAGAACTGTGTTCTTCAGCTTTTTTTTTTGGAATCTCATTGCAATCGTCATCTTGATTATGACGTTTTCTTCCAACATTCGTAGTCTGCCTCTGCTCATCGTCAACATTAGTATCACCGTTCTCTTTAGAAATATGGGAAGTACACGACATGTTCCGTGATATTATTAGCTACTTGTACTTATCTAGGTTAAATGATTATTTCTTTTTAATTTATACCTTTAATAAATAAGCCGTAAACTCGAAAATTCAAAATGAAAAACACAAGAATTAACGCACATACGCATAGATGATACATATAAATATAATCAAAGAGAATGTAATACACTATGTTTTAAATAAAATACTGAGACTTGAGCAAAGAAAATAATACTCTAACGAGAGGACTTGAGACACATACGCAAAGAAAATAATACTCTCTCACATACGTCAGTCACGTTTTTGACCAAAGCCAAACACTATTTAGTGTTGCCAACTTTATTTTAACGAAACTACAAACTGTGGTATCGCAGGGCTGCCAGATTGTATATTTGGATACAAAACGTGTATAATCGGACTGTTCATTGTATCTATTGCGTATAGGTAGTCATTCAGTATAATATCAGGATAGAAAGAAAAACCCGGCAATTGGCATATTTATTTCTAAAAGAGACCTCCTTGAAAAAGAACGTTGTGTACTTATTCGCCTTTTTCTGTCACGACGAATGATGAACAGAGATGGAGATTTAAGGTGAACGCAGACCTAGCCGCACCGCAGTCTCTACAGTCCCCGCAGTCATCACTTTTTGTTAATGGCCTAGCACATCTATCGGCGCCGCAGTCGCTGCAGTCGTTCCCGTCGCCGCACGCATCGCACTTGCAGTGTTGCCAGATTTTTGAAAGCATTATCTGTACCTACCGAAGATTAAAAAAATCTGTATAAAATCTGTATTAGGTAAATTTAAGAAAATCTGTAAAAAATCTGTATTTGATATTGGTATTTTGCTCTTTTGTGTAATTTTATCTGTAGGTGCTATAATAGGAAATAAGCAAGTAGAGATGAGTTGTATTTACTAGAACAGATCCGAAGAATAGGTAAATTTCGATACTAGGCGGCACCTATTCTCACTTTGACAATACCTAGTATCATGAAGTATTGCGAAATCCAACTGCTCTTAGGCCTCATAGCACTAACGCGTAATTGCATTCCATTCACTCAACACGTTATAAACCTGCTTTACCGCTCATTCATGTTTGTCAAAATCATTCGTTTGTCAGTCACTTGAATTTAAACCCTAATTCAAAGTACGCGACGCGCACGCGTGTTATGCAAGAATATATATTCTGTCCTTTTTTAACACGCTATTCCGTAGTCTTCCCATCTTTATCTTTCAATACTCAAGACTAGTCAGTGACCATTCGATCCGAATGAGTACCTACCAACTAGTCTCGAGTAGACTAAGTACATAGATACTTCGTAATACTTAGTCTTGTCGAGACTAGTTGATACTTATTCGGATCGAGTATTCTCGGATTGAATGATTACTGACTAGTCTCGAGTATAAAGTCCAATTACTAGGTACCAACCTAGTCTTATCACTGATTGCTGGTGCTAACACACTAAGTTCAATAGAAATATCAAGTACAGGAGAAGTGGCAACGAAATGAGACCATGAAGCTTAAAGACCGTCATCGTAAAATATAATCAAAATACCGTGTTCATTTGTTGTTTAGCAGTTTCCTGCTAAATTAATAGCCACAATAGAAACTTGACTTGGACTAAGTACGTGCACCATGACCACATTCGATAAGTAATAATTGGACGTAGTTAAGCAGAAAGGACTCAATCCACAAAAAGTCACTTTTGAGATACGGGCGTTTGAAGTTTCAGCTGTAATTGCTCTAACAAAAACTTACATTTCTTAAAATTTTTGCACTTTATTATTAAGATGATAGTTTATATTACATTTGTCTATCAAAATAGTGATATATTTTGCAATAGATTTCGAGATATTAGATGAAATGTGGGTTGAGTCCTTACAATTAAACCTAAATTTGTAAAGACAGGTATTTTTTTTATTTTCTCAGAATCGACTCAAAACTACCTATCGAAAATAAGTTATTTATAAGAATTTAACGAGTATTATTACATAAAAGTTATAAATTTTGTAACATTAATCATCAAGTTAACAAAAACACGTAAAAACCCCATCATTAAAATTAAAAATATTGTAAAAACAGCGCGAAAATGAGCACTCATATCTATTTCCCTCATCCTCAGTCAAAGTCAAGATTTGGCCCGTATCCATCAAAATCCTAGTCAATACAGCTGTTTCCATTATGGTTATTATGAAATGTACCTACCTTGGGTACCTATTAAAGTAAATATAGATCTGAAATCTTCGATCTTTGCTTGAGGAATGATATTTCCCTGGGGCCAATGGACTTTAAAATCTTCTTCTGAAAATTGGATTAAAACTATTTTCAAAATCTTCTTCTGAAAATTGGATTCAATCCATTTTGTTTTCATTCTTTTTGCCTAACGACACTGAGTTCACGAGTGAATTTACGCCGTAGAAGAATATATGAATATAAAACAATGAACATACAACGTCAGAGCGCAACGACTGCTTTCTTGTGGCGAGACCTATATGAAATCGACAGCTGAACGCGGTTGGGCTGGGACAACTGATTCGAGAAGTACGCAATGTCAGCATACGTCGGTGGACAGTCAGAAAATTAGCTGAAGCATGATTGACTGCACATGTGAAATAAAATAAAATAAAATTGAAACCTTAAAAGGCGGGTAAGAGCAAGAAATCCAGCTCCTACACAACTCCAACGGCTGCATTCACACATTGAAGAGTATTGGAACGCTGGCCTACCCAAATGTCCCTACTTTGGTATTTTTCGTCAAAATGATCGAGCTCCTTAAGGTTCTAAGTTGAGCTACGCAACAACTGACAAATGCTTGCACTGTTTAGACGGGCCTGCTCAAATCTGTGAGATTATGTCCTCTTAAGGGCTCAACAAACATAAACCTACATGGCTCTCATATGATTTAATCACTACAGATTGTATGGACTTTAAAAGAGACGTTAACCGCTGAGTTTGTTTCAGTGTTTCTTAGTTAGGAAACATTGGCCTCTTCTAGTTTACATTTACAAAAAAAATGACGTGTGAATGTGTTATTTATAACTTAGGTATTTGCAAAAAAACATAATTATTGTATTTTCCTGATTCATTTCCATTCAATGTCTAGTTCCCTAAACGCAATAGCTGCAATTTTACTTGTAAGTTTCATCTCCTAAAAGATCCTTTTGAGCATTTTACATACTGTTTGGTGGTATGCTTGGTATCATTGAAAAGGTAATTAATGAACCTTTAAGTTGACATTGCTACTTTTTAATGTTTTATCAATTTTATTAAGAATGTAAAATGTATGTAAAATGTAATGTTTGCTTTTTTGTAAATATCTGGGGTGTGCCATTCTATTGCTCTCGAGTGTATATAGATGACTATTTACAGATAATATCATACAAACTATCTTCTTAATAATAAGGGGCGAAAATTAAACTTAAGTTTGAGAAATTACAGCTGAAACTTGGAAAGCCCATAATTATGTCAAAAGTGAATTATTGTAGATTGAGTAATTTTTGCTCAGCTATGTCCTAATGTACTGTTCATTAAAAGCTGTTTTTCTGAAATATTTCGTGTTTTGAGTCGTTTCTGATAAACAAAAATAAATATTTATATGTCAGTAAACCTATATCACAGAAACGACCCAAACTGTTTGAGTTGTTTCAGTTATTTGATAATATTATATTTCCAATCAAAACTAATTCTCAGACAGGATCCAAACTGTTTGAGTTTATTTTGGTTTATGGACTTTAAGAATATACTCATAGGAATGTCATTACTCAGAAACAATTCAAGCGGACTGAGTTCTTTCAGCAAATACATTTTGTATGCTCTTCATACTGTGGGTTGAGTCGGGGTAGTGAGAAAAACTAGTTTCCGTGTACATTTAAAAAAAAAGGTTTTCACTACATGATAGATTCGACTTTCAGGAGTACGATGGTATACTTAACTACGTCCAATTGATACTAGGTGGACTAGGGACTAGGTGGACTATGTGGAATAGGTATCTGGATCACGTATTTTTAAATACTAAGAATAGGTGCACCTATACTCGGAATTTTAATTCGATTCCAGATTTGACAATTTCAGTGTTGCAACGTTTCCGGATATTTCCGGATCGATTCTTCTCGTTTATAATTTTACTCTAGTAAACTAAGTATATCAGGAAATTAAATATTTCTGAACCGATAATTTAGTTTTGACGATTAATTAACGATCTGAGACTTTTCTTTTATAATTGTGTGTGAAATAAATAAAAAAATGTGATCATGAAGGAACATGACAAATAAAACAAATAGATGTATTATGGTAATAATTTATTTTATAAATTGTCGCCGTCATCGCTATCGCTATCGCTGTCACTTTCTGTAACATTTATTATAAATGTGTCTGTGATATTGTCAATTAACATATCTAGCCTACTCATTTTTTCCTCTTCTTTGACAACATGGGATACGCATTTAGACCATTCGGTAGCCGTAATTTTTTGAATGCCTTCCTGAAATAAATTTCTCACGTCTGTCAATTTGAAGGTTTTATTATTTTGAGCTACATGCCCCTTTACCTGCGCCCATATCAATTCGATAGGGTTTAGCTCGCAATGGTAAGGGGGCAGTCTTAAAACCGTGATCCCATGTTGTGCTGCCATTTCGTCTACAGCGTACTTATTAAAAGACTCGTTATGTGGAATCAGTTCTAAAAGCCTAGCTTTAACCATATCTGGTTCGTAATGAATATTTTTATTTAAAAGCCAATCTTGAATGGCAGCTTTTTTCCAGCTCATTTTTGGTGCCGTTTCCAATTTTCGGGAGTGGTAAGGTGCATTATCCATCACCACAATTGAGTTTGGTCTTAATTTTGGTAAGACTCCAGCGAACCACTTCTCAAAACAAACTGCATTCATCTCATCATGGTAATCTTCACAATTTTCTTTGCTTCAAAAATCATGAGCTCCTCTTCCAGCAAGCCTTCTTCACTACCTATATGGCTAATTATGAGACGTTTGCCTTTTCCAGATGGATTTTTTAATCCAGTAGTCAGTCCCTCCAAAAACGCTTGTCGAGATGATGTGACTTTCTTGTCCACCCAAGTTTTTTTTACAGTATGACCTTAAAATAAATATAGTACTTACATGAACATTCAATATTACTATTAAATTTAATGTAAAATGTACATAAATTCATTTTGTGTATAAATATTAGCCTTACCTGCGTTAACCCACGTTTCATCTTGATAATATATATGTCTCCCTTCTCGTCGAAACTGACATATAGATCGCAAGTAACGCTGGCGCCATGTTATTATATCATTTTGATCAATAAGTGTGCTCTTGCGTTAATTTTAAATTTGTTGCACAAATTTAAAATTAAGATGCTTCAAAATTTTTCTGAGGGTGTCTTTGGAAATCTTGGGCATTTCTGAATCATCGTTCATCACTTGTAAAATCTAAAATAGTAAATTTTATAATAGCTTGGAATCATTCATATCATACACAAAATATCGATTCGCAATGAAATAAGATATTCGTGCAGTCAGACTGGGAGAATGAAGCCGAATGCAGTATTGCCAGTGGCAGATAGTCAAATATAACATGAGATAGCTCAAAAAGTAACATTTTCACGAGAAAAGTAACATTACCTTATTAAGTAGAAAACGACACAATACTTTATTATGGCACTTTATTACACAAAAATTAAAATAAGTTTCCTTAAAAATCATGTATCCGTGAAAAATCGAATGAAAACTGACGTGAATCGAATCAATGTCCACATAAAGGCTATGGAAGTATGGACAAAACTTTGTATGTATGGCAAAATTTGCATTTATAGTAATTTACGTAAGTAATAGTAAAATATATTTTTTTTAAAGAGACATCAACATGAATAAGCATAAAAAATATTGAAATCGTCTCATTTCGGACAACTGTGCAACAACTTTTGGAATGGCAACACTGGGCATACACACTGGAATGGAAGTCGCGAGCGTTTCGAAAGGCTACACGAGTGATAGAGTGAGCGAGTGATAGAATGATAGACAAGCACTGATTAGAGCATTTTAGGTCGTATCATATTCCAGAGATAATAAAAACTTTGACGTGGGACTTCAGTGGTGGTGCGGACTATAGGGATATTCGCGGGTCTATTAGTTTTGTTTAGTTATGTTAGCCTAATTTAGAACATTCAAATTACAATTAGAAACAATTATGTATGTAGGTAGGCATTAGGTACCTATTTATCTTAGATTAGCGGAGGTCGATTAACAAAATCAAATTCTAGGGCTACGCGCGCCAGCCAGTATACTCAGCCCACTCACTCCTAGTTCCTGTAAACATAATTAAAGTTACTATAACATAACAATGTACAGTGAACGGCAAACTATAGGTACTCCGTACTATGCTTATTTACTTGTAACTTAGATGACAATACAAAAATAAACTTTATTCAGTTGTAAACACGACTTGTTGTTGAAATACTGATCCCTAAAGACCTACTCACTTAATAGATTAAAACTACAATATATGTAACATTTACTTACCAAGTATTGTTGGCAATACAATACAAGTCACTGTACAAACTGTTCACAGCATTCACTTCTGAATTTAATAAAATTCTATCCAACCAAAGTTGAATCACAAATTCACAAGTTGACTTGAATCACAAACGAACATCTACGTCATGTCCTACAGTATTGTTGGCGGCTCGGAACATCGTCGTACGTTCCACTGCGCAGATCGCAATTTTTAGGTATCAGCGGGATGTAGAGGGACGTGGCGGCGGAGCACATCCCCGTGTGCTCTTCGCTTTAATGTGCGAGTTACGTCCGTCCGTATATACTGCACATACGCGCGATCAAAACAAAAACATTCTTGGATGCGTTCCGTTTCATATTTTTTTGTCTGCCTTAAAAGTAACACAAAAGTAACATATTGAGTCGTGTAACATGGAGGTAACATGAGAGGGTCAAAAGTAACGTAAAATGTTACAAAGTAACATTCTGGCAACGCTGGCCGAATGACACGATAAACAAAATGGCGATAGCTGCACGAGCGTGCACGGGTTGCCAATACTGAAAACTATCTAGGCTCTTTTATTATAAGTTTTGTTTTTAATATAAAAACAAAAATATTAACTTTTTATAAAATGGAGCAGCTATTACTAATTAATAAATAATGATTATGAATATTTATGTACTTGTTTAAATAAAAATCAATAATTTAGTCTTTAAGAGCGCGTATAAAGCAAAATTACCAATTTTCTATTTAATTTTACATGAAAAATTCCGGACCAAATCTTAAAATAAAAATATATGAATAACTACATCATATTTTCAAGGGCTCTCTCTGATCAAAAACATAAAATAATAACATTTCCTTGGTAGAAAAAAATCACGAAATAACCTATAATTCTCATGTTTTTCCGTTTTGTACTCGATATGGTAATGCCTATTGCGACAAAAATTTGATAAATAATTATATTTAAACAAGAGTAAAGGCTTTGCTTAGGCATTTTATGTAATTCCTTTTAGTTTTGGATTTATTACGATAAAACACTTTTGGCGCATACTACGTTTTTATTCCGCGCAAGAAGTCATCTTCCGTCGCTCGTTGCGGGAGCTTCAAGCATATTTCTATTTCACACATCAGTCGCTACCGCTCTGTTGAGACGAGAGGACTACGCTCAAGTGTTTTAGCTGCGCCGAGTTATAATCATTTCAATCGTAATTGTTGTTGTTGTTCGAACTAAATAGTGAAATGGGAAACAAAAAAAAAACATTGAAAAGAGAACTAAAAAAGTTACAAATTGACAGGATGGCTAATTGTCGAAGGTAAGTTTGTGAGTTACTTGTTTGTTATATACTGAAAAAATAAAAATACATTTTATACTTTCGAGAAAGTTTATGCAGGTGATTTTAGATTTTATTTTGAGAGACACAAGATCTAAATTCGTTTACCTACGCACTTTCGTAGGCCGAGTAGGTAACTAGACATAATAATATGTGGGGACATTTCACACACGGCTATCTGACCCCAAACTAGGAAGACCCTGTACTATGGGTGTCAGACAGCTGATATACGTAGACAAATACATTTTTAAATACATACATATATAGATAAACAACACCCAGACACGACGATATCAAAAATTCGTGGTAGGTAGGTACTTTATTAGATTATTAGGATAATAGGTAATAAATTACATTCATAATAGGTAGCTATTTACTTTTGCTATTTTGTTATGTTATTCTTCACGATACAATTTTATGATCATTTTCCCATAATGTAGTTATGAGATCTTCCAAAAATCTAGATACACGGATGGACAACAATAATGATCTTGCGAGTATCCTATATAAAAAAAAAATATCTATCTATACCACTTCTTATTTAATATTTCTATGGTCACTCGTAGTCGTAGGTAACGCGGGCAGAATAGTATATGCAAAATAAACACAAGCTTTTAGTTGGTATCCGTGTTTGTTCGATGAAATATATTTATATCGATTACGAACCTATTTAAGTATGCCCATTAGGTATTTAAACCCTATTTTTGTAGATCAATTTATTGTGGACGTGATTGTATAACAAGGAATTTGTTTTGAAATAATATTTTATTTTCAGAATGTGGCCACCTCGCTCGCCAGATTTAAACCCATTGGACTTTTTTACTGGGGCTGTTTAAAGGAGGTAGTTTATAAAGAAGAAATCACTTCAGTTGAACAGCTGCGACAACGCATACGTTCGGCTGCTGACGAAATATCGTCGGCAGGATTTGCGCGCCGATTGAGACGGTCCTTCATAAGAAGGTGTAGAGCGTGTATAGCAGCTGAAGGAGCCCACTTCGAACATCTTGTATATTTTCTTTTTCAATAAATTTGTTTAATTACTAATGTCTTTTATGGTGTCAACAAACCCATAGTGATCAAATTTTAAGGAAATTCTCATTCTCTTTGAGTCTAAAATTAGTTACAGCAGTGTTAAAGTAATTTCATTTTGAAATCAAATTTGTATAAAAATTCTCCTTTAAGATTCGAACAGCAATAACTGTGTACTTTATCAAGATACTGGTTATTATTATACCATTTTAGAATTTGCATTAAATAGGCAATTATCTATACTTATAATAAATCTGTAGAGAGGTCAATTCTGTACATGAAATATATTTACAAAATAACTATCAGGGGGTGATTAGGGATCGATACTGATGCCAAAAATGCAATCAGTAAAATTTTTGTCTGTCTGTCTGTCTGTCTGTATAACCGTTATAGAAACAAAAACTACTCGACGGATTTTAACGAAACTTGGTACAAATATTTTTCATACTCCTGAGCTGGTTATAGTATGCTTTTCATCACGCTACAATCAATAGGAGCAGAGCAGTGAAGGGAAATGTTGGGAAAACGGGAGAAGTTACTCCATTTTTAAGCTTCCGTCGCGTGTGCAACCTTAATGGTTAAAGCTACACAGAAATCATTTATGACGGAAATGTTCTCCATAAAATTATATAAAAAATATCCCACGACAACATATATCTATCTTTTATGGTTGACTCACAATAACACGTGTAACTCCCGATCAGGGGCGTGCATAGGATTATGACAGGGCATGCGGCGGAGTAAAAACACACAAAAACTTCTTCTTTTATAGATTTTTAGCATAGCCACAGCCACGCATCGTAGCATGGTGGCGATGCGTGGCTGTGGCTATGCTAAAAATCTATAAAAGAAGAAGTTTTTGTGTGTTTTTCTCCGCCGCATGCCCTGTCATAATCCTATGCACGCGCCTGCTCCCGATAGCTTAGCAGTTCGAAGCTTTCTGATTATTATTGTGCTCCGAAATTTAAAACCACCACAACTTTGCAATGGAACTCGGCTAAAAGTAACCCAGTTGCAACAAAATATAATCGAGGCTCAAATTTTAACAGGTTGCGGTGCAGGAGAAACCGTCTTTATTCCCAGAATTCCCATAATACCAAATAATTTTCCATTCTAATATAAAAGAACGTGATTCCCAGTATCGGTGTGTTATGCAATGACAATTAATAAGACCCAAGGGCAGACTTTTCGTGTTGCTGGAGTAGATCTCGGTGTCAGTTGTTTCTCGCATGGTCAGTTGTACGTCGCGCTTTCCCGGGTTAGCAGTTCTAGAAATCTTTATGTTCACGTGCCGGACGGGTCAACTTTCAACATAGTTTACCCGGAAGCTTTGCGCTGAAGTATTGTCGTTCTATACGTACTTAAGCCTCATGTGAACGTGATCTAAACAATATTACAAATACATTAACTTAATAACACTCAAGGAGTTACACGCTGACGGAGTCGCGGGCACAGCTATTAACAATAATATTGTGCGGTTCGGTATTGCGATATTTTTCAACAGTATTATAGATTGACATATTATATTTCCCTACTAAATTACGAAAGTTAATCTGTGTGTTACATCTAAATCACTGAACCGTGAGGAAGGACATAGGCTACTTTTTTTTTACGAAAAACGACGGAAACGTGGACGAAGTCGCGGGCAACAGCTATCTATACTAATATATAAGGCTGAAGAGTTTGTTTGAACGCGATAATCTCAGGAACTACTGGTTCGAATTGAAAAAAATATTTTTAATTAAATAGTCAATTTATAGAGAAAGGCTATAGGCTATATATATCATTACGCTAAGGCCAATAGGAGCGGAGCACCAATGAAGAATGCTTCAAAATCGGGCTTAAATTTAACGTTAGCCCAAAGTAACTATTCCACGCGGACGAAGTCGCGGGCAAAAGCTAGTCTAAAATAATGAGCCACCGCAGTGTAGTACATTTTTTTTCGATATAGTCTGGCGGGAATAATTCCGAATCATTCCCGTCGTATACTTCGGAAGTATTCCGAAATATTCCGAAACTTTGGGAATATTTCAACTGCCAAAAGAAACCAGGAAAATCGACCTTTGAAGTCGGTTAATATACCAAAACCTGCTCCTACCTAAGTATAACAAATACTTTTCTGAAAACCGCATCAAAACGTGTTTGCTTGCAAGGTTTGCCTTTAATTGTTTTTATTGGCTGGGCTATTATACGCGTTAAGTAGGTAGGTAATGATTAATACCTACCTATGCGACTCGCGAATACTCGCGATGCGTACAGAGCTACATACAAACTAACCAAAAACATAGGTAACCCTTTTTCAAAAAGCAAATAAAATATGCTAGGCCTGGTTTTTTATTCAACTACTGACATTTATAAAAATAGCATTCAATTTCGAAATAAGTAGAGTACCTACCTAGAAACAAAAGAATAAAAATCCTGTTAATCGCAGGCTAACATATCTACCTATAAAAATATCAACATATACTTAATCAATCCCATTTATAATAAAACTATTACTCACGCGGGGCTTCGCTCCCGTGGATTCTATCACGGTAAAAAAATAACTCTCCTTTTTTGCAGTCGCGTAAAAAGTAGCCTATAACCTTCCTCAAGCTTCAAGCTATTTCCATACCAAATTTCATCCAAATCCACCCAGTACTTTCGAAGATTAGCGCGTTCAAGCAAACAAACAAACAAACTTTTCCGCTTTATAATATTACTATAGATAAACATTTATATTTTACTCTTGTATCGTACGTAGTCTCGCACTGAACAATAATTAACCCACCCACCACACAACAAACAAACACGTTAATTTCGATTGAATTATTCGGGCGAAATATTCGGAAACATTCGATTGCGGGGTACGAATCTTTCTCGCGGGGGGAAAAATTCTCCGGGGAGCATCTCCCCTCTTACCGCACCCCGCACCGCCATCGCAGCGCGGCGGCAGCGGCCGGCGCACAGAGGGCTTTATTTAAATTCATTTTGAATAATTCTGATTTAAAGAAACTTTCCCAGGAGTATTCCGGAATTATTCCGAATTTTTCAGAAGTTTTGCAACTATAGATACAGGGGCCCAAAATTGCGTAATTCCGTAGAAAAAAATGTTAAAATTTAAGAATAAGTATTTTTTGCAATATTGATTTAGAATGTAATAAAAAATCTTGATACTGATCTGATAATACAAATATTCAGGACAGATATAAAAAAAAAAACAAAATGAAAAAAATATCACCAATTTTAGAAATGGTACCTAATTTTGTAAGAGTAAGTACGATTTTTATTTAAAATATTAAAAATATCAATAATTTGGTCATCCATGGGCATATGACGATATAAGTGGGGTAAATGATAGATGTTAATCTGGCCAATCGACAGTTTCAGAGTTATCCATTATTTACGCCACACCAAAATCACGCGCCAAAATAATATTATATTATACATAATATAATATTACCTTTTGGTATTGATTTTATATTGATTCGTGTTCAGTATCAGTGGTATAGTCACCTCCTACTAACTTACTATTTACGTATTATTCGCGTACACATAATAACATTTCGTAATATTGTATAACGCAGTCATACTTTGAATACAGTTGTTTCATCTGAATATTATACGTATACTTACTACAGAAGATACGCGTCGAGCGAGCGCGTAGGTACACGCGCGATCGTATTCGATGTGAGGAGCGGGTAGGACAGTGCGGGTGAATTCTAAAATTTTGCTGGCTTTAGACGCGCTCTTAATTGGCACACTGATGGCACACACACTGATTGTTTATCGATTTTTGTGTTCATCACTACACTATTATATGTGGTATCATTATTTCACAAAATGACAGTAGCTAATGTCAAATCTGGAATCGAATTAATTTACCTAGTACAACCCATCTCTATAAGCAAGTAATAGATTTTTTTATATTTTTAAATATGCATTGTATTGGACCATAGATAGAAAAGATGTCGTATTTATGTACATAAATACATACGCGGTAAAAACATAACCCTCTTCCTTGCTTTGCCACAGTCGGGTAAAAAATTAAACAAGTGCACCGTTCGTTTGTTCCCTCGTAACTATTAAACCCGTGAACGGATTTTGATAAATGATGCGTCGTTGGGTTTGTCTTGATGGCGTGAGTGTTATAAGATAGATTAAAATAAAAACAAATCACCATAACGACAACCAGGCGCCATATTGTTAAAAATAAAAAATAAAAAAATCGACAAACTATGTCAAGTGTGGTATCATTAAATAGATCTTTAAAAATGATTTTGAGGTTTCTTTAACTATTTTTCATTTTTAGCAACCGTTTAGGATATATAACGTTTTAAAACGGAATTAAATACTAAAAAGCTGAAAATAAAAAAAAAATATTTAAGAAATCAAAAAACCCGACTGCTCAACTAAAATGGAAGAAACAAGCACATTTTTTGACAAACAGGCGGGACCCATCCCATTTTTTTAAACTAAAATTATATTAGGTTCAATTAGGTCCCACCTGCTTGTCACTTTTTGAAATAAAAATGTGCTGGTTGTTCCATTTCAGTTGAACAGTCGGGTTTTTTAAGGCCGTGCGCGCACTGCGTTGCGTTTTGGAAATGCAAAATCTGTGAATATCGGTATTCCGGGATTGGAAGCCCTAATCCAGATACTGCTTAAGCTCATTGGGAACAGAGCCAGAGCTTGGGATCTTTTATGTAGCTATGTTCAGATTTATAAGCTTCTCATGTCTGCACCAGATGGATGACTCATTTGCTTGTTCTGATGCTGCTCGGTCAGACTTTACATCTGGAGAACGTTGTCCTCTACGCCTATATTCTGAGCGAATATCGTTGCTTATTTTTGATATAGCATTTGATACGGCAATTACAGAATTAAAGTGGATACGTTTGAACCGAGGGTCCAAAATTGTAGCTGCTGAGAGAAAAGTATTTCATTCTAGAGGACTTGTTTCTCTACAATTTTTTTTTGAGTAAGGTCTGTTTTACAGTTTTTCTTACAGTGGTCGACGGAGCTGTTTGATCGGTTACTTGGCAAACCAAATTGAATGCAGGAATGGCTAAATTAGCTGTCACATAATTGGCACCACTTATTTCTCCAGTAGCTTCTTTGAAAGCGCCAAGAAGAGCAATAAGGTCGTGTATCATGTTGCGGAGTTGTAACCATATCTGGGGTATTCCTCAGGTTGGCTCCACTGCACAGACCACAAACGGGTCATAGACTATAGATATTTTTTATTTATGTTCGATTGGATATCGTTTTCGATATCTGAATATAAATATCGAAAATCGATATATCGAAAAAAATAAAATATAATAATATAAATATATAATGATATATCGATTATTTTCTGAAAAAATATCGATATATTGATATATCGACTGTTTTTACCCAAGCTTACCCTATGGCTATAAAAAAAAACGCAACGCCGCTGATGCCGACGATTTGACTGACTGATTTTGTTTACCTACTTTTATGATATTGACTTTAATGAAGTGTTATTGTTATCTCATTTTTATTGGAACGGCAGTGTACTGGACCATAAATACTACAACAAGAGACGTGACGTGACGTGGTAGATTTACGCATCATACACAATGATGCGTAAAAGTATTTTTAAAATACAACACACCCCCACTAGTTCATCACCAGTAGAAAGACTTTTTTCGTATGGTGGGATGATTATGAGACCTCACAGAAGAAAAATGAGTGATGATCTATTCGAACAACTGGTATTGTTAAAAAGCGTATTAAATAATTGACTGTTTAGTCTTTTCTTTTCTTTTCGTTAGTCTAGATTTTTACATTATTTTAAGTGAGTATTATTAATAACAACAGAATTTATTGATACGCATACTGATAAATATGATCAAAATGACACGCATAATGTGCTATTTGGCTCGGCATTGTATCTCTATTCCATTTCTCATGATAAATACCTAAAATAATTAAAAATATCATTCAATTTGGTCAAAAGGTATTTTATTTTGAAAAAGTATTTTGAAAATACCTATTTTGCATTTAACATTTGAAATCTGAAAAGTATTTTGCATTTTGTATTTAAATGCTTTTTTAAACTATTTTGTACATCTCTGTATAAACCATAGTTAAACTAGGGGTCGCCGAGGTTTAGCGTTAGATCATGATATAGTTCATGGTTTATCGCAAAACCACGATTTGTAATACCGTTTTTGTTTAGACCGTAGTTTAAAGAAGTTTAAACCAGGTTTTTTAGTTAAACCGCTTTTTGTAATAAGACTATAAGGGTTCCATTTTGTACCATTCGGCTACGGAACCCTAAAAAGAATACAGTCAAACGGAGAAACTCTTAATTTTTTAAGTTGGATATAAATAATAAAAAAATCTTAATAAAACACGGGTACCTACGTGAGTTTGTCTTTGCCAACCCTGTTTTTGACACTACCATTCATTCATTCTGTGTCCCCATCCCCTCCTCCAACCAACCCTTGCCTTTTATTCAACTTCTGTGTTTGGTAAGACTGGAAGCCTAGGCTAACATGGTTGGGAAGATTGAAGTGGGATGGGGTTGCACTCTAAAGATCCATTAGGTATGTTGCACGTGTAAACACAAACTGCTAAAAGTTCCCAACTACCTACATAATTACATTGGCTTCATGATGAACTAGAACTTGGATTCGTACCTATCATGTCACCTCTTCTCGTGGACATCAATTGCTTCTATACATAATTATATGAATACGTTTTCGGTGAATCAATGCAGTAGGTAAGTAACTATGCCAGTTCATCAGTTTTAGTATAATAAAATAGAAAAAGTCAGATCTCCCCATCTTGCCCCACCCTCGGGTAAGATGGGGTACCCTAAGGGGTGAGATAGGGTTTGCTAAAATCTGTTCATTTTGCTGATAAAATTCGCACGTAAACGTTGCATCTTCATCTTCGTCATCTACGCCAGCACAGCTGCAATGCGCCCATTGCGCGCATTTAGAACAAAGAGCCCAACCTTCATTCGACTTTAAATAATAACCTTCACAATACATACGGTGTATTTTCTACTTCACTACCGCTAGTGCTATTTATTCTCTATTCTGCCGCCATAAGTTAAAAGGACGCTTCTACATGAAGTACGAAACGGAAAAAAAAAGTGCTTTAAAAACTTGAAAATTTGCTGTGCGAAAGAAATAAACCTTATTAGGTATGCAAAAGTGAATTTTGTTATGCAAAAGTGTGTATTATTGTTTGATCTTTCAGAAATTGTATGAGAATTTTAATAAATTTAATTTTATTTATTAACTAGCTTTTGCCCGCGACTTCGTCCGCGTGGAATAGTTACTTTGGGCTAACGTTAAATTTAACCCCGATTTTGAAGCATTCTTCATTGGCGCTCCGCTCCTATTGGCCTTAGCGTAATGATACAATATAGCTGTGCCCGCGACTATGTCAGCGTAAGTTAATGTATTGGTAATATTGTTTAGATCACGTTCACATGAGGCTTAAGTACCTAGAGAACGCTTCGACCGCGAGACGCGTCGAGCGCGGCGACCGATTCTCAAAAATAATCCGTATAGCATGATTCAGTCAGGGACCATTCTGGTTACCCATTGAAAGGGTTTTCGACAGGGTTTTTCTAAGCGGTTAATCAAAAACCCATAAGATATAGGTAACCCTTTTGAATGGCTTAAAGGACCATTTTGGTTATTTATAGGAAGGGTTTTCGATAGGGTTTTTTTAAGCAGTTAATCTAAAACCCATATGATGTAGGTAACCTTTTAAATGGCTTAATGGACCATTTTGGTTATTCAAAAACCCATACGACGTGGGTAACACTTTTGAACAGCTAAATTAAGTCGTTCAAAAGGGTTCCTTACACTTTCAACTCTTTTGAAAACGATAACATCGTAACATTCCAACTCGAAGCAATGTAATATGATATCTCGATGGTAGGCATACGCTTTAAAATGGCATAGCACGCGTTAAGCGTAAGCTCTGGCGGGGCTCCTTTGGGGTTACTTACCGAGAGCCTTGCAAACAGGGATCTATGATATGATCATTATTGCATGTAGTAGGTATAGTTCTTTTTAGCTTTGCTAGGCGGATATCGAAATGACTTATTATTATGATTTTTTCATATCTGTATCTACTTGTTTACTACTTTATTGTCATTTTTGTTGTTTGAGTTTTTGAAGCCGGACGTCTTTTGCGATATTATTTTTATTATTTTGAATTTTGAACAATTAATATTGAAAAAATGCTAAAAACGAAACGAGACGCTTTATATCGCTATTATTTAGGTATATGATGCATCAAATAATACAAGTAAAGGTACTTTATGTGTAAATTTCTTAAAGGTACATTCATGTTACATTCTAATATTTAGTTATCCTGACAACTTACTTATTTAAATGTTAAACCTTACAATAGGTAGGTACTTATGTTACGTAATTCATCAATCTAAATTCAAAAGAGCAATAGGTATATGGTAGACTTATCAATAAGAAAGGCAATATAATGATAATGTAGCTATAAGTTCGAAATTCGAAACGAACATTCAGATAATGGTTTTTAGTAGGTACCTAGTAGTAGTTTATAGGCTTGTGTAGTACATGTACTATGTACTGTTAGGACGCAAATCCGTCATGTGAACTAGAACGAACTATTCTGTTTCTGACGCTCAAATCGGTCATCTAGTACAGTGAACTAATCACCAATCCTAGCGACATCCAATCGCGAGAGCCGAGTAAGAACGGCTGAACTAATAAGTGATGTACGAACTACGATGACCTGGAGAACGAGAAACTGTGTCCGGTCATTTATGTGCATAATCTATGGCCCGGACGTTCTATGGCTCTTTGATAGTAATTGTTTTCGATGTTTTTATTTGTTATTTTAACTTTGTTAAGTGAAGTTACTCAACGTCATTGATTCAACAATATAAGTTCAAGTTTATGTTGCTTATGCTTGGTTTTGTTTCGTGTGGATTGTAAAAAAGAAAATATGTATATAAAAATGAAGATCACTGTAAATATTTTATTTTAAATACGCCATTTTAATAATTCATTCAATATTACTTATTTAAATGATATTCAAATTATTTAAAATGTATCATAATTAAAATGATACCTAGTCCTAAGCCTGCAAAGTATGCAGGTATTCCATCACGTCTGACTGATGTCTTAATTATCGATGAACTAAAATGAACTAATAGTACTAGAAAACCGAACTAGTACATTTGAACAATTGTACTAGTTCGGAGCGTTCCTGTCAGTGACCGAGTATGAACAAGCCTAGTAGTTTAGTAAATTGGCAAGAATGTGGGTTATAGTTACACCTAGGGTTGCCACCTTTTTTTTGTGCAGTTAAATTACATTGGTTAAAATAGGTAAGAAAAAAAAGTACATAGCATCAAAATAAAGTACAATTTATTTTCAAAGTCGCTTTCCGCTGTCTGTCCCGATGTCGATAGGTCTTTAAAACTACGCAACGGATTTTGAAGCGCTTTTTTTTAATAGATAGAGTGATACAAGAGAAAGGTTATGTATAATACATGCATAATATAGTAGAGAAACAATGATAATTTTAGAGGTTTCTAATGTGATGTCTTAATAAACTTTTTTTTTGCGCTTACATTGCAAACGCTGGCTTAACCGTACGAGATAGATCAAAATAATGTACTACAGTACTATACACCTTAAAAAAATACACAAAAAAGTCCGCAATTGCATATATATATATACCTATCTCTTACGGATAACATACTATACATCCATCTTAATACTTTAAAAAAATGGGCAATTATAAAGCGCTAATTCGAAAGCTATTTACACAAATACTGTTTTAATCCTTATCATTTTAAATACGTTTGTTGGCTGGAACATTTCATGAAAATTAATTTTTCCCTATACTCCATCCAAATTAAATGAATACCTTAGGAGATTAGCAAAATGAAAATTATGCGTAATGAAATTAATTTCGTGTCGCCGTGATTTGACCGGACGCCGCGCAATCAATGTATGGTGGAATTGTGTATCTTATATGTGCCCACAAAAAAGTCCGCGATAGCATATGTCTATATGTTAAAGATAACCTCCTACCTATGTCCATTTTAATACTTTAAAAAAATGGCAATTATAAAGCGGTAATGTAAAAGGTATTTACACAAATACGGTATTAATCCTTATCATCCAAATTAAAATTATGTACATATAACGAGAAAAGATAATTGTTTTTTTTTTGGTACGATTTAACTCAAAAACCACTCAACCAATTTTACCGAAAGCTACATCTCCTCGGAGTAACATAGGCTATTTGCTTTAATTTTTTTTTAAACTAGCAATGTGGGTAGGTTTCACATCACTAGCAATCTTGTTAACCCCTCCAACTAAGCTAAATATGCTTGTGTTTGGAGTGGGTTCACGGCGATAGTGTAATGAGTGGGATTCGAACTCGAGACCTCTCGATCTCAAGTCCGACAACTTATCCATTAGGCTATTAGGCTATTTACAGAACCCGTGCGAAGCCAGGGCGGGTTGCTTACTAAAAATTAATTGTCGAATAAAATAATGATGTTTATTTTGTAAATAGGTTATAAATAACATTTTCACATGTCTTTTTTTTTTCGTAAATGTAAACTAGATGAGGCCAGTGTCTCCTAACTGACTACTCTGAGAAGAAACACTGAAACAAACTCAGAGGTCAACGTCTCTTTTAAAGTCTATACAATCTGTAGTGATGAAATCATATAAGAGCCATGTAGGTTTATGTCTGTGGCGCCCTTTAGAGAACAGAATCACATAGATTTGAGCAGGCCCGTCCAAACAGTGCAAGCATTTGTCAAATATTGCGTAGCTCAATGGCTCTGCAAAGTACCAACTTGCTGCATTGGACTCGATTGAGCGCAGAGCTAAAAGGCAATGAGGTGCTGGTGGACAAGCTTCATAGCCTGGCTCATCGGCGAACCGTTGCTTGCCTGTCGGTTTTCTACAAATTGTACTTCGGGGAGTGTGCGCAGGAGCTCCATGACCTGATTCCTTCATCTCCCTTTCACTACCGGTCTATCAGACGCACGGCTGGGTACCACCCACACTTGGTTGATATACCGTCTTGTCGTATCAAGCGCTTCTCCTCCACATTTATTGTGCGCACAGCCAAGCTGTGGAATTCTCTGCCGACTTCTGTGTTCCTTGCCCTTACCTTTACCTTTCAGCCTTTAAAGCACGAGTAAATGGCATCTTTTGGGCTCGCTCGTCCCATCTTAGACCTCATCTATCGCTTTCCATCGGGCGGGATCGAGATCATGGGTGGGCCCATCAGTAATAATAATAAAAAAGAACCTTTAGGAGCTCGAACGATTTGACGAACAATACCAAAGTAAGGACATTTGGGTGGGCCGTGTAAAGCGCTCAAACTGCCAGACAGTGCGGTAATCTATTCATAATATTCGATGTTATCCCACAATGCTATCACATTCACAACACATCTTTTGCTTTTACAAAAATAAAATATACTAGTACTCACGCGGGGCTTTGCTCCCGTGGATTCTATCACGGTAAAAACATAACTCTTCTGTTTTACAGTCGCGTAAAAAGTAGCCCATAACCTCAAGCTACTTCCATACCAAATTGCATCCAAATCCACCCAGTACTTTTGAAGATTAGCGCGTTAAAGCAAACAAACAAACAAACATACTTTTGCGCTTCATAATACATATTAGTATAGATTACTTGAAAAGAAAATAATATTGTCATCTTTTACAAACAAAATTAAAAATGGTAAAGTAAAAAAAATATATATATTCTATTAATTGAAAAAGTAAATAATATTGTCATGTCAAAATGTATATGAAATCATCATAATAAAAAAAAGAAATGAGTAAAAAATAAAACAAAACAGATGTAATTGGAGCAGCTCAATCCCAAGCATTTTTGTCCGCAAGATAGTCTTTAACAGAATAAAAAGCTTTCTGGCAAAGTTTCTGCTTCACAAATGATTTAAATTTATTGAGGCTTAGTTCTTGCACATGACTGGAAAGTTTATTGTAAAAGCGTATACACTGACATCTAAACGAGCCCCCAATTTTCTAGAGCCTAGTTGAAGGAACAATGTATATATGTAGGTAAGCGCATTAATTCAGAACAGCTGCATTTATTTGACTAATTATTTTTTGTTGTGTTCGTAATAATTGTCTGGATAGGGTTAAATAAGTACCTAATTCATTTTTTAACGAATTCAAAGACGATTTGTTTATTACGACTAAAGTTTTCAAAATTTCAAAGAAATCAAATCATGCGAAATAAAGTATTTTCGTGTACTTTTCATAAAGTATAGAGTACAATTACCTGAAATAACGTACAATACTTTATTATAAAGTACGGGTGGCAACCCTAGTTACACCGTACAATGGGCAGCGATGTAAGTAGGTATAAACCTATCACTTGATTATTGATTGATTGATCATTAATTTGTGATTTGTGTCACAGATAGAATATTGGTCACTAAACGTAAAATTTGCAAAAATTTTAATATTATTGTTTTAGTTTAATAAAATCCCTTTTAATTGTTTAAAAATATTGCAAAATTGACGTAGAGAATCGCTAATTCTCGACAAAAAAAAAGAAAAATTGGCCAAGTGCGAGTCGGACTCGCCCATGAAGGGTTCCGTAGTAACTATAATAAATATAACATACTTAATATATTTATTTGCAAAAAAAAAAACAAAAACCTTACAAATTTCTTAAAACTAGCTTATTTACAATTTTTACAACTACGCCAAATAACTGTGTTTTTCATAGAATTTGTATGAATTACAAAGTTATATTTGCGGTTTTTGAAAATATACTGTATCTCAAAAGCTGCTGACTCGATCTCGTTCAAACCAATTTTGGTTGAAAGTTTACATTAAGATCTACAACATATGTTTTTTTTAGACACACATTTTACCACTTTGGAAGCGTATATCTTTTAAACGATTAACTTTATGAAAAAGTCATTTTAGAAACCATAATGTAATTTTTAAAGACCTGTCTATAAATACCACACAAGTATAGGTTTCATGAAAAAAAATATTTTCAGTTTCAGTTCCATGTATGGGGAGCCCCCTTTATTTTAAATATTTTTTAAATTTTCTCTTAAAATCGGAAAGCGGTTCACAGAATACATCTATCTACCAAGTTTTACATGTATAGTCTTAATAGTTTCGGAATAAAATGGCTGTGACATACGGACGGACAGACAGACAGATGGACAGACATGTCGAAACTATAAGGGTTCCGTTTTTTGCCATTCGGCTACGGAACCCTAAAAAGTAAAGTAATAACATTTCTTTTCGTACAGTAAACGCACCGGCAAGAACCTACGCGGCAAATAAGTTGAACCAAAATGGCCGTCGTTGCTATAGTTACGCGCAGTCCCCCGCTATATATACAGGGTGGGCAAAAAATCGCGTCTGCCGTAAAATGGACGCAATGCGCGCAACGTTTGCACTAACAAACACTCATTTTGATAATAAAGTTTTATCATTTGGACGTGCTGCTCAATCGTGTAACTTACCATGGTGATTTGGCATCTGTAACTAAAGAAATAACAACGCATTTGACAGATGCCGCCAAAACAACATGGCCGCCACAAACTGTCAACATCGACCCGCCCTATTTATAAAAAAAAATTACCAAAAAAATTAAACCGGCTCCCAAAAACACTGCAATATAAAAAATAACTTTGATTTCGAGAGTCGGTTTAATTTTTTGGTAAAAAGTTTTTATTTCACACTTTTTAGTTGGTCGATTTTTAATTTACCTAGTTACAAGAGCCTAAATGTCAACTACTTATATTCATTTACAAAATTTTGCTTTTCCCAATGTTGGGCCGTTAATATTGTTGAGGAGTTCTCCTGACTCCTGGTGCTTCACCATTAGCTTCACTTCACCATATGCATTTTGACGAGCATATTGTGCTTAATAACCACATTCAAGTAATCGAAGCGGAACACATGAAATACTTATTATTCCTACTTATATATTGAGTAGTTCCAGTGGCCATCTGTGGTCTTTATCATCAGGTCCACTTCACAAATGGTTCTTTTCGAATGCAACTACACAAGTTACTATAAAAAATACTCAAATCACTATAGTGATTTGAGTATTTTTTATAGTACACCTATAGGTGTGCCTATAATGTTTGAAGAGATACCTCGATTTCTCCAGGATCCCATCATCAGATCCTGACTTGGTGACAATGGGACCAATTTCGAAGTATACCTTTTCAAACAAAAAAAGAATTTTCCAAATCGGTTCAGCCGTCTTCGAGTAATCGGTGATCATTATAAATATATATTATAAATATATACGCGTCGAATTGATAACCTCCTCCTTTTTTTTTCGTCGGTTGAAAAGGCCCTTTGTATTCAAACTAATGTCTCAAATTGATGTTATTTCAAGTAACACAAATATCAACTTTATTTTAATGGCCATTAAGTTGATTTTAGAGTGACTAGCACTATTAAAAAAGTTATAGCAATGTCTGACATTGTAGCGTAAATTGAACTTTATTATGTAGGATTTAAAGTTATTTTTCTATAAACTTATATTTGTTTAAATTTTTGGCAAATAAATCGCGAATGTATACATATGTATGTATTCTCTTTGTTATTGTTGTCATTATGAAGCAATTTTATATTAATTTAGTTTCCGTAATTTTAGTTCTCTAGTTATCTTTTAACGTAGTTATCGTTTTTAGGGTTCCGTAGCCGAATGGCAAAAAACGGAACCCTTATAGTTTCGACATGTCCGTCCGTCTGTCTGTCTGTCCGTCCGTCCGTATGTCACAGCCATTTTATTCCGAAACTATTAGGACTATACATGCAGGTATGTAGATGTATTCTGTGAACTGCTTTCCGATTTTAAGAGAAAATTTAAAAAAATATTTAAAATGAAGGGAACTCTCCATACATGGAACTGAAACTGAAAATATTTTCTTTCATGAAACCTATACGTGTGTGGTATCTATAGACAGGTCTTTAAAAATGACATTTAGGTTTCTTAAATGACTTTTTCATAAAGTTAATCATTTAAAACATATACGCTTCCAAAGTGGTAAAATGTGTCCCCCCCCCCCCCTCTAACTGGGCGAGTCCGGCTCCCCCTTGGCCAATTTTTTATTTTTTTTTTGTTAATTTTTTACTCGAATGTTTACTATACGTAGGTATTTACAACGCGTTAAAAAACATTATTTGCGTTACTTTACAGGACATCAGTCTACATCTATATGTAGGTAATTGTTGTCTTGTATGACTCATACAAGACAACACATGTCGCAAATGCGGGAGTTCAGGACACACACCTTAATATGAGAGTATCTAAAATCTAAATATTATAGGTAACACGTGTTTCGTCTACATGTCTGCAATGTCTAGTGTAATAAAGTCAGTGCGCTAGCGATGGTGTGTGTGGTGCTCCATCCAGCACCTACTTAGCACAAGTCTATTGAATAACCATAATAATATGGTAACCCGAAGAAAACCCTTACCTATACTTTATAGGTTATCTTAATGTAGGGTTTTAGGTATAGAACCCATTCAATGGGTTATCATAATGTAGGTGTAACCCTTTCACTGGGGTTCTTGTATAAAACCCATTCAATGGGTTATCCATATTGAAGAGATAACCCTTTTAATGGGTTCAAGCCTAAAACCCATTCATAGAGTTACATCACGATAAAGGTAACCTTATAAATGGCTTACCCTTTCAAAGACTTAACTCTTAATCGGGGTTGTACGGTCCCTGGATTCAGTATTCACGCGCGATGGCTTATTATTATAAGCGTATTTCATGTATAACTTTGGTGTTTCTATACCGATTTATATGATTCTTTTTACGGTTTCGTAGCCGAATGGCAAAAAACGGAATCTTTATAGTTTCGACATGTCTGTCCGTCTGTCTGTCTGTCTGTCTGTCCGTCCGTCCGTCGGTCACAGCAATTTTATTCCGAAACTATTAGGACTATACATGTGAAACTTGATAGGTAGATGTATTCTGTGAACCGCTTTCCGATTTTGAGAAAAAAAATAAATATATTTAAAATAAAGGGGGGCTCCCCATACATGGAACTAAACCTGAAAATTTTTTTTTTTCATGAAATCGATGCATGTGTGGTATCTATAGACAGTTCTTTAAAAACGACATCGGGGTTTCTAAAACCACTTTTCCATAAAGTCAATCGTTTAAAAGATATAAGCTTCCAAAGTGGTAAAATGTGTGTGTAGCGGACACAACCTCTAACTTCTATAATAATGGAGTGAAAAATCTAAAAAAAATATATGTCTGTAGATCTTAATATAAACTTTCAACCAAAATTAGTTTGAACGAAATCAGTTCAACAGTTTTTGAGATACAGCATATTTTCTAAAACCGCAAACATAACTTTGTAATTCATACAAACACTATGAAAAACAAATTTATTCGGCGCAGTTATAAAAAATGTAAAAAAACCAGTTTTAAGAAATTTGTAAGGTTTTTTTTTCAAAACAAATTTATTTGGCGCAGTTGTAAAAAATGTAAATAAGCTAGTTTTAAGAAATTTGTAAGGTTTTTTTTTCGTCAAATAAATTTGCATATTATATTATAGTTACTACGGAACCCTTCATGGGCGAGTCTGACTCGCACTTGGCCAATTTTTTTATGGAATAGTTAATAATGTTAACTTTTTCAATTAGGGGTGACTGAGAGTGTTATAAACGTAAGAGTAGACAAATATTATAATCAGAAAGCTTCGAACTGCTAAGCTATCGGGAGTTACACGTGTTATTGTGAGTCAACCATAAAAGTTAGACATATGCTGTCGTGGGATATTTTTTATATAATTTTAAGGAGAACATTTCCGTCATGAAATGATTTGTGTAGCTTTAACCATTAAGGTTGCACACGCGACGGAAGCTTAAAAAATGGAGTAACTTCTCCCGTTTTCCCAACATTTCCCTTCACTGCTCTGCTCCTATTGATTGTAGCGTGATGAAAAGTATACTATAACCCGCTCAGGAGTATGAAAAATATTTGTACCAAGTTTCGTTAAAATCCGTCGAGTAGTTTACGACTTCGTTCGCGTGGTATCCTACCCCTACCCAACCGATACCACTACCCCTATCCTACCTACCCCTACCCTACACTACGCTAACCCTACCCTACCCCTACCCTACTCTCCATTTTATTTAGAAAACGTTTGTATAGGAAATAGAAAAGGGCTGTTTTGACGGTTTTCCAGGCAATTTTTATTTTTTTTATTTTTCTCAACTTTTAAACCTTCCCTAGACCTCCACGAACATTTCAAAACCAAGATAAGATAAATCCGTTCAGCCGTTCTCGAGTTTTAGCGAGACATGAACAGCAATTCATTTTTAGGGTTCCGTAGCAGATTGGCAAAAAACGGAACCCTTATAGTTTCGATATGTCTGTCCGTCCGTCCGTATGTCACAGCCATTTTATTCCAAAACTATTAAGACTATACATGTGAAACTTAGTAGGTAGATGTATTCTGTGAACCGCTTTCAGATTTTAAGAAAAAAAAAATATTTAAAATAAAGGGGGGTCCCCATACATGGAACTAGAACTGAAAATATTTGTTTTTCATGAAACCTATGCGTGTGTGAAATCTATAGACAGATCTTTAAAAATGATATAAGGGTTTCTAAAACCACTTTTTCATAAAGTCAATCGTTTAAAAGATATAACAATATATAATAATAAGTAATATAAGTATAAGTAGTATAAGTAATATATTCTTTCTCTGAATTTCGTCCTATTTCCATTTTACCATTCCTATCCAATGTCCTCGAGCGCCTTATCCACAGTCAGCTTAGTGCCTTCCTTTGTAAAAACCAACTCCTAAATTTGTACCAATCCGGGTTTCGTTCAGGACATAGCACTACCACAGCTCTTGTTAAAATTACTGATGATATCAGATCAGGTATGGATAATGGGAAGTTGACGGTCCTTTCGTTACTGGACTTCAGCAACGCTTTTAATACTGTCGATTTCGATGTCCTGCTCAGTATACTCCGCTCTCTTAACATATCTCCAACAGCAATTGATTGGTTTCGAAGTTACCTGTGTGGCCGCCGACAACGTATTCGCATTGAAGATTCATCATCTTCTTGGTGCAATACCACTGCCGGCGTTCCACAGGGGGGCGTTATCTCTCCTCTTCTTTTCGCTGTATTTATAAATTCTATTTCTAATGAACTTCTCTCATCCTACCACCTTTATGCTGACGATTTGCAAATTTATTCGCAAGCTCCCGTAGATGAACTGTCTGAGGCAGTGATCATTGTGAATAATGACTTAGCACGTATTTCTCAATGGAGCTTGGATCATGGTTTGAAGGTTAATCCTGCGAAGACCCAAGTCATTGTGGTTGGCAGCTCTAGAATGCGATCCAAAATTGACTGGATGAACCTTCCCCAAATTGTTTTTGATGGTGCAGTAATACCTTATAGTGATGTAGTGAAAGACTTGGGTATTTACATAGATAAGGACTTGTCTTGGGGTCCCCAGTTACAAGAAGTGAGTCGCAAACTGTTTGCATCTGCGGGGTCTTTGCGTAGACTGCGCAATTTCCTGCCAACTGCCACTAAAACTGCGCTCGCCCAATCTCTCCTTCTTCCTATTCTTGACTATGCTGATGCAAGTTTTCCAGACCTCACTGAAGTGCAGCTAGATAAGCTTGAGCGACTCCAAAATTTCTGTATCAGATTCATATTTGGTTTGCGCAAATACGATCATGTTTCTGAGTTTCGTATTAAGCTCAAGTGGCTGCCTATCCGTCTTCGCCGGAATGCGCATATTTTATCATTACTTTACAATATTCTGTTCAATCCAAGAATTCCCTTTTACCTCAAAGAACGTTTTAAGTTCCTTCATGACACACATACTAGGGATTTGAGATCATCGGTAAATTTGACACTTTCAATGCCTGCGCATTCCACAAAATTTTATGATTCATCGTATACGGTGCAGGCTACTCGTCTGTGGAACGCATTGCCGTTGTCAGTTAGACAAGCGCAGTCACTTGCTGCTTTTAAAAGCTCTGTTGTCAAACATTTTTATACACTCCTATGATTTTACCTTGTATTTCTTTCCTTATGACATATTTATATATATGAAACACATACATTTATTTATACTTATTTATGTATTGTATTGTATTATATATACCTATATATATAGTTATATTAACTACTTTAGTTACTTTTTGTGTATGTTATATATTTGAAGTAAGTACACTGACTTTCTCCTCCCCTCTTTGTTTTATGTTCTTAAGTCCATCCAAAGGTTGTCTGGAAGATATCGCTATCAGCGATAAGACCGCCATTGTAACCATTTTTTTTTTGCATTATTGTAAATCAAGTGCTTGTTTAAATTATTGGTGTACAATAAAGAGTATTCTATCTATCTATCTATCTATCTAATATATATAAAGCTTCCAATGTGGTAAAATGTGTCCCCCCCCCCCTCTAACTTCTATTATAATGGAGTAAAAAATCTAAAAAAAGTATATATCTGTAGATATTAATGTAAACTTTCAACCAAAATTGGTTTGAACGAAATCGAGTCAGTATTTTTTGAGATACAGCATATTTTCTAAAACCGCAAATATAACTTTGTAATTCGTACAAACACTATGAAAAACAAAGTTATTTAGTGTAGTTGTAAAAATGTAAATAAGCTAGTTTTAAGAAATTTTTAAGGTTTTTTTTATTCGTCAAATAAATATACATATTATATTATATTATTATAGTTACTACGGAACCCTTCATGGGCGAGTCTGACTCGCACTTGGTCAATTTTTATATATTACTAGCTTTTGCCCGCGACTTCGTCCGCGTGGAATAGTTACTTTGGGCTAACGTTAAATTTAACCCCGATTTTGAAGCATTCTTCATTGGCGCTCCGCTCCTATTGGCCTTAGCGTAATGATACAATATAGCTGTGCCCGCGACTCCGTCAGCGTAAGTTAATGTATTGGTAATATTGTTTAGATCACGTTCACATGAGGCTTAAGTACAGTCGCCAGCACGTCAACGTATACCATATACATATCTATAACTATGACGCGCTTTGCAGTGTTAGAAAGAAAGTAACCTTCACTTGATTGGTGAAGTTATCAACGTTTTTAAAATTGCCCAATGGTTGCACATACTAATAATTGGGAGCCAATCATGTCTCACTAGGAATAAACCACACCCTCTCGCGCATGCGCGTACGCCACTACTCACGAGTTTTACCGAATCTTTACGAAATTGAACGAGTCCCTCGACACATGACATGACGTGACGTCCATTGTTTGTTTCGTTTACCTATGTTATGACAGTTGTTTTTATTCATATATTTTATACTGTGTTGTGTTGTGCTGTGCTGTGAAATGTATTTAAAGAAATTATAAACATAATAATATGCCGCCTCAATTGACGCAAATTCAGAGAGAGCGCATCAAAGCGCTTCGATTGAGTGGATGCCGGCTGATGGATATTTGACTAGCCGCCATAATGGTGAGTAATATTTTTTGTAATTTTTGTATTTTTATATTGAATCTAGTTACCTCTATTCCATCTAGCGATGTTTATGTGTAAATTGTCGGGGTTAATGTGTAGATACCAAAGGAATTCAAGGATTTAATTATCCTTTACTTTATATTACATATACCGGAAGGTGTGTTTCAATAATATAACGTAAGACGTGTGATCCCAAGCAGGGCTAAGGGAATACAGTACTGTTTCACATAAGGAATATCAGTCAAGTGGTGACACTGGGCTCGGAACATTAAAAACAATATTTATGGGTTAGAAAAAAGAACTAGTATGATTGATTTATGTTTGCTATACTCCAACACGCCCCCTCAAAAATAAATCTCTTTCTTTTACCTAATTACGATATAAAACTCCACATTATATCAAACATTATACAAGAATAAACACACCTTTTTATTTATCTCTGGGAATACAATATTATCATGGTCCAACATTTGTTGCGCAGGATTAGGTTAACCTAGTAGGAAACCCAGCAAAACCTAATCAGACCAATCATTTTCATCAATTAATGAAGCTATAAATGTTATTTATTTACTTATAACCAAGCTAATAATCCATATTGCATACTCATATTATGTTTACAACATCATCATCCCGAATTTCATTCTCATACTGGTGTAACGCTCCATGGAGAAACATTTCAGTATATCAGCCAGCTGGCTATCTGTAAAAACATAAAACATTTTAATTATTTCTCATCATTATATTCAGTAAGACTGCTTGCAATGCCTTTACATCAACTATTTTCATAAAAACAAATAGTAGCCAATAGTCATCACTTCGACTTTAAGCACACACTGTTCATTGACCACATAATTTTAGCAAGTAACACTGGATACTTTCCCTATTGCTAGTCAAAGTCAACAAATATCTACTTATAACATTATGAAATAATTTTGTTTAAAAGTTATCTTGAGATTTATACATATGTTTGGTTTCAATATCTCGGGACCCTTTTATTTCTTACATCAAGTATCCCATAAGATTGTTACAATAAGGCCCTTGTAATTTCTCATGGAACTTAAGCTTTTTAGTCTATAATATTTTGAAAGTGGAGTGTGAACTAATTTACAATCTCTCAGGTTAACTTCTCAGGAACTGTTATCAGCATTTACTAATTCAAAATAACTTGTTGTTTTCTGAATAAGCTGCTTTGGTTCACAGTAAACATTTTATTTTAAAGTTTTTGATCTTCAGTGTTATTTAATTATGTATGTTTTACACTAGATCGTCAATATTCAATAGTACTTACATATTCTTTATAACATGACAACATCACGCCTGTAATCCTCTAAAGGGAAGTCAGAGGTGCATGTAAAGTGCATTATCAGATCCACACCTTTTTATTTACCACATCCCACACCTTTACTATTAACAGTTTTAGAAATATATTTTGTTTTTGTTCTGCAAACAAAGTAAACAGTAGAACCAAATACTTTTAAATACATACTTTAATTGTGCTTTGTTCTGATTCCATTACTCAGGTGTGTTATTTATCCCAGTGCTCCCCAGAACAATCTAGAATGATATGTCATATTTAGACTTGAGTACCGAAACGACTCCATTCTGTATTCATTGTTCTTAATATACTTTAGGCATTAACATTGAAAGCCACAGTATAAAGTACTGTTTAGTGGTAATTAATACCTTTTTGAGCACACAACTCTTTAAATTATTTGGAAACAAATTTCTCTCTCTTATCACAATACAAGTTAATAATTCTCAGACCAAAATTAAACACATTTTGTAATATAGTTTCGAAACAACAAAAACATTTCATCCGATTTATCCACAAAATCACAACAACCCCTGTTTATCAACAGACGAAGAAGTGATAGGCTGCAAACATCTGTGTGCACTTTAAATAGAGGTTGTTTCCAATCTTGTTTTCAATTTGTCTTGTAACAGCACAACTTTTTAGCAACAATTTTACAGTGAATAAAAAAAACCTTCTGTAATCCATATTTTTCATTTAATAACTTAGAACTTTTGATCATTTATTCATGTTAATGTATTGCATTGAATATGTAACATTTTTTATTATTTATACCTACTGTTATGGAATATAATGATATCATAATATCGTTTTTTTTTTGTAAAAAAAATGCATATATATGTTAATTTTCTAAAAATAAAAGTAAAAGTTTTGCAATTAAAGACATCTAATTAATCATAATTAAGTAGTTTATTCATTCAAAAAATGTTTCAATCTCTGAATATCTTCCAGTCCCATTCGCACTTTATATTTGAAAGAACTCATTCTGAATTTTCGCAGAATAGAAACTGTATGTCTAGCAGCTGGAGAGGTAGATATCAAAGCCATCAAATATGCATCCTGTTCAATCTTGTTATCAAGGTTATTGAAATTGGCAAGTATCTTTTCACGATCTCTGGGTGACACTTTAATAAAACATTGGTAATGCTTGCATCTAAAACAATGTAATAGACTGAGTTAGGCCTACTATTTCAAGATACTAACGAAAAAAATAAATACAATGTTATCCTTTGTTGTTTGTCACCCTTTACTTTCTTGTTTTTAATAATAGTTTTTGAACATTATTAATTGATTAATGAACATAACATATATTTCACAAAACATTTTTGACAGCTATGACTGACGTAATGACGTTTTAGTTTTTCACAAAAACTACATAACTGCGTTCAGAAACGTCGTTTTTGTAAAAAATTTACAGTGTGACTCTGTGGTAATTATGCTGTTTTTATAAAATCGAATTAAACTGTCTAGTGTAACTTTTCCTATAGATCATATTGCCATCATTAAAAACAAAACCTTAAAATTGTTAGTTACATAGGTTTTGTAAGAAAACCCTTCAATTGTATCACTTTCATAAAATAGTACTATTTTATGAAAGTGATACAATTGAAGGGTTTCTGTAGTATACCTGGTACACCCATTATCTTGGTAACCCGTAAAATCCTACATTTCACCAGAATTTAATCTTAGCTTTTTAAGCTCAATGAAGCATACTGCCAAATATTCTTGATTTTCCAATGATTTAAAACTCCAGATCCAGATATAAATATATGGATACTTATCTTGCCCATTTTTACATATGGTTGAATCATATTGCATCATGTAGTTTTGAACTAACCAACCAAACCATTCTTTTATATTTAATAATTAAACTTTTTTCCAATAATGTTCACTGTATGGCAATTCGTGTTTATAATAAATTACCTAATGTTTTTAAAGATCATAACTTCATGACATTTAAAAAGAAATTATTTAACTTCCTATTGGTAAAGTGCTACTACTCAACAGATGAGTTCTTAAATGAAAAGTTTGATTCTAAATTTAAATTGGACGACGACTTGCCTTTACATTCCTAATAATTGAATTGAATCTAATACCTATGATATTGTATTCAATAATTCTTAACATTGTTTTTATTAATACCTGACATTATATTTAGTATTCCTTGACATTTCATCTGATAACTTTTGACATTATATTTAGCATGCCTTGACATTGTATTTAATAATTCCTGACATATTTAGTATTCCGTTAAATTGTATTTAATAACTCGTGGCATTCTAATTAGTATGCTTTGACATAGTATGTAATAATTCGTGATATTATATGTAGGATCCCTTGAAATTGTATTTGATAACAGTTACTGTTTTCCTTATCCTTGACATTGTATGGTTTTTATCAATTGATTTTAATTTAATTTAATTTCTTGAAAATATTTGTACGCTGGAAACAGCAGAATATTTTGGATGTAAAATTGTATGTAATACCTTGTAACAATAATATTCTAACAAATAAATTTATTATTATTATTTCCTTTATTACATTTTATATACAGATTAATTACATTTTTAAATATTCCTATAAAAACAAAAAAAAAACATTTAAAAATATAAAAAAAACAGTAGCCCATTGGTATCGGAACAGGGTCAGATAGTAGGCATACCCAAATACTTGTTTCAGTTGAGCCGACGGATCTTAGGTGGTTGGAATCCGAGAGTTGAGTTCCCACGGATTCCATAATCACCCCTCGCTTTGCATGCATGATCGCACATTTGTCCACCCCAAATTCCATCCTGATGGCGCTACTGAAGGTTTCCGTTACCTTCAGTAGCTCCATGAGTTGCAAGTTGCTGGGGGCAAAAAGTTTCAAATCGGTTGAGAGCCAGACAAAACCACAGTGGGCTCAGACTATCACCCTGAAAAATACCACACTCAATCCTAATCGGTTCGCTGTTTTCCTGGATCTGTCGACATCCTGGGTAGCAGAGGACCGTCTTCCATTGCCCCATACATGACTATTATTATTATTTATTTGCTTTCAAGTGACTTCTTTTTATTTCATAGGTATTCTTCCACAAATGTCCTTTTTTAACAACATGGTAACATTTCTTGTGTTTAAAATTGTTCTTGAATGGTTTCATTAACTTTTGATTTTCCTGATGATTTCTTTAATTGATTGAAATTTCAGTCTGAATTACTTTTCAATTTAAATTTCGTGCTTTGCTTTTCCCTCGTTTAACCTAACATACTGTATAAGTATTAATACATCTTTGCCTATAGTAATTGAGTAATCATGGGCAAATAATCTATAGCTATTTGTTTCGTTCCAGAAAAAAACTGTTAAACTGCTTCGGCGGTGGGAAGAACCATAGAAGCCTACCGCCGGCAACTCCACGCGAGAGCTACTACGGCGATAGACGATGCGGCTATGGACTGGTCGCTGCACACTCCGCCGATCCTTTTTTGACCACACGAATAACATCAACAGCGTGAGTCCATGTGTAGCTTTCTTAAAAAGTGAATAACAAAATTGATTATAATAATACCTACTACCTAATAGACATGTAGGTAGTTGGAAGGGCGACGCAAACCGGTTTTACGCGCGCCGCGCGGCCAGTCTCAGTGATTGTTATTACTACTTATTAGTATTACTATTAGATAAATCTTCAGTTCTTTACAACCCACCTCAACAAAGAAGGAAGGAAGTTCTCAATTCGACAAATTGTTTATTTGATTATGTTTATATTGTGAATATTTTTAACTCTCCTATACTCATTTAAATTTTATTCTAACGAATGTTTCAAATTGATGTATTTTTTTATTGTTGATAGGCTTGCGTTTGACCACCATCTCACCTGATGTTAAGCGATGATGTGGTCGAAGATGAAGCACGCTTGCCTAGAAGCAACCTATTCACTCTTGACTTAAAGACTCCCAGGTTATAGCTATCAGGAAACATAGAATCCGGCAGAGAATTCCACTCCTTAGCTGTACGCACAAGGAAACTATTCCCAAAACGTTTTGTGCGTATGGGTGGGATGTCCACCATGTAACCACAGTATAAAGATCGTATTTAGACTGTGATGTAACGATGGCGCAACGCCGTTTGCCTAGTAGTCCGGTAATGGAACGGGCTTGGCGGAACTAGACTGCAATTCCATCGCACACTCCCCGAAATGTAACCGATAGAAAACCGATAGGCTTGCAACACGTCGCCGATGTTCAAGGCTCTGAAGCTTTCTCTTGACCAGTTTTTCGTTTCCAATTGGGTGGGATGTCCACCATGTAACCACAGTATAAAGATCGTATTTAGACTGTGATGTAACGATGGCGCAACGCCGTTTGCCTAGTAGTCCGGTAATGGAACGGGCTTGGCGGAACTAGACTGCAATTCCATCGCACACTCCCCGAAATGTAACCGATAGAAAACCGATAGGCTTGCAACACGTCGCCGATGTTCAAGGCTCTGAAGCTTTCTCTTGACCAGTTTTTCGTTGCCAATGAGCCATTTGGCCGTTTCTCGATAGTCTCAAGTGCATCAAGCTGGTATTTGGCAGATCCGTCCCAAAGATGAGAGCAGTACTCCATACACGACCAAACTTGTGCTTGATAAAGGTTGAGCAGCTGTTCCAGTGTGAAGTACCGTCTCACCTTTGCTAGGATTCCCAATTTTTTTGGCAGCCAATAAGAGCAGCCAAAAAAAAATTTAAGGTTGGATGTCAACGTAACCCCAAAAAGCTCGATGCGATCAGTTATCGTCACGATTACACCACGGAAAGAAGGAGCTGGTTGAAATTGGGTCCTTTTTGCGGAGAATAGACACGCTCGGGTCTTAGCAGCATTAAACCTGACCAAGTTGGCATCGCCCCATTCAGAGACAGTCTTCAAAGTCAAGTTCAAGCGCCCAACCATGACTTCTCGTAGAGACTGGATCTGTGACCCACCAGCACGCGCGCTGGATATATATCGGGCGTACATACACCCGCGCGTGCTCTTAAATTGTGCTCCAGGGTAAACCCCTGGAGGAGGTGGCCGCCATCGTCAGGGTGGGTGGCTGCTCTCCCGAGCAAGTGAGGGCGGGCATTCTACGCCCTGACCACACGGGCATGCGAACCCTAGTGGTGAACTGCCCTGTAGCGGCGGCCAAAATAATTACAGAGGGCCGAAGACTCATAGTTGGCTGGGTATCCGCGCAGGTCAAACTGGAACCCAGAGCGGGAGAAGTTATTCGATGATTTTCCCACCCAGAAAAAAAACAAAAAGAAAAAAGCGTAAACCCCTGGGTGTCATACCCAGGGGTTTACGCTTTTTTTCTTTTTGTTTACGACACGTCTGACGGACTTCTCCGTTCGTTCGTCCGTTCTTCTCTCGGACGTCTCCGATAGAAATAATAGAGCTGGTTTTTCAGTCTCGAGGTGATGATGGACTGCGACGAGATTTGAGTGCAGACCTCGGATGTAAGGTGCACTTTAAGAGAGAGGGAGTGTAGCCGCTATTTAAAATTTCTCCTCCATGATGATAACCTTCAGGCCCACATTGGGCGGATGGCATCGATTGGGGGACTGGTCTGGAGACTGCGGGGACGCCCGAGCCCCCCGAGAATGTCCATCGGGCCCTCTCATCTTGTCGCCAACCAGCACGATGGTGCATTTCGGAATTTTTCGACAGTTGGCGGGGCAGCCTTTCATGTGTGGCTGGCACACTCCTTGGGCCCCCAACTACCTGCGGTCGGCTAGCGGTGAACCGTACCTCGGATCCCGCTACCCTCCATGACCATCATACGTCCGCACCAGTTTGAGCCAGATTAGTCTGCCCGCAGTGGAGCAGCCATTTTGACCCAACTCCTTAATAGGCTACACAGGGCATCGTACCGGAACACGGCTAGGCCGTTTGGCGGTATGTTTTTGCCCTGTGGGTGGTCACAAGCCTGCGGTTAAAACCTACCACCAGTTAGTGTTACCTGATTAGCACCACCCAGGGACCACGTGTAGGGATTAGCTGACGGGTATTCTCCTACGGACGCGGGTGACTCAGCCCCCTAAATGTTGTTATTTCAAGTTAAACAAGTATCAATTTTATTTTAATGGAAATTAGATGATTTCAGAGTGACTAGCACTACTAGACTAGCAGTTATAAAAATGTTTGAAGTTGTAGCGTATACTGATCTTTATTGTGTAGGAATTAAAGTTATTTTTCCATAAACTCATATTTCTCATACTAAAGAATATACGGTAAGTATTAAAATTGACAAAATTTTCTTTGTTTTAGATTTCAATGGACACAGTCAGTAGGCGCCTTAAGGATGCCGGAAAGAAGTGCTGCCGCCCTGCCAAGAAGATATTAATGAACCCATCCTATGTGTTAATCCAGGTCATGGTCTATTTAAGTGCCAAATCCGTTCAACCGTTAAGGCGTGAAAAGTAACAAACATCCAGCCATCCATTCTCACAAACTTTCACATTAAATAGTAGCACAGTTTTACAATCCATAAGTTGTATTTTAATATTGTAATTTTTTTATTTATCAAATTAAAGGTTTTTAGGTATTTCCAACCACTGTTTCTCAAAAGCTTATTCTTCCATTCCTTGATTTGGGAAAGACACCAGACATGTCGTCCGTTGATGTTGCGTCATAATAAACTAGCTTCAAACTATCTGGCCGTTCCGCTCCTTTATACAGGTTCTTGTGCAGTTATAATAAGTTGAGCACGCGTACCAATGACTTGGACATATTTTCAAATAGTCTGAATAAATTCAGGCGTTATATCATGACCCTCGGTTCATAGTTGTTTCATTTATTTCTGTTGGAAAAATTACAATCTGTCTTGCTAAATACTTTGCTTTCGCTGTCGGATCCACAGTGACTTCATTTAATTTAATTTTTAAGTTTTTACATTCATATTTTAATTAATTTTTATCCTATTTATTGTTATTGCAATTAATTTTACTATGATGGTTACATTAATTTGTTAGTTAATATTGTTATTTGTATTGTTTTAATTTGAGTTCTCCATTTTAATGTGATTATTGATCACAATCAAATGAAATTATGTTGTACTAGCTTTTACCCGCGACTTCGTACGCGTAGGAAGGTTTTCCCGCGCAAATCCCGATCCCGTGGAAATTTCGGGATAAAAAGTAGCCTATGTGTTATTCCAGAATGTCATCTATCTACTTACCAAATTTCATTCAGATCCGTTCAGTAGTTTTTACGTGAAAGAGTAACAAACATCCATCCATCCTCACAAACTTTCGCATTTATAATATTAGTAAGATTTAAGTTTAAATAAATGAAAATCTATTTATAAAAATTGTAATTAATGTATTAGGAAATAATTTATCTTTTATTTATATGTTTTAATTTCTTTTTACTTTTTCTGTCAATGTTATATTTAAAATTAATCAAACTTAATGATATTGTAATAATTTAGTGTTATTTATGGTATTCTGACTCACTGAAATCCCAATGTTATCTTTGCTTTGTTTCAATGCAACTTTAGCTCAAGATTTTAACGTTAATGTTCTCTTAATTTTTTTTTTTTAATTTACCTACTCTTTATACAAGTGCTGTGGACACCTATAAGTGACGAATTCACCACAAACTATTTCATTCATGTCTTTTTTTATTTGTTAAATAACTAGTGAATAAGTCGTTGGTGTGTCAATAAATAAATAAATAAATCTCCATATTTTTCATCACAATTAGCCAGCGGTTTGGCCGTGAAGGCGTAACAGACAGACAAATTTACTTTCGCATTTATAATATTAGTATCGATAATTCTTCTAATAACGTGATAAAGATAGTGTAAATTGAAATTTTATACTTCTTTTCGCACCATTGTTATATTCTTGAGCATTTTTCCATTACTAATTGTTGATGATAATTTAAATTAGGGCCGTCACCCATTGGCGGCATGGCACGACAAGGGATTTTCCAGGGTAAGCGCAAATTATTTGAGATCTTATATTATCTTGGTTAGCATTCACATTTCGGGATACTACGGCATGCCAGAACGTTCCGAAGGATGCCAAAGCAGGCTGTGACGTAACAATTAAATTGTCGCTCCGTGCCGCCTGTGGGTGCCGGGCCTTATACAGCCCAGTCAATCTAATAAGCAAATAAACTTTTTTTTTCTTTCTACAAAAAAAAAGCTTGTGAAAAATAAATATTATCTACTTAATTTTAGTCTATTGTATAGTTTGGTTTTATAAATTTTGTTGTAAGTATATTTTAATTTAGAGTAGGTATTTGTTTTTAAGTGTTCAATTTTTCAAATATTTTACCATTTATTACCTACATTAAATAAAAAAATTAAGATTGTTATTCCGCATTTTATTTTATTTAACCGTAGTAACCTATCGCATCCTATCGTAGATCTTAATGTAAACTTTCAACCAAAATTGGTTTGAATGAGATCGGGTCAGCAGTTTTTGAGATACAGCATATTTTCTAAAACCGCAAATATAACTTTGTAATTCATACAAACACTATGAAAAACAAAGTTATTTGGTGTAGTTGTAAATAATGTAAATAAGCTAGTTTTAAGAAATTTGTAAGGTTTTTTTTTTCTTCACACGAGTTCCCATAGGAATAGGTTATTACGGGATCCCATGTCCTTTTCTGTACCCCTGACAACGTGTTACATGCAACATTCATTCGCAGGATGGCTGGTAGCAGCTGGACGAGAGTTTCCGAAAATCGAGTTAAATAGCGTGCAATAGGAGAGGATGATGATGATGAAGTAACGATAATAATAGATTAGACTGCTATAAGCTGATGCTGATGATAATGAAGTAACGATAATAATAGATTACAATTTTCATAATCTAAAATAATAAAAATAATATAATTTTCAAATTCATAATCTTCGAAATCGTATCTTATTACTAGCGCAATAAGGTTGAACTTGCATGTAAAAGCAAACTTCGGTAGGTTATCTCAAACACGGCGAACTGACAAGAGACTTTTTATAGGTATAATTAATTGGCTAAAATTCACACAGGTTCTTGATGGGGTACCTAAGTATCCATATTTTTTCTTTCAAGCAGATTGTGTTATGGGTTTCCAGCATCAAATTTCGTAAAAATACTTAGAACAGAAGAGCAAGGAACGCACGAAAACAGTTGACCGCCAGCCCGCCAGTAAGTAGGTAACAAAACCCGGAAAAGGTTATTGAAAAATGTGAGAGTAGGTAATACCTACTTAATACTTATAGGTAACTAACGACCCGGCCCGGCTTCGCTCGGGTAATAAAGGTTATAATTTACTTATATATAATTTTGTTTAATCAGTTTCTCGTCCGGTAATTTGCCACACCACACTCATTTATCGGTGATAACTCATAAGATATTCATTTTATTGATATAGTGTAAAAAGCAATTTTCATCTACATTAAATCCTCAACATATCTGAAGTATTTAATTGGATAAGGAGTGAAAAAAAGATTCGTATATGACCCATCATTTTAATGTAATTTGTAAAAGAAAAAAATTGTTATTGTGGGTTATTCTTGTGAGATAGACATAATATGCCATCGCGTATTTTTGTAGATCTATAAAAGAATAGGTAACAATCCCGCCGTATATTGTATTTTTATACTTAAAAGGTTTTGGCAGCGTTTTCGATTAAAGCTCCCGATAGGCTTAATTCTTTCCAACATGTTGAAGTATAATCGTCGTATTTCATTCAATCTACACAAAACCTTAACTTATTATACACTAAAACCTTCCTCAAGAATCACTCTATCGATTCTATCTATTAAAAAACCCGCATCAAAATCCGATAGGGGCAGACAGACAGAGAAGCGACTTTGTTTTATACTATGTAGTGATAGAAACAAATAAGTATGTAAAAATGAAGGATTAAGTAAAATATAATTTCAATAAAACAAATTGATAATAGATAAGCTTTCATAAGTATTTTAGGCAATGCGCGGGCCGCCTGCTTTTCTTACTATGCCATTATTTCGATTCGATTCAAGTATTCAACCTGCTACGCTATTTCTTATCGCATAGTATTTTATTCTACACTACGACGCGCACACACACACATCCTCAAGTACGCACTGCAGCACAAAACATTACAAGTAAGAACTGACAAAAAGCTATACATCTCTTTCGCACGATTCTCGCTGTTGTTACTCAAACGCGTTCAAGGTCAAAGTGTAGTAACTTGATGTGCTGGCGACTGTACCTAGAGAACGCTTCGACCGCGAGACGCGTCGAGCGCGGCGACCGATTCTCAAAAATAATCCTTATAGCATGATTCAGTATTCACGCGCGATGGCTTATTATTATAAGCTTATTTCATGTATAACTGGTGTTTCCATACCGATTTATATGATTCTTTTTACGGTTTCGTAGCCGAATGGCAAAAAACGGAATCTTTATAGTTTCGACATGTCTGTCCGTCTGTCTGTCTGTCTGTCTGTCCGTCCGTCCGTCTGTCACAGCAATTTTATTCCGAAACTATTAGGACTATACATGTGAAACTTGATAGGTAGATGTATTCTGTGAACCGCTTTCTGATTTTGAGAAAAAAAATAAAAAATATTTAAAATAAAGGGGGGCTCCCCATACACGGAACTAAACCTGAAAATATTTTTTTTTTTCATGAAATCGATGCATGTGTGGTATCTATAGACAGTTCTTTAAAAACGACATCGGGGTTTCTAAAACCACTTTTCCATAAAGTCAATCGTTTAAAAGATATAAGCTTCCAAAGTGGTAAAATGTGTGTGTGGCGGACACAACCTCTAACTTCTATAATAATGGAGTGAAAAATCTAAAAAAAATATATGTCTGTAGATCTTAATATAAACTTTCAACCAAAATTAGTTCGAACGAAATCAGTTCAGCAGTTTTTGAGATACAGCATATTTTCTAAAACCGCAAATATAACTTTGTAATTCATACAAACACTATGAAAAACAAATTTATTCGGCGCAGTTGTAAAAAATGTAAAAAAGCCAGTTTTAAGAAATTTGTAAGGTTTTTTTTTCAAAACAAATTTATTTGGCGCAGTTGTAAAAAATGTAAATAAGCTAGTTTTAAGAAATTTGTAAGGTTTTTTTTCGTCAAATAAATTTGCATATTATATTATAGTTACTACGGAACCCTTCATGGGCGAGTCTGACTCGCACTTGGCCAATTTTTTTATGGAATAGTTAATAATGTTAACTTTTTCAATTAGGGGTGACTGAGAGTTTTATAAACGTAAGAGTAGACAAATATTATAATCAGAAAGCTTCGAACTGCTAAGCTATCGGGAGTTACACGTGTTATTGTGAGTCAACCATAAAAGTTAGACATATGCTGTCGTGGGATATTTTTTATATAATTTTAAGGAGAACATTTCCGTCATGAAATGATTTGTGTAGCTTTAACCATTAAGGTTGCACACGCGACGGAAGCTTAAAAAATGGAGTAACTTCTCCCGTTTTCCCAACATTTCCCTTCACTGCTCTGCTCCTATTGATTATAGCGTGATGAAAAGTATACTATAACCCGCTCAGGAGTATGAAAAATAATTGTACCAAGTTTCGTTAAAATCCGTCGAGTAGGTTTTGTTTCTATAACGGTTATACAGACAGACAGACAGACAGACAGACAGACAAAAATTTAACTGATTGCATTTTTGGCATGAGTATCGATCCTTAATCACCCCCTGATAGTTATTTTGGAAATATATTTCATGTACAGAATTGACCTCTCTACAGATTTATTATAAGTATAGAAGATAAGTATAGATAAGGATATAAGGATAAGGATAAGGATAAGGATAAGGATAAATAACTTTTACCTTTTCTTTTTAGCAAAAAAAATGTAAGAAAGTAAGTTTTACTGCAATGAAAAGACGCTTCTGGCTAGAAACGTCCTTTCAACTAAGTATTTTTTTTAAACGCCTTTTCTACTTAGTGATGTGTTACCAGGTTCTAGTTAACTAAATAAAAAAGACGCTAATAGCCATTTGCTGCTTTTCAACTTAGTAATACTAATACTCATTTAACTTAAAAATACCTGCACCTTGTGGGATCCCTAACAAAACATCTTATGTTATAAACACAGTACGTTTTAACACGATAATTATCTTGTGTTAAATAAAACACAAAGTATGAGAACTGACTTATATATTTTTTTAAATAGCAATTAGTCAATTACACACCTTTCCCAACATTAAGTTTTAAACTTAAAAAAATAAAGATTTTGTATAAATAAAACTTACCTAAATTTATACTAATTATAGTAAACATTAATAATAATAATTATCACAGCTTTGTAAGGAATCTCTTAAAATGAATTTTGACATAAACTTGAGTTAGATCAATCTAACACTACGACTTATAATATTTCATGAAAAAACGCTTAAAACAATCCAAAAACAAAAATAATCAATATTATCTAAGTATAAGTAAATAAGTTTGAACGTTAACACAGCTTTGTATGTGTATTTATATTATAAAGAGGGAAGAAAATAAAAGGAAAAATTTAATTCTTTGCATTGAATTGGCTCTGAAACTACTGGACCGATTTGAAAAATTCTTTTTCCATTACAATCTTTCATTATCCCTGATGAACATATGCGATAGAATATTTTCAAAAATGTTAGGGATCCGTATGAAATAATATATTATAAAGAGGTAAAATTTGTTTGTAAGTTTGTATGAGAAGAGGAAGACATTTAAATCAAAACTAAGATGGTGCCAGAGTAACCAAAATAAAATGAAAATGGACATCTTAGCCGAGCATCACAAATCTAAAGATTTAATACAGATAAATTGAATCCAGAACCGGGCATCCCCGTGACTGTAGCTGGGCAACATGAGCCTGCTTCCGTAGCTAACTAGTTTGTAAAACATTTTAAAATTGATTCTACTTATCTATACTAATATTATAAAGCGGAAAAGTTTGTTAGTTTGTTTGTTTGTTTGCTTGAACGCGCTAATCTTCGAAAGTACTGGGTGGATTTGGATGCAATTTGGTATGGAAGTAGCTTGAAGCTTGAGGAAGGTTATAGGCTACTTTTTACGCGACTGCAAAAAAGGAGAGTTATGTTTTTACCGTGATAGAATCAACGGGAGCGAAGCCCCGCGTGAGTCCTAGTAATATATATAGATACTAAATTTTTGTGATGGAGTTAAATGTGATATTCTCAGCGTAAAGTGTCGCCACTATAACAAAAAGCATGGTAAGGGGCAAATCTCCAGGGTATGACTACTCCTGCCAAGAGTGCTGGCGATGTTTTACTCAATCTCTTTAAATCACTCTCATCTGCCCACAAACTAATGAAAACGATAGTTGTACCCGTTGTGAAAGATAAGACCAGGGAAGCATCAGATCAGTCTTGGCCAAGGTACGAGATAGTTTTCTTGATAGACATATGGTGACACGTATCGAATTGCATGATGCACAGTTTGGGTAAAGATCTGGTCTGTCTACAAAAACTGCCATACTGTCGCTTAAGCAAACTGTCCAGTACTACACGTCTAGAAAAACGCCTGTTAAGGCGTGTTTTCTAGACCTTTCCAAAACGTTTGATCTGGTGTCGTATGCCTTGCTGTGGCAGAAGCTTATGAATGAAATGTCCGTGGAGAAGGAAATCATATCAATACTTCGGTTCTGGTAAAACAATCGATGGTCATCAACAAATGGTAAAAATTGTGTCAGGTGGGCAGGGTCGTTGTCGGATGAATATAGACTGAATTGCGGAGTGAGACAAGGTGGCTTATCATGAACCAATTGATCGTTGATCTCTGCAGCACTTATCAGGGTTGTCACGTGGATGGAACCAGCATTAAAAATATTAGTTATGCTGATGATGTGGTGCTGCTGAGCCTTTCGATCAATGTGATGAGAAGTGTGCTTTCGATGTGTGAAAGGTACGCGGAGATCCATGGGCTTCGATACAACGTGAAAAAGAGTGAGTGAGCTACTAGTCTTGTAAGGCAGGCACAAGTTCTATCCGATTGCGCCTCAGTTAAAACTTTGCGGTATTCCATCAAAGCAAGTCACTGCTCTCAAGTATCTGGGCCACTGGGTTTCTGAAGACCTAAAAGACGGTCTGGACATTGAGCGTGAGCGTAGGGCGTTGTCTGTTCGTTAAGCCGGGTCCGCTTCGACGTGTTTTCGTGTTTGCAAACAGTATAACATTGTTTGCTAACAGAATATAGGCGTGGCCTAACAGTTTTGTTATCAAAAACACAATAACATGTTTGCCGAGACGAATGGATAACATCCCCCGCGTTCGCCAGCGGGGAGGGAAAGTGACGCATTTTGTGTTTGCGCTCACTAGGGGAAGACGGAATCGTTCGAAGAGTGTGTTGATTGTCTATGACAATTTTTTTTTGGTTTGTGATGGAGTGGAATAAAGAAAATACTTTGTTTTTTAATACTTTGTTTTCTGCTCTATATCTGGTAAAATTAATGATAACAACAGCTCTTGATAATCACTTTCTGAACATCTAAAACAATTTTTATACCGAACCTATCATCAATTTTCAGTTCTTGCTATTATATTATATTGAACGAACGAGGTTGCAGGTAGAGTCGGACCCGGAATCTATTTCCGTTTCTTCTTTGGAGAACTAATGCTATAATAGCTTCTACGTCTTTTTCGCTGGAACTTATTTTTGAAATTAAACAAAAACATTACAACAATTGGCGCAGCGGGACGGACGGTTTTACTAACATGTTTCGCTAACATGTTTTGATAACATGTTTTGTTAGAAAATTGGCGTAGCGGCGTAAACAGTACTGTAAACAGCGTAGCCCTAAAGCCGGGTGGCTTTAGGGCTACGCTGTTTACCGTGTAGTGCCATTCTTTCTACATATTATGCAGTCTGTGAGTTATCTACACTCAGGAGGCATACAACGCCCTGCGGGTACAGTATAATAATTCGTTCAAGGTGTTGATGGGGTTGCCGCGCTACTGCAGTGCTTCGGGCATGTTCGCCAACGCGGGAATAGACGATTTTTATGCTATCATGCTTCAACGATGCACTTCCATCATGCGCAGGGTACGTGTCAGCCCCAACAGCATTCTAAATTCGATAGCAGACAGATAAGATAGCCCTTTTTTGGGACATTGAGTACACCTACATGTATATGTAGATGCCATTTTTTTTTCTGATTTATTTATTTATTTTATTTTCGGAAGGCTTACAGACTAATAACATTATAACAATAATATATAAAAACTAAGTTGCTAATTACAAGCCCTCACAGATAAATAAAGTTATGTAAAAAAAAAAGACTATGTTTAAACTGAACTAGCCTAATACAAAATAGACTGATGTGTTCTATTCGACTACACAAGTTAACTAAAACAATTAATTTATGTTCAGGTGTGCAGTTCAATTCAAATGCAAGTAGGTGCAACAGGTTCAAAAAATGGCTTTGCTAAGAGCCTCCTTCCTTAGTGTGTTTGCATTGGTGCAAAACAAATCCACATCATGTTCACAACAAATTTTGTTGAAGCTGCGACTCGCTCTACAGAAATAGGCATTACGCCTATAGTTAGTGTTTACAGAAGGTACACGTAGAAGTGGTCGCTGTCGCAGCCCCATTTGATTAGTGCGTAACGTTAACTTAGAAACAAGTTCAGTACTGTCAATTAAATCATTTGCAATATTTAATAAATTTGCAATATTTAATTTAGAATATATTATATTGTTACGAGCTGGGGTTCGGGATAGAAGTAATTAACGCCAATTAAACCAAAATTAACACTTTAATTAATTAAACACAAAATAAAACTTTAACACAATTGTGTTAAAGTTTTATTTCTATTATGTGAAGTGTTGTGGTGCGAATAATTATTCGCACCACAACACTTGTCACTTAACACTTAGATCACACTTAAATCGTACTGAAATTCACTGGTAAATCTCCGATTATATCTCGTATTCGCCTCGTAATAAGACTGACTCTCTACGCCCCTTTGCGCTCTATTTATACCCCAGTCTATGAGTTCGAGAACATTCTTATAAAATCGACTCACTGTTTATACTGCCTAGAAAATACTCGAAATACATAGTACCGCTATTCGACGCTAGATGGCGTTAGTGTTTCGACTAGATATGCTCATTCCTGCTACTCGCCGCTAGATGGCGTTAGCGTCTCGAACATTCCAGATTTATGTCGAAGTTTCCCGACGCACTTCACTAAGCGACTGGCGTAACACTGCCCCCTCCTAAGACATGCTCGACCCGAGCATCATTAGACCCGTAGTAACGCGCCAGTCGATCAACATGAACAATCTTTGGCGCAGCTCGTGGACCTTTCTGGATCCGATAAGTGACGTCATTAATCTTAGTCACAACGCGATATGGTCCATCCCATTTTGCCTGTAATTTCGGTGACTTTCCTTTGCTGCGCACCGGATTATGCACCCAGACGAATGAGCCTTCATCAAATCCTTGATTGTTCATCTTTCGGTCGTAACGAGTCTTCACCTTCTGAGACATTTGTTGACCGGATTGTCTGACATGCTCGTATATGTCGTTCATTCTGTTTCGCAATTCACTCGCGTAGTCTGTTACACTACAAGGTGCATCCGGCGGTATTCATGTGATTAGATCTGCAGGCAACCTAAGCTCTCGACCGAAGTTCACGAAAGCAGGTGTAACAGCTGTACTCTCATGAACTGCACTTCGGTATGACAGAAGGAACGGCTGAATGTGTTTGTCCCAATCCTTTTGCCTGCTTTCCACAACTTTAGCCAGATATCTCTCCAATGTCTGGTTGAAACGTTCCACCATTCCATCAGATTGTGGGTGATACGAAGTGGTCCTGGTTTTATGAGTACCCATTACTCGACATGTCTCCTGAAATACCTGTGACTCAAAATTCCTTCCTTGATCGCTGTGAATTTCCAAGGGTACTCCGTAGCGACAAAATACTTCGTTAACCAATTTATCTGCCACTGTGGTAGCTTCCTGATTAGGAATGGCAAAAACTTCTGGCCACTTTGTGAAATAATCCATTACGACCATAAAGTACCTGTTCCCACTCTCGCTCTCAGGAAATGGTCCCGCAACATCCAGCGCTATCCGTTCCCATGGGGCTCCCACATTATAGATCTTTAAAGCTCCTCTACTGCGTGTTTGAGGTCCCTTAACTGCTGCACAACTAGTGCATTTGCGGCACCAGTCTTCTACGTCGTCTCGGCAGTGGTTCCAGTAAAACCTCTCTCGTATCTTTAACAGGGTCCGTTTTACTCCCATATGACCTCCTGAACATCCGTCGTGGTAAAGCTGTAGAACTTCAGGTACCTTCGCCTTTGGTACGACCATTTGTAGGTGACAATGGTCTCCTCGAGCATTTTCCCATTTGCGGCACAATACTATTTCTTTTTCTTCTTGCCTAACACAGTGCTTACATTCTTCAGGGCAAGGTCTTCTTGATAGCGCGTCCGCGTTGCCGTGACATCTTCCATTACGGTGCTCAGTTTCATAGTGGAACTCTTGCAGTTGTTCAATCTACCTTGCAACTTGCCCTTCAGGGTTCTTGAATTGCAAAAGCCACTTTAATGCAGCATGGTCGGTCCGCAGGTAAAATTTTCGACCAAGCAGATATTTACTGAAATGCTGCAATGTTTTTACTACTGCTAGTAGCTCCCTTCTCGTGACACAATAATTTCTTTCTGGTTTTGATAAAGCTTTACTGAAGTAGGCTATTACAACCTCTTTATCTCCTTTTCGCTGTGATAACACGCCACCAATTCCGGTATTACTTGCATCTGTATCTACGATAAACTCATTCTCAGTGTCAGGAAATCCAAGAATAGGTGTATCGCACAGACGTTTCTTCAATTCGCGGAAAGCAGCGTCGCAGTCTTCTTCCCAGCAGAATGTTCGCTTCTCTTCAGTGAGCTTGTGTAATGGCTTAGCAATATCAGCGAAATTTTTCACAAACCGGCGGTAATATGAGCACAACCCTAAAAACGCTCTGACCTGTTTCTTGTCTTTTGGTACTGGCCAATCCTTAACAGCGACTATTTTGTCCGGATCAGTTTGCACACCTTCTTGCCAAACTACATGGCCCAGGAAAGTCACTTGTCGTTTGAAAAATGAGCACTTTTTAGGACTTAGCTTCAGATTGGCTGCACGGATTTTTGCTAGCACACGTTCCAGGTTCTTAAGGTGATCTTGAAATGAGCGCCCGACAATAATAATGTCATCTAAATATACCAGACAGGCGTCTCCAATAAGCCCAGTGAGTACCAGCTCCATTAGCCTTTCAAAAGTTGCTGGCGCATTGCACAAACCAAATGGCATTACTTTGAATTGCCACAGACCCTTTCCCGTAGAGAATGCTGTCTTTTCCTTATCCTTAGGATCTAGTTCCACTTGCCAGTAGCCACTTTTCAAATCTAGGGTTGTAAACCACTTCATTCCTGTCAGCGTGTCTAAAGTGTCGTCAATTCTTGGTAGTGGATAACTGTCCTTCTTTGTTGCATCGTTTAACCTCCGATAATCAACACAAAAACGTAAGTTGCCATCCTTCTTCTTGACTAGCACTACGGGAGAACACCATGGACTGGATGAAGGTTCTATCACACCATCCTTTACCATCCCTTCAATCATGGCCTCTACCTCTTTCTCTCGTGCAACTGGCAATCTTCTTGGCCGCTGACGGATTGGTAATTCGTTACCAGTATTTATCGTGTGCTGAACCAGTCCGGTCCTTCCAATATCAGCATCACCGGAAGAGAAAATATCGGAGTACCGAAGCAATACTTTCTTAGCCAATGTAACTTCCTCTTCAGACAGATCCTTGTGACAGCCTTCTAGAAGAGACGACACATTAAATGTGCTACTACGTTTATTGCTACTGGATATTTCTTGGCACTGACGTATCCAGGCAACTTCCTCACAGGTGCCTATCAATGTTCCCTTTTTAATTATGTGTTCTTCATTACTTGGGTTCAAAATCCTCACCACTGAAGTAGTTGTGGGCCTCACCAGAGTGCGTGCCATTATCCATGGATGATCATTATCCGTTCTTTCAATAAACAAGCACCGACGCTTTTTTTCCAAATTTTGTGATAAACTTACTGGCACAATGGTTTCCGATCTAGGACGAAGGGTAATTTTCTTCAGGCAGTAGACTTTTCCTGATGATCCACCTTCCATACAGATTTCTTCTGTGCCACATTTCAATATTCCTTGGTTAATGTCGATCTCACAATGATGGTCTCTCATGAAATCCAAACCTAGGATGCAATCATCCACTATGTCGGCCACGATGACTCTATGCCAAAAAGTCCTTTCTCCCAGTTTCACCTCCACCTTCTTCTCGCCTCGGACGGATATGTGCTGGCCGGTTGCTGTCATGAGTTGGATTTTCTCGTGGTTCCGGAAGAAGTCCCCAATAGAGCGATTTGCAAGTTGAGTGCTGACTACTGTACGAGAAGCACCAGTATCTATCGTCAGCTTGCAAGGTGTTCTATTGATTTCGCCTTTGATGATTAGGCTGTTTCCATCATGGGCTTGTGTGATCGAAATTCTTGGGGCTTTTTCAAAACTAGCCAGCACCCGCCCCGCGGTCCTGGCATTTACTCGTTTCCCTGCTGCTGGAAGGTTGGGTTAGCCACCTGACCCTCCTGAGATCTCTCTTCCTTTTCACTATTTCGCTTCGGGCAACTGGATCTCAGATGGCCCTTTTCTCCGCACTCGTAGCACCTAGGGCTAAACCTTGGTCGATTGCCATGGGTAGGTGATGACACCACTTCCCTGATGCGGTGTGCTCGATGGTCCTGTCGTACGGCTTCCACTTCCAGAGCATGGGCCAAGGCGTCCTTCAGAGACTCATGGTGCCCGAGTCTCACAGCAGCCCTCACTTCCAAGTCACGAATCCCATCGACAAACGCCTGGACCAAATTACCGTCGATGAGTGCAGGCGATGATTGGTAAGCTTTTCGGACCAGCTTTTCTATTTCGAGGGCCCACTGCTGTAGATTTTCAGTACTTCGTTGTACCCGGTCTTTCAACTGAGCACGGAATACGTGTTCCAGATGTGCGTCACCATAGCGAGACTCTAACGCCTCTAGCAACTGTTCGTAGGTGACCTCCTTCCCGAGGGCCTCTAGAATGGTTAGGGCCTGGTCACGTAGGCCCAGTGTAAGCGCCGTCATAGCTTGCGCTTTGCTCCATCCGTTCGCTTTGACAACGGCCTCAAACTGGATCTTGTAGGCCGACCATGAAGAGCTTCCATCAAACGGAGGTACCTTGAAGCCACGCACCAAAGGAGCAGCGACTACAGGAGCTGTAATCAAATCTCCAGACTTCAGTACACCCAGAGCATTTTTCATGTCAGCGATCTCGATTTCAGCTCCGGAGATACGATTCTCAGCTCCGGAGATACGATTTTCAGCTCCGGAGATACGGTTCTCAGCTCCGGAGATACGATTCTCAGCTTCAATAATCCGTTCCTCTTGCTGGTACACTCGTTCCTTTATAGCACTAAGGTCCTTGCAAAGATTCTTATTCATTTCCTTAGTGAGTAGCATCAGCTCTTCCTGACGGCGAGCCTGTTCTTCCCGGTGGCGGGCTTCCTCTTCCTGGCGGCGGGCTTCCTCTTCCTGGCGGCGGGCTAGCTCTTCGTAGAGACGAGCAGCCTGCTCTTCCTGGCGGCGGGCTTGTTCTTCCCGGTGGCGGGCTTCTTCTTCCCTGTGGCGGGCTTCCTCTTCCTGGCGGCGGGCTAGCTCTTCCTGCAGACGAGCAGCCTGCTCTTCCTGGCGGCGGGCTAGCTCTTCCTGCAGACGAGCAGCCTGTTCTTCCTGGCGGCGGGCTTGTTCCTGCAGCATAGCCATCAATGCAGCCATGTCAAATGCAGCCGGAGACGTAGTCACTGGAGCAACTCCGGAAGTACTCGCAGACGCCTCCATTGTCTGCTGATTTCCACCCGGTGCTGGCGATGGTGAGCCTTCAAACCGCCTCTGGTCGATCTCCTGCTGGCGTTGATTTCTTGTCCTTACACCTTCCATATCGTCTTTCGGTAAAACCGGCATTTTTCTATCTCACTTCTGACACCAAATTGTTACGAGCTGGGGTTCGGGATAGAAGTAATTAACGCCAATTAAACCAAAATTAACACTTTAATTAATTAAACACAAAATAAAACTTTAACACAATTATTCGCACCACAACACTTGTCACTTAACACTTAGATCACACTTAAATCGCACTGAAATGCACTGGTAAATCTCCGATTATATCTCGTATTCGCCTCGTAATAAGACTGACTCTCTACGCCCCTTTGCGCTCTATTTATACCCCAGTCTATGAGTTCGAGAACATTCTTATAAAATCGACTCACTGTTTATACTGCCTAGAAAATACTCGAAATACATAGTACCGCTATTCGACGCTAGATGGCGTTAGTGTTTCGACTAGATATGCTCATTCCTGCTACTCGCCGCTAGATGGCGTTAGCGTCTCGAACATTCCAGATTTATGTCGAAGTTTCCCGACGCACTTCACTAAGCGACTGGCGTAACAATATTCTAAATCAGAAAAAATGGCATCTACCAGTTAACTCAATTTCGAAAAAAATGTTAGATGCGTCATTTTTCCTTATGGCGGCAGTATTAAGGACCAAACCTTTGATACTTTTTTCTTTTTAGTCACTCCTTTTTTATTGACCACAGTTTTTTTCTCAGTTTTCTCAAGTTCTCTTATTTTATTTTTTTTCTTCCTCCGATAGTTTCTTTTTTAAATCGTATCTTCTAATTTGTGCTTATATGGTGATGATGTCATAATAGCTGTTTTCTTACAACGCGCGAAGCTTTACGTGTTACTGAAAAGGATGTTAGCATAGCACACATCCGTTGAATGCAACGCTATTACAGAAATACGAAGCCGTTTACTTACATTAAGATCAATTAAATTTTGATGTGACAAAAAATATTAGCCAAGTGCGAGTCAGACTCGCCCATGAAGGGTTCCGTAGTTACTACGCCAAGTAACTTTATGTTTCATAGTATTTGTATGAAATACAAAGTTATATTTGCGGTTTTACAAAAGCTATACGTATCTCAAAAACCACTGACTCAATATCGTTCAAACCAATTCTTATTGAAAGTTTTCATTAGGATCTACAGCATATTTTTTTTTTTGCTGTTTCACTCTGTTATTATAAAAGTTAGGGGCGGGGGGGGGATATAAATACCTGTCTATAGATACCAAAAAACACGTATAGGTATGATAAAAAAAAATTTGTTAGTATGAGGAGGGCTCCCCATACATGAAACTTAATTTATATATTTTTTATTTTTGTCTAAAAATCAGAAAGCAGTTCAGAGAGTACATCTACCTACCTAGTATCACATGTGTTATGTAGTATTAATAGTTTCAGAATAAAATGGCTGTGACATACGGACGGACGGACGGACAGACAGACATGACGAAACTATAACAGTCTATAACTAAATAAAACTTGGTTTAAACCTGTACTATTAAGTCCAGGCTTATCTGCAAAACCATGGTTACTCCTTTTTGCGGAGAAGAGACACGCCTGGGTCTTAGCTACATTAAACTTGACCAAGTTGGCATCGCCCCATTCGGAGATAGCCTTCAAGGACAAGTTCAAGCGCCCAACCATGTCCTCACGGAGGGACTGGATCTGTGACCCACCAGCTCGCGCGCTGGACACATATCTCTCAGAAACTGTGCTGTCGTCTGCATACCCAAAGGTACCGGGAATCAGCAGATCGTTAATGTGCAACAAAAACAAAGTTGCTGAGAGAACAGACCCCTGAGGGACCCCGGCATTAATTGCCAATTGGCCAGACGAGCAGCCATCAATGACCACTCGAATGGACCGATCTCTCAGGAAGTCTTCAATCCAAACGCAAAGTTGAGTGGGTAAACCGAAGAAAGGAAGCTTAGCTTAGGCTATCGTGCCAGACCCTGTCAAAGGCCTTGGAGATGTCAAGGGAAACAGCAAGTGCTTCCCCGTGCTTCTCAATGGCCTCACTCCAGGTATGAATGGCATACGCTAGAAGGTCCCCAGTTGACCGGTTTTTGCGAAAGCCGTATTGTCGGTCACTGAGGATGTCGTTGGCTTCTAGGTATGCCAGGAGCTTACTATTAAGTACACGCTCCATACTCTTACAGAGTATGGACGTGACTGAAATAGGCCTGTAGTTGGCAGGGTCAGCACGACTGCCCTTTTTTGGTACAGTCTGTACGTTAGCCAGCTTCCATGCTTTCACAGAGCCGGATTAACCCTGTCAGAGGCCCTAAGGCAATGGCAATCTCGGGGCCCCTTTTCTTACTTTGACTGACCAAATCGTGTGTGAACTGAGGAAACGTACATTAAGGGCTGTAGTTTTTAATATATTTGTTTACTTATTCCCAGATTTTTTCTAAAAGTGTTTTAGTTATAATACTAAATCTAACGATTTGTATTTTGTGAGATAACAGTGAGGTCCCAAGTTCACACGCACATAAAATTCTCGTTCGAAGAAACATGTTTTCTTGGTGCGTGCACTGGGCCTGGGCCCCTAGTTGATGCGGGGCCCCTAGGCAGTTGCCTACTCCGCCTAATGGTTAATCCGGCCCTGTGCTTTCATGCTTTTTTGTTACGAGTTGTTGTTTTAAATTTAATTTTTGTTACGTTGATTACAATGCCAGGACCAAATACCGTTTTACGCAGACTATTAAAACTTCAGAAAGAACAGTTAGACACTATAGTTAAGGAAGGTTGAAATTCCGAATTCGTCACTGTCTTTAGGACACCGGGATAAAAGAAGAATAAAAGGGGTAGCAGTTTTATTAACTAATTGTGACGACGAGAACATATTATTTTTAATGTTTTTTAAAAACATTTTTTTAACTTTTAAATGTATTTATGTATTATATCTATTTTATTTATAATACCGAATTAACGAATGAATTCCTCTTCTTTCTTTAACATTCTTCTGAACAGATATGATTAAAAATAAATGATGACAATAACTATAGAATAATGGCAAGCAATAAAAGTGACCACTTCTTTCTTCCACCAAGTGCACGATGCGCGAACTTACCCCCACTACGCCAAAACCTTGCCAAGTTATTTGGCGACAGGTATACGTGTATCGAAACGTAACATTCTCGCGCGATATATGAAACCATAACATTAAACAAAACCATCGCAAGTTGAAAAAAGTTCATTTAGCTTTGAAATTTAAGTCTATTAGATCAGGTGCCTCTAATTTATTGTGATAGACCAACAAAAAAGAGCGATCTGAGAATTGGAGTGCCGAGGAAAAAGTAAGCAAACATACATTACTTAGATGAACTTGAAATCCGTCTATAGTTTATTGATTTTAAGCTTACATTCCCAAATTTTAAATATTATAGGATATACTACGATGGGATTCACTCGAACACGATTTCTGTTGTGTCGGCGTGGCATTTACAACAACTCAGCGGCTTCAATATCCTCAATATCAATTAAATCGACCATGTTAATATCCATTTCGAATTAAAACAACACAACACAATGAAAAATATGATTTAACATAAAAGAGAAACTTTGACATATCCGATTTAGTGATATAAACCATCGTTAAACTAGGGGTCGCCGAGGTTTAGCGTTAGACCATGATATAGTCCATGGTTTATCGTAAAACCACGATTTGTAATACCGTTTTTGTTTAGACCGTAGTTTAAAGAAGTTTAAACCAGGTTTTTAGTTAAACCGCTTTTTGTAATAAGACTATTTGAAACGTCACAAAATGTACCGCCTTTGTGGCCGCCGGCGCGGCGGCTTTCCGTGATTTGAGGGGTAAGGGTTCTATTTTATACCATTCGGCTACGGAACCCTAAAAAGAATACAGTCAAACGGAGAAACTCTTAATTTTTTAAGTTGGTTTTAAATAATAAAAAAATCTTAATAAAACACGGGTAGGTACGTACGTGAGTTTGTCTTTGCCAAACCTGTTTTTGACACTACCATTCATTCATTCTGTGTCCCCATCCCCTCCTCCAACCAACCCTTGCCTTTTATTCAACTTCTGTGTTTGGTAAGACTGGAAGCCTAGGCTAACATGGTTGGGAAGATTGAAGTGGGATGGGGTTGCACTCTAAAGATCCATTAGGTATGTTGCACGTGTAAACACAAACTGCTAAAAGTTCCCAACTACCTACATAATTACATTGGCTTCATGATGAACTAGAACTTGGATTCGTACCTATCATGTCACCTCTTCTCATGAACATCAATTGCTTCTATACATAATTATATGAATAGGTACGTTTTCGGTGAATCAATGCAGTAGGTAAGTAACTATGCGTTCATCAGTTTTAAATTACTTTTTCATTTTCGATTTGCAAACGTCGTTTTGTTAATAATCATATTGAGGCGATTATAGAAGACTATTCTGAGTATGCAGGCGATAGTGAGACAGGGCAGGTCCGGAGGAGCCCGTGAGGGGAGCGTGCGGCGGAGGGGGTGGGTGCCGTTACGTGTGCGCGCGCGGCGGCAGCGGTGCCACGACGCGGACGTGCTTCACTCAGTTCGTGCGCGAAAGTCGTTACCTGCGTCACACGATAGCACTATTGCCCACACGCAAACATTATTTCTACAGCACGCCAAGGCGAAACGAATCAATTCATCAGCCCACAGTATCATTGTTTGAATTTAAGTGATCAAGTGCACAGGACCCACAGGCATCTAGTGCGTTGTTGCAACCTTGTGAAGTGGTGAGAAAGCGCGTGACGTCAGAGACACCGGCCACTGTGATCATATGTTGGACGCGGATGCAGTGATGGAATGTGGCGTGTTGTTATGGTGACGTGCAATGGTGCAGTGCCTTGGATTACCTGGATTCTAGCCGCAAAGCCGCCGCAGCGCGGTTCCTCCACGGGAACCATGCGTAGAAAAAGATGAGCCAGGATGCTGAGAGCTTGGTAATATCATTTTTGTAGATCCTTAAGACACTACTTACTAACACACAAAACAGGCAATAGTATCAATTGCCAAACTTCAACTACAAGAGCTAATAGCACGATGAGCTGCCTCGCGGCTACTGACAAAACCTATTAGATCACTATCGAGAAAACTGCAGAGGCGATATCATTTTGGCTATTTATAATGATGATATTATAGAAGTAACTATACGTTGCTGACGTTGCTTAATACGTGAGTAGGTATTTACTGAAACTGGCGACATTCAAGGCTGGCCACATACATTTTGCTTAGTTGATGAAATTATTGGTTACTTAGTTATAATAACTGCAAAATTTGATAAAACTTCTGTGAGTTATTTATAACGAAATATTTAGATATTTTCCTGTCGAAACATAAATAGCATCGTATTGTATGTACCTATGTGTACACAACAGGAAAACTGAACCCTGGAACCTTTACTTATATTATATATTACTAGTTACAACATCTAGTAGATACTATAAAAGTTCACATTTATTCTTCTCTTCTTCTCCATTGAACAGTTCGTGGTTAGTGTTATAAACTAACCACGAACTGTTCAATGGAGAAGAAGAGAAGAATAAATGTGAACTTTTGTTGTGTGTATACCCGTCTTGGGCGACGATTCTGTGCGTGGGTGCTATTTCGCGCCCACAAAAGTGTACAACATATTAACATAGACCCATTTCGGTCTCGACTTATCGACAAGGTTATTGACTAAGGTTAATAAATTTAAAAAAATATCAGGCGTTACATCAATCGGAAGAAAGTGCACTTGCATGTTATAAACAGGGATTGTTTTCGGCGTGTATGTCATTCGATTTGACTTCGGCCCTCACATCTCAAAGGTCTAAGACGTGGGTTTAAGACAGTTAAATATGATCAAAAAGGACAGGGTTGGTTCTATGCACCCTGCCTGTCAATACGATCGTAGTCTGCTACAACCTTGTCTATGGTTTTAACACTACTTATATAGCCGAAATAAAAATAAATGCTGTTTTACATAAAGCCATACATTCTCAATTGCATAAAAAGTACGGCACAGATGTTGATTGCGATATTTGTTTTGTTATTCTAGCAATAACGCAAAATGTTGAAAGTGTTCGTGGGACTAGTAGCAGTGGCTTGCCACACGCACGGTTGCTCCAGTTTCTGCACCATTGTTAACTTTCAGATTTCTGTCTGTTCTATGTTAAATAGAGTAGTGTGGAAGGTAAAACGAGAAATTTATAACATCGGTTATATGGCCAATGTCACAAACTTATAATCAATTGATGCCATGGTATGCAGTGATGGTATGATCGTAGAACGCTGCTTTACATGCTTGTAAAGCAGCGTTCTACGATCATTCTCTCTTCACTTTTGGCTGAATGGTTGCTGTTAGCGATATCGGGATGCATACACTCCGCCGAAATTAAATTCGCTAGTGAAACGAAGAAGTATAAATGTGGTGAATGACTACTTGTTAGGAGGCGCATCATTCTGTATCGTAGTCGTAGGTACAATTAATGTAAAGCAATTGGCACAATGTCCCCAAGTTATTTAATTTCAACGCACAGGTTTCAAATGCATCATATAACACACCAACTAGTTTGCAAGTCTTCGAAAATGGAGATGTAGAAATTTCCCCAGGTCATCAACGCATTGCTGTTGATCTTTTCGTAAGCGTTTCTAGATGACAGCGTGAGATGGATCAAGTGTTTCTAATAAGTTGACTTGTCTAAGTTATGATTGCTCGTTATTTGGATTTATAGATTTCCACAATTTAGATTTGACTCCAAGGCCCTTTTAGTTGGCTAAGGGTGCACGAATATAGGCAAACGGGTACATACGGCATGATTAGTTACTCTAAAGCTAGTGCCTGGCACACACTAAACTTTAAGATAAATCAAAGTCACTTACCGCAGTCGATAGGCAAAGCTTTACTACTATATTTAGTGGAGTCATTTGTAAATAACTACGCTATCATGCAGTGTCTTCCCATTAATATTAAAGGCAGCTAATAAAAACTAAGTTTTTGTTAGTCTTTTGAGTTGTTGACAAGTATTTAACTGAAAGTCTCCTACTTAACGTTTGTATGCTAATAAGTCGTTTTATAATTTAGATAGTTAGTTGACGATGGCGCGCGAACATTTCGACAACCGCATTTTTCTGTAGAAAGTGAAACGGCCGGAGCCCCGGACCTTCGACGACCACTTTCACGTTACATTACGTTCCATAGAACTCTTAGTAACTCGCGTAATTATCGTTATTCTTTTTCGTAGAGCATCTTTACAAACATTAACTGTGTTAGACACCCAAAATAAAAGTACTTAGACATACGGACACAGATTTTTTTAACATGATAAATGTTTTATCAAACTAGCTTCTGCCGACGGCTCCGATTGTGTTTTTTTTTTTTTTTTTTTTAAATCTTTATTAAGTTGATTTGGGGTTTTTATCTCAATGGATACGATTGAGATAAAAACCCCAAATCAACCAACCCCATCATGCCGAACACAAGCTTCAAAAAAAAATTCTTAATTAAATTTAAAGGAGAATACTAATCAATATAGTACACCAACTCGCTAAATCTTTTTGCTAAATAAATATAAGTAAATCTATTGATATGAAGCACAAAATAGTACAAATGAAGAAAAGATTATTAATTATTAATTTTATTTTCCCTTGAGAAAAATGAGACTTTTATCTGTGAGTCACGTGATTAGAAACACCAATCAGAAAACGAGACGTCATCGTTCAATATTTTGACAGCTGACTGGTTATCTTAAGTTGGTGCGTAAGACAAAATAAGAAATAACTAACTAACTGCTTGCACTGTCTGGACAGGTCCGCTCAAATTTGCGTGGTTATTTCCTCAAAAGAATACCAAAGACATGAACCTACATGCTTCTCATATACAAATACAAATTGTTTGGACTTTAAAAGAGACGTTTGATGACAAACTCAGAGGGAGTTTGTTTCGGTGTTTCTTCTCAGAGTAGTCAGTTAGGAAATACCGGCCTCATCTAGCTAAACTAAACACGCAAAAAAACATGACGTGTAAAAGTGTTATTTATAACCAATTTACAAATAAATATATCATTTGCCAAAAACGAAAATACAAAACTAACGACACCGACTACCGAAATTAAAGTTATTTTTCACTTTGCAGTGTTTTTTGGGAGTCGGTTTAATTTTTTGGTAAAAAGTTTTTATTACAAAGTTGTCAACTCGCGGATTCACATAAAATATTAATGAATTACTACCACTAAAACCACTATCACTTAAACCTTCCTCAATCGCGCCATCTATTGGTGAAAAACCTACCAAAATCCGTTAAATCGGTAAAATAATATCTCGCACACAATTATCAAACTTACCTTAGATATAACTATTGTAACTTCTGTTTTATAATTAAGTACACGTCTTGTTCTCTCGCCGAATTTTTCAACGCAGTTTTTATAACTAATCTAGTGATTGTAGGTATTCCAAGTTTATAAGTATTTAAACACAGAGAACAACATATTTTTAAACATTTAATATAACTTACGCAACCGAAGTACGGACGAATCGGGGTTTCCCCATTGAGTGTCAGACTTCTACTGACTAAAACCGAGCAGCGGACTACCCCTGCTCGCCACCCGCAAGCCCGTTTGTACGGTGGCCGGAGATCAGCTCGTGATCCCCTACGCCCGCGACGGCTGGCGCGTAGGAAAAGAATTGTCTCTACCTCCTCTTTCGCTAGCATGACTGATTCACAGAAGGAGGCGACTGCAACCCATTCCCGCTCACCTCGCACTATTTATGTGCATGTGAAATGATGGACCTCACAGGTATTTTGCAAAATAAAAATTGTAGGATTTAATTAGTTTAGACTTAAAACAATTGTAGACTACATACATATATAGAAGAAATAATAATAGCAATGACCTCTATCTGTCAAATGTCACTCGTAAAGTACGGTTTGCAAAGATAGCTTAATAGCGAAAAATAATAACGGTTTATTTTACTTTGTTTAGCCGAGTCTCAAATCAAATTTAAAAATAATATTTAAGTCATAATTTGTTTCTTTTTATTAAACACTAGCTTCTGCCCGCGACTTCGTCCGCGCAGAAGTCGAAAATATTCCACGGGATCCCGACCCCGGGATAAATAGTATCATATGTTTGATTCCAGGACATATTTATCTATCAGTGTGCCAATTTCTTTCAAATCCGTTCACCCGTTATATCGTGATTTAATAACAAACATCCATCCAAACTTTCGCATTTATAATATTAGTATAGATATAGATTTACAATCCCAATTCAAATCATCAATTACAATTCTTACAGGCGGTGTTTTTTTTTTTTTCGAATTAAATACAATACTAATCTAAGAGCTATCAGCTCTTTAATGTCCCACGGCTGGAGAGGAGACTCGAAGGTAATGTAGGCAAATTATTTCAATATATCCCGCTGGCTAGATAGATTTAATAGAGTGTTTTTATACCGTAACTATTCGGATAATAATATAAACGTAGGTAATATTTAATGACATAATATTTAAGTAAGGGCCCTGTTTAATTTAAAACTTCTCTGTATACAATATTAGAGGTTGTTTTATTTTCCGGTAACAAAATAATCTGCTTTTCAGATGATCCAACTCGTGATAGACCAACATATAATTGCCCATTGGCTTATATTTATTAGTTTTTAATATTAAATTTTTAACACTTTAAACACTTAAATAAAAACCCTAAACTACACAGGTAATACATCTAAAAATAAACTAAAATATGGCATCCAGAAATTCGTGCGCATCGTTGTCCATTGTCCACCACATGTCCACCGGTAATGTGCCCAAAAGACTGGCGGGATTTGCTCATGGGAAAAACATTCTTTTCGTAAGTCAATGCCAACTAAAGAGAAAGTTTGTCCTTGGGACTTGTTTATAGTCAGGGCAAAAGATGTTTTTATGGGAAACTGGAGTTGCTTAAACGGTATAGGCAGGCTTGTAGGAATCATTGGAATTCTCGGGATGTGCGCCAACAGGCCAGCTCCTGGTCCGATGAGAATAGTCGCCACAATTAAGTTATCTTTTATATCTTTAATTAGTAGCCTTGTGCCATTATACAGGTTGGGCGGGCTTAAATTCATTAAAAGCATAATAGGCGTTCCAGTTTTCAAGAGCAGTTCGTGAGGTGGCAGGCCAGATGGATTCAAGGAATTTAAAAATTCTTGCGGATAATGGGCTACATCCTCGACATTGCACACTGTATCAATGGACTTGTAAATTTTGGATTGACCGGGGACTTTTTGTAAAATTAGGTTATTGATTTCATTGACTGTATTGTTTCTTGGTGAGACGATAGCCCTTGAACAAAGCCAATGAATGTCTCTATCTAATAAATATTCAAGGTCTGGATAAACTGCATCTATGAGTTGCTGCAATATATAATCCTCCTATATCTGCTAAAATATGAAATATAATTATTTAAGACGGACCAGATTGCCATACATTGTTTTCAGTTTTATGCAACTGTTTAGGCAGCGCATGCAAATAATTATATTTTAAGAGGTACAATTTTCCGACTTGCTTGACAAAGATTATAATAGCTCGGCTAATATGCATGATATAAAGATAATTTATAGCGTATAGCACTTAGGGATAATGCAGCTACATGTAAGCGAAAGAATTTTCAAAATCGGTTCGGTAGTTTCAGAGATTACCTCCTACATACAAACTTACAAATTTTACCTCTTTATAATATTAGTATAGACTAATATGCATGATATATAAAGATAATTTATAGCCTATAGCACTCAAGGATAATGCAGCTACATGTAAGCGAAAGAATTTTCAAAATCGGTTCGGTAGTTTCAGAGATTACCCCCTACATACAAACTTACAAATTTTACCTCTTTATAATATTAGTATAGATTCTTTTCTCTTATTTTCGTCGATGGTACCAATTCGTCTGAAAGTAAAAAGAGCGCATGGCGCAAAGGCCCAGAAGCCACGTCTAAATTATCAAAGCTTTATTTTTATTGTATTTTTGAAGATACGCTTGTGTTTGACCACCATCCCCGTCATCCGTCAGCCTTTAAAGCAAGAGTGAATAGGCATTTTCTGGACTCGCTCGTTCGATCGAAGACCTCATCTGACACTTACTATCAGGTGTGATCGAGGTCAAGAGCGGGTTCATTCGTAATAAAAAAAGACCATAATGAGGAAAGGGGAATAATTTTGTTTCGCTCAATATTTGTAAATAAATATTTTTTAATTTTTGTTTTGCTCACTCTACCCAAATGATTTGAAAGATATGACGTCACAATATGGCGCTAAGTCGATCTTATTATTAGTTGAAACGCACTGTATATCAACTTAAGTTAGGTCCCCCGGTAAGTTAAGGACTACGGGACCGCACATTTAAGTGCTGTAGATTTTAATATACTTATTTGTTTACAAAGTCCCAAATTTGTTCTAAAATTATTTTAATTCTACTACTAAATCTTAATTTAATTAACTATTAATTAACTATTTGTAATTTGTGAGATACGAGTGTGCTCCTTCAGTTCAGACCCACATCAAAATTCACGTTCCATGCAACATTTGTTTTCTTGGTGCCTGCACTGGGCCCCTAGTGAATGCGGGGCCCCTAGGCAGTTGCCTACTCTGCCTAATGCGTAAATCCGGCCCTGCCTACAACTCAAACCAAAATCTTTTAAACAACAGTACGAAACAAAAACATCGATAGTGTATAAATCATCAACTCACCACGCTTATTAATAAGTCATCACTTTCACGCTGTTTGCCGTTTTAGTCTAACTCCAGTCGCCTCATAGTTAAATATCATGTATTTTACTATGAGACGGCTACTAACGGCTATTAACGATTTCCAGTCACTTCTCATTTCCTACTAAAAACGATTGGGAAAATAGTATTTCAGGCAAGTGTTTTTTTAAGTTTTTGCGCGCAATGGACTCAATTATCAACATCAAATCATATGTTATCAATTAGATACAAGTTGATAACAATTTAGTCCATTGTCTTTAGTGGCAAAATAACTGTGGTAGTAACTAGTATTTGCTATTCTTATACGAGAAAGTCATTCGTAGTTCGAACACATTTGCTCTTTTTTATTAGGTTTTAGAAGTGTTCAATATTGTCATTACTTAAGTATGCTTGAGTTGGCCAAAATTGTTCAAGTGCAGTGAATACTGATGAAAGGGCAAATGGTACGACAATATCTTCTTACAACTCTTTGAGGCCTTATCCTATCTGTATACAATGTAGCCCCGTTATCAGTGTAACTTAAAAACTAATTGATTTTTTTTTCCTATTTAACAATTTATTGGCTTTCGTTATCTTAATCTAACGAACGAAAACTATCTACAAGTGGCGTGGTAGCATATCTTAGCTTAGCTTTCGATGGGTAGGTGTACTAGCTTCTTCCCGCGGTTCCGCTTGCATTTGTAGTTTTTTCAGACAAAATAAAGTAGCCATGTCACTCTCCAGCTCTTCTTACTCCACACCAAAAATCACATAGATCAGTTCTGCCGTCAATAGCATAGTTGCAGTAAGTACGCTCTATTCGATTTCGAGAAAAATGCGGTATAAGTTTTGGTGACCTACGTGACGTACATCACGTACGTTTGGTGAGATACGTGCTGAGGTCCTCTTTCATTTAAGGCTGCTCTCTCGAAAAAAGCTTGAAAAAAGCATTCAGATGAAGCAACTTTTCGTCGGCAATTACAGAGAAATTTCATCTGAAAAAAATTGTTAGTAATCTACATGATATGAACCGTAATTTGGTTTAGCCACAATTTTTCTATCGGTATCACATAATAAGAAAAAAAAATGCCAAATCACCTCCAAATCATTGAGATGAAACCATTTTACTCCTTAATTTCTTATCAAAAGAGTATAAAAAAATATACTGCTGCTTTGCAATACAAATGAAAATGATTTGGTTTTGTTACTTTTTACAAATATGTATTATTTTTATTACAATAAATTAAAAATGCGTCCAATTAAAGACTGCGTTTACATCACCCCCGCACTCGTCCACAAATTCAGTGCGGGGCGCATCGTGTTGCTAGGTGGACCTACGTCGCGTTGCGAGAGCTCAAGCACTACGAAATAATATCGTAAAATATTACGGCAAAAATTAATTTTGTAAATAGTGGAATAACTTTTTAACCGACTGTAGAAAAAGGAGGTTTCAATTCGTCTTGAACTTTTTTTTTATGATGTTACTTCATTACTCGCAGATGGCTGGACCGATTTGGAAAATTCTTTTTTTGTTTGAAAGAGTATACATTCTAGTTAGTTCCATTGTCGTCACGTTTGGATTTGATGATGGAATCATGGAGAAATCGAGAGAACTCTTCAAATATTATAGGCATACCTATAGCGTTTTGGGTATTTCTTATAGTAACTTGTTTAGTTTCTCTTGAAAAGCACCATTTGAGGAAGTAGAACTGATGACGAAGACCCCAGATGGCCATCGAAACTACTCAATAATAAGTATTTCGTGGATTGCGATTAGATTACTTGAATATAGATGTTAAGCACTTTATGCTCGTCATAATGCATATGGTGAAGTAGAGCTGATAGTGATGTACCAGTAGAACTTCTCAAAAATTAACGGCTCTGCACCGGGAAAAGCAATATTTTGTAAAAAGTGATAAGTAGTTGACATTTTGGCTTTTGTAACTAGATAAATTACAAACTGACCCACTAAAAAGCGTGAAATAAAACTTATTATCAAAAAATAGAACCGACTTTCGATTCGTCAAAAAGTTTTATTTCTGATTCTTGTTTATAAGTTAAAGAGTATTCTATGTATCTATAAGTAGTGTTAGTGTTATAAACTCATAGTATTTTACAGTTTTAGTAGTGTTTAAATTTAGTTTATAAAACATGGGAATAAGCAGAAACGAATGAAGAGAGGTCTAAATAAATATTACAAACAAAAGGGTATACATTTATTATCAAGGTAAGTTTAAAGTTTTATCTACATATTTCATTATAAACTATCGCTTTACTTACCTCGCATAAAAGTAGATAGCACAGAGTAAACGGACAGAGGGTAAGCTTCATACAACTGCGCTATGATAGGTACACTACTACAAGCAAGGCGCGTGTGTGCGCTTCGTCTGAGCGAGGCCTGGCTTGAGCCGATATGCACCGGTTTCTCTTCGTACGGACGAAGCCGCCAGTTGAGATAGAGAGACAGAGTTAAGATAATGTACAAGAGAAAGAAGAAAACTACAAAGAGAAGGAAATAGAACTAAGGAAAGAAAAATAGATTGATGAGAAAAATGAAGAAAACGAGAACGAAGAAGGACGAAAAGAAAACATAGAACAAGATTTTATATGGCTATCAAAATTTCTAAAAATAAATATATGTGAACACGGAGAAATAAATGAGGATGAAGAAGTTCAACCAACCAAAAGAATATAAATACTTGCTGAAAGAAAGTTAAATTTCAGTGAATTTTAGTTATAATCTATTTGTTTATAAAAAATGTAACAAATAATATGACATACACTAGTAATATTTATACTACCTATCTACCTTACTCTAAGTTCCTACCTACATACCTACCTTACCTACCTACCTACCATTTTTCTCTTAATAGAATCCTTCCTCAGACTATAACGAATATTCGAAAAAAAAATCCGTATTGGTCCAGCCATTCCTGAGTTTTGCGCTTAGCAACACATTTAGCCATTAATTTTTATTTATATATATGTAATTTAGTTAAAAAGATACATCAAGTTATTTACCTCATGGTTCGAGCCAGGCTGATCTATAATAGAGGTATAGTTTCTACAGTACATACTCAAAGTGCATCTATATCAATAGATAATAAATAAAAACAAAATGTGACAACTTTTGATGCGGTACAAATAAAAATGAATTTAACTTTCACGATGACTTGACCTTCTGTGATTTCGATACTCTGTGCCGAGACTAGGCGAAGCGACGACGCATGCTGGCGGCGCAGGCGTGGGCCGAGCGCGCCTCTCTTTTCTGTTGCATGCGGGTAGCGGAGAGCTGCGCGGAGTGGCGCGCGGAGAGGGGTCGTTAGCTCCGCCCAAATGGTCAAGGTTATTGGCATGAATACAAGCCTTAAGGTATCAACCATCATGATCTGATTAAAAACAAAGGATTTATCGAAGATTTTCTCGAAACCGTCTAGAGCGTACTTACTGCAACTATGCTATTGACAGCAGAGTAGCTCCTTTTTAACGTGAAAGAAAGGTCCAAACAAACTAACACGTTGTAATATTTATCATATTAGTACGGATATGGATGGAATATGTCAAATTATGATAGGTAAATAATATAAGATGCAACAGTACAGCACCTAGGCTGTGTAATTGGTGCATTAGGTCAGGGTAAGGTTAGTTCAACCATATTCTACTCTATCAAAAAGAGTACACGCGTACTTGAAGGACGGCAACGTCGCAATTTATTCATGAAAGCGTACGCGGTACAGAGTGTTTCTTTTACGTATCAATTTAACATTTTTAGTGAATATTTTAATATTAAAAAAAATAAAAACATTTTGTTTTCGAATGGTAATATTTTTTTAGCATGTATGGATGCTATACTATTGCGGGTTAACGGGAACGCCCTCTGTTAGTTAACATACTGTATTATTATTATGTATACTTACCTGTATTGTTATTATTTTCCTCTAGATCAACACAGGTGTCAGGACGCTACCTTATAGAACGCCAAATAAATGTATTGTTATCTTGATCGAGTTACCTCAATTGTTTCAGCGTATTTGTGTCTCAGCTCAGCTGCTTAGAAGCACCAATGCATGGTGATATTTACTGATATTTTTTATTTCTTATCTAAACTGCAGATCATAAATTGATTGAATATCTTATATGGAGCAGGATTAAAATAACATGTTTAATAATGAAAAAAATTCAAAATCGATAGGAATAGATAATAAAACGAGATAACTACATATCTAAGCAGGTTCAGAGTTTTCGACAGGAAAAGGTATTGTATGATGGTGGTTTACCTGATATGGTGCTGTAAATGAAATCATTTAGATTTTGTAAAGTAAACCAATGTTACCTATAAGAATATCTATCCTTTCCGATGTAATGACGTAGCTGAATGCGACGTCATGATTGTGTCGTGTCGGAAAACCCGAGAGAATCCTGCACATGCGTGGTTTCCTTGTCGCGTCAGTACTCAGTCCTCGGTGTAGTGCGATGGAGCTCAACGCGGCTCAGACGACGCGCGCCCCGCGTCGCGTGCGGAAGGCCATTACTTGTCAACGTTGGATGCCTTTACTTTACATTCAGTGACACCAAACACTTCCGATAAATCTCCATCAAATACTGTAGTGCAGTGTTTATCAGTGAACCTAAAAGTTTAAAATCATAAGTTTAGTTAATATCTTTTTTTGTGTTAAACATATATGTGACTGTGAACAGTGAGATATTTTTTTTGTCTTTTTATACGAGTTTTGAGTTCAAGTGTACATAATTTGCATGGTAATTAGTGACTATGTTAATTAGTTATGGGGTATGTAGTTAATGCCAAGAGTTAAGAGGCCCTGGTTTATTGTAATTCATCCTGTGGATGTTTTGTGTCCACTGTAAACTTATTTCATCAGCTGAGAGTTTCGTGCAAAGTACCTATACGTATTACTCTGTTACTCTGTAGGTATTATCATAAAATCTGAGAACTAACAAAATTTTAAGACAGGATCATTTGTAGTATAATAATTAATTACAATACATAAGTAAACTATAATCGTGGTTGTGAGAACTTACAAAGGTTGATGACACTTTTTATCATAATATTTTTGAATATTTGATAAATATGTGGGTTTATATTTCTCGTTTTATGAATCTCTATTAACTTTTTGGTTTGAATCAAACGTAAAGTGTTCCAAACTCGACCTTTATATCATAACAGGTTTTTAGGGTAAAATATTTTCACACATAAAATGTATTTTTGTTAACTCTCAGATCTTTTATTGGGTGATTAGTTAAAAGAATGATATGTACGATCAAGAATTAAGGAATACTCAAAACCCTTCCTTGTTGTTTGAATCGTCTGTATACAAATGAGTTAGATAATTTATGTGTAGTCAAAAGGGCAAAAACTGAGTTAAATTAGACGGATTTCTAAAGTTGTCAACTTAAAAGTGTATTTTTTGACAAATACAACTACAAAAAAAATTATACCTTATTTTAGACTCAAATGCTATCACTTTTTAATAATTTAGTACCTACCTTTGATCATGTAATGATCAGCTCTATCAGAAAAAAAAACTTATCTAATCATATCTAAATAAGCACGAAGCGTAAACATTTGTTTATAGAATATTCAAGTGAAAGAAAAAACGCAAGAATGTAAATGAACAGTGTCTATTAGTTTCTTTCGCTTTTATGTAACCTAATTCTTCCGTTCACTGATAATAAGCTAGCCTAAGTACTGCCTAGATAATGTAGGAATATAAACTTGTACAAAGGCGAGCGCACCCACAAAAAGTCGAGGTTTATATGAGCAGATAAAACTCCTTTTTGGGTAGTTGTGCAAAAAAAAAATACATTTATATTAAGGGACGTACCTATGCCAGGTAGAATTACAAAAACTTTTTCAATTCTTTGTACGATCTGCACCTGACGGTTGGTGCCGTCCACCTGTCGTTTTTACACGGATTCGGTGCTTTCGCCCGTATTTACAAGCGTTAAGGGCGATATTTCGAGCCATACAATTTGAATTTGAATTTTGAATGGAATAGCACCTGGCGGAGGCACAGCTTTTGGTCAGTGGTCGTTTAAAAACTCGTATAAATTTTCCTTAAAATGTTGGATAAGTTATTTTGTTTGAAGTTGTGTTGTTTTTAAAGTGTTTTGTTAGTTCCAGCTGTCATTTGTAATTCAAAATTGGTAAGCTAATAACTTTTCCTATCTCAATGTTTACACTAATGGCATTCTTTCAAAGCTCGGAGTGTCAGAGGTGATTGTCAAAACTTAAAAAAATAAAGGGATTGACAAACGCTGTCGATCATATAATAATATTTTATTCAGAGCCTCATGTCTTACTTAATCGTGTCAGGCAGAATACCAGTTTATCTAAAATTGCAAAATCATCAGTATACTTAATTGTAAAATCAATATCTATAAAGTCTGGTTGTATTTAATAAACAATTAGAAAACGTTATTAACCATCTGAGCAGCAATTACAGCTAATTTACGATCGAGTTAAATAAAAAAAAGAGATATCTTAAAATACACTCACACTGACCCAGTAAGGAGTTCTCATGAATTCCTCAGAAAACGTTCCAGCGAGAACCACTTTTAACTGTTGCAATTTATTGAGCTTCTAGCATTTTTAAGCATGTTGAAATTACATTTTAGGTTAAAAGGAAGAAATGTTTCAAAGTTCTAAGCTAGGACAATTTTCCCATTCTACAGACTTCTACTGAGAATATGTAATGCACCAATTTGGCTGAATTGGCCCCTTTTCAAAACCTATTAAGGACTTTACAGGACGTCGCATAAATAGGTATTTAACTATTCAATTATAGGTTAATTTGAATTGGGTTAAAACTTGCTCCTTTTTAAAGTAGTCACGCGGGAGTGAATGATGCACTTACTAAGTATCGATGCTTAAATATATCTGCTATTAAGTGAAAATAGTTAAAGTGTGTGTGCTAATTAGTTTAGCATTATGCAATAAAACGTGTTTTGTAAAAAGCGTCCCTTACTAGGCTTTGAAATGGGCAGCCGAATTGCACAAGGATTCGTTTTAACTTGCTCTGCCTGCATCGTCTACATTTGTACGTCGTATCCAAACATTTTTTTTCATAACACATAATATCTTCGTGTGACAAAAACAAACACGACAAAAAAAGAATTATCCAATGTTGTGGTACAGTCATTCCAAATACAAGTGCGTACATACATTTCGGCGATTCATTTTTATTTATATACTGCCTGATACTTGTATATAATATACCTCAATTTAATGCCTTTGTCAAGTAACAGGTATTGTGTTTATTTAAGATCCAAAGCAGCGTTGTTATTGTGCAACATGGATGTCCATAGTAAAAAGTCAGCTATGTATGGAGCGTACCTAGTTCTCGGCGGCGGGCGCTCCCTTCCTCAATTATCCAATTTCCTCCTCAGATATCGACCTACTCTACAGACATGTATTTACGACTAAGTCGTACTAATTCAACTTGCAATGCCGTAGTTATTCAGAATAGGTCGTATTTTTGCAATAAAAATAATAAATCTAATTAGGTATTGGCACCGCGTAAGTTCAGTTACTTACCTACACGTTTTCGAACCTCGTGTCGTATCAAGGTGGAAATAATTGGATATAAAAATCAAAGCAATGATTTTAATCAGATTCCTTGAACACAACCCGAGGTTTTTACGCTTTAGGCTTATACGCAGCGACAACACATTTCTAATACCTCCTCTCTATACTCTACTATACGAAGTCATAACACATTTATGTGTATGCATAACTTAATTAATGTTTCCTTAATAACCCAATGAAATGAAAGTCGAGTGACCATTCACAATGTCTAGTTATGGAAAGGCCATTCTAGAAAATTTTATGTATTAGTGGGAACCGGATGATCAGAGCTTGGTAAAAAATTTTTAGCAAAAAATAGAACCGACTTCCATATCAAAACATTACAAAGGCAAAAATAACTTTAATTTCGGAAGGCGGTGTCAAAAACGAAAATATATACAAAACTAAAGACACCGCCTTCCGAAATTAAAGTTATTTTTGCCTTTGTAGTGTTTTGATATGGAAGTCGGTTCTATTTTTTGCTAATAATTTTTTTTCACGCTTTTTAGTGGGTCAGTTTGTAATTTATCTAGTTACAAAAGCCATAATGTCGACAACTTATCACCTTTTACAAAATTTTGCTTTTCCCGATGCATAGCCGTTAATTTTTGAGGAGTTCTCCTGGTACTTGACCATCAGTTCTACATCACCATATGTATTGTGACGAGCATAAAGTGTTTAACATCCGTACTCAAGTAATCGAATCGCAATCCACGAAATACTTATTATTGAAGAGTTTCAGTGGGTACCTACTAGCGTTTTTACTTTAGAATGAAATATTTGGATGTTTTATGTTGTAACTTGTACCTAAAACATTTACAGCACAAGAAGAATATATCTTGACTACAGTTATCAGTCCTTATCTAAATCCGACCGACTAACAACTTAATCCGAGTGTCAACTGTTGTTTTACAATTAATGGCACTGTGAAATGTAAATAAACGCAAACACATCATTTTTATAGTTAAGAATTCAGGAAGTCACAGTATATTGAAGTTCTGTTTTCATTTCACAAACATTTCAATCACTTGGAAATCTTGCAACTCTTTTTTTCATGTATTTGGGTTTATCGATTCGACTATTTTCGCCCGTTTTTGACGAGGAGGAGGAGAGAGGGGGTCAAAACTGGAAAAAATCATCTTACGTCCCCTTCACCCTACGTGACCCTTTTCAGATGATCAGTGATGACTGATGACAAGCATGCTCATGACATGTTAGTGTAGTTGCAAAATTAAGTTATTGAAATAGCTATACGGGACTGTATACACGAATTTCAGTCACAATTACAACATGTCACCACTCTCCTGTGGATGGCTGGCCGGTCTCAACAATGGGATGTCCCATATCTGTCACTGAGCGTTCACGTCACATCTTTTCTAGACAGCTAAATTCAATGGCAGCTACAGTGTACCTACGTACAAAAAGGCGATAAACTGTATATTATTGCGGGGTTTTTCTACTTATTACTTAAAGCCATGCCTCGTACATATAATATGTTAATCCCCGCTAAAAACGGGATTTTATTGTAATCATTTAACAAAAATATACAATGACGCATTTGTGAAGATTGGTTCCCGGCAGAATGCGTTCAGTTTACTCATAGCAAATGATAAACAGCTCGTTGCTTGCGTGACCTTATCTTCTGACCTACACCTTGATGCTTCGTCTCGTTCATCTAATCTAAAACAGTCACTATCAATTTATTTTTAGCTACAGAGTATAATTGTTCGGTGCGACAGTTTTCATATATCTTTGTACACATGGATGACTATTACAATCGACATCTCTTATCTTGGCATTAATTACATAACCGTTTAGTTGGATGGGTTTTATTGAAGGATCCTGAGTGTTTTAAAGCACTATCTGTTTGTATTAGGCAGCGTTGCAGCGTAAACTGCGGGAGTAGTGTCAAGGAGTCGCTATGAGTGATATCGTAGATGACGACTGTGTTTCGGAGGGGCAGGTGGAAGTCGGTTGAGATGCTGGTGCGGGGGTGCGTGGGGGGTGAGCTGAGACACTCGCTGGCTGAGCGCACCAAGGCGCTGGCTGCGCAGTGCCATGCGCTGCGCTCGCCGGCGCGCGCTGACCGCAGCACCGAGCGACGTCGGAACAGGCACCGAAAGTCACAAACACGGTGGTATGTCAAAGTAAGTTCAGTCTAAGAACTTTGATTGGGAGTCCAAATCATCTATTCCTGCTGCATCTACTTCTGTCAGAAATAGTCAATTATCTGCAGAAAAAGGACTGTCACCTATTTCTGAAAACAGGAGCAAATAACTGACAAATATATCTATTATTTTGATATCATATTACCCATACCCAGTAACTGGGTTTTGTTTGTTAATACAGGGTCTTTCATTAAGCGTGTCCTATCTTTAAATTTAAATAAAACAAAGTGTGTGTGAGATATTATCGAAATTATTTATTTATTTGAAAGATGTAATGTCATTATGTGTGGAAATCATTCAAGTGTCCGCCACGGCTTCTCTGGGTGGAGCGCATGCGAGATATCCAATTTTCCATGACTTTTGCGCATAAATCAAGCTGAATTCGACCTATGGCATAGGTTATGTTGGCTTTGAGGGCCGCTGTGGTTTGTGGTTTATTCGCATCTGCGACTTAAGAAAACCCCACAAGAAAAAGTCTAGCGGGGTTAAGTCACACGATCTTGGTGGCCAGTTCACATCAGCTCCACGTGAGATGACCATGCCCTCAAATCTCTCATGCAGAATATTCAATGTGGCATGAGCTGTGTGGCACGTAGCGCCGTCTTGTTGAAACCACATGTCGTTGGTGTTCAGATGATCCAGTTCATGCCAAAAAAGTTGGTAATCATCGATCTATAGCGCTCGCCGTTGACAGTGATGGCCTGGCCAACGTTGTTCTCAAAGAAATATGGCCCGATGACGCCGCCAGCCCAAAACCCACACCAAACTGTAAATTTTTCGGGATGCATTGGACGCTCTTGGATCTCATGTGGATTGGTATCGTCCCAAATTCGACAATTTTGTTTGTTTACGTATCCATTCATCCAGAAATGGGCCTCATCGCTGAAGATAATTTTTCTGTGAAAATTACGGTCAGTTGCTAACTACTCCAGTGCCCATTCAGCGATCACACGTCGTTGTCTATGGTCGTTTACCTTCAATTCCTGGGTGAGTTGAATTTTTTACGGGTGCAGGCCCAAGTCACGACGCAAAATTCGGCAAGTTGTGGTCTGTGAAAGGCCGAGTTCTTGTGAGCGACGCGAAATCGACTGCCTGGATACTCCTGCACACTCTCACGGACAGCGGCGATGTTTTCGGCAGACCTTGCGTTTCGTTGACGTAAGGGTGTTGGTCGATCATTTACCGAACCAGTGGACTCAAATTTATCCACCACACGACGAATAGTCCTTTCGGTAGGACGATTATGGTGACCGTAAAATGGGCGAAGCGCGCGGTGCGCTGCCCGAACAGAACACTCATTTTGATAAAACAATTTTATCATTTGCACGTGTTGTTGAATGCTATAGCTATCCATGATGATTTGGCAAAACAGAATGAATAAATGACAACCAATTTGACAGATGTAGCTTCAACAAGATGGCCGCTACTAACTGTCAAAGTTCGGACGTGCCTATTGGAAGACCCGTTATTATACATATTAATCAGAAACTTAAAATATTTACTACCTACTAAGATATATACTAAATCTAACTAGGAACGTAAATAAACTCAAAACAAAATACAGACGTTGAAGTACTCCATCACATCGCTGGTCGTCAGGAAATGTGCCTAGAAGACAGACAGCATTGTCACGTTGAACGGCAGTTCTTATTCTTTGATTTTTGGAGTTGAATATCATATAAAATAACGAAATGTAAGCTGCGTTCCCAGAAGTCAAATTCCGAGAATACGAATCAGTCCTTTTAAATCATCTTTTTCACTTATTGATAAGTCACTACGATAATAACATTAATAACTTAGGATGTATTACACACCGGATATCGATGTTTGTTACAAATCATCTCAATGGATGAATCAATGGTTTCTATGATCGGTTTACGCGACAAAATGACGATCTTCGGCCGTTCGTTGACTCATGTAGGTATATGTAAATAGGTATAATAGTATCTACATACACCATATAAATGGTAAAAATGAATTCATTAAAGGCATTTTATACCGTTAGTTGGAATTATTTAAATTCTTTGGGCAGTAGACGAGTTCGTTTATTTTACTGTTTATTTTTTTTCATCTTAAAACAGGGCATATACATTATACCTACCTAGTTGAACAAGAACTTGATTGTCCTCAATCAAAGTTTTCAAATAGCTGATGTTTCGTATCTTTGACGTTTGCCTGTTATATTAGTTGCCAGAGTCTGAGATTCCAGCGAACAGTTTGTTTTCTACATAACTTAGCTGATATGACCTTGACTGAGGTAGGTAGTAGGTACTCAAACTAGTCTTAACGTTGATTGATTTTCTAATTGACATATTATATCGATGAATGAATCATTTAAATTCAATTTACACTAAGAATCAGTACAGCATCGTAAAATAATAATAATATTGTACAATCCCTGTGGATAACATTCGTTTAAGAACAGCGGAAAATTCTTGAGTTGTGTTATTATTTATTTCTGTTCGCCTGGATTCAATGAAGCCGTAGGTAAGTCGGTTTTGATTTAGAAGAATACTAAAACGAATGATTTATTAAACATGTATTGATTTTGTATGCGTTACTACATTCTGACGTCATTGGTATTTAGATTCTTGATTCACGCCATTACGAATCTGAACGCTTTTCAGTAAATACTTACTTCCTTGGGAAGTCGGTCGAAAACGAGTGATTAAGGTCCGTTTTTTGTAAAGTTTTTATTTCGTTCTGAATGATAATAATTTCGTAGCTAGCTAGCATCTGTGTTACCAACCGTGTAATGCAATAGCAACAGTGTTAAAAAGTTTTGTTAATTTTGCAATCGGTGTCAGTGAATCGTCTTATCGGGTACGTCTGCAGGCTTCGTTAGCCATGCAGGCCAAGGCTTGAGTTATGTGAGCGTCAGTGGCGGTACTGATGGCGCACGCGCATAGGAATGCACGCGGGCACAGGTTGCCTCCAAGAACGGGACAGGCTGCTATGCGGGCCCTGGATACAGGGACTCAGTTATTTGGTAAATACTTACTACCTGAAAGACACCTAAAGACTGTATCTATTGATAGCAGTAACTTATACGTCTCCATTTATCTTTTCCACAAATGTAATTCCACGCGTAATATCAACGTAAATAATCTAACTTTTCATTCCTCTTTCTTACCTTTAAAATACGAAGAATGCAGTGCTTACCTTTAATTTGTTGTGAAATATTGTTTATTCTAAGCTTACTAAACATGACTCATGTTTAGCTGTAATGTCTGCTGGTAAACCATTAATGATTAAATAATGTAAATATACACAGTACAGATTCATAACATCTACCCCGCTGAAGAGGTAGTAGTGGCTAATCTGATAATAAATATAAAAATATGTTTTGTCTACAGGGTTAATTGTAAAACACCAAAAACCTCTCAGGACTATGTTACTAACATCATAATCAACAACTTTTGTTCTATGACTTTTAAAAATCTATACTAATATTATAAAGAGGTAAAATTTGTAAGTTTGTAAATTGTAAGTTTGTATGTAGGGGGTAATCTCTGAAACTACCGAACCGATTTTGAAAATTCTTTCACTTACATGTAGCTGCATTATCCCTGAGTGCTATAGGCTATAAATTATCTTTATATCATGCATATTAGCCGAGCTATTATAATTTTTGTCAAGCAAGTCGGGGACGAGATCCCGTGGAATATTTTCGACTTCTACGCGGATGAAGCCGCGGGCAGAAGCTAGTTCGTCATATTTTAGTTTTCCAGATTTTCATAAAAAAATAAAAGTATTTAAACTGAACGCCCTAAACGCATGTAGCATCTATGCAAAGCAAAAGAAAGCGATAGTATAAATTGCCTTCTTTTGCTTCGCATAGACTTCGTAACATTTAGGGCGTTCAATTTAAATATTTTTATTTTTGTATGAAAATCTGGTGAACTAAAATATGACGAATTCTTAAAAGTCATAGAACAAAAGTTGTTGATTATGATGTTAGTAACATAGTCCTGAGAGGTTTTCAGTGTTTTACATTTAACCCTGTATATCAACACAACAGACATCCATATTATTATTGTATTATATTAGATATTACGTTCAATTGAAGAATCAAGGCACGGGGCGAAATAGGTCAGAGGGTGGGCCACAAATGTAGCCACTTGGAGGTTGTCCTTTATATAAGAATACCTACGTTATTATTATATAGCTCCGAAATATTTGAATCCATAATAATATAATACGATCCGAAAGTTTGTCTGTTACGCTGTCATAGCTAAACCGTAGAACCAATTTTGATGAAATTAGGCATGAAGACGTTTGCAGACCCAGAGTAACTGAGCTACGTAAAGTTCTAAGTTGAGCTACCTATACGTTATCTGACAAGTCTTGTACTGGCTGGACAGGCACAATCAAATCTGTGTGCATCATCAAAGATATGCTCAAACTCTGACCATATAATTAATAATTTCATATAATTTAACCGACGTATAAAAGTGATAATTAATAACCGATTTGCAAAATAAAGATAATTTAACACAGGCTACTTTAATTCGAAAATCTCTTTCTCCCTAAGGGGCTAAATAGGGCATGAAAGTTTATATGAAAAAATGTGCGAAGGAAGTGAACGTGCGAAAATATTTAAAAAGGCGATTTAAGACGACTTATGTATGTTACACTAACTATTACCCATAACAGCTGGTGTAACATAACTCATAAGTCACCTTGTATGTCTTTTTTATTATTTTGACCACAATTGAGTACCCATTTTTAGTTCTAAAGCTTGTATTTTTTTATACTTTGTTTAGTGTAGCGATAATTGTCTGAACAAGAGCGTATTTGTGTCTGACTCGTTTGTAGCACGAGTACCTACTTTAGTTGCGCTTGCGAGTTCGTATGAATCATAACCTCGTAAGTGACGAATCGTTTGTGGACAAAGGTGATCGTATTATGATAGGTACCTACCTAGTGGTTCGTGAGTTTCCCAGAAATTTGCGGCAAATATGATAAAATGTAACCATACAAACTAACATTTTCATGAGAAGCTGTTGTAGTTTTAATTGTGTGTGTGTGCGTATTGAGAGTGCCAATTAAATTTCCAAAAAGCTCCTGTGTCGCCAATATTACTAAGTATAGTCACTAGGATTTGTTAACATTAGGTATAGCTTACAGTTCAGCCTTTACTGAAATTCCCATTATTGTATCTATTTCATAGTCCTGCAATGATTTTCCAACATAGGTAAGTATAGTTAAAATTAGTAGTCATACATACTTGCAAATAATTATGATTATAATATACTAACAGACACGCAGGGCTACGCTCTCGTGGATTGTATCACGATAAAAACATAACCCTCCTTCTTTTTTAGTCGGATAAAAAGGGGCCTATATTTTTATACTATAATAATATTCCTCAAGCATCAAGCTCAATATCCAAATCCACCCAGTACTTTCGAAGTTAGTGCGTTTAAAGAAACTTTTCCGCTCTATAATATTTGTATAGATAACATGCACCTACTAATAAAGTTACAGCTAACGTTTCTACATGTTTGTTTCTTTTTGGAGTTGGAATCTTCGCGGGTCCTAAATCGTGGGGGTCGGTTTAGGGGTCTATCAGATTCGTACTGACTAATATCACCCCGGTGTTCCCTCGCCTTTTGATTCTTCATTAATGTTCTCCGCCCTGGGGCAGCTGAAGGGGTCTGAAAGACTGTAACGGACTAAAATCACCCCGTTTTCCCTCACACACTTACGCTTTCAAAGGTGCGACTGCAACTGGTGCGTGTTCCCCAGTGGACATATTTCAGAATCATGAAGTGATTGATTGATAAACATGTCGACTATAAAGAACACATCATTACTACTTTTAAGCAGTATACTCCTAATAAACTGATTCAAATATTGACACAATACGTTTTTATAACCGTTAGTACAAATAAAACCTAGAGTATACCTGGTTTAATTTGGATAAGCTTAATTATTAGATTTTCAATTACTTAGTTCTATTTGTCTTTTGAATGGCGGATATAATTATTGAACTTGGTTAATGGGGTAATTTATAAATCATCACTACATCTGTCGAAACGTCCACCAATCCGCACGTGGCCTGCGTGGTGGATACGGCCCATTCCCTCTCACAGAGAAGAGGCCTATGTCCCAACCCAACAGTGGAAACGTTATAAGTTGATTATATTATTCTGTTACTATACATTAAATAATTTCTCAAATATTTCTATTCTTTTTTGTATCGGCATCCTAAGCGGTACTGCTGTTTACCACAACCCTTGAAAATTCCAGAATTCTTGGAGTTATTACACAAAAATCAATCAAAACACTTGTATTCCTAAAATTTTGAATGATTTTTACGTTCAGTCCACTTTAACTCATCGTGGCCCCAGTTTCGGAACGCTTAGGGTAGCTGATGGAACAGGGTGGGTTTTTAATCAGTAGTAATCTAACACTCTTTTCTGCTCCCTCCACACAGAGCGGGAAAAGCCATTCGATGATTTTCCTACCCGGAAAATAAAATGTGATGTGCATATACACATACCTAGAAATGTAACTAGGTTTTCATCTACAACAGCTTTATATCAGGATGTGCTATTCTCGGCGTAACGTTGAGAGTCAACAAACTAAAATAGGTCAGCATGGTGCTTCATGCACGGAGGATGCTTCAGTTCTAACGAACAACCACCTGACCACTAATTGCATGCCATTGTAACATTTATAAAACAACATGGTCATTCTTCTTTGTTGCTTTATGTTATCACATAGCTGTGTTATCTTTAGAATGACAGATTCACAACATTCAACTTGATGAATTAGTCTATGATCGGATTTATGGAACTATATCTGTCTTTCTGTGATTGGTTCTTCTACGGTACCTATCTAAAAGCCAAAATATTTATTATCATTGTGAGAGTACAGCTGTCAGTCTGTTACACTTTCACGTCTAAATCAACTGATTTAGACTTGAAAGTGTAACACCCACCAATTTTGATATAATTTTGTGTAAAGTCAGATTAGACCTTGGGAAAGGACATAGGATACTTACTTCTTTTTCTGAAATAAGAAAAAAGCGTTTGAGCGAGTAAAGCTGCGGTCAGAAGCTAGTACTTACCAGAAAAAAATTCTCGTCTATTTTGTTTTGTCAAGGTCGTCAGTTTAAACATGATTATTCTGCCACGCTAGCGACAAATACAGCAAGTATGTTCTGCACCATAACTTCATAAGACACTCACTGCCCCAAGTAACAGTAGGTCAATAGTTACAGTTAATTTCAGCGAGTTACCAGGTTAATTAGTAGGTTGCTAATCACTGCGATTGCATACCTATTGTAAGTAGTGGGTCACCCGGTGTCTGAGGTGGCTTGAGGTCGTTGTCACCGTGACTATTCGGTCCGATGGACGATCGTATCGATTGCAGAGGTGCCGACGAACCCAAGCCTCCTTAGACACCGGCTTATTTTTATGACTACGACTATTGAACTTCATTTATTCCCCTCGTAAAGAGAAATAAAGTTATGGAGTTGGCAACTGCGGTATTGTAACACTTTAATCGAAATAAAGTAGGCATTTGTTTGTATTTTCATTGTGACGGACGCGCGATTATAACAATGTTGAATGCTCATGCAATTTCCTTTCATTCACGACTTAATCATCACTTTTAGGACCATTCCGTATATAGGTACTTGCCTGGTAATCGGGCTTCCATTATTATCTTAATATAATTTCATGTGATTTGAATTAAATTGTCATAAACATAGAGAGAGTTTGTTCAAAGTACGTGCTTTAAATGTTTCTTGTAAGATTTCACCATACAAGTAGTAACTTCTTACTGCTTAGTATGTAAACTGTGGTGTTTACGTTGAGACGAGCGTGGAAAGTAAGAAAATGTGTGCAGTGCTGTTTTTCAAATAAAGAATAGTGGGAGTACTCGTCTGTATGGACTGTATGAGCTGGTTGTGTAAGCCGCGGCGGCGCGCAGTGCAAAAGGAATGACCGACATTTCTTTACATCGGTGTCAGCTTTTGCTTGCAAAATGCGGAGGGTTGTATCTTGCGGCATTCATATGAATAGTCATGTAGCGTTGGGTACTCGCTGCCAAGTTCGAAAGCTAAGTGCGATGTATAGTGTTTGAAGTTTGCATAAGGTTGCCAACGACGGCACTGTCTTGCCCAACAGTTAGTGGGTGTTTGTTCCGGGTAGCATCAGACGCGGGCAGGGCGCGGCGCCGGCCAAGCGCGTCCGTCACGCAGCACGCCTGCCCCGCGTGCCCGCGTCCCCGTCGCACAATGCCCTCCGACTTCACCGCTGTCCTTTGTTTAACAACAGTTTTCTAATACCAACGACCACTTTTTGTCCAAAGACACGGTTCAATGTTTGACTTAAAAGTAGAACATTACCGACTTCTATTTCCTGGGTAGACGGATACGTCCATTAAATATTAATATTTAAATTTAGTCTGCGGGTCATAGGTATCACGCGTTTCTTCATTCTAATTATTTAACAAAGTTGATCAAGCCAATGAGCAGTCGCTTCGAATGGCTTTGAATCAGAGTGAGTGCACTCTGGGTTTATTTGAAGGAGGTGCGAGGGCGCGTACGTGTCAAAGTGTCGCACGTCTGCGTGGGAGAACGGTACAAAGGACCTCTTGAACACTCCAATAAGTAAATGGATTAGTAGCGTAATGGGCTTTTTACTTGACGAAACCGATATCAATCTGATCGTGCCATCAACCTTTTCTTATTTATAGAATACGTGTCGCACACCAGTAGGCACACAAGTCACTTTTACAAGCATTTAATTTGCCCGTAACCTAATCAAAACATCAATATTAAAATGTGTAAAAATAGCAGAGGTTGGGTAGTCTCGTAGTAGCATAAGGGTTGCAGACGTCACTTTATTATACTGGCGCCTGATGACGGTGTGGGTCAGAGGGAGTGCGTCACTCGGGAGAGTCAGTCGGCTGTCGTGTCTGCTGTCCGCTCCAACTGCCGTTCTATTTCAGGCTCCGACGCATATTGCCATCCCAGTCTCATCACGTTTTATTGCGTTCACATAACAACCTACGGCATAATCGTAGAGAGGGATATAAGAAAATCTTTAGCTTGTTAGCATTTTCTCGAGGGCAATAATCTTATCTAACTGATATAGGTGAGTGCGGACTGCCAATGTTATGAGATATAATGAAAATACCTTACGTTGTTCTGAGAAATATTGATTTTATCCGTTGTAACGACGTCTTTGATATTTTGCGTACCTAGCATTGCGAAATTCGTTGCGAATTTTTTTTTTTTTCAAATTGTGCGAGTTTGCTTTATATTATTCCAAGATATGCTAATCCGATTATGGTGGCAAAAATAAAAAGCTACGCTTTGATATGATTTCAAAATACCATTTTGAACGAAAATCTAATCAATAGCCAGCTGTCAGTTGCTACCAAGTTATATGCCTAAAAAGCATTTGCGAGGCGCAGTAGGTACTTGTTTCATGAACAGCAAAATCCAATGTTCATTTGATACGGCTAATTGTTTTAATACGACGGCGTAGACTGACAGTTGGCGGTAATTGAGTAGCACGGTGTTAGCGACGAGGGAGGTAGGTACGCGGATGGCAAGGAAGTCACCCGACTTAGGTCATACGCTATGTTTAGACTACCTTGCTGTATATTGCATGTCCAATCGATATTGCTACTCACTGCTAACTTTCTAACAACTATAGGTTAAACTAGAATAAAATCGACGTTTACCTCGGGACCTATATTCATAAATACTATTCATAATACACGCCGTAATGTCTACCGATGCCGATTACTCATCATGGTGACTTTGCACTATGCAGTAAACGATATTCCTTGACATCCCGCAGTAGATAGCGTGCTAGTTCTTCGCGTAGGTACCTTGCATTTTGTAACAAAACGTTAACCTTGGATAGGTACCAATTTCGATTAAATCCGTCTTTTGTGTTTTGACATGAAAAAAGATTTCTTTTGTTTTCTATGGTTTCATAAGTCTGTAATAGTAAACACAATTGGATTTGGACGTAAATCGGCTCGAGTCCTAAATTCTTCGTAGTATCCTTAAAAGATTTTGTTAGAAGGGTCTAATGCTTAGTCATGAGAGATTTTTCAAGCGATTGCGCATTTGTCATGGGCTCCAGATTGTTATATGTGTGGGACGATAATCCATGGAACCAATTGAGTATTGTTGCTTGTCACATCGATCGCTGAAACGTTCTACGGAGAATACGGCGTTTGGCCACCATCTCACCTGATGGTAAGTGATTATGTAGTTGAAGATGAAGCACGCTTACCTAGAAATAACCTATTCACTCTGGACTAAGTTTATAGCTATCAGGAAACACAAATTTTGGCAGGGAATTCCACTCTTCAGCTATACGCACAATGAAAGTATTCCTAGAATGTTTTGTGCGTATGGGTGGGATGTCCACTATGTAACGATGGCGCATCGCCGATCGTGTTGTAGTCCGATGATGGAACGGGCTTGGTGGAATTAGATTGTGGAATTCCATCGCACACACCTCGAAATGCCGACCGATAGACTTGCAACACGTTGCCGATGTTAGGGCTCTGATGCTTTGTATCGACCAGTTCCTCGTTGCCAATGAGCCTCTGAGTTATTTGTGAGTATCAATTGTTATTCAAATAACTATTACGTTGTGATACCATAGGCTTCATATTGCCAGTTCTGTTGTCTGAATCTATACAATCTCTATCATGTTTACCATTTGGGTATCATGAAGTCTCAATAACAATAGTTGCCTTACTCGTATCAAGGAGACTCAATTTAGTATAGTACGTCAGGAGTACTAAAACAAGTTAGTTTCTGTCTGAAAGGTTAACGTCTAGGAAAATTGGGAGACAACCATCAAAATTGTAGTAGTTACGTAGTATATTGGTACATAAGAAGGAAAGGTCAGGCGAGGTCAGGCGGCGCCGGCTGGGCTCCTGGCGCGTTGTCAACTCCTGTAAAACCGCACTATTTGTACATATAATGTAGCTACCTACAGATGTTTTGGAGTTACATTTCGGATATAATCATTGTCCAATTAAGCCAGTGACTTTAGATAATTCTACCAAAGGGCCCTTAAAACCAAGGGGACCTTTGTAAAATTAAAGTAGCAAATTAAAACTATTTTTCTCCAGGCTGCGGTGCTCTAAGATAGCTCTGATCCATATTCACTGCGGTTATTGTCTATATGTACCGGATCCGAGGCCTATTTAATAATTGTTAGACTAAACAATAGATTCGTGTTTGACCACAATTTAAGAATAGAAAGTTATGGTGAAACGGTGGAGCGTGGAGCACGCTTACTTATAATACACTCTTGACTTGTAGACCCCTATATAGTATGTATGACACTAGAGGTCAGCGTTATCGATATAATGTCTCTAATTTAAGAGACATATCTAAGGTTAGTAACACTAAAATTATTTTGGCTAGTAGGTGTAGATTAGCATAAAGAGAGCTTAATTAAGATGCATTAAGCTCTCCTTATGCTAATTTAGGCGTGTTTACTTAAACGTCTTAAAGTATTGAAACAATTTCAAAATATACGACTTCAGCCTCTTGTTACCTTATTATTCATGATACTTCGGGTCCGCCTAAAATGTATTTTTCTTCCATTACTAAAGGTTGGTATTTTGTTTAAGTAACAAGTAGTCTTATTTACATTTGAAAGTATATTCTCCTTCATAGTCTGTAAAAAGTGTTGTGTGTCCATGTATAACATATTTATGTATGGTTAGGTGTTCATTTCAATTGATCGCAATAACTTCGTAGTTGAGCAGGCAAGTTATTAATCGGCTGATTGGGTGCGCGCGAGCATATCGCTTCACGAGTCACGAATCAATAAGTACTTACGATAAAAGTTATTTTCTTTCCTAATCTACGCTGTTTGCTTGTAAACAGTTTAAAAGAAATGTTATCGATGTGTAAATGTTGATTTAAGAATTAAGTTTGGTGGCATCACTCTGCTCTACGCAACTAATTAGTTGCGTTGAGTTGTGATCAGTTCAAAGTTAGTTTGTACTTGACTGTAGACACTTTTAATGTTTAGTGCCCGCTCGTCACCTTTTATTATGTTTACCTTAGGTAAATAAAACTATTTACCTAAGGTAAACATAATAAAAGGTGACCTTGAAAGATGCAAAAAAGGCTCGCCGACATAGACAATCGAGAAATAATTTTAAATGTCTTGAGTACTATGAAATGTGGATTTTTAGGGTTCCGTAGCCGAATGGCAAAAAACGGAACCCTTAAAGTTTCGACATGTCTGTCCGTCTGTCTGTCTGTCCGTCCGTCCGTATGTCACAGCCATTTTATTCCGAAATTATTAGGACTATACATGTAAAACTTGGTAGGTAGATGTATTCTGTGAACCGCTTTCCGATTTTAAGAGAAAATTTAAAAATATTTAAAATAAAGGGGGCTCCCCATACATGGAACTGAAACAGAAAATATTTTTTTTTTCATGAAACCTATACGTGTGTGATATCTATAGACAGGTCTTTAAAAATGACATTAAGGTTTCTAAAATGACTTTTTCATAAAGTTAATTGTTTAAAAGATATACGCTTCCAAAGTGGTAAAATGTGTGTCCCCCCCTCTAACTTCTATAATAATGAAGTGAAAAATCTAGAAAAACCCTATGTTGTAGATCTTAATGTAAACTTTCAACCAAAATTGGTTTGAACGAGATCGAGTCAGCAGTTTTTGAGATACAGTATATTTTCTAAAACCGCAAATATAACTTTGTAATTCATACAAATACTATGAAAAACAAAGTTATTTGGCGTAGTTGTAAAAATTGTAAATAAGCTAGTTTTAAGAAAGTTGTAAGGTTTTTGTTTTTTTTTTTCAATAAATATTTTAAGTACCTATATTATATTTATTATAGTTACTACGGAACCCTTCATGGGCGAGTCCGACTCGCACTTGGCCAATTTTTTCTTCTTTTGAATCTGTCTTTTCGTAGGACGTAGTTGCAAAAAGCTTGTTGATTGTTGTTTTTGTGTTCATTAATCATCTTCATCCAAAACTGCAATTTCGATTCTTTATACTTTTTGATGGTTTTCCATGGTTTGCACTACTTTTGAAACGCCGAAACCATCGTTTACACCTATTTTGCGATATAGCATATTTAACATAAGCTGTTCAAAGTGATCGTTATGATTCAGCAGCAGTTATCAAGTGAAAAAAAAAAATGGATGCGTTCGGCTAGTGGTCTTTATCAGGTATTTTCGACAAAAGCATTGAAAACAGAAACACAACACTGCCTATGTAAAGACTTGCGCGCCACTCTTTTTAACCGACTTCAAAAAAAAGAGGTTCTCAGCTCGTCTTGAACTTTTTTTTTTCTGGACCGATTGAAAAATTCTTTTGCGTTTGAATGGGTATACTTTGTAGTTGGTCCCATTGTTACGAAATCAGGATCTGATGATGGGATCTTGGAGAAATCGAGGTAACTCTTCATATATTATAGGCATACCTATAGCGCTTTAGGTATTTCTTATAGTACCTTGAGCAGTTGCTTCCGAAAAGTACCATTTGGGGAAGTTGAACTGATGATGAAGACCACAGATGGCCACTGAAACTACTCAATAATAAGTATTTCGTGGATTGCGATTCAATTACTTGAGTACGGATGTTAAGCACTTTATGCTCGTCACAATGCATATGGTGATGTAGAGCTGATGGTCAAGTACCAGGAGAACTCCTCAAAAATTAACGGCTATACAACGGGAGAAGCAATATTTTGTAAAAGGTGATAAGTTGTTGACATTATGGCTATTGTAACTAGATAAATTACAAACCGACCCACAAAAAGCGTGAAAAAAAATTTTTAGCAAAAAATAGAACCGACTTCCATATCAAAACACTACAAAGCCAAAAATAACTTTAATTTCGGAAAAAAAATAAAAGTGTGAAAAAAATAAAGAAAATCCAAAACCAATAACACCGACTTCCGAATTAAGATGCATTAAGCTCTCCTTATGCTAATTTAGGCGTGTTTACTTAAACGTCTTAAAGTATTGAAACAATTTCAAAATATACGACTTCAGCCTCTTGTTACCTTATTATTCATGATACTTCGGGTCCGCCTAAAATGTATTTTTCTTCCATTACTAAAGGTATTTATGTGGTATTTTGTTTAAGTAACACAAGTAGTCTTATTTACATTTGAAAGTATATTCTCCTTCATAGTCTGTAAAAAGTGTTGTGTGTCCATGTATAACATATTTATGTATGGTCAGGTGTTCATTTCAATTGATCGCAATAACTTCGTAGTTGAGCAGGCAAGTTATTAATCGGCTGATTGGGTGCGCGCGAGCATATCGCTTCACGAGTCACGAATCAATAAGTACTTACGATAAAAGTTATTTTCTTTCCTAATCTACGCTATGTTTGCTTGTAAACAGTTTAAAAGAAATGTTATCGATGTGTAAATGTTGATTTAAGAATTAAGTTTGGTGGCATCACTCTGCTCTACGCAACTAATTAGTTGCGTTGAGTTGTGATCAGTTCAGTTGTGATAAGTTAGTTTGTACTTGACTATAGACACTTTTAATGTTTAGTGCCCGCTCGTCACCTTTTATTATGTTTACCTTAGGTAAATAGTTTACCTTGAAAAATGCAAAAAAGGCTCGCCGACATAGACAATCGAGAAATAATTTTAAATGTCTTGAGTACTATGAAATGTGGATTTTTAGGGTTCCGTAGCCGAATGGCAAAAAACGGAACCGTTTCGACATGTCTGTCTGTCTGTCCGTCCGTCCGTATGTCACAGCCATTTTATTCCGAAACTATTAGGACTATACATGTCAAACTTGGTAGGTAGATGTATTCTGTGAACCGCTTTCCGATTTTAAGAGAAAATTTAATAAATATTTAAAATAAAGGGGGCTCCCCATACATGGAACTGAAACTGAAAATATTTTTTTTTTCATGAAACCTATACGTGTGTGATATCTATAGACAGGTCTTTAAAAATGACATTAAGGTTTCTAAAATTACTTTTTCATAAAGTTAATCGTTTAAAAGATATACGCTTCCAAAGTGGTAAAATGTGTGTCCCCCCCCTCTAACTTCTATAATAATGAAGTGAAAAATCTAAAAAAAACCATATGTTGTAGATCTTAATGTAAACTTTCAACCAAAATTGGTTTGAACGAGATCGAGTCAGCAGTTTTTGAGATACAGTATATTTTCTAAAACCGCAAATATAACTTTGTAATTCATACAAATACTATGAAAAACAAAGTTATTTGGCGTAGTTGTAAAAATTGTAAATAAGCTAGTTTTAAGAAAGTTGTAAGGTTTTTGTTTTTTTTTTTTTCAAATAAATATTTTAAGTACCTATATTATATTTATTATAGTTACTACGGAACCCTTCATGGGCGAGTCCGACTCGCACTTGGCCAATTTTTTCTTCTTTTGAATCTGTCTTTTCGTAGGACGTAGTTGCAAAAAGCTTGTTGATTGTTGTTTTTGTGTTCATTAATCATCTTCATCCAAAACTGCAATTTCGATTCTTTATACTTTTTGATGGTTTTCCATGGTTTGCACTACTTTTGAAACGCCGAAACCATCGTTTACACCTATTTTGCGATATAGCATATTTAACATAAGCTGTTCAAAGTGATCGTTATGATTCAGCAGCAGTTATCAAGTGAAAAAAAAAAATGGATGCGTTCGGCTAGTGGTCTTTATCAGGTATTTTCGACAAAAGCATTGAAAACAGAAACACAACACTATGTAAAGACTTGCGCGCCTCTCTTTTTAACGGACTTCAAAAAAAGGAGGTTTTCAACTCGCCTTGAACTTTTTTTTTTCTGGACCGATTGAAAAATTCTTTTTGCGTTTGAATGGGTATACTTTCTTGTTGGTCCCATTGTTACGAAATCAGGATCTGATGATGGGATCTTGGAGAAATCGAGGGAACTCTTCATATATTATAGGCATACCTATAGCGCTTTAGGTATTTCTTACCTTTTTTAGTACCTTGAGCAGTTGCTTCCGAAAAGTACCATTTGGGGAAGTTGAACTGATGATGAAGACCACAGATGGCCACTGAAACTCCTCAATAATAAGTATTTCGTAGATTGCGATTCGATTACTTGAGTACGGATGTTAAACACTTTATGCTTGTCACAATACATAATTATGGTGATGACCTGATGGTCAAGTACCAGGAGAACTCCTCAAAAATTAACGGTTATGCATCGGGAAAAGCAATATTTTGTAAAAGGTGATAAGTTGTTGACATTATGGCTTTTGTAACTAGATAAATTACAAACCGACCCACTAAAAAGCGTGAAAAAAAATTTTTAGCAAAAAATAGAACCGACTTCCATATCAAAACACTACAAAGCCAAAAATAACTTTAATTTCGGAAAAAAAATAAAAGTGTGAAAAAAATAAAGAAAATCCAAAACCAATAACACCGACTTCCGAAATTAAAGTTATTTTTGGCTTTGTAGTGTTTTGATATGGAAGTCGGTTCTATATTTTGCTAAAATTTTTTTTTTCAATTCATCACTTTAGGTGTCAGAAACTTGTTTATGGCACAGAAATAGCATTATTATTGTGTCCAATTTTTATTGAACTGGTTAAATCCGTATTTCATACGTGTGCACCTGGTAGGTATGCTGTAATTTTGTTGTATGGTTGTTGTATGACATTGCAACCTTCATTCGTCAATATACTAATTTATCTAACATCTAAAACTATACCTACGTGTGTTTTTTATATAAATACTTTCATGAATAAGCAAAATATGCTTATCCTCGCTAGAACAATGAATTTGCCTGCCCAATTTATTGTGTGAGATCGTTGTGTAGGCAATTTATTCTGAAATTGTTGGCTTTATGTGCAGGGTTATGGATCTCTATTATTTCGCAAATGTCAAGAGCTTACGAATTTGCATTACATTAGGATATCAGCGAAGGGCAGGTAATATCTGATTTTTGTTGTGAATTCGATAAAGAATCGAAAGTCAGTGAACATGTTACAAATTAAGGCACAAACTATGCACATTTCTATTGCTGATTGCTGATGAGTCCACAAATGATAAACCTTGTCCTTGAAGCTTTAAATATTGCAGTATTAGTACTCTATGTTAGTACGCTATGTAAAGGTACAGGGTTCTTATAAGCGATTAGTTGCAGAAAGTGATTTGTAAGTAAACCTATTGGATGTGCGTGTACTTGCTGGCGCAAATAGGATTATATTAAGGTTGTGTAGGTACATGTAAGCCTGTTTGATTCGGCTCACACATATGTGTGGCACGTGTTGTCGTGTTATGAAGCTAACACCTGGGCGCCGAGCGGCCGGCGGCGGCGGGCGTCAGTGACGTGCTCTATCGGAGTTTTTCACGCGATCTCTCCGCGAAGAGAGCAGTCGTCGTGCGCGCGCGCTGCAACGCCAGCGCTTCTCTATTACCTACATTACATATTTTGCAAACTTTTATTGTTATTATTATAATTGAGTGTTGTTATTACATGTATCGTACAGTTACGCAACGCATTTTCAAAATCCAGTAGTACCGACCCAGCAGTAACATTCTCAACGTTAAATGTGTGAAAGTTCGATAAACTGTTTTAATTATGTGATATCCATGAAATATGCAAATTCACGATTTCATAATATCAACGTACTAAAATGTGACGATAGTTACACAATGTATTAGACTGTAACGTAGCACTTAAATGGACTTAATGGTAGAAAACTTGATGTTATCGAGGGAGAGTTCGTTTTGGATCATTTACCTAGTGTCAGTGATTAAGAGGTGACAGTGGAGTTTAATTGCGTTAACCGATTAAAAGTGACACTACGTAACTTTTGGAGTTGGCTCTGGAGCCGGATGCCAAGGTGGACAAGTGTGCCGCTGTCGGCGTCCGCTGCGATTTCTCCCGCGTCACGCACGTCCGCGCTGATCGCATACTCGCTCGCCTCTCGCCGCTGATTGATCCAATTACTGAATTACTGGATTTGCATGTAGAGGTATCGTAGCGGTGTGCTGTGCAGCATCTAGTGAAAGTGAGCGTGATGTGGGAAGCGCTCAGCTGAGGTGACGTCGCGTGACGTCGCCGACATGGGCCATGTGGAGGATCTGCGGCGTCAGTAAGGCCGAGCCCGCGCTGTTCGCTCGTCACCTAGACGATGATTATGTAAGCCCTCGCTGTCGCAAACAACGCATGCCTACAACCAACAACACTATTATGACATGCTTCTTATCTTTACACCTAAACACGTTGTTGTAATGCACTTATTAGGTGCATATAACTTGAAGCTGAAAACTTGCAGCTACGCATACGTTCAATTGGTGTCATATGAATTTAAAGTGATAATAATGTCTCCAACCTCTAAATATTCGGTTCAAAAGAATTGTACAAATTCATTACTTGTGCCATTAATCACCTTCGCCGAAGCGGAAAATATAAGTGGAATTAGTTATCTTCCTAATTTGAGTCATCATATTCATCATGTTGATGTAGGAAAAGCAGAACTGAGTAAGGGTGTGACTAGATTGCAGTCGCTCATCTTTAATTTTTGTGGCGACTATCAACATCTGTCTAGACACTCCCTTATACTTTATGAAAGAATGTTATAAGTAAGTTGGTGTTGACCTATTATGTTGACCTGTTGGTGGTGTGTTCCAGCAGCCGACATGGCGGTTGTGGGGCGAGGAGCGCGTCGACGGCGCCATCTACACCGTCTACCTCAAGAAGGTTCGCTACCATCGACCGACGAGAAGTGCTTCGAATAGTGTAAGTATTTAAATCAACTTCATAAAGTCATCAGTTCATTCTCTGACAGACAACACAGCAATTAATGATTTAGCTTGAATTTTCAAAAACATATCTACCATTATGGGATATCTATAGGTACTTAATATTATAAAGCGGAAAAGTTTATTTGTTTGTTTGTTTGTTTGCTTGAACGCGCTAATCTTCGAAAGTACTGGGTGGATTTGGATGCAATTTGGTATAGAAGTAGCTTGAAGCATGAGGAAGGTTATAGGCTACTTTTTTCGCGACTGCAAAAAAGGAGAGTTATGTTTTTACCGTGATAGAATCCACGGGAGCGAAGCCCCGCGTGAGTACTAGTCGTTAATAAAGGTCGGCTTTTGTAATTATAAAAATATTAATGTAAAGCACTTCATATCAAATTCTTCATATAAAATAATAAGTTTCACATTGGCCTAAATGGGCACTTAGAAGCTGTCAGAAGCTAGTGCACGGTTCCAATTGGTCGGTTCTTATGTAGAAGAATTAGCAAGAAACTCTTTACAAAACTCATTACAAACTTAATCGACTTTTTGACTAAACAAATGTAAAAAAAATACAAAAAAGAAACACGAAAGTGAAACTGTTAATAGACTTTTCGTACCTATTAAGCTACATATATGATGATAATATGCACATAGCGTAGTTACTAGTGCAGTAGGTATTTAGTGCCCCTTCCGAGTAAAAAAAGTCCCAAGCATCATCCCGGTCAGACAGCACTATAACTTAAATGTAGACTAAAAGATTCTTATAGACCCATCATCATAACAGATAACGAAACCGTCGCAACTACTTTTGAATCACGCTTTTCCAGGTGTGAATAACGATGTTAAATATTAATTAGGATCGCATGTTATTACAATGAACATTTACACAATATACGTAACCAAGACAATGTAATTATAATGAATTAATGAAGTAGGTATGCTTGTTTGTTTCGTACTCACTACCGTGACTTGATGACCTATGAGGAATCACTTACGCTGGCGCTTGCTTACAGCATACCTACATCGGTATATAAACGTTTCAGTAAGCAAATAGTACAATATTTTTGTACTAATCCGTAAATAGACTAGGCCAATGTGCTGTTATAAGTACAATTTGTAAGCTATTATAATAATGTATGTAGGTATTTTCATTGTTTGAATCTTTCAGTTTTCACAGCGTGACCGAAGTATCATCTCTACTTCCCTATAAATGCGAAAGTAACTCTATCTGTCTGTCTGTTACACTTTTACGTCTAAACCACTTAACCGATTTCGATGAAATTCGGTACAGATTAGACGTTGGAGAATATGTCTTTCTCCAAGGTCTAATTTTACTCTAGACTTACTATAGGTTACTTTTCCCTGTAAAAAAAACTTTATACGCGTCCGAAGTCGTGCGCAGATGCTAGTTACGTATTATGTATAATCCATTTTTTTAAAGAGAACTAGTAATGTGTAAATTCACATTACTAGCAAGCATTCTTAGCTTCAATTTACTAAATAATAGGTATTGAAATTATTGATTAATTAATAACTTTGAGCTGGTGAACTACATATAAAAGTTGACGATAAACTCTATTAACTCGCTATGTTCATTACTCAATTTCGTTAGTTTTGATTACGCTATTGTAATTCAGTGAGTAATGTTTAGTAATTACTTGTTGTGAGCTAATAGCTAGCTGACATACGATTACTATGTATCTACTAACAGATTCTTTACATCGAGGTAGCCTTTCATAGTTTTTATGTTCATAAATAACCGTGATAATATTTGTTGAGTTTTCTATTGTGTTCGTTTGTGCATTACGTTACTGTTCCGATTTACGGTACGCGATAACATTTAGTTGAGTTCATAATGGCTATAAAACTTTGCGGATCAGTCACAATCTGGATGGATATATTCATGTTTATACTTGCTGTACATACTGTTGGCTTCCCGGATGGCCGACAATGGTGTACAAGGTTGTACATCACAATTACTGACTGTCATTTTGGCGTGTACCATACAATTATAATTCTTTAAAAACGTGTATCTTTTAATTAGTCCGCTCTGTAATGTACCTGTAGTTTATCACGATCTGTTTATATACCTGGCAATGTGACGATTGAAATGCGCAAGGACGATTGAAACACATGGACCATCGCAAATGTTTGTTATTGTAGTCAAGTCAAGGCAGCATTGCAGAGTGACAAAGTTCGTATGGTGCATAATTAATTAATTACCCAAACGACATTTTTGTTCATAAAACAAGTAAAGACTTATTTTGTAATCAAAATATTTGAATCACCAACTGGATAACGATTAAAATTGTAATAATTATAATTTCATTTTAGATTTTATTGATATTTCTTGAATGAATATAGGATGTAGAAGAATGTTCTAATTTCTCTTTTGTAGTTATTTATATATCATACCAAATAATATTGCCATAAAAATTGGAAGTGGGCATACTACAAAGTTTTTTGCAGCTGGTTGAGCTGGTTCCATTGACTGTTTATCTTGGCAACTCACTGTTGTTGTCTCTTGTGCCGAGCTATCGGAATGGGGTTTTGTGTCTTTATCAGATCGCAAGCCGCCGCTGTGGCGCTTTGAAGTTACATATTATATTGGCTACAGAGTCAGCCAGCTATGTAGCTAGAGTTATTCTGATGCTTCAGATGTTAGATTTAGAATCTAGTAAGCCTAAAAAGTTGGCGATTTCCTTTGGCATAGCACCAAACTGTTCACACTGATAAGTTGAACCGCGAATTTACTCTTTTGGGAGTCTGGTAAAAGCGGTAATTTGTTGCCATTTTCGAACAAAAAGATTTTTCGAGAATAGTAGAAAAATAATAAACGCATGTTTAAAAACTGTTTCTCGGCCACAACAGGAGTAAAAGCGAGTTATTTGGTTCACTGTTTATTTTAAAAGGCCATTAGGCATTAGAAATTGGCTGTAATTGGTTTCCTATTTAATGTCAATGAGTTACAAGTAACCCCATAGTAAAACTTTGTGACTACATCGTACGAGTCAAAAACAATGTAACTTCCAATGAATAGTGAGCTAGTTTTCAGAAAAGTATTCTGCTACGTTGAACAAAATCCGTACATACTTGACTTGGGACTGGCAACTGTTGTTTTGTATTTACCTACAAAACAACAATAAAGCAAAAAAATGCAATAAAGGTTAATAATAATGGGGTTCTCCCTATTCATGTTAATAAATTGGATAGGTTCAATACAAAAAAATGCTTTCACGTGGTATTTATATGGGCTGGCCGTTAATATAGCAAATTGGCACTTGAGTCAAACTTGATTGCTTTTATTTGTGTCAGACTGATAAATACGCGGATAAACCTATTATTGTATTTCAATATTCATTCATCACTTTTTCAGCAATGTGGGTAGAATTTTATTTATATTACTAGCAATCTTGTTAACCCCTCCAACTAAGCTAAACATGCTTGTGTCTGGAGTGGGTTCACGGCATTAGTTTAATGGGTGGGGTTCGAACCTGCGACCTCTCAATCACAAGTCCAACACCTTAGCCATTAGGCTAATATAGTACGTATTTGTATAATTTTTTATTGATATTTTTTTCTTTTATAATATTTTAGCTAATTCAGCTCAAGACTTAGGATTTACTTTTTGTTTACATTAAAAAAAAGAGAATAGTATTGTGGGTAGAATTCACATTACTAGCAATCTTGTTAACCCCTCCAACTAAGCTAAATATGCTTGTGTCTGGAGTGGGTTCATGGTTCGTGTATTGGGTGGGGTTCGAACCTCTCGAGCACAAGTCCGACAAGTTAACCATAGCTATTGACGCTATTGAAGCTACGTTTACGTTTTAAACTTTATTTCATTACAGCTAAACTTTGTTAACTATTACATCAGCAAATAAGCGTATTTTTTTTGCTTTTATTTAGGTAATATTGGAAGACAAAGAGTAACTTCCACGGACATTTCATTTCGGACTTCGAGAATCCGTACATAATAAATCTTAAGTATACCAAAAACCTTAAACATTCTTAGGGACAAATTAACATTGATGTTTGTTTAATTATGCGCTTTGTAATAATATTGATTTCCAGTGCTTCGAGGTCGCGCTACATCAGTGCCGTTAAAGATAGCAATAACAGCAGTGCAGGTACACAGCTGATGTTCAAACACTGCCTTCTGCAGTTCTAATATGAATCATAAAAATTGCAGCCATTCCTCAGTTATCCTCCTGCTAACATTCCCAAGAGGTCGTTGTATGCTTGAGAATTGACTTTTGATACATTACTTGATATAAGAATGAATACGATTACACGTTAACGGCTAAATATTAAGAACACAATGGTTGAATGAATTAAAAGACAGTGTTCTCCTTTCATTATAGTTACATTCTTCATTTCGCTTACGTAAATAACTCTGGGAATAAAAACTTTATTATAAGTGACTTAGTAAAAGTGTTTTCTAAAATCTCGTTTATGTAAGAATTCATTTAGTCCAATAGAAACTTTTAAAATCTTGTATACGTCAGTAGAAATATAAAACAGATATCAGTGGCACGGTGAAATGAATGAGTACGGTACCCTATACAATATACTCGTATTTTCTATGGAACAAAATACACATTAGTCGTGTACAATGAGCAAAACATTAGAGTAGGTATAATAGTAGATAAGTGTGAGATGTGGGAACCCGGAGTCATTCATGACTTTAGCTTTGTTCGCAGAGCTCACGGTGGCTTGACGACTAAATTGCATAAAATTACATATCAACGTGTACCTACATAGTCACGTTGTATAGTGTGTTATAAATTGCAGCCATTGATATATTATGTCTCAAGCTTGTTTTATTCAATGTTCAAGTAGCTTTCATTATTATTCACTAGAGTTTTCTCGAAATGTTCTCTATACATCGCTTAAATGAATTCAATTTGGTTGGGTGTTTATTACAAGGCATAGTAAGGCTTTTTATTCAATTTAAGTAGTTATGGAATACTTGGACACTTTTTTGCCATACTTATACAGTTTATCGAATTACAGTTTACTTTTACTTCTACCAATTATAATAAAGCGCTATTTCCTGTGTTTATTCGAAATAACAATTTATGCCTCCCGTTACAATGGATTTAACTTCAATGATTGAATTATGAAATTAATTACTTAACTGGTTTTTAAATAATTTCTATGTATTGAAAGTTAAATTGATCGAGCTAATAACAGTTAGGTTAGTAAGTTAGGATTAGACATAATATTAATTATGATACCTATAGCTTATTGAAATCTTTTAGTGGAAATAATTTAATACATGGTATTGAACAATAATGGTATTTAATTCCTTAATAAATGATTGTTACTGGAACAGGATGTGGAACTGTGAATGACGCGCGTCATATAATCATGAATGCGCGTACGCACCCTTTCATTCACGTAGGCATTTAACTTGGAATTGATTTTCCTCGTGATTTTTTTTTGTTATAAGTCCTATACGTAATAAAACAACCGAGTCAATAAATACTGACGTGTCAACTTGATCTTGTTACTCATCGGGAATAGTATGACGGAATGTACAAGCGGTTTTACCTTAAACTGAAAACACCACAAATATCTAAGCATTAATTGGAAATATACGCGTTCCCAACAAAGATATATAATAAACTAATTGGTTCCCAAACGCATGTTTTCATTATGATAAGAACTAAATGGAGAAACAATATTGTTTTTACTAATTGGCGAATTTTAGGTGTACTATTAGTCATGCGAATTGTTTTATTTGAAGTTTTTTAGTTATTGTACTGTCTAAAAAAATTGTGTTTCCGAACGTGATATAAATATTACTGCGATTTTACAGATTATACAGTAAAATAAACGTTACCATTAACATTGTGATATATGTATAATGTACATAATATTTGAGCCAATATGTAATGAATGACTAAAGTGTTTTTTCTTATATTAATTGATTAGTATAGCATCTCAGAACAATAAGTTTGTTGTACCTACCACAGATCTCGGGTATACGCGCGTTGTTTTTTCATGACCTCGACCCCGCAAGCGCAATTGATGTTTTGATGCGCGATTGCAAAGCGTAATTGGCATACTAATAAACGCGAAGCACAATTTAAAATACCGTCAATAGAGCGCCAAAATCCTCCATTCCACTGTGATGTTTCGGGGAACCAATCAGCTGTTGATGATTTGCCGCTATTTTACATAGGAAGAATAGGAAATTTTACATATTTTATTTTCACTATTTGTCGAAAAAACCTTTTCAAATTATGGTCATCTTTACTAATATTATAAATGCGAAAGTTTAGATAAATAAATCAATATGTTTTAATAACTTTTATGTGAAGCTCCTGACTACTGTGCTAGGCGAGCCTGTGTTACAGGAATCAGATAGATGTTGTTACCCACTCATCCCAAATGACTGAACGGATCTTGGCACAGATATATTATTGTCTAGAAAAGCCTGAAGACTTCTTATTTTTTCGGAGGATTATGTGCTTAATTTCTACGAGAACGAAGTCGCGGGCAACAGCTATATTTATTGTATATTACCTAGATTCTCTATTATGTTGCACTCAATTAGTAGAGGTGAGCGTTTTATCGTTTAATCCAGGTAACAGGATGTGACCCATTTAAGGTTTTGTATATTTTTGAATATATCATCTAGGCTAATATTATTTAAATTTATGATATAGGTATGACACAAATAAACTTTATATTACAGCAAAAAGTTAGTTTTATCAATAGTTCGTTCAGATAATTTTTATTTTTATAATTTTTTACACAATGACTCCGATGACACTTGTAAGATTCGATTTACGTAAGAAAGATCCAAATCTGCGCACTCGTCTGCGAAACCACAAAGGAAAAATATATGCATAATATTTATATATTACGCATATATTTAGTTATTTAAGATTATTCTTATCTTATTTTTTACTAATGATACTAATATTATTATTATAAATGCGAATGTTTGTGAGGATGGATGTACAGATGTGATGTTTGTTATTCTTTCACGCAAAAACTACTGAACGGATCTGAATGAAATTTGGTAAGTAAAGGGTCTTTCTAAGCGCTTCCTAACTTTAAATTTATATAAAACAAAGTGTTTGTGAGATATCATCGAGATTTTTTATTCGTTTGAAAGGCCTATCAATCCATTACGTGTGGAATTTAACATCGTTCAAATGTCCACCGCGGCTTCTCTGGGTGGCGCCGAAATGTCGAATTTTCAATGACTATAGCGCATACATAAGGATGAATTAAACCAATAGCATCGGTTATGTTGGGTTTGAGGGCCATTTTGGTTTGTGGCTTATTCGCATAGACCTGCGAGTTAAGAAAACCTGACAAGAAAAAGTCTAATGGGGTCAAATCGCACGATATCGGTGATGATGGTTTTTCGATAAAATTGGGGTCAGTTGCCAAATGCTTCAGAGCCCTTTCAGCGAACACATGTTGTTGTCTATGGTCGTTTACCCTCAGCTCCTGGTTCAGTTGAACTTTGTACGGGTGCAGGCTCAAGTCAAGACGCAAAATTCGTTGTGGTCTGCGAAAGGCCGAATTCTTGTGGGCGACGCGAAAACGACTGCCTTGGTTTCTCCTGCACACTCCTACGGACAGCGGCGACGTTTTCGGCAGATCTTGCGTTTCGTCAACGTGCGGGTGTTCATTGATTGTTTACTGAACAAGTAGACTCAAATTTATCCATCACACTCAATACAATAGTCCTCTCGGTAGGACGATTATGGCGACCGTAAAATGGGCGAAGCGCGAGGAACGTTGCCCGAACAGAACGCCCATTTTGATAAAACAATTTTATCATTTGCACGTGTTGTTGAGCCCTATATCCGCCCATGGTGATATGGCAAAACAGACTGAATAAAATACAGCCAATTTGACAGATGTAGCCTCAATAAGATGGCCGTTATCAAGAATCAAACTTCCTTTAGATAGTTGCCATCCTGGAATAACACATACTTTTTATCCTGAAATTTCCACGGAATCGGGATTTACGCGGGAACACCTTCCAACGCAAACGAAGTCGCGGGCAGAAGCTAGTTTTGTATGTAAGCTGATAACCACTTCTTCTTTCTCTTGGCTTTTATCCCGTTTCATTTGGAGTCAGCCCTCCTAGTATTTTTACGCCACTCTCCATGGTTATTGTGGGTTGGCTCTTATACAAATATAAAATCATAACATTAAATAATGGTGGTTTCCAGGAGTCCGACGACGAGATCTCCCATCTGGAATGGGAGACGGTTCGCGTTCGGTTCGTGAAGGCGGGCACCGTCGAGCGGCTGGTGGAGGCGCTCGCCACCGACGACGGGGAGCTCGAGTCAACATACGTCAACGTGTTCCTTGCTACATATCGGTGAGTAATATATTTGAAGCGTCAATAGCCTAATGGCTAAGTGTGGGAAAGGGTGAGCAGCCAGTAAACGCAGACTTGTTTAACACTGTTTATTGCGTTTATCAACAATTTACAATCGGGCACAAGACTACGATATGTACTACTATACTAAATATGGCCAATTTGATCCTTTCGTTACTATTGTCACTGTGACCCGCGTACGTGTAAAACGCACGAGATGAAGATGGCTACTGACAACTGGCAGTGGGCGCCAGTGTTGTGCTATGCATAGAGAAGCTATAGTGATGTGCAGTCATAATTTAGTAATTTTAGTGTTGGGATTCCAACACTAAGGTCGGATTTGTGATCGAAAGGTCGCCGTTTCGAAACCCACCCATTACATATTGCTGTGAACCCACTCCAGACACAAGCATATTTAGCTTAGTTGGAGGGGTTAACAAAATGTAATGTTACCCCAGCTACCGGGTTGTGGAGGTCAGGCAGGCAGAGTCGCCTCATGTAAAACACTAATACTCAGCTGCATCCGGCTAGACTGGAAGCCGACCCAAACATAGTTATAAACATAAACATAAACATAATCTTTATTGCGAAAACATTGAGACAACTTTTTAATAAGCTAAACAACTATTTACTACTACTATCTTATTACAAACTAGGATTACATACAGCAAAAAAAAAAGAAAACATTTTTCTCCAAATAAATGTTTATGCAAGTACTTACATTATAAATTATTTTAACCATTAGGACATTAACAATAATCCATTGCATGTAATAACACTATACATAATTATTTGTTTGTAATATATTGAGTGCTTTTATAGGTTTGTTGTCTTTAGAACGATGCACCCTATACCCCCGTACTAGTTATGTACGATTTCTTACATCGCACAATTATTATTTCAGTATCGTAGCATAAGCATTTTTATGTATTATAAAATGACTCATTAGATTAAGTTATTGAGTACACATTCATTAGTTTTATTGTAAACACGTATTTGTCGTAATTAAATAGTTATCAAGAACTCAGCATTTTCTTCCATCTCGATATTCTTATCATCTCAATGTATTAGCCACCAAGGGCTCCTACATTTGTGGTCCTTCGAGCCGGATTATTGAATATGGGTCACGGATGCATTGTCAAGACTGACAAATTTACCTTATTTTCTCACAAGCCCTATTACAGCGAAATAAGGACGGATTCAGACATTTATGCACCAGTGATGGCTCCTATCAACCACATTATCAACATCACCATACCTAAATTGGTTTTGGAGAACAAAACTCAAGATTTAGATAAGGAAATCCGCGAAGTAGACAAAAGGATTCAGTCTATGAAAAGTCAAGATGTGATGTTGTCTGATGATTTGTCTTATCACGACATTCTTCACTACGCTGTAATCTACGCGCTGATTGGTATAGCGGGCATTGCTGGAGTCATTTATGCAGTTCGCCGTACACAATGTCAATGGGGAGCCCCGCTTACACAACCGTCTATCGCTGAGGAGTTGACGACAACACCGCGCCCACCAGCCGATACAAGTGAAGCAAGAGGACACTTGGACTTAGACTGTGTGCGCGTTGATAAGAGCACTTCTACTAAATTTTGAAATATTTACTTTTATTATTATTTTTTGTATTTTCTACATTTTCATATTATTTTTCTTTGTAAAATCAAGTTTACTTTTTTATCTTGTGGCTCTTATCTCGCTCGGGAATATGTACGATTTCTTACATCGCACAATTATTATTTCAGTATCGTAGCATAAGCATTTTTATGTATTATAAAATGACTCATTAGATTAAGTTATTGAGTACACATTCATTAGTTTTATTGTAAACACGTATTTGTCGTAATTAAATAGTTATCAAGAACTCAGCATTTTCTTCCATCTCGATATTCTTATCATCTCAATGTATTAGCCACCAAGGGCTCCTACAAGTTAAAAACTGTCTCACGGGCGCATAGTATAGCTCTTCCCCAGACAATTCATTCTCATCATTCAATTTTTAATTCAATTCAACATTCAATCTCATCGTAAATAATATATATAAAGTAAAATAGTGGAATGAAAAAAGTCAGATTAATTGGCAACGACAATTAGGTGAAAAAAAAGGATTAAATAAACATTTATGATGTTATTTTCATTTCAAAATTTTCCTGCAGATGTGGAGTAGTATTGTATATTTAATTATATGTAATGGTAACAATTTTCAGTTCGTTTGCGGAGTGCAGCCGGGTGCTGGATCTCCTTTTGCGACGATATGAAGCATTGGCTGCGGAGGAGGTGCATCCGACAACAGTCGACACGTCGCTGCAACACCGAAAGTGAGTTCTCAATATGTTTTCGTTTGGGTTCAAAAGACCCAGGTTAAGGACAAAAGGTTTAGGTAATAGCAGTTTCTTCATAAATATATTTATACATTGTAGATCACAAATAAAACGTATTATTAATGACTATGTGTTCTATTTGTCTATCTGGGTAACCTGTTATGCCATAAAACTGCTTTCCGACATCTTAACATAGTATAAAGCAAAGTCGCTTCATTGTGTCTGTCCCTTTGTATGCTTAAATCTTTAAAACTACGCAACGGATTTTGATGCAGTTTCTTTCAATAGAAAGAGTGATTCAATACGAAGGTTTTTAAGTATATAACATGCATAATATAGTAGAGGAACACTGATAATTTTTGAGGTTTCTAATGTGATGTCGCAAATAAACACATTTTTTTTGCGCTTGCTTTGCAAACGCTGGCTGAACCCTACGAGATAGATCAAAATAATGTACAACAGTATTGTACACCTTAAAAAGGTCAACAAAAAGGTCCTCGATGGCCTCTGTCTATCTCTTATAGATAACCCACAACAACCATTTTTTATCCTTTACTTTTTACGAGAAATACGAGCATATTTTACGAAGCGATTTTAAGCAATACAGCATTAATCCTTATCCAATTAAGTACCATAAATACATTGTGCATTTAATATAAATCAATATTGCCCTTTACAGAATATAATTTAAATAAATAGTTTCGAAGATATTACAGATTTAAAATGCAAGGACATGGGCATAGCGGTTGCGGCGCGGTGCCGGCGGAGGCACGGCGCGCGTGCCTATGTTGCTTAGATTTGAGCGTTGAATGTTTTTCCCATGGTAAATTATGTGTCGCACTTTCAAGAGTAATTACTAAAGAGAACATGTATGTCGAATGACAAAAAGGCTGTCAACGATGTATATAAAGACATTCTATAGTATATTTAATATAAACATTGCACCCGTGCGAAGCCGGGGCGGGTCGCTAGTAACTTAATAAAAAACACTTTTTTTACAAAAAAATTAACCGACTTCAAAACTTACAAAAAAGACTTGCAATACAAAGAGAGAAATAACCTTAAATATTGTTTTTTTGGATGTCTAAATCTTGGCACCGACTTCAGCCATGTGATTAGATATCTAGCCCTTATTTTTAACGGAATTAGACATCCAATAAAACAATATTTAAGGTTATTCTCTCTTTGTAGTGCAAGTCTTTTTTGTAAGTTTTGAAGACGGTTCAATTTTAGAAAAAATGTTTTTATTTTATGCTTTTTAGCGTATCATTGTTTGTATTACTTGAGATACATACATACCGTTCGCACTTACTTTTTAAAAAGAGAGTTTGCTGTACACGTCTTTTTTACCCACTCAACCCATATTTCAGACGTGATTCAGAAGGTCTGTGCCTCAGCTGTGGTGATATTAATCGGCTAATTATTCTGAACAATACATAGATGTACGATGGCAGCAATCGCGGGAGATTTGCGGTTTTAAATTGAAGAGTTCTATCGCTTATCTCCGAAGGACTTCATCAGAACCTAAAGTGTTATATACATGTAATATTCCAGGACTCTGGTCGCGTGTCTCCACGTGTGGCTGGACACGTACCCGGAAGACTTCCGCCAGCCCCCGCACCACCCCGCACTGCAGCAGCTACTCGCCTTCACACAAGTTCATCTGCCCGGGACGGAACTACATACGAAGGTATGCATTTAAAACAGTATTCATAAAAAAAAAATAACAAAAAACTACAAAGCCAAAAATGACTTTAATTTTGGACGGCGCGGCGGTGTGAAAAAAAAAAGAAAATGACAAAACCAATAACACCGACTACCGAAATTAAAATTATTTTTGACTTTGTAGTGTTTGGTATGGAAGTCGGTTCTATTTTTTGCAAATTTTTTTTTTTCACCCTTTTTGTGGGTCGGTTTGTAATTTATCTAGTTACAATAGCCATAATGTCAACAACTTATCACCTTTTACAAAATATTGCTTCTCCCGTTGTATAGCCGTTAATTTTTGAGGAGTTCTCCTGGTACTTGACCATCAGCTCTACATCACCATATGCATTGTGACGAGCATAAAGTGCTTAACATCCGTACTCAAGTAATTGAATCGCAATCCACGAAATACTTATTATTGAGTAGTTTCAGTGGCCATCTGTGGTCTTCATCATCAGTTCAACTTCCCCAAATGGTACTTTTCGAAAGCAACTGCTCAAGGTACTATAAGAAATACCCAAAACGCTATAGGTGTGTCTATAATATTTGAAGAGTTCCCTCGATTACTCCAGGATCCCATCATCAGATTCTGATTTCGTAACAATGGGGCCAACTAGAAAGTATACCCTTTCAAACGCAAAAAGAATTTTCCAAATCGGTCTAGCATATATAAAATAAAAGATTTCTATGCGGTCTAGCCGTTTCCGAGTTATGAGGTAACATACATAAAAAAAAAGAAGTTCATGACGAACTGAGAACCTCCTCCTTTTTTTGAAGTCGGTTAATAATAATGAAACAGAACAGGTAGTATTTATAAATAATTGACAATTTAATTTGACTTTATACAATGTGTAACGGAAACCCCATATCTATCCAAAAGGACTGAAGACAACATCTGGTATGGAGTCTCTATGCAAAGTTTCAGCCAGAATTGACCCCAAATTATTGGTTTCATATATTATGTTTCTTGAATACCAGTAATGACAAACGTGTCACAGCACTATGAGGGTCATCACTTTCCACGTCACTTGCCAATAAAATGATAATTTTCTTAGTTCTTCTTAATTTGAAAAATTCTGTCTCTGGTATCAATGTATTGAAATTTATAATAAGCTCCACACATGTAGACATAGGATTACAAAACCCTTGCCATATCGTTTATTATCATCCAAAGAAGCCATGCACTTGATATGTATATACCCTTTAAATTACACGTTGTATAGGTTATAGTTGATACTCGTAAGACCACAGACCACCAATCTGCCCTCATAAGCCAAAAAGCGTCATCTCAAAAAAGTGAAACTCGAGAAAATTCATGTTTTAGTTTTTTATTTATTTCGCGTCAACTTAGTAAAGTAGTTTTAAAATTATTCATTCATAGTATTAGGTACTCATACTCATATTTCTTATTGAGGTTTTAAAAAAAAGGAAAAGTATGTTTTTTTACCTCATTTTTGAGATACCGCTATTCGGCTCGAATAATATGTTTATTAATATGAGTTACCGCTTTTAGTTATAGTGTGTTCATAGGAATTTTCATACAAATGTTTTTCTATACATTTTTGCTAAAAATCCATGTAAAAGAAAATAAAACACGAAAAAAGTGCATTTGGAAATAATTTTAATAAACTTAAGATTAACATAATTAGAAAATTTTAAATTTTGAAAATAGGCATCTATGTCATAAATCACGCAGAAATAGGGAGCTCCCTCCAGAAGGACAGTCTATTGACTGGTATTATATTTTGAAGGGATTTCAAAATATTGTTTTTCTTGGCTTGGAAATTCCGTTAAGCATGGTTTTCTTCTTTGGAGGTGGAAGAGCATTCGTTTTTAAAATCTTGTTTCCAATAATACTAGCAGTTAAATAAAGATAAAATAATAAAGAAAAAGAATAAAGGATGTCTTGTAATTAAAATCGAAACTACCTCTCGAAGCTTCCACTAGCACTATATCGCAGATATAAGGACGTGGATTAAGGAATTATTAATTAAGAATTCTAATTTTAATTAAGAATTCCACCGTAAGTAAATATACGGCCATTGTGTTTAAAAATAATTATATACCTCTCAGCTCCTTAGTAATATCGTATAAATTTCAGATATGCAATATTTTCTTAGTAGGTTTTAGGTGGTTTCTGGTTGGGATAGCGCCATGTAACTTCATTTAACCTGTAGGGAATTTGTTAAGCTATCAGATGCAACAAAAATCAGAAATTTGTATTTTTTGAGATACCGCTTTTTGGCTTATGAGGGCAGCATTGTAACCATATAATAAGCAATATTGTTAAATTGTGTGTTTAAATTTTGGTGTACAATAAAGTATATTCTATTCTATCTATAATAAGATACAGAGACAGACCTGTTGGTCTAGTGGTCAGTGTCCCTGACTGCTATGCGTATGTTCGTGGGTTCGATTCCCACCTAGGACAAATGTTTGTGTGATGAGCACGATCATTTGTTCTTTGTCTGGGTGTAATTTATCTATAATATGAATTTATTTAGAAATATACAGGGTTAATTGTAAAACACCGGAAACCTCTCAGGACTATGTTACTAACATCATAATCAACAACTTTTGTTCTATGACTTTTAAAAATTCGTCATCATTTTTATTTTTGTATGAAAATCTGGTGAACTAAAATATGATGAATTTTTAAAAGTCATAGAACAAAAGTTGTTGATTATGATGTTAGTAACATAGTCCTGAGAGGTTTCCGGTCTTTTACAATTAACCCTGTATTTATGTATGTTTATCAGTTGTCTAGTACTCATAGCACAAGCTCTGCTTAGTTTGGGACTAGATGGCGTTGTGTGAAAGTTGTGGAATATTATTATTATTAAGTCAAATCGTTTGTTTGTTTCCAGGTATTACAGAAGTTAGCTGTATTCAGTGCAGAACGCAATGGCGGGTGCGGCGCGGGAGGCATGTGCCTGGCGGCCGGCATGCGCGTGCCGGCGCACCACACGAGCGCCTACCGCCTGCCGCACGTGCCGCACCGCCACTTCGCCGAGCAGCTCACCCGCATGGACATGGAGCTGTTCAAGAAGCTCGTGCCGCACCAGTGCCTCGGCGCCGTCTGGTCGCGCCGCGACAAGGACCGCAACCACGACGCCGCTACCGTATCAGCAACCGTTAACCAGTTTAATGCTGTATCTTTTAGAGTCATTTCGACGGTCCTGGTTGAACCCAACCTCAGGCCGCTAGAGCGCGCCGAAATCTTAGCGGCTTGGCTCGACATTGCCCGGGAACTGAGAGTGCTCAAAAACTTTTCTTCATTAAAAGCGATCATCTCTGGACTACAGAGCAACCCTGTGTATAGACTTAGAAAAACGTGGGCGTTACTAGCCAAAGAAAAAGCGGAACTGTTCGACGAACTCGCGCGTATTTTTAGTGAGGACAATAATCGGTGGGCTCAGCGAGAGTTACTTATGCGCGAGGGTACTGCGAAGTTTGCGGATACAGTGGGTGAAAACGATCGTCAGCTACAAAAACTTCTACACGAACGAGGTTCCCCTGGGGTTAGTCACGGGACTATTCCTTATCTTGGTACTTTTTTAACCGATCTCACAATGATCGATACCGCCATTCCGGACACGGTAGCTGATGGCTTAATTAATTTCGATAAGCGACGGAAAGAATTCGAAGTTCTCGCACAGATTAAGTTATTGCAGGGTGCAGCCAACGCCTACCACTTGCCTCAGGACTCAATGTTCGATAGGTGGTTCGACTCGGTTATTGTGTTGGATGATCGTGAGTCGTACCAGCTATCTTGCCAGATCGAACCACCGACAAATCCTCCCAAGGAGAGAAGACCAAAGAAAATAAACGATTCAAATAGCCACGGTCACAGAAAGAACGACTCGATTGCCAGCACGAGTTCGAGTAACAGCTCGCAGTTTTATTGTGAGACGGACGGTACGGGGACAGCCTGGAAGAGGGACAGTCTAGAGAGGCGAGTGTCGCCGACGCGACTGTCGCATGGATCGTCGTCGTCATCGCTGCCGTCGCTGGACGTGTCGCTGTCGAGCGCCAACAGTGGGCAGAAGGCCGCCAACGGTAAGGTTGGTGGGGCGAGCCCGGCGGGGGCGGCCGGCGCGGGGGTTCGCGCAGGGCCAGACTTCTACATTATCCGCGTCACGTACGAGTCGGACTGCGCGGAGACGGAGGGCGTGGTTCTGTACAAGTCCATCATGCTGTGCAACAACGAGCGCACGCCGCAGGTCATCCGCAACGCGATGCTCAAACTCAACCTCGATGGCGATCCCGATGGATACACATTGGCGCAAGTCCTGCCAGAGAAAGGTAAAATATATGTACTATTATATATGTACTACTCTCCTAAATAAAGTTCTCTTCTCTGTCAACATAACATTATCCAAAAAACCCTTGTTTAAAAAAATTGGTTTTTACTTTAGAAATTAGTGACTGCAACGTCTAATATTATCATTTTACATAAACAAAAAAAAAAAATAGTGCACTTGGCTAGTACATTAAACTATTTGTTCAGAAACATTGATATTTTTTCGATGACGATGATTGTCATCCGCTTGTCTCAGTTCTCCATGCCTTCACTTATAAGTACTCGAAGTCACATCGTGTATTTTCTCTGTCCATTCTGACCCCACATAATATTGTTACAGAAATGCTGCTTCCTGCTAACGCCAACGTATACTATGCAGTAAACACTGCCTACAACTTGAACTTTATACTGCGCCCGCGCAAGTCGCAGCTAGAACCGATGGTAAACGGAAAATCGCGCGGGAAGCGTCCTTGATCGTACTTAGTGATAGTTCGGTAGACAGTTGTATTTGTAGGACATTTCGATGCTAGGGCGGACTCAACAGGGGATAAAAATATACTTCAAGATTTCGCATTTATTGAATAAAAATTTTGTATTTCCATTATTGGAATGTCTACGAAGTTTTCTTTTTATGTGAACGATGTCTCTTTGCAAGTACTCACTCAACTCATTCCCACAAATACGGATACGCTGATAACAGTGATAACATTGTGCTTCGAAGCCACATCAAGCCTTACATTTGGAGGAGGTTTTCTAACTTTTGCGACTACCTAAGATGTGGTCCCACGTGTTACTTAAAACAGATTGTGTTCCCTATATTCCTTACGTGCATTTCACGGTTTCTACGATGTAATTTGTATTGTATACTCATGTAAATAACTAAATGTAATGCCACCTCTAGCATAGTGTTGTGAATTTAACTGTTTATGTATATGTAGATTGTTGTTTGTATATAATGTTTGTAAATAAGAATCTCATGAAATAATGTTGTAGTATAATACTGAGCCAAAGGCAATATACATACGTCTAATAGCAAGGTGCTGTACCACTTTTGTATAACATTTTAGAAGCTTTAATGGGAACAGGTTTTATAAACTGAATTTCGTATTGTATTTAATAATTAGAGAGTGTGTGTCTAAAAGAAAAGAGGGGTAAAAATTCGGGAACAAAGTGATTCAAATAATGTTCACAAGCCAGTCCTTATAAGTCATGTTTTTGATAAATATACACTTATGATGGCTACGAAAATTTCAGATTAGGATCTTGAAACATTACTCGTTGTTTATTTATTTTATGATTTCTTCTTAGTAGGTATAACCTGACGGAAGGATGGTATTAATCTACTTTGCCCCTTAAATGTTTCATCTTGAAGTGGTCTTGTAGTTTCAAAAAGAATAAATGTTGCTTTAGGTATGTGTTCATAGTTGATAAAGGCGTCCACTCAACGGCCATTTTATTAACATAATAATAATTATATCCAAACTACTATTTGCACATGAGTAAGTTTATGTGTAGATCTTAAGCTCTACGTACTTACAGCCATACATCAAATGTACTGATTTTCACGATATAGTATTTTAAAAGACAATACATATATAACATTATCTACCCATTATAATATTATACGCCGTGGTATTTAATACTAATTCTTTCGACGTGCCCATACCCATACAATAAACATAAGATACACGGTGTGCCTAATATAAATTATTATTTAAAGTATTGTTCATAATGTATTTTACTCATATATCTAACTCCGCATTTTATAACTGTATTTATGTTACCTACCCTGTGTATTAAGCTGAGAATGACATTCGTATTATATTTTGTTGTTGTAAATATCTGTATGTAATTAAAGTGTAATTTTGTAGTTTTTCCACCAGTGTCGCTGTAACATGTTTATATTCGTATAATAAAAGTTAACGAAACCTTTTGTTGGATAGTTTTAATTAACGCCACTTGTTTCGTGTAGAATACAGTGGGGCTGAAGAGCAATAATATGTATCTGCATTAATATAGCTTTAGCCTAGGAACACCGGGGAGTCTATTAAAGATGCGGTTATTTGTCAATTGATCGCATGTACTATCACGGCACGTTCATTCAGCATTGGATAGAACAAGCAACAACAGTAAAACTACTATCATTAGTTATATGCGCATCTCACCTTTTGTTTTGTTTTTAATTAATGGTAGGCTCTTGTTTAACCACTTCAGGTAATGGTTAGTAATCATGTGGTCGAAGATGAAGCACGATTACCTAGAAGTAACTTATTCACTATTAACTTAAAGACCCCAGGCTATAGCTGAAATGCCAGAAGAAATTTGTACCAAACGCAATGCCAGTCTGTAGAGTAGTTATTATATTCCTATCTTAGTGGTGCCACCTATGAGGTATTCGGAAATTCTTCTAGAGAAAAGTTCGTGGGACATTGTACATCGCTACTACGACTTGTGAGTTCGTAATAAGAGGAACTTCTACTAGATAGCGTATTCTTTCTTTCCCCATTGAACTTTGACCTCTTTTATAATGGCTACATAGACTATTGTGAGGATATATTGCCATAATAACTACGCTAGGCAAATATTGTCAGCAAAAGGAAGCGGACTGCTGACCAACCGCTTCATAATATTCAATTAGATTTATGAATGAATTTCAGAATTAGGATTATTCCAATGAGCTACTTTGTTCATTAGCATATGGGTACGTGTGCGTAGTAATTGCTAGCAGCTAAGGCATAGGCACTATCATTTACAATCCTCAGTGACTGAAGTTTTGTAAAAGTACGCATGCTTCGGAGACCGGGAGACCCCCTCTTTTACAAAGCTGTCTGATTCTATATTACCTAAGCCTTGGGTGGTAGAGGATCAGGGCATGGTGGTGATGGCGCAGCGTCGTGCCGCCACCGGTTGACAGCAACTCTGCTGAAAATTTCATGGCCAGCGTATCGAGCGCCTGGCGGACACGCGCGCTCGGCCGCGCAGTCGCGCCGCGCCGCCCGCCCGAGCGCCTCGCACGTTGCTCCGAGCCGACACTCGCTCCGTGACAACCTTGCCGTGCCGACCCCGGCTCACAACAATAACACGCGCGACCTCCACTCTACCGTCTTCGCAGTTCCAGTGCCGAGTGTGCATAGCTCGTGCCACGTGACCAGGTCCCGGGCCCCACGGCCGATATGTGAAAAACAAAGGCTTTGTGTCAGCGCCGGCCAGCGGCATGTGGTGTGCCAGAGTTACGCACAAAATGAAATAATAAGGTGAGTTGAACCACCGATACTTTGACAGAAATCTTCATTCCATGCATCAGCTGACTTCATCTCTAACAATAGTGACTTCAGTAAATATAACAAATATTACCTTAATTTTTTATATAACTTTCTTAGGTCAAAGACGAACAACTTGAACCTTCGTGTACGTACCATATTGCATGATCAAGGTCAGAGTTTATTTATGTCTCAGTATATTTGGACAGATTATTGCCATGATACCGTCCTCCAAATTGATATAGTAAACTAGTTGAGTGGTGGGAGCGGCCGAAGTCCGTCCGTACAGCGAAGCTCTACGACTGCCGCAATCTGATTATGGCACACCCACTAAGCTACGAGATATTTATTCAACGGAATTTTTAGTGGTAGCCTACATATAGACTGACATACAGAAAATATGTTTATGAGCCATTCAATTCACTATAGGCAACCATCTTGGTAAAACATGTGTTTTCGTAGCACTCTCGTAGAAGCTCGTAGCTGTGTTTTGTTTATTAAGTTAACTGGATACGTAAGCGAATAAGATATCGCTAATGTGATGGGAGATTTATTTGTAGGTTTGTAGAAAATACAGGCATTTTATAAGTTACTAGTACTCTCGCGGGGCTTCGCTCCCGTGGATTCTATCACGGTAAAAACACAACTCTCCTTTTTTGCAGTCGGGTAAAAAGTAGCCTATAACCTTCCTCAAGCTTCAAGCTACTTCCATACCAAATTTCATCCAAATCTACCCAGTACTTTCGAAGATTAGCGCGTTCAAGCAAACAAACAAACAAACAAACAAACAAACAAACAAACAAACTAACAAACTTTTCCGCTTTATAATATTAGTATAGATGTTAACGTTATCATAATTATATTTAATGAGTGTATAAAGTTTTAAATGATTGTAAAAAAACCCGAAAGGTACCTAGTACATCAGCGTACTTCACTTTTGAATCCGATTTGGAGTTTTCAACATAATTTTGGATTAATCATGAATATTCGTTATGAACAAGCTTATTATTTTATTAGACTTAGATATAGTTTGGCGTGCCGCAGGGTCGCGTGCCGGGGGCGCGGCGTGCACGCACCTCGCACAAAACGATGCAATAACTCAGCGCCCTCACGTTTTGGTCTCATCGATCCTGGCAATCAGGGTTTGAACATGGAATAGGATTGCTAATGAGCTGTAAATAAGACTTAATTAATAGTTCTATTGGTCTGGTTACCGAAAGGCAAATGCGGACGGGCTTGAAACGCGATTTTTCTTTTATTACTGGAACAGGATCGACTCTGACCTTAGTGTCCTTATGCACCTATTAAAGTAACAGCTAACTTCCCCGCTTGAGCACCCATTGAAGTAGTCATAGAAAGAAACGTGATCAGTGAGAGTAGATTTCATGCTTAATAATGGATTTATTTCTGAAATCTCCGCTTTTAACCACCAACTACTGTCTTGCATCAAATCATTATTTTTCCTCCACCCACGTCGAAGTCAAAAACCTCATGGATATCGTCCGCCCTATATTCTGTCAGACTATGACTAAAACCAACCCGTGTTCCCTCGAACATTTGCTCCGGGGGCTGCGGAAACACTTAAGTATACTTCGACGCGGACCCCAACATCAAATCATCATAACGAAGCTTTAAGCAGGATGTTATCAGCTAATAATACAGTCATCTAATTCACACAGACACTAATTATGCCATTTGGTGCGCTGAACACCTTACAATGTGCTATTTACTTGCGGAGCCAAGTTTACGCGTACCAAGTAAGTAGATTAACAGAATCTTTGCAACTTGTGTAATTTCGTTGTGAGTTCCTGTTCTCTGAATTATGAAATTTTCTTGTAGTTCAGTAATTTTATGTTTAAATTAGGGTCTCTAAGGTCAGTCGGGGCAAGTGCGCCGACGGGGTAAGCGCACCTACCATACAAATATAGAAAACTACAGATATAATACAACTAACGACATTTTACATTCATGCAACATACTCAAACACAGTCCCACTTCACAATCGCAGATGCCTCTGTTCACCATTACTTGATGTATCCACAATTTTAGTTTTAGTGTCATTTAAACCTGTTACCAGAGATGAGGACGTGTTATTTATCCCCTTAACCTTTTAACCGCCCGACTTCATATCGTTTGTCGGGCCCCCAGCGCCCGGCATAGTGAATCGAAAAATAAATACCTACAACAAAAACAGCAGTGCAATATAATTAGGACTTCTGATTAAGAGACTAAAGTTTATTAAACGGTTAAATGATTACTTAATTAACTATTTACCTAATATAAACATCGTTTCGATAAAATACAGCGTAATTAAATAAAAAAGTACATTAAACGAGCTGTGATATTTTTGTCGTATATATACGACTCTGGCGAAATGGGCCCGAAAATATTTGTCGTAAAAATCCGACGTAGGCGGTTAAAAGGTTAAATCTTGAAATATTTTATGTGTTGCGGCAAACCAATGAAACCAGTACAGAAATTAGTCGTTTTTCTTTAAATCTATGGCTGTATTTTAGTCCTACTACCTAGGACTAAAATACAGCCATAGATATAAAGATTTATAGAAATTAATATTTTTTTATAGGAATTAAAATCGTACCCTCAAAATAATCAAGTGGGGCAAGTGCGCCTACGTTCTAAGTAGTATGGCGCACTTCCCCCGAGCCAGAAGTCGTCAACTTTTATGATTCAGTTATTTTATTACCCAACGGCCTCTGTGCTGTCTTGTGCTGAGAAGGTGTTGTACTTGTCCATTCCTTTGTTCCTTATTTTATGCACGCTTAGGTGTGCCTAATCGGAAGCGATAATCGAAGACTAGCTGCTTTTGAAAACCATCGATCCGGCTGTTATAATTCAACATCAGTCTTTAAGTCATGTCAAAGGCCTTTGACCTTCTTGAAGAACTCTGACACTAGGTTGCCCACAGATCTCTCGACAAGAAAAAGTAGTTGGATAGTTACTACAAATGGTCGTAAAATTATTATCTTTTACAGATGGTTCATACTTATCAAAGAAAAACCGATAAACCTTCTTGTGGTCTAGATAAACTTTATGTCAGGCAGTTGACACTGTCCGATCAGGCCTATCTGGATATGAAGCAGCTAAAACTTATGGTATACCTCGTAAAACAATCATGGATCATGTAACGGGTCGAAGGGGCTAAAACTCTTTCACACAAGGTAGACCACCAGCCTCGTCAGCCGAAATTGAAATAGACTTAGCTAATTATTTACATATGATGGAAAGGCATAAAGGAAAAATTGTTACCTACTCATGTAATTTTACGTAATGCATAAAGTAAGTCTGATATGATTAATTATAGATATCTATTATTCTAGCCAAACATTTTTATTTAAATACAGCAGTTATTTACCTTTTTTTAAAAAGAACAGTATTTAGGGTTTAGAATCCTTGATCACTAGTCTATGGCGCACTTGACCCAAATTTGTTATGGAAGCTGTAGTAGCCTAAAGGTCGAGTACACTAAAAAGAAACCAAGAGTAATGCGTTTATTTAAATTATCGGTTTTTTTGGTAACGTACGATTTTAGTGTTATTATTTAGATAGGCGCACTTGCCCCGTTTCCAGGGGCAAGTGCGCCTATATCCATGTTTTCCAATTTAATAGAAAATCTCGTTAAGATATTGATAGAATTGATTGAATCGACGTTTCTTGCAGCTACAACATTCCAAATATCGATAATTTAATAAATATTCACTCATAATTCAGCATTCAAAAAAAATATTATGCATCGAAATCATCTTTGCATCGCCTGACCTTACATTCTGCTCTCAACGAAATTTTACGGTTTGTATTGCTATGCATGCGAAAATAAGTAGAATTTCTCATCATCTGCTTAAACTTTTCTGAACTATATTGGGGTCGGCTTCTCGTCTAACTGGATGCAACAACTGCCTATCGAACCTCTACAACCCAGTTACTGGGTAACACACTACTTCTTGGCAAGCTTGGTGTCAGACCTGGCTTCTGATGACCCGTGGCTGTCAAAGGTGTACTTACAACAGCCGGGACCAGCGGCTTTACGTGCTTTACGAGGCACGAAGGGATCTCGACCTGTTAATATGATTACCCATCCTCGGAACCGACCTAGGCAAGTGTTTCTTAATCTTGAATACCCGTACGAATGTTATTATTAAAAAATTAAGTATTATTTCTACTAAACATAAATAAATCAGTCACACCTGCCCTTAAAAATGTTATACAACGTGTAATTTAAAGGGAATATACATACCAAGTGCATGGCTTCTTTGGATGATAACAAACGATATGGCAAGGGTTTTGTAATCCTAAGTCTACGTGTGTAGAACTTATTACAAATTCCAATACAATGATACCAGAGACCGAATTTTTCAAATTAAGAATAACGAAAAGAATTATCATGTTATTGGCAAGTGACGTGGAAAGTTATTGACCCTCGTAGTGCTGTGACACGTTTGTTATGATTGGTATTCAAGAAATATATGAAACCAATAATTTGGTATCAATTCTTTGAGTCAGTTATTTTGTGCTGAAACTTTGCATAGAGACTCCATACCAGATGTTGTCTTCAGTCCTTTTGGATAGATATGGGGTTTCCGTTACACGTTGTATAAAACTATAATAAACAGCTGTACCCCGTTAGACCGGAAGCCCAACATTAGATTTATTTGTATTATTATTTTTTATTAGATTTGTACTTTATTATATTTTTTTTTGTACGCCTTACTATATTTCTATTTATTTATTTATTAGGGAATAATAAACAGTAACACATTTTTTATAAACTATAAAATCATAAGAAATAAATGTTAGTAAATGTGCACCCACACCGTTATCCACAAATTATATATTACGGTTGTGACATAAGTTTTAAAATGTTTTTTTTCATAACCAAATATTATACAAAACAATGTTACTTCCTTAATGATGCATATTATTTTGTTATCATTATCATTAAGCTAAAGTAAATAAATTCAATAATTTCAATAAAATTAGTGTTAATATTAATTAAATTATTTCTTATAATTATCACAATTCTATTATTATATTTAAAAAAATCAAAATATTTCATTCATTTGTATATTTCTATGGGTACAAAAGGTAAACTAGTGTTAAAACATAATTGGGAAAACAGTACATGATGATGATCAGTAACTCAATCTGCATGTCTTTTGAGTTGTGATATAGAACACGCGGATAAAACTAGAGGGATGGAAAGAAAGAAAGAAAGAAAATAAAATTTATTTGACCCAGATGTAAAGGCACACAATAAATACAAAAAAATAAAACTAAAATTAAAAAAAACAGTAATTCAATAAAACTAAAACAACAACTTAATTAAATAAAACAGCGTTGCGTGTGCCTCACGGCACTATATGATACTGTAAGCAAACTCAGTACAAACCCTCTATGTGGAGCAATTCTAGAATCGGATCTTACAACACTCTTGGGATAGTCGTAGACGAGAATACACTGTTATTTATTTGGGTACAGCAGCAAAAGATACCACTAGAAAATGAGCTATTTGTTATAACTAGGTACTCACACAGTATGGATCACTATTGTCCGGAATAAACGATTTTTTATTTACTAATATAACGTTTTCTCTACTGGGATATTAAGTAGATAAGTCGCCTCGCTATGAGGGAATGGGCCGTAATCCATGATCCGCCACGCGGGCGTTGAGTGGTTGGGTGTGTTGTTGGATGTCCTATGTCTTCGAATATTTCGGTCTTACTGAGGACATGCTGAGCTCTTCACGATATTTTTCTTCACCGTTTTGAGAAGAGTGGTGATGAAAAAAATTATACAAAGCAATGTGCCTGCCTGGGTTCCAACCCACGGTCTACAACTGTAAAAATATCTACAAGATACATAATTAAATTATTAGTTTTATTTCGTATGAAGTCGAAATGACGATAAAAGAAAGTTCTTTTAACTTTTTTATCATCATTTCGACTCACCTAAAGGTAACGGGGTCACACCTTTTATTCGTGAAGAAATAGCGTGGAAATGAGATTGCAAGAGCAGGAATTTTACAATTGTACCCTCTATAATAACAGCCCGAATGCTCATCGCTTACGACCGTGCATACATATGAAATGCATTCTCTCCTAGACGATTCTAACGAGTTCCACCGGTAGGTAGGCTATAAGACTATAATTTTCTTACATTCTGAGAATAGTGGAAAATTTCGAACGGAGTAGTTGAACTAGTTTATAGGAACTTACAAATAATGTTAACAGTTTCGTGATTTCTTGAAATGTTATAATATATGTATACTAATTGTTATTAACCGATAGCGCTGAATCTTCTATACTTATAATAAATCTGTAGAGAGGTCAATTCTGTACATGAAATATATTTCCAAAATAACTATCAGGGGGTGATTAAGGATCGATACTCATGCCAAAAATGCAATCAGATAAATTTTTGTCTGTCTGTCTGTCTGTCTGTCTGTCTGTCTGTATAACCGTTATAGAAACAAAAACTACTCGACGGATTTTAACGAAACTTGGTACAATTATTTTTCATACTCCTGAGCGGGTTATAGTATACTTTTCATCACGCTACAATCAATAGGAGCAGAGCAGTGAAGGGAAATGTTGGGAAAACGGGAGAAATTACTCCATTTTTTAAGCTTCCGTCGCGTGTGCAACCTTAATGGTTAAAGCTACACAAATCATTTCATGACGGAAATGTTCTCCTTAAAATTATATAAAAAATATCCCACGACAGCATATGTCTAACTTTTATGGTTGACTCACAATAACACGTGTAACTCCCGATAGCTTAGCAGTTCGAAGCTTTCTGATTATAATATTTGTCTACTCTTACGTTTATAACACTCTCAGTCACCCCTAATTGAAAAAGTTAACATTATTAACTATTCCATAAAAAAATTGGCCAAGTGCGAGTCAGACTCGCCCATGAAGGGTTCCGTAGTAACTATAATATAATATGCAAATTTATTTGACGAAAAAAAAACCTTACAAATTTCTTAAAACTAGCTTATTTACATTTTTTACAACTGCGCCAAATAAATTTGTTTTGAAAAAAAACCTTACAAATTTCTTAAAACTGGCTTTTTTACATTTTTTACAACTGCGCCGAATAAATTTGTTTTTCATAGTGTTTGTATGAATTACAAAGTTATATTTGCGGTTTTAGAAAATATGCTGTATCTCAAAAACTGCTGAACTGATTTCGTTCAAACTAATTTTGGTTGAAAGTTAAGATCTACAGACTTATATTTTTTTTAGATTTTTCACTCCATTATTATAGAAGTTAGGGGTTGTGTCCGCCACACACACATTTTACCACTTTGGAAGCTTATATCTTTTAAACGATTGACTTTATGGAAAAGTGGTTTTAGAAACCCCGATGTCGTTTTTAAAGAACTGTCTATAGATACCACACATGCATCGATTTCATTAAAAAAAAAATATTTTCAGGTTTAGTTCCATGTATGGGGAGCCCCCCTTTATTTTAAATATTTTTTAATTTTTTTCTCAAAATCGGAAAGCGGTTCACAGAATACATCTACCTATCAAGTTTCACATGTATAGTCCTAATAGTTTCGGAATAAAATTGCTGTGACAGACGGACGGACGGACGGACAGACAGACAGACAGACAGACGGACAGACATGTCGAAACTATAAAGATTCCGTTTTTTTGCCATTCGGCTATGAAACCGTAAAAAGAATCATATAAATCGGTATAGAAACACCAAAGTTATACATGAAATACGCTTATAAGCCATCGCGCGTGAATACTGAATCATGCTATAAGGACTATTTTTGAGAATCGGTCGCCGCGCTCGACGCGTCTCGCGGTCGAAGCGTTCTCTAGGTACTTAAGCCTCATGTGAACGCAGAGAGTATTTATCAAATCAGTGTGTGAACGTGATCTAAACAATATTACCAATACATTAACTTACGCTGACGGAGTCGCGGGCACAGCTATATTGTATCATTACGCTAAGGCCAATAGGAGCGGAGCGCCAATGAAGAATGCTTCAAAATCGGGGTTAAATTTAACGTTAGCCCAAAGTAACTATTCCACGCGGACGAAGTCGCGGGCAAAAGCTAGTCACTTATAATAAAATCACTAATAATATAGCAAAGATTCATGCACTGTTTTTGGCCGATAGGGCTTGAAATATTTTTGTCCCGGAAGCTCTAGTAAATTGAACAATTTTATTATTGAACGACATAGTATTCGGCGTAATATTTAGTCTGTTTATGCATCGGGGTTTATTTTTGCACAATAAAAAATGTGCATTATATTATATAAAATGTCTGACTGAAAGGGCCAAATAAATGTATGAAAGACAGTACACGGTAATAGAATTTTATGTACAGACTAGCTGACACGCCACGACTTCTTTCGCGTGATATCCTACCCCTACCCAACCGATACCACTACCCCTATCCTACCCCTACTCTACCCAAACCCTACACTACCCCTACCCTACCCTACCAATACCCTAACCCTACCCTACCCCTACCCTACCCCTACACTACCCCTACCTTACCCCTACCCTGGACCAACCCTACCCCTACCCTACTCTCCATTTTATTTAGAAAACGTTTGTATAGGAAATAGAAAAGGGCTGATTTGACGGTGTTCCCTGCAATTTTTTTTTTCTTAATTTTTCTAAGCTTTTAAACCTTCCCTAGACCTCCACTAATATTTCAAAACCAAGATAAGATAAAGCCTTTCAGCCGTTTTCGAGTTTTAGCGAGACTAACGAACATCAATTCATTTTTATAGATACACGGAGAGACAGCGTCGTATGTGTTTTTAAAAAGTGTGACGTCAGCTCAGCTGACGTCACGAATGTGATCACTCATGTTTGATTATAAATAAAAGCTCTTGTTAGTATTACCAGAGACTCGTTTATTCAACTGACAGCGTAACGACTTTACAGAGAGGTCCGCACTGTCCAGCGACTCGAACAAGAATGAATCTGAATGAATCTAGCGCTCACAGTGCGGCCTTATATAGAGGGATTGTCACACATGTACCCACATTTTCTAGTTAAATATTAAACTACTTAAATTACAATGCTTTAAGTTGAAATATGTTAAACGTCAATTTTACATCTTAAAAATCAATTAATAGTTTGTAAAACAATCAAATTATTAAACTTATTCATTTCAATTATTTTAATAGACAAATTATTGTACTACTTAGGTAAATCATTAGTAATTCGTCTACAAATAGATCATTTTACCGTTTTTAATTTTAAAGAAAATAAATGTTACTATCATCTGCTTTTCCCAATTACGAGTATTTCGGGGTTGTCTTCCAATTTAACCGGGTGCAGCTGAGTACTGGTGTTCTGCATGGCGTGACTGCCCATCTGATGTCCACAACCCAGTAGCTGGATAATACGATACCCCTGGGCAAGATAGATGTCAGATTCTCTGACAGTACATCTTCATCGTCGCCGTCGTATTTGACGACCCCTGACTGTAAAAGATGTACTGGAAACCAACGGCGTAACGTGCTTTTCGAGGCACGGAGGATATCTATTGTATGCTAAGACGAAAATAATTATAGTTTAAAATATGTAAGTCGGAAAAGGATATCTTTTTCAACCGACTTCAAAAAACGGAGGACGTTTTTCGGCTGTATTTTTTTTATAAACCTTTTTTTTTTCGATTAAAATTATAAATCGTTTTTCACACGTTATTTATTTCTGTTACGGTGTATATCCAGATAGATACGATACGATACGATACATAGATATATATCTATCTATCTATCATATCGTATTTATCTTTGTTTTATGTAGTATTTGTGTTATACGGTCCTGTTAGGTAGGTTTTTCAATTGACATACCTATCTACCTTTACATAAATGAAGAGAATGCATATATTTTGTGGTTGGTATGCACAGGGCCGGATTAACCATTAGGCGGAGTAGGCAACTGCCTAGGGGCCCTGCATCAACTAGGGGCCCAGGCCCAGTGCACGCACCAAGAAAACAATGTTTCTTCGAACGAGAATTTGATGTGCGTGTGAACTTAGGGACCTCACTGTTATCTCACAAAATACAAATTCTTGGATTTAGTAGTAGAATTAAAACAATTTTAGAAGAAATCCGGGAATAAGTAAACAAATATATTAAAAACCACAGCCCTTAATATGCGTTCCTTCAGTTCACACACGATTTGGTCAGTAAAAGTAAGAAAAGGGGCCCCGAGAATGCCATTGCCTTAGGGCCTCTGACAGGGTTAATCCGGCTCTGGGTATGCAACACAAATAGTGTTGATCTGAAACGTTTTTTATTTTTTCCGGAAAATTATATATTATTATATAATTATTTGATTTATGGTAAATGAGTATTGTGATATAACTTTGGAATAAAATCAAATAATGATTTAATTTTAAGTAATTTGCTGTGCCTGACAGGGTCCATGATGATCATATTTTGTAAACCTACCACCTAAGTTCACATTGTGGAATGCAATAAATGATTGAGTATTGAGTATTGAAAATCTCATAAAATTGTCACACTGTATCAATTTTGCGAGTAATATTAGTGCTACATACTGAACATGTAAAATTATCAGGAGTGACGTTATGACAATTCAAATTTCGGGAAAAATAAAAGCCGTTTCAGATCAACACTATTTGTGTCGCATACCAACCACAAAATATATCCATTCTCTTCTTTTATGTAAAGGTAGGTAGGTATGTCAATTGAAAAACCTATCTAACAGGACCGTATAATACAAGTAGGTACCACATAAAACAAAGATAGATACGATATGATAGATAAATGGATATATAACTATGTATCGTATCGTATCTATCTAGATACACCGTAACAGAAATAAATAAGGTCTGAAAAACGAATTAAAATTTGAAAGAAAAAGAAATTCTGGGAATTTGTAAACAATATATTAAAAATTACAGCCTTTAATGTGCGGTCCCTAAGGTTACCGGGGGACCGTACTTAAGTGCTATAGTTTACAATTACGTACCTATGTAGTCTCGCTTTATTTTTTTATGTTAGGCTCACGTTTGATCACTGAAATAAGGAAAAGGGAATTTTGTTGAGCTTAATATTTGTGAATAAATATTTTAAGAAATGCTTGTTTTGTTCACTCTACCTAACTACACATCAAAAGTGTCTAGGGATCAAGCATTTTTATGCGGATTTCTTGAGATTGAGATGTGGCTTTGTAATAAATTTATCTATACTAATATTATAAAGCTGAAGAGTTTGTTTGTTTGTTTGTTTGTTTGCTTGAACGCGCTAATCTCAGGAACTACGGGTCTGATTTCAAAAATTCTTTCAGTGTTAGATAGCCCATTTATCGAGGAAGGCTATAGGCTATATATCATCACGCTAAGACCAATAGGAGCGGAGCACTAATGAAGAATGTTTCAAAATCGGGGGAATTTTTTTCCACGCGGACGAAGTCGCTGGCGAAAGCTAGTGATTTTATAAATTTATATGGATCCTTTTTGGTGCATTTCATAATTTGAAACAGGAACTGTTAATCAAATTCGAGTAAAAGATGAAAATCAGCTGTCAATATTTTCCCTATAAAAACATACAACGCATTGAAGACATTATTAGTGCTACTGTTTCCCTACTACTGATTAAAACCAACGTTATTATGGAGCGGCGACGTCATTTAAGCAGGGAAGAAATGCTCAGAGCCGTGGGAATGATAGAAGCTGGTTCCCGGCCACGTACTGTGGCTTTAGCTCTGAATACAAGTCAGAGTGTTTTCAGTCAACTTTGGACACGTTACCGAAGCACTGGTACCGTGGCTGAGCGCCATGGAGGACGGTATCGCTGCACCACACGGAGACAAGACCGATACATTCAAATCTTAACTCGAAGAGCTCCAACAATAACCGCCATGATGTTAGCCGTGAGGCTTCATCACTCTTCAGGGAACTTAATTAGCGACCAAACAGTCAGAAACCGCTTGCATGAAGTGAACCTTCATTCCCGAAGACCGCTACGGGTACCACCTATAGCAATGCACAATCGTAGGATTCGATATCAATGGGCTCTTGAACACAGAAATTGGGCAGAAGAACAATGGCGTTTCGTGTGCTTTTCTGATGAGTCTCGTTTTGGTATGAGACCGGATACAAGACGTATACGACACTGGAGAACCCCTGGACGCCAACAGAGATTAAAATCCTGCCAGGAAGTCCATCCTTATAGTGGTGGAACCATCATGGTATGGGCGGGTATTTGGATCGGCGGAAGAACTGAGTTGATTTGGATCAGAGGCAACCTCAACGCTCAAATTTATGCTGAGACGATTGTATCTGACGTCATCGTTCCTCTACAAGTGCAAATCGGTCCCTTATTTCAGTTAATGCATGATAATGCACGACCGCACACCGCAAGAGTTGTAAGACAGACTCTCGCCGCAGCTAACATCAATGTCCTGCTCTGGCCTGCTCAGTCGCCAGACTTGAACCCGATTGAGCATGCATGGGATATGCTACAGAGAAGAGCTCTGCCGAATATGGAGGGTATCCAGTCGCAAGAAGACCTTTTTTTGTTGTTGCAACGAACATGGGCGGCCATTCCACAGCGTGATTTGGATGAACTCATTTTGAGTATGCCAAACCGATGTTCTTGTGTTGTTAGTGTTCGCGGTAGAAACACGGATTATTAATTGTAGTATTAAGTTACCCAATAAAATTTTAAAGAAAACTGTTATTTCAGTCTTTTTTTCGAACTTTAATGTTAGTGGTTCAAATGTCAAAAATCCCTTTATTAGGAAAATGGCAAATTTCTTTATTAATGCAAAGGTGACTTGGTTTATCGTTACTGTGACAAACGAAAACACTTTATTTGATGAATCCTTAAAGATCTGAAGAGAATCATAGTTATATTGAATGTTAAAAAAGTTTCTGTAACTGCAGTGTTTATAAAAACAATCTAGTATTTTACTTCAAGTTTGTAAATTTTAAAAATATGATTTCACGATAGAGGGCAACGCTCCTGTCAGAATTGTCTGACAATTCTACAATTATGACAATATGACATGGCAATGTTTTGTTGTTTAATAAAGCAGATTTGACAAGTTTTCACGACAAATTTTCACCTGTCACCTGTCGCTTAAAAAGTTTTATTAAACAGAAAAATGTCGGATTGTTGCAACTTTCCGACATTTTTGTGAATTTTCCACCATGACAATTTGGTCGCCTGTAAGATTTATTAAACAGAAAAATTTACGAATTGTCACTTATTGACATATGTTGGACTTGTCGGATTGTCTTTATTAAATAGGGCCCAGGTCCCTGCTCCAAACAAGAGTATGATGATTGATTGATCAAATTGATGCCTGAAAGATAATCATCTTGGTCTTTATTGTTAGAATTTTGCAGTTCCATACTCTTATAGTGAGCTTCCTAAACGTGGTCGGAGCTTTCTGTCAAGAGAAATCGCTGGGTGAACAGAGGTTCCTTTCGTCCGTCTATATATTATTATATACTTAATACGAGTATGCTTAACCCAGTACCAAGATCAGTAGCTATACAAGTCAAGGTCCACCTGCTAACTTGCGTTAGATGCGGGCTTATTGAAATCGCTTGTTATCTACGTTTTCATTACCGATCCTGCACTCACAACGGTATTTTACCAGGAAATGAGACACCGCTCTCCATTTTACTACCTATGTTTTGAGTAAAAATACGGTAGCAGTAAAATACCGTGCGGATTTATTTAATTACATCATCGTAACTCTGCGAGCCACGTTAATTAAACAAGGATATAAATTATCCTCTGTTTTGACTCATCGCGTGAGTCCACGGCTATGAGCCTCAATGTTTCAATTAAATAAAAAGGAATCATCTATCTATACTTACAATAAATCTGTAGAGAGGTCAATTCTGTACATGAAATATATTTCCAAAATAACTATCAGGGGGTGATTAAGGATCGATACTCATGCCAAAAATGCAATCAGTTAAATTTGTCTGTCTGTCTGTCTGTCTGTCTGTCTGTCTGTCTGTATAACCGTTATAGAAACAAAAACTACTCGACGGATTTTAACGAAACTTGGTACAATTATTTTTCATACTCCTGAGCGGGTTATAGTATACTTTTCATGACGCTACAATCAATAGGAGCAGACCAGTGAATGGAAATGTTGGGAAAACGGGAGAAGTTACTCCATTTTTTAAGCTTCCGTTGCGTGTGCAACCTTAATGGTTAAAGCTACACAAATCATTTCATGATGGAAATGTTCTCCTTAAAATTATATAAAAAATATCCCACGACAGCATATGTCTAACTTTTATGGTTGACTCACAATAACACGTGTAACTCCCGATAGCTTAGCAGTTCGAAGCTTTCTGATTATAATATTTGTCTACTCTTACGTTTATAACACTCTCAGTCACCCCTAATTGAAAAAGTTAACATTATTAACTATTCCATAAAAAAATTGGCCAAGTGCGAGTCAGACTCGCCCATGAAGGGTTCCGTAGTAACTATAATATAATATGCAAATTTATTTGACGAAAAAAAAACCTTACAAATTTCTTAAAACTAGCTTATTTACATTTTTTACAAATGCGCCAAATAAATTTGTTTTGAAAAAAAAACCTTACAAATTTCTTAAAACTGGCTTTTTTACATTTTTTACAACTGCGCCGAATAAATTTGTTTTTCATAGTGTTTGTATGAATTACAAAGTTATATTTGCGGTTTTAGAAAATATGCTGTATCTCAAAAACTGCTGAACTGATTTCGTTCAAACTAATTTTGGTTGAAAGTTTATATTAAGATCTACGACCAATAATTTTTTTTTAGATTTTTCACTCCATTATTATAGAAGTTAGAGGTTGTGTCCGCCACACACACATTTTACCACTTTGGAAGCTTATATCTTTTAAACGATTGACTTTATGGAAAAGTGGTTTTAGAAACCCCGATGTCGTTTTTAAAGAACTGTCTATAGATACCACACATGCATCGATTTCATGAAAAAAAATATTTTCAGGTTTAGTTCCATGTATGGGGAGCCCCCCTTTATGTTAAATATTTTTTAATTTTTTCTCTAAATCGGAAAGCGGTTCACAGAATACATCTACCTATCAAGTTTCACATGTATAGTCCTAATAGTTTCGGAATAAAATTGCTGTGACAGACGGACGGACGGACAGACAGACAGACACAGACGGACAGACATGTCGAAACTATAAAGATTCCGTTTTTTGCCATTCGGCTACGAAACCGTAAAAAGAATCATATAAATCGGTATAGAAACACCAAAGTTATACCATGAAATACGCTTATAATAATAAGCCATCGCGCGTGAATACTGAATCATGCTATAAGGATTATTTTTGAGAATCGGTCGCCGCGTTCGACGCGTCTCGCGGTCGAAGCGTTCTCTAGGTACTTAAGCCTCATGTGAACGTGATCTAAACAATATTACCAATACATTAACTTACGCTGACGGAGTCGCGAGCACAGCTATATTGTATCATTACGCTAAGGCCAATAGGAGCGGAGCGCCAATGAAGAATGCTTCAAAATCGGGGTTAAATTTAACGTTAGCCCAAAGTAACTATTCCACGCGGACGAAGTCGCGGGCAAAAGCTAGTTCATATTAAAGCACTAAATAGAGATGCTATGTCAACTTTAGCCTGTATACTGTCAACAGAATACACCGTTGTTCAAGCATTACCTTAAATCAACTTATTTTCAAATCTCCGTGTTTGCAGCACCCGTGAAATAAAACTGTTTCATATAAAATAAACAGACGCCATATCCGAGCCATTAGTGAAGTTCCTTTTTATACGAGTTTATTTTGTAAAATATATCCTGTTCTTACTTGCTTTTACTCTCGTAAATTCCACGGCGGCGGCACACCACCAGGATTAAAAATCCAATTTTCTATTTCGATCCATGCAGGTCTGCTTACTCCTCTTCCAAAATCTGTCTGTTTATGGGTGCAGCTGATAAACAGACTGATTTCATTTATTTATTTCTTAACAATTTACATTGTGTTGAATATACATTTAATAATAAGTAATATACAAGAAAAATTTAGTAAAGAAGATTATACATACAGACTTTCCGATGTATCCTCTATAACTAGACATTTTATTCTTGGCTTCGTTAAAGCTAAATAGAAAAATATCGAGTCTTATTCATATATTTTGAGCCTAGCTGACACGGCTAACTTCATACCGCCATATTATGTTTTTAATTTTTCATATTTTTTCACTTTCCACAAATAGGTACTTATTATAAAACCCAAAATAAATTGCAAAATCGATCCAGCCGTTCTCAAGTTTTAATGAGACTAACGACAGAAATTTATTTTTATATAATTATATATATATATATATATATATCAATAAACGCCATTTAAAAAGCCCTTGGGCATTAATCAAAAACAGAACAAATAAAGCAAACAACGAATCTATACATTCTTCGCAGGAAAAAATGTAAAACACCTTTATATTTCTGAAATAAAACTATATGTACAATATTGCTTTGGTGTACAAAAATTTGCGCCTAATATTTTGATGCTTATGAAGATTCATACAAATACAAATTTCTTTGTCAACTGAGAAATAAAGACTTCCGAATGGATAATTGTATCGACCCTGATGCCACAGCAACTGGCAACAGCAAGCTATTTTTTTTATTGATAATAGGTTCGCGTTTGACCACCATCTCACCTGATGGTAAGTAATGATGTGGTCGAAGATGGAGCACGCTTACCTAAAAGTAACCTATTCACTCTTGATTTAAAGACCCCTAGGTATATTAGATATCGGGAAACACAGACTCCGGCAGGGAATTCCACTCCTTAGCCGTACGCACAATGAAAGTATTCCCAAAACGTTTAGTGCGTATGGGTAGGATGTCCACCATGTAACGATGGCGCATCGCCGTTTGTCTTGTAGACCGATGATGGAACGGGCTTGGCGGAATTAGATTGTGTAATTCCATCGCACACTCCCCGAAATGTAACCGATAGAAAACCGATAGACTTGCAACTCGTCGTCGATGTTCAAGGCTCTGGAGCTTTGACTCGACCAGTGCATCGTTGCAAAGAGACTCTTGGCCCATTTCTCAATAGACTCAAGCGCATCCAGTTGATATTTGGCAGATCCATCCCAAAGATGAGAGCAGTACTCCATACACGGCCGAACCTGTCTATGCATATAAAAATGTAGTCTGTCTTTGATTCCATAATAACTGCCTTTTTTAATATGCTTTCAGTTTTCAAATAGCCTAATGGCTAAGCTGTTGAACCTATGATCGGGAGGTTGTGGGTTCGAACCCCACCCATTACACCATTTTTGTAAATCCACTCCAGACACAAGCATATTTTGCTAAGTTGGAGGGGTTAACAAGATGAGAAAAAAAAACAAATTTTGGAGAAAATAAAAATTATTTACGCGATGCCAAAATACAAACAATCCTTTTCAATATTTTTGTACGTCTGTCTTTGTGTTCTTACTGGTTGGTTGGTTGTTGAATGGCTGAACCGATCTTAATGGGTCTTTCAATGAAATATACAACGTGTAATTTAAAGGGTATATACATACCAATTGCATGGCTGTTTTGGATGATAACAAACGATATGGCAAGGGTTTTGTAATCCTAAGTCTACGTGTGTAGAACGTATTATAGATACCAATACACTGATACCAGAGACCGAATATTTCAAATTAAGAAGAACGAAGAGAATTATCGTGTTATTGGCAAGTGACGTGGAAAGTTATTGACCCTCGTAGTGCTGTGACACGTTTGTTATGATTGGTATTCAAGAAATATATGAAACCGATAATTTGGTATCAATTCTGAGTCAGTTATTTTGGAGCTGAAACTGTGCATAGAGACTCCATACCAGATGTTGTCTTCAGCCCTTTTGGATAGATATGGGTTTATATGGGGTTTCCGTTACACATTGTAGAGCATTGTTATGGGCAACATATACAAGAAAAAATATTGGTTACTTTTTATATCAGAATTTGCCGCGTAAATCCTGATGCATTCATTTTTTTTTCACGTGTTCAGATTCTCATATAGCCACATTCTACCATATTAGTTCTGAAACTCATCTCATAGTAACAATACATACGAACTGAAGTACAGAAATATTACAATAAAAGAAATCGTAACAATTCAGCAACATTGGCTGCTAAACATAGGTTCCTAATACCTATACCGTAAGAACAAACGGTCGCGCCGCGAGCATTGCCATAATCAGCACTTTCGTCAACCGTAGTGCGTGCAATATGTTGTTATTAGTGTTTAGGGGAAAGCTGCCACCCTTTGTAGCTATAGTCTTACCATTATCCCTTATCCACCTTTTACGACGCCCGCGGGGGTCTTATTATTTGCCAAAAGACACGCTGAATGTAATAAAGCGTAATTATTTGAGCCGTCCCTTGCTTTAATAAGAGGAATACAATTATTTCTTCTTGAAATCTCTTTTCGTTGCTTGGTGTTGGTATGCACATGGATAATTAGTAACTAAATTGAATTGATCCATATTTCATGAAGTGTTTTACGTATAATACTGAATTATTTCTCGACCTGTTGAGACTAAATGTGGTGAACAAGCAGCAATAGCCTAATGGGTAAGGTGTTGGCCTTGTGAATGAGAGGTCGCAGGTTCAAACCCCACGCTTTACACAATTGCCGTAAGCTCATTCTAGACACAAGTATATTTCGTTTAGTTAAAGGGGTTAACAATATTGCTAGCAGCATAGCTAGTTCTCTTCAGGAAGCAAAAAATAATATTACAAATATATACTAAAATGTGTATAATACCTAACTATAACTTGTTATAAGGGTCTTACCGCTATTAATGCACTTGACGGTAAGTTAATAAGCTTACACGGCTACACTTACGAAAATTGTATTCTTAGCGTAACTTAATCTGTGCTTCAGGAAAAGTAAAGTACTTAGTATTTAAGTAATTGGAGCACAGCGTACCTCTTAATCCATTCGTAAATTCGTAATGGTTTCCTGCCAATATTCTCATGTAAGCATATCCGATTTCGCCTATTTATAATATTTTATATAAAACTAGCTTTTGCCCGCGACTTCGTCCGCGTGGAATAGTTACTTTGGGCTAACGTTAAATTTAACCCCGATTTTGAAGCATTCTTCATTGGCGCTCCGCTCCTATTGGCCTTAGCGTAATGATACAATATAGCTGTGCCCGCGACTCCGTCAGCGTAAGTTAATGTATTGGTAATATTGTTTAGATCACGTTCACATGAGGCTTAAGTACCTAGAGAACGCTTCGACCGCGAGACGCGTCGAACGCGGCGACCGATTCTCAAAAATAATCCTTATAGCATGATTCAGTATTCACGCGCGATGGCTTATTATTATAAGCGTATTTCATGGTATAACTTTGGTGTTTCTATACCGATTTATATGATTCTTTTTACGGTTTCGTAGCCGAATGGCAAAAAACGGAATCTTTATAGTTTCGACATGTCTGTCCGTCTGTCTGTCTGTCTGTCTGTCCGTCCGTCCGTCTGTCACAGCAATTTTATTCCGAAATTATTAGGACTATACATGTGAAACTTGATAGGTAGATGTATTCTGTGAACCGCTTTCCGATTTAGAGAAAAAAATTAAAAAATATTTAACATAAAGGGGGGCTCCCCATACATGGAACTAAACCTGAAAATATTATTTTTCATGAAATCGATGCATGTGTGGTATCTATAGACAGTTCTTTAAAAACGACATCGGGGTTTCTAAAACCACTTTTCCATAAAGTCAATCGTTTAAAAGATATAAGCTTCCAAAGTGGTAAAATGTGTGTGTGGCGGACACAACCTCTAACTTCTATAATAATGGAGTGAAAAATCTAAAAAAAAATTATTGGTCGTAGATCTTAATATAAAATTTCAACCAAAATTAGTTTGAACGAAATCAGTTCAGCAGTTTTTGAGATACAGCATATTTTCTAAAACCGCAAATATAACTTTGTAATTCATACAAACACTATGAAAAACAAATTTATTCGGCGCAGTTGTAAAAAATGTAAAAAAGCCAGTTTTAAGAAATTTGTAAGGTTTTTTTTTTCAAAACAAATTTATTTGGCGCATTTGTAAAAAATGTAAATAAGCTAGTTTTAAGAAATTTGTAAGGTTTTTTTTTCGTCAAATAAATTTGCATATTATATTATAGTTACTACGGAACCCTTCTTGGGCGAGTCTGACTCGCACTTGGCCAATTTTTTTTATGGAATAGTTAATAATGTTAACTTTTTCAATTAGGGGTGACTGAGAGTGTTATAAACGTAAGAGTAGACAAATATTATAATCAGAAAGCTTCGAACTGCTAAGCTATCGGGAGTTACAAGTGTTATTGTGAGTCAACCATAAAAGTTAGACATATGCTGTCGTGGGATATTTTTTATATAATTTTAAGGAGAACATTTCCATCATGAAATGATTTGTGTAGCTTTAACCATTAAGGTTGCACACGCGACGGAAGCTTAAAAAATGGAGTAACTTCTCCCGTTTTCCCAACATTTCCATTCACTGGTCTGCTCCTATTGATTGTAGCGTGATGAAAAGTATACTATAACCCGCTCAGGAGTATGAAAAATAATTGTACCAAGTTTCGTTAAAATCCGTCGAGTAGTTTTTGTTTCTATAACGGTTATACAGACAGACAGACAGACAGACAGACAAAAATTTAACTGATTGCATTTTTGGCATGAGTATCGATCCTTAATCACCCCCTGATAGTTATTTTGGAAATATATTTTATGTACAGAATTGACCTCTCTACAGATTTATTATAAGTATAGATTACATAAATGTTGTCTTAGTAACAAGAATTGAAACTATTTTTCTGTTGTGAAAATTCTACGATTGTGAAGTAATCTTGTTTCAGGAAGAGGCAATGGAAATTGCTTAGTATTTAGTTTGGTCTACTAACTGAATCAGTGAAGAAACAAAATATTAGCGGCTATTTTGCCAGTGTATGTTTAAAAAGTATATTAGAGACAATTTGGTTTTACTGTGATGGGCAGAACTGGAACCACAAACAGGCTCTCAGAATTGTTGAAAGGGTAAAACGGCGAGCTATTTAAAAGGTGGAAGGGCGTGTAGTGACATTGTCACCACAAATGGAAGTATTTGGAGGGAATTTTACCCTCCGTCGATCCTTACACTACCACTTCAATGTACACAACGAAAATTACACGCACTGCTAGCAAATATATTAACAACAAAATAAATAGCAATCTATTTACATGTTTTTACTATAATGTCAGTATTTTTTTTTTTTTTTTTTTACGTGGTAAAATTATCAAATAAGTCCTCCCACCCCGGGCAGGGCCGGAGGGACTGTCAGACTTGTACTGACTAAAATCCACGGTGTTCCTTCAATAGCCCTTTACGTTCCGGGGTCACGGTAATGAGATAAGTCCCACGACCCCGGCAGGCTTCGGCCCTCTACAGGGGGGCCTCGTCATGTTGCTGACGCTCTTTGAGGCGCGCGTGGAACACAACGCGCCGTCGACCCGGGCATGGTCCATGGTCGGACAGCGAGTTGCCCTTTACTCTCTGTCCGCATGCCCATAATGTCAGTATTAACGCGTATTACGTTCCCACTGCTGGGACAAAGGTCTCCTCTCTGTAAGAAGGAATGGGCCGTTATCCACCACGCGGCCACGTGTGTTCCCTTTGAGAGCAGTCGTGATGATGAACATTACACTAAGTACTGTAAGTACCTGCCCGGGTTCGAACCCACGACCTACAACTCGTAAGTCGTTCCGATAACCACTGGGCTACCACTGCTCGGAAGTTTTTGAACGGATTTTTGTAGTCCTATCGTGTAATAGGTTAAAGCCTTTTGTTGTAGGGAATCACTAAAAGCTTTTAATTTCATGTTATAAGTTTTATTACCATCTTCTTCCTTCAGTTGCCCTTTTGATCCGGGGCTGCGGCATCTCGGTAGCGCAGCCCCTACTACCTACCTACATATTAAATATTGAACTGATAAATAAAAACGGTAAAAGGAATTCAATTGTAATTGTTTAATCGTAACTAGATTAGGTTACTAGTGCAGTTTTTTTTATGCCATAAACCGTCTAGGCAGTCTTATTTGACTTTTTTATGTGATCTGTGTTCAAGTAGTAAAAATTTACTGGCTATTACGCTCAGTCTCCTTTACGATGTTGGTGAATGTGCACCCGTTGTAAATCGGGACACGCTCGCCAGCTGAGCGAACCAAAGAGGATTTTCATGTTTGCTCAAGGGCTCTCCACATACGACTAGATTGACTATGGTATTTCGAATACTTCCATCAAACTTTTATATTTTAACTGCTGATAACTAAATAGTCGTCCGCTCAACTATGCGTCTCTTTGAAAATGTATAATAATTCTCCTCCTACTTTAAGATCTTTCATCTTCCTATATCTTTCTAATAACTAGGATAAAAACCTTCCGTCAAAAATACATTTTGTTCATTTCAAAAATAAAAAGAAAATCAAAATCAAAATAGTTTATTCCTTTAACATGTTTTTACAATATTAATTAGTTGCCAGAGCTACGCAGGAAGCATGTACACACATCAAAAGTGTCTAGGGATCAAGCATTTTTATGCGGATTTCTTGAGATTGAGATGTGGCTTTGTAATAAATTTATGATTTTATAAATTTATATGGATCCTTTTTGGTGCATTTCATAATTTGAAACAGGAACTGTTAATCAAATTCGAGTAAAAGATGAAAATCAGCTGTCAATATTTTCCCTATAAAAACATACAACGCATTGAAGACATTATTAGTGCTACTGTTTCCCTACTACTGATTAAAACCAACGTTATTATGGAGCGGCGACGTCATTTAAGCAGGGAAGAAATGCTCAGAGCCGTGGGAATGATAGAAGCTGGTTCCCGGCAACGTACTGTGGCTTTAGCTCTGAATACAAGTCAGAGTGTTATCAGTCGACTTTGGACACGTTACCGAAGCACTGGTACCGTGGCTGAGCGCCATGGAGGACGGTATCGCTGCACCACACGGAGACAAGACCGATACATTCAAATCTTAACTCGAAGAGCTCCAACAATAACCGCCATGATGTTAGCCGTGAGGCTTCATCACTCTTCAGGGAACTTAATTAGCGACCAAACAGTCAGAAACCGCTTGCATGAAGTGGACCTTCATTCCCGAAGACCGCTACGGGTACCACCTATAGCAATGCACAATCGTAGGATTCGATATCAATGGGCTCTTGAACACAGAATGCTTGTATTGGGCAGTTCTGCTCTTCCTTAGGATCATTGTTAGATAACAAGTTAAATTAAACCATTTTAAGCATAAGCATAACAAGTAAAATATGAATGAAAAAAAATTTTTTTTTTGTTTTAAAAGATACTGGTATGACTCTCTGTGTGGGGGTGTGAATGTGTGTGGGGGTGTGAGTGTGTGTGGGGGTGTGAATTTGAATGGGGGGGGGGGTGAGTGTGAGTGTGTGTGTGTGTGTGTCTGTGGTATCTGTGTCAAATGTATGAAATATGCCCTTATTTGGAGATTTCTAGCCCTACGATCTAATATCTTGGGATTGGTAAGTACCACTAGAAACCATTAACAATGTCTAAAGTTCGTATTTAAATAATAAGTTTTCTATTTCACTGTATCCAAGCGGCTCAAGTTCTTGGAGAATTGTTTTTTTTACATTTATGGAACTGAAGGTCATATATTATGCATCTGTTGTGGAGCTTGTTGTAAAGGTAGGCAGAGTGAGCAAGAAATTGACGCCTGGCAAAAAGAGTTCTACAGGAAGGGGTAGTAGCCACTTTACATTTTCTTCTACGTGTTTGAGATTTATATATATAAGGTAACGTTCTATGTAGTTTAAGTACTGAGTTGATAATATAAAGTTTTCTTAGTGACAATATTTTATGAAATCGTCAGTAGGAAATCTAAATGGTTTAAAGAACATTGTCTTTATTAAGCATCTCTGGGCTCTTTCTGCTTCAAGGAATTTAATTTTAGTAGCTCCACCCCAGATGGAAATACAGTAACACATAACTGATTGTGCCAATGCTAAATAGATAGTTTTTAAGAGGTTTTGAGAAGTGACATACCTCAACTTTTTAAAGACCCATATGAACTTACGGATCCTATCATTTATGACATCAATTTGAGGGTGCCAGAAAAGTCGGTAGTCAAGGATTACTCCCAGATATTTACTGGATTTAACACATCCAATCTCTTCGCAGCCGCATTGTGTAGTATTAGTGAAGTCACAAGTATGAATTCTCAATATCAAGCGTGGTGGAGGAAGTATACGCTTATTTATAGCGAAGCAAATATAATTTGTCTTGGCTATATTAAGGGTAAGAAAAGCAGACTTAAGCCAGTCTGCAACCTTGCAGAGACCATTCTCAGCAGCCTCAAAGACGGAGTTCCAAGATGTCCCATTAAATACAATAGCAGTATCATCTCCATATGAAAATACTTGCCCTCCGACAATCTCGAGGTTAGTTAGTTCGTTTAGGTATGTTAGGAATAACGTGGGACCTAAAACGCTTCCTTGGGGCACGCCATACTCAATTTTTATGTCAGAACTAATGACACTCTCAATTTTTACGCATTGGGTCCGGTCTTTTAAATAATCAGTCAAGAGTTTTAGCGGCATATCCCTAATTCCTATATACTCCATCTTTTTTACAAGAGTCGGAACTGGCACAGTGTCGAAAGCTTTTTTCAAGTCTAAAAAGACTGTAAGACACTTTTCTCCATGGTCCAAATATTGAGTTACCAACAGAGAGTATTTAACCTAGAGAGCTTATAGGCCGATTTCTTTGAAGAACACAACTCACCAATACGGGTTGGGAGGCGAGGAAAAAATGCGCCACTGCAATTGGTCAGTTCAAGGTCAAGCTTCATAGATATGCCGAGTTAGGGATTGCTCTACTTGATTGGGGGAAAGTTATCGATATCGATAAAATGCAGTTTAACATTATGAAAATACTCAATAAAATCACATAATAATATTTAATCATTATCAGTCTCAATTACAAAAAGAAAACAAGTATGCTGTTATTATTGATATTTAAAATGAATTAATTTGGTAAATGTTTTTCGAATTAAATTATAATATAAATTATAAATAAATTAAATGATAACCGAGCGTCTATATATTTCTGAATTATGCATCTTGCTAATTCAATCAAATGATTGGTAGTTTCTATTTCATATTGATGAAAATTAATATCCGGGAATAAATTATACCCAATCAGTGATTTTAAAACCGATCTCATAAAATAATTGGAATTATATTTCTGAGACAGCACTTTCAAACCACTCTCGTTGATCGCCCTTTTAATATAAATTTCACAACGACGACAAATTTCTATTACTGTGGTAGATCCGTACAATAACTTGTTTTAATGTCTTTTTGAAATTGTAAGGCGTTTTGATTTGTAACACCAATCAACGCTCCAATACAAGTTAGGCATTTTATTTGCTTTATCAGAGCATGGACAATGTAGCCGGCCATATATTATTTTTATATTTTATTTTTTTATATTTATTTTATATTCCATAATAAATATATTTTCAATAAAATCAGTTGTGTCAACAACTGTAGCTTCAGCAGGCACTCGGTAATAATTATTTTTTTGGTGGTATTTAATGACTCCTCCCTCCTACATACACTTAACCCGTGGACTCGACATCGAAACAAAGTAATCCTTTTTTTTTCCTGGGTGGGAAAATCATCGAATGACTTCTCCCGCTCTGGGTAAAGTGGAAGGGAGTGTCAGACTTCTACTGACTAAAAACCCACCCTGTTCCTTCAGCTGCCCTTAAGTTCCGGGGCCACGGTATCTCATTAGAACATTACCGCAACCCCGGAACCAAAGTAACTTACGAGGGCAATATTGTAATGCAAAGGTCCAAGTTAATTAATATTAGACTCCGTTATACTATTTGAAGCCTAGAAAGATTGGATATAGGTGTCTTATATTATTTTGACTTTTCTCAACATTATATCAATAAAAACCAAACTAGAAACCAATATTCCCTAGTAACCTTATCCATCCACTTTTCGTTTTAATCTGGAATCTTGGGAAATCTAAAATGAAAACATGCATGTCACACAGAAGAAAAAATATCAGAACTTTTTCCTTTTTTATAGTCGGTTTATGTAGATAGGTATTTTATGACAACTATATGAATTGTATTAAAAAAGAAATAAGTTTAATTTTATAATTATCGATATCGTATTCAGCCGTTATAGGTAACAGCACAGATTTTTACGATAAAAATACGAAAGAAAAGACAGGGATAAAAGAATTAGAATTTCTTCATGTAAGAAAGAGACATTTCCAAAAGACATCAACGCGCGACACAATTTTGTCCTTGACCACCCAAACCACCACTTTAAATGGACCTCTGCGGTAGCTTATAATCTGATTAAATGATAAATAATTTTTATATTATTTCATTACTGATGAATAGTTATGTCATCCATTTGGTATCTAGATGTCTGGGAATGTTTTCCACACCATTTCAACGTGCATGAAAGCATTATTATGCGTTATAAATTGGATACAAAAAATTAAAATTTGTAATTGTTTAGCATGCACACAGGCCTAATACTTGGTCACAACTAAAATGGTTCGTGTATCGTAGCCAATATATAGGAGCAAAAACTCGCATAGTTTTCGTGCGTTGGGGCAACGTATGTGCGATCAAGTGGTTTTCAAATCAGTGGTTACCAAGGAGGTCAGTCCTGATATGGCGTCTTCTGTGGATTTTGCTTTTCTGAATCTAAATTGTGAACTGGATAGAATTTCAAATTTTTCGAGATAAGTAATTAGGCGTGAGTTGATAAGCCTCTCGATGACTTTAGAGATAACAGACAAGACTGAAATAGGTCGGTAATTATTGATATCACTTTTATCGCCACCCTTGTAGACGGGTGTCACAATGGATTTTTTAAGCAAAATCGGGAATATACCTTTTCGGAAGCAGAGGTTGGCAACATGGCTGATAATGGGAGCGACAAGTGGTTTTACCAATTTTATGAATTTAGTCTGGATACCGTCCCAACCAGGAGTACTGTCAGTTTTCAAGCTTGATATAACACTGTCAAGTTCCCATGGGTCAGTCTCCAGAAGTACGAAAGACGTTAGCTGTGATTTTGAAGTCATTTCATTTGTCTCAATTTATATATGAAATAATAGTTAAATTGAAGCTAGGGAACTTAGAATTATGAAAGGCAATGGGCACTCTTTTACAGCATGTGTAAAGACGAAATCAGGGCATTATTTGTTTGACATGTACGTACCTGTGGTGGTCATATAATTAAGAACGACTGTTTAAAAACAAGCTTTTTTTAAACAACACTAATGCTCCCTGTGTATCATTGGAGCAGCTCAATCCCATTTTTATCCTCAATATAGTCTTGTGAAAATGACTATTCAGCGATCTCAGCGCGCACTATCCGAAGGCGTTTGGTAGAAGCTAAGTTGAACGGAAGGATAGCAAGAAAGGTACCCATGTTGAAACGGTGTCATAGGCAAGTCCGGCTTGCATTTGCTAGGGGTATGAAAGCTGGACAGTAAGAGAGTGGAAAAATGTTCTTTTCTCTGACGAGACAAAAATTAACAGAGTACCTATGTTCTGATTGGAAACGTATATAACGTATAGTAATATGTTCGACGCCCTCCCAATACAGCATTCGACCCCAAGTATACAAAAGTGACATTAAAGCATGGGGATGGAAATTTGAAAATTTGGGGGTGCTTCTCTGGTCATGGTGTTGGACCTGTTAGATTGATAGAAAGGAAACATGGATCAATTCCAACACAAAAATATACGGGAAGAAACAATGTTGTCATACGCTGAAGAAGTGCTTTCGATTATTTGGACATTTCATAACTGTCGTATAATGATCCCACTGCACGCACGTTTAAAGAATTTCTCACATCTCAATCAGTTTCTGTCTTACAATGGCCACCAGACAGTCCAGATTTAAATCCCATAGAGCATCTTTGGCGCCATTTTAGTAAAGAAAAGAAGAAAAAAATTAATTTAAACTTCAAAAGAATAGAACAGTACTGGGATTATCTCCAACCCCCCATAACCGTAGTTCCACCGACTGAATTTTAAGCTGGCTGGTAATAATCTTTTTTTAGGGTTCCGTAGCCGAATGGCAAAAAACGGAACCCTTATAGTTTCGATATGTCTGTCCGTCTGTCTGTCTGTCCGTCCGTCCGTATGTCACAGCCATTTTATTCCGAAACTATTAAGACTATACATGTGAAATTTAGTAGGTAGATGTATTCTGTGAACCGCTTTCCGATTATAACAAAAAGATTAAAAAATATTGGAAATAAAGGGGAGTCCCCATACATGGAACTAGAACTGAAAATATTTTATTTCATGAAACCTATGCGTGTGTGGTATCTATAGACAGGTCTTTAAAAATGATATAAGGGTTTTTAAAACCACTTTTTCATAAAGTCAATCGTTTAAAAGATATAAGCTTCCAAAGTGGTAAAATGTGTGTCCCCCTCTAACTTCTATAATAATGGAGTGAATAATCTAAAAAAAATATATGTCTGTAGATCTTAATGTAAACTTTCAACCAAAATTGGTTTGAACGAAATCGGGTCAGTGGTTTTTGAGATACAGAATATTTTCTAATACCGCAAATATAACTTTGTAATTCATACAAACACTATGAAAAACAAAGTTATTTAGCGTAGTTGTAAAAATGTAAATAAACTAGTTTTAAGAAATTTTTAAGGTTTTTTTTTTTATTCGTTAAACAAATATACATATTATATTATATTATTATAGTTACTACGGAACCCTTCATGGGCGAGTCTGACTCGCACTTGGCCAATTTTATATATTTACCTTTACATTGTTGGAATAAACTTTTGTTGTTTGAAACAGTTTGTGAGAAGAAGAATGGCGCTCTATTTCTCTTAAAAATGTCAAAAATTGATAGCCTCGCCGGGGCAGTCATCAAAAGCCGTGGATACGCTACAAACTATAACTTAGAATAAAATGTATTAAATTGCAATTTTTAACATTGTCACCGTCTTATTTAATGAGATTTTTAAAATCTAAGTATCTACTGAAACAACTCTCGAGGAGTTTAAGAATCGTTCTTAATTATTTGTCCAGCTTTATTACTATTTGAAATAGTTACTGTCGGTAGTAAATTAAATTATTAAGGTAAGTGATTTTAATATTTAATCTTAATCCCGTTTACTCTATCCATGTAGCTATTTCATAACATATTTAATTACTTTCAGAAGAAACATAAAAGTACATAATATGACATTGTTTTTTAAAAAATTGTCTGGTATTACAAATCGTTCTTAATTATATGACCACCACTGTATATGTTACAAGTAAAACCCGTTTTTCGTAAGAACTCGTTTTCCCTAGTTTTTACTAAAGGCCTTTGTTAAAACTAGAAAAACCTAGTCAAAACTAGAATTTACCACTGATATATTTAATTTTCCGATAACACTAGTTGTTACTCCGAGCTTTAGTTTTAACTGTCCTTGAACAGCTAATTTGGGATTGAAAACAAGATATGGTTTTAAAAATATTTACAAACTTGTTTACAAAAATATTATTTTTCACATTGCAGTGTTTTTTGGGAGTCGGTTTAATTTTTTGTAAAAAAGATTTCATTTTAGGGTACCGTAGCTGAATGGTAAAAAACGGAACCCTTATAGTTTCGATATGTCTGTCCGTCTGTCTGTCTGTCTGTCTGTCCGACCGTCCGTATGTCACAGCCATTTTATTCCGAAACTATTAAGACTATACATGTGAAACTTAGTAGGTAGATGTATTCTGTGAACCGCTTTCCGATTGTAAGAAAAAAATTAAAAAATATTAAAAATAAAGGGGGGTCCCCATACATGGAACTAGAACTGAAAATATTTTTTTTTCATGAAACCTATGCGTATGTCAGACAGGTCTTTAAAAATGATATAAGGTTTTCTAAAGCCACTTTTTCATAAAGTCAATCAATCGTTTAAAAGATATAAGCTTCCAAAATAGTAAAATGTGTGTCTCCCCCTCTAACTTCTATAATAATGGAGTGAAAAATCTAAAAAAAAATATATGTCTGTAGATATATATAATATACATAATGTAAACTTTCAACTAAAATTGGTTTAAACGAAATCGGGTCAGCAGTTTTTGAGATACGGCATATTTTCTAAAACCGCAAATGTAACTTTGTAATTCATACAAACACTATGAGAAACAAAGTTATTGGCGTAGTTACTACGGAACCCTTCATGGGCGAGTCTGACTCGCACTTGGCTAATTTTTTAGTAGCATACGGTGGAGGTGTGCCCCGCTTGGGCAGAGCTTCGCCGTGTCCTCGTTGAGGCGATCGGCGGCGGGCGACCAATCGCGCCCGGCCCTGGTTCAGACTATGGTGCAGAGCGAGAGGGAATGGGCTGCAGTTGCCTCCTTCTGCGAAGCAGTCATGCTAGCGAAGGAGGAAGCCGAACGCGCGAGGGACAGGAAACTCTCTTCCTCACGCCCCAGCTGCCGAGGGAGATGCCCCGGGCGTCGGGGATCGCGAGCCGATCTCCGGCCAACGTAGGCGCGGGCTTGCTAAGGACCAGGCGCGGTCTTGCTAAGGTCCAGGTCGGCGGTGCGTCATGTTCCACGCGCGCCTCAAAGAGCTGTCAGCACCAGTGACGGGACCCCATAGGGCAATTGCCTGTCTGGGTTGCGGGAATGTTCTAACGAGATACCGCGGCCCCGGAACATAAGGGCAGCTGAAGGAACAGGGTGGGTTAGTTAGTGAACACAACAAGGTTGACAATATTAATTAACAGTAAATAAAATAATCAAAAAATTTACTGACTAGAAGTCTGACACACAGCGGGAGGAGTCGCTCGATAATTTTCTCACCCAGAATAAATAAAAAATTGGCCAAGTGCGAGTCGGACTCGCCCATGAAGGGTTCCGTGGTAACTATGATAAATATAATCTACTTAATATATTTAATTGAAAAAAAAAACAAAAAACCTTAAAAATTTCTTAAAACTAACCTATTTACAATTTTTACAACTACGCTAAATAACTTTGTTTTTCATAGTAGTTGTATGAATTACAAAGTTATATTTGCGGTTTTAGAAAATATACTGTACCTCAAAAACTGCCAACTCGATCTCGTTCAAACAAATTTTGGTTGAAAGTTTACGTTAAGATCTACAACATATGGATTTTTTAGATTTTTCACTTCATTATTATAGAAGTTAGAGGGGGGGACACACACATTTTACCACTTTGGAAGCGTATACCTTTTAAACGATTAACTTTATGAAAAAGTCATTTTAGAAACCTTAATGTCATTTTTAAAGACCTGTCTATAGATACCACACACGTATAGGTTTCATGAAAAAAAATATTTTCTGTTTCAGTTCCATGTATGGGGAGCCCCCTTTATTTTTTATTTTTTTTAATTTTCTCTTAAAATCGGAAAGCGGTTCACAGAATACATCTATCTACCAAGTTTTACATGTATAGTTCTAATAGTTTCGGAATAAAATGGCTGTGACATACGGACGGACGGACAGACAGACAGACGGACAGACATGTCGAAACTATAAGGGTTCCGTTTTTTGCCATTTGGCTACGGAACCCTAAAAAAGGTGTGAAAATTTATTGCTGATAGCAATAACTTTTCAAGTTCATCGTGCCTCTTTCTGTCAATACGGCCAAGTTACTCGATGTTTCTCCGTAGTCATATGGCAAAGAGTAGATGCTTTCACCCGTTAGTAGAATTGCATACAACTGACTTATCCTTAAATGGTATGAAAAGTTTGGTTATTATAAGAGAATAGTATCATAATGAATAGGTGGCCGCAAAATTATGCGCTAAACTTTACAAAATTTTATGATATACTAAATATAATTTTATACGTATAATAGGAGTCACTGCATATCGTGAGCGACTTTGGTTTAACTTAACATTTAAGTATAAACCCCAGCAATAAACACGTAACTCTAAACGCAAATATTTAAAGGTCTTTTGACATGCGAACTCGCTTCGTATTCACGTTGCCGTCGGTTTTCAATATAATGTATTCTAATATCATATGAAATTACTTTATACATTTACTCGTAAGCATATTAAACATTAAACATTATTCTGTCCTAAACATCTTCAAATTATAGTCTGAAATAAAAACAATTTTCGACATACAGAATACACACAAAAATCAAACATACAAGCAAATTTTTATTTCAAAACAATCTATATCTTTTAAAGTCATAAATGATAAATGATCTTTATTTTGCAAATTGGTTATTAAATAACACTTTTACACGTTATTTTTTTCGTAAATGTTAACTAGATGAGGCCGGTGTTTCCTAACTGACTACCCTGAGAAGAAACACCGAAACAAACTCAGGGGTCCGTCTCTTTTGAAGTCCATACAATCTATACTGGTTAAATTATATGGTAACCCTGTAGGTTTCAGTCTGAGGCGATCTTTTGAAGAAAGATGCTCACAGATTTGAGTGGGCCTGTCCATACAGTGCAAGCATTTGTGAGATGACGTACCTATAGCTCAACTTAGAACAAGGAGCTTAAAAAGACAAACAATACCAAGAGTATGGTTAAGCCCTGGATAACAAGTGGCATATTAAGATGCATCAAAAATCGCAATAAACTACAGAAAAACTCCAGAAATGAACCTTTTACCGATATTCTAAAAATAACTTATCGTCGATATCGCAATTATTGTAATAACCTAATCAAAAAATTAAAAAGAAAATATGAGCGAGAACTACTTGGTAAATCAGTCACTAATAGTGAATTACTTTGGAAAAATATTAAAACAATAACTTATACTAATAATTCTAAAAGCCCTAACATCGAATTGCTTAACCTAATGTTACACATAACAAGTCCTTCTGACTAGGTTAATTTTATAAACAATAATTTTGCAAACATTGGTAAGTCTTAAGTAGATTAAATCAAAACTCATCAGACCATACTGACACTCCCAATATTGCAACCACACAAGTCAACTCTTTCTTACTTTTCAACCGACGACAAAAAAAGGAGGAGGTTATCAATTCGACGCGTATATTTTTTTTTTTTTTTTTTTAATGTATGATCATCCAGTACTCGAAGACGGCTGAACCGATTTGGAAAATTATTTTTTTGTTTGATAGGGTATACTTCGAAATTGGTACCATTTGTCACCAAGTCAGGATCTGATGATGGGATCCTGGAGAAATCGAGGGAACTCTTCAAATATTATAGGCACACCTATGGCGTTTTGGGTATTTCTTATAGTAACTTGTGCAGTTGCTCTCAAAAAGTACCATTTGGGGAAGTGGAACTGATGATGAAGACCACAGATGGCCGCCGAAACTACTCAATAATAAGTATTTCGTGGATTGCGATTCGATTACTTGAATATGGATATTAAGCACTTTATGCTCGTCACAATGCATATGGTGATGTATAGCTGATGGTGAAGTACCAGGAGAACTCCTCAAAAATTAACGGCCCAGCATTGGGAAAAGCAATATTTTATAAAATGTTATAAGTAGTTGACATTTAGGCTCTTGTAACTAGGTAAATTAAAATTCAACCAACTAAAAAGAGTGAAATAAAAACTTTTTACCAAAAAATTAAACCGACTCCCAAAAAACACTGCAAAGTGAAAAATAACTTTAATTTCGGAAGTCGGTGCCAAAAACGTAAATACAAAACTAAAGACACCGACTAGCGAAATTAAAGTTATTTTTCACTTTGCAGTGTTTTTTGGGAGTCGGTTTAATTTTTTGGTAAAAAGTTTTTGGATACTGAATTTGATGAAGTGAGTACAATTTTAATGAGCCTTAAAACTGACAGTGCAAATGGATGGGATCATATTCCCACTATGTTTTTGAGATATATAGACCAAGATATTATCCGTAATACATAGAATCAATCGTAACACATTTGACCAATCTTTGTTTTAAAAAAGGTATTTTTCCTGCGCCTTTAAAAAAATCTGTCATCACCCCACTTTATAAGGGCGGAGACAGAGACGATGTCAACAATTACAGACCGATATCTATACTACTAGTTATATCAAAAATAATAGGAAAACTGATTAATAACAGACTTTTGAAACACCTTGAAAAATGCAATATATTAAGCAAATCACAATTTGGATTTAGGCAGGGCATGTCGACTGTGGATGCAATAACTGCTCTCACCACGTTGGTAGCTGATAGTATGGATAAGGGTGATAAATGTGTGACTGTATTTTTAGACCTAAAAAAAGCTATTGACACTGTCTCTGTTCCCATCCTAATCTATATATATATAACTCAAAGGTGACTGACTGACTGACTGACATAGTGACCTATCAACGCACAGCCCAAACCACTGGACGGATCGGGCTGAAATTTTGCATGCAGGTAGATGTTATGACGTAGGCATCCGCTAAGAAAGGATTTTGCGAAATTCCCACGGGATCGGGATTTACACGGGAAAAACTTCCCACGCGGGCGAAGCCGCTGGCACAAGCTAGTTAACAATATAGAGGCTTCAGGGGTGAGACGAATTCCATTAAAACTTTTTGTTGACTATCTTTCTAATAGAAAGCAAATGGTTAAGGTAGAAGAGCACTTTAGTGATGAAGCTAATATCACATTCGGAGTCCCACAGGGAAGTGTCCTGGGCCCTACGCTTTTCCTGCTTTACATCAATGACCTTAGTAACATCAGGATAAGTAATGCAAGTGTGTTTTCTTATGCTAACGATACTGCGGTCGTTTTTACCAGAAATTCCTGGCATGAAGTTGGTCTTCGTGCAGAGGTGGGTATGCTCCTAATAGGTCGATGGTTACAAAAAAAAATTGCTTTCACTGAACACAGCTAAAACGAATTACATATGTTTTGCAATCTCAAATCGCACTCAACCAAAACAAGATTTTAATATAAAGATACATAAGTGTGAAGATTCTAATATGTGTCAGTGTCCAACATTAGATAGAGTACCACATACAAAATACATAGGAGTTGTTGTTGGCCAAAGACTGTCCTGGTATCCTCATCTGGAGCAGGTGACAGGATCAGAAAATTGAGCTGGATATTCAGGACATTAAGATATATAGTACCAAAAATATTCCCAAGGAACTAGGCAAACCAAGAAACCTTCTCAAAGAAATATACATAGCTCTGGTACAGTCTATATTGATGTACTGCATACCTATTTCGGGGGGTGCAGCAAAGACAAAATTTATCGATATTGAACGAAGACAGCGTGCATTAATAAAAGTGATGTATTTTAAAAATATTAGATACCCTACAAAATTTCTTTAAAAAAAAGGCTTAAATTATCAGTCAGAAAATTATATATAGTTAAAATTATATTAAAAACACACAAAATACTACCCTACGACCGCAATTTAACTTTGAGAAGAAGGAAAGCCATAATCGCTGAAGTTCTCTATACAAAGACTAAATTTGCGAGTAGACAGTATTCATGGAGATCGGCACAACTCTATAATAAACTAAATAAACAAATTTACATATATGAAGAAAAACTATGTGAAAGTAAAAAAAAAATTGGATAAAAACACTTACCTACGAAGATACGGAGCCGTTGCTAGAGTAAAATCTTCTTACACAGCAAATTATACAAAAAACCAAATCATCTCAACACAGCACATGACAGACAAACACACAACACACACACGCACATACCCTCGCACACAAACACACACACACGCACTACTTACATTCAATCAACAAGTACACATACATGGCATGGTTCTCATCAATCACACCCCATAGCCATACCCAAAAATCCACTCACGCTCACTCAGCGACTATATAGTTATTTTTATATTATTATTCAGACAGTTTGCGTGAATTAATCTTGTATTAGTATAAGTAAACGAGCTTTTTAATGTAACATTCACATGTACGTAAATAACGATATGGAAGAGCGGAACCTCCCAATACAGGCTTTATTAGCTTAACGGTAGGTTCCAATCACTATTATATAATATGTTAACTTTATAAACGAATAAAATATATTGATTTGATTTGACAAAGGTAAGGACGTTTGGGTAGGCCGCAAAAGGCACTGAAACTGCCAGACAATCATTTTTAACTCGAAGACAACAATCTACATAGTTCACATATTCTCAATAATGATATTAATATCTGTCATATCATATTTTCGTTTAAAAATTGTATTGACATACACAAATTACGATAAACTCATTTGTTTCACATCTTAAAATTTACTCCAACTTAGAGCAGCATCCTTGTCACTATACATTATTTTCCCATAAAAGCCGCTAAAACCCTGCCAAGTGTTCATGACACGCCATGACAAGCAAGTTGGCACATAATATCAAGTATGATTTAATTATGTCCGAAGAATTTCTTTGTCACTAAACTATCTCATCCGTTCTCCCTATTAAACCTAGGGCTAAGTACAGAAGAAGGTATTTGTCATTCCTCAGTGTTCCTGTGTGCCTGTAAGTGAATTCAGCGAGGAGATGGAATATTTGATTGTGAAAGGAATACCAATGAGCTTCCTCGAAGAACATAATGCAAGTTCAATTGGAAATAAAAATTCCATTTCGATTGTTACGCATCATTATCGTGCGATACTGTCATGAGAGTTCAAATCTATACATATTAATAAAATTGAAGTGTCTATATTTTTTGTTTCTAAATTACTGTGTGTTTCAAGTTCTTTTAGTTAGTTTGTCTGTCATTCTGTTTTTCCGGACTAATATCTGGAACGGCTGAACCGATTTTAATAGGAATTGGAAGATAAATGAGGTTGTAGGGCAATATAGGCTTTTATCCCTACTGGGTTGGGAGTTACGCGGGAAAACTGCGTAGATAATATCGATTCCCACGCAAACGTAGACCCGGTCCCAACTAGTATACCGTAAATACGTTAATGGTGTAACAAAGCTGAAGCTTGTTTAGATTCTAGTCTGACAATAAACAGCATAAAATCTCTAACGCGCATTTAATTGAATAAACAATAGCTTTCAGTGGAGGGTTTCGGCTCTCAAAACCGTAAATCACTTATGCTAAAGGCTTATTTGAAATAAAGCCTTTGTGCTTTCCATAAACTAACAATAACCTACATTCAGTTTGCATCGAAAAACGTTGGAGTACCTTTGTGAACGGCTCACGATACTTTGACTTAGCACGATATTGATGTTTTAATCAATAATTCAGGTGGAAATACAGCTTCTGTAGAACATAGTTTTACAATAATTTTAAGCAACGATTCCAATTATAAACAGAATGTAGACTCAGCCAGTCTCATTGCAAACAAAATACGATAGGTAGATAGTATAGTAGCTAAAGATCGTATTACGTCGATCACCAGCCGAACATTTAGTCTCTACAGACTGTGTTATGTCGGGTATATATATATATATATATGTATATACGTACCTATCTACTAAGCTATCAGGTCGCGAAGGTTACGCGAGTACAACGGCACAGGAAATGAGAAATTATCGTGTTAGGGTGAGAACGCATGCAATGTGTTTGTATTTCTTTCTAGGTACGTAAGCTGAACGCTCTCTTGACGAATGTGTTAGGTGACGGGAGCGCTTAGCGCCCCAGACAATGCCTGCGCAGCCCGCTTAAAGGAAATTCTTGCTCAACTTCACTGGTTTGCTGTCAGTTCCCGCCCACTCGCGTTCCAGTTCTCATTGAGAGGTAGCTTTTCACTCTTTAACTATAAACTAAATTGAAGGACCGAGTTGTTTGTGCAGCACTCGAGAGCTGTTCAAAATGATGATGGGTCGTTACTTTACGTTGTTATTGCCACTTCTTTTATTAGAATTCCGTAGCCCAATGGCGAAATAACGGAATCCTTATAGATTCGTCATGTCTGTCTGTCTATCCGTCCCTATGTCATGGCCACGTTTTGCCGAAACTATTAGGACTACACGCTTAAAACTTAAGTCGAAAGTGAATAGGTTAATTCTAGACAAGCGTGCTTCATTATCGACCACATCATCGCTTAACTTAGGTGAGATGTGGTCAAACGCAAGCCTATCAATAATATAAAAAAAATATCGTATGATTTTCACACAAAAATAAAACATTACCCTCTAAATTTTTGAATTAAAATAATAAAACGAATATATGCTGCAGATCACAATGAAGCCATTCAACGAAAATTGGTTTTAACGTGATATAATCACCAATTTTTGAGTTACATTAAAAAAAACCGGAAATATAATTTTGTCGTTTATACAAACACTACGTAGCTACTACGGGACCCTTCATGGGTATGACCGACTCGCACTTGGCCAATTTTATTTTCTTTCATGCTCAAAGAATGCAGTGGGACACTTGCTTAGCGTGCAATAGAGCACTTATGAAAACAAATTATGTGACAGCCTTTAAATTGCTTTAGTTTAGAAAAAGGTTTCAGAAAATTCTTCTTAATGTTAAATGCAAATTGTTTTAGTGAAATAATGAGATGGGGTTAGGAGCTATTTTCATGTGTACTTCGCAGACGTGCCGTACCGAGCCGTGCGTTGTCTCTGGCACGTCCTACCTGAGTGGAACAGAATTGTTCGATTATTTTCGGCTGTTTCATTGGTTTCAAGCAAATTAGTCCATTTGTATGCTAACGGACTTTCCGCTTCGGATGTGAATATGGGTAAAAGAGTATTTATTGCTGCCGGCTTTTTGTTTTTTATTCACAAAACGTTTGTCTTTTTCGTTCAGTCATTACTGGCATGCTGTGTGATTTTTTACGAGCTTTAATTTACTTTCTTTCCTGAATAGAATTTTTATTCTGTTTATTAAATAACTTTTTATTATTTATTTTTTCTATATGTTATAAATAATTTAAACAGAAATATATAAACACTAGCTGACCCGCCACGACTTCGTTCGCGTGGCATCCTACCCCTACCCAACCAATACCACTACCCCTATCCTACCGATACCCTACCCATACCTTACTCTACCCCTACCCTACCCAAACCCTACACTACCCCTACCCAAACCCTACACTACCGCTACCCTACCCTAACAATACTCTACCCCTACCCTACCGTACCGTACCCTACCTCTACCCTACCCTACTAATACCCTTGAGACCTTTCCTACTTTTTTTTTTCATAAGAACCTTCTCCTGACAAAACCAAACACAAAAAGAATCAGCCAAATCGGTCCAGCCGTTTTTGTGTTTTGCGCTTAGTAACACATTTAGCGATTCATTTTTATTATATAGATAGGAATGACATAAGTGTAAGGACAGCAGTGTACTTTGTAGCACGATTGACGTAGTTTGTATAAGACGTACCAAGTGCTTCGTCCTTTACAGGCCAGCATTATTGGAATAGTGTAGGTATCGCGAAATAAATGTGGGCGAACCATTCTGTCGGTTCATTGTGAGTCACGCTATAACTGATTACTGAAATTGTGCGACAGTGTTAAGAAATTATATGCTAAAACTACACTATTAGTGTAAAAGGCGATGAGGTATAATATAATCCGAGCGGCAGTTTTTTCGGTTCATAACATTATATTTACGCTGAGTTACAAAACTATTCCACTTTTTTTATTAAGTATTGAATGGGCTTTTGATTTGATGATATTTATTCGATATAATAAAAACTAGAAAAAATATATAAATGTGTATGATGTGTACACACTAGGGCTTTCATCCCGGGAATCTCAGTCTCAAAAATTTCGAGAGTCTCGACGATTTTTAGTATTTACGAGACTCAAGACGGTCACGGATCTTCGGTCACGGGAATAACGAGACTTTTGAGACTAAATTTGAGACTTCAGTAACATAAAAACTGTATTAAACCAACAGTCAATTTTTATTATTATTATTATGAATATGGCACAAGAGTATATATTGTTCTGTGATATGGCAATGGTAGCACGGTCGAGCATAGAGTAAAGCTTAGTATTATCTGTGGAGGCTGAATAACCTAATTGACAAATAACACAGATTTTGTCTACATAATATTATAAATGTAAATTGCTGTGCCCGAAAGGGTCCATGTGAGCTACTACTTATATTAAGATCTTGTTAACACATAATTATAGTCGCAATCAAGATTGAATTATGGAACTATCCTGATTAAATTGAAAGGGGTTTGAACTTTTTGTATGAAGACTGGCATGTCGACCCACCGCCATTTTGTTTTTTTTTAGAAATCGTGGCGCATATTTATTTATTTATTTATGTACACACATGACACTTACAAAAAAAAAAAATACAGACAAAAGAGCACAAAGGTGCTGCTTATTTCCTAAGAAATTTCTTCCAGCAGACCTGCGACAGGAGAGTTCAAAAGGAGATGATAGACACAGTGTGTATAAATACTAATTACGATAAATAAAACATACTTAGATGTACAATTAAACTATAATGATATAATCTATACTTATAATAAATCTGTAGAGAGGTCAATTCTGTACATGAAATATAATTACAAAATAACTATCAGGGGGTGATTAGGGATCGATACTGATGCCAAAAATGCAATCAGTAAAATTTTTGTCTGTCTGTCTGTCTGTCTGTCTGTCTGTCTGTATAACCGTTATAGAAACAAAAACTACTCGACGGATTTTAACGAAACTTGGTACAATTATTTTTCATACTCCTGAGCTGGTTATAGTATACTTTTCATCACGCTACAATCAATAGGAGCAGAGCAGTGAAGGGAAATGTTGGGAAAACGGGAGAAGTTACTCCATTTTTTAAGCTTCTGTTGCGTGTGCAACCTTAATGGTTAAAGCTACACAGAAATCATTTATGACGGAAATGTTCTCCTTAAAATTATATAAAAAATATCCCATGACAGCATATATCTATCTTTTATGGTTGACTCACAATAACACGTGTAACTCCCGATAGCTTAGCAGTTCGAAGCTTTCTGATTATTATTCTGCTTCGAAATTTAAAACCACCACAACTTTGCAATGGAACTCGACTAAAAGTAACCCAGTTGCAACAAAATGTAATCGAGGCTCAAATTTTAACAGGTTGCGGTGCAGGAGAAACCGTCTTTATTCCCAGAATTCCCATAATACCAAATAATTTTCCATTCCAATTTAAAAGAACGCAATTCCCAGTATCGGTGTGTTATGCAATGACAATTAATAAGGCTCAAGGGCAGACTTTTTGTGTTGCTGGAGTAGATCTCGGTGTCAGTTGTTTCTCGCATGGTCAGTTGTACGTCGCTCTTTCCCGGGTTAGCAGTTCTAGAAATCTTTATGTTCACGTGCCGGACGGGTCTACTTTCAACATAGTTTACCCGGAAGTTTTGCGCTGAAGTATTTTCGTTCTATAGGTACTTAAGCCTCATGAGAACGTGATCTAAACAATATTACCAATATATTAACTTAATAACACACAAGGAGTTACACGCTGACGGAGTCGCGGGCACAGCTATTAACAATAATATTGTGCGGTTCGGTATTGCGATATTTTTCAACAGTATTATAGATTGACATATTATATTTCCCTACTAAATTACGAAAGTTAATCTGTCTGTTACATCAAAATCACTGAACTGTGAGGAAGGACATAGGCTACTTTTTTTTTTTACGAAAAACGACGGAAACGAGGACGAAGTCGCGGGCAACAGCTATCTATGCTAATAATATAAGGCTGAAGAGTTTGTTTGTACGCGATAATTTCAGGAACTACTGGTTCGAATTGAAAAAATATTTTTAATTAAATAGTCAATTTATAGAGAAAGGCTATAGGCTATATATAATTACGCTAAGGCCAATAGGAGCGGAGCACCAATGAGGAATGCTTCAAAATCGGGGTTAAATTTAACGTTAGCCCAAAGTAACTATTCCACGCGGACGAAGTCGCGGGTAAAAGCTAGTAAACAAATATATACATACATAGGATTGAAATACATATTTATATTAATGCTATAAAAATACATATAATAAATATATAAAATTACGGGATGTTAGATAGGTTAGATCTTTGACCAGCTTTTAAAAAAAAAATGATTGGATTTAGCTTCACGGATTTTAGCGGGAAGTGAGTTCCACAGTCGTACTGCATGAAAGGAGAAGGAGTGGGGATAGAAACGGGTTTTATGGGATGGGAAATTGAGATGGAGTTTAAGGTGGGATCTACAAAGTGCGTCAGTAGGACGAGTAAATGAAAAACGATCGCGCAGATAGTTAGGATATTCAAGGTTGAATAGGATGTTGTACAAAAGGGATAATATTCGAGTGTTCCTGCGAAGACGGATAGGGCGCCACTTGAGATCCTTGCGAAACTGAGAGACATGATCGTATTTCCTCAGACCAAAAACAAAGCGAATACACAAGTTTTGCAGGCGCTCAATATCAGTAACATGCTACCCCAAAATGTCACATTACCGAGATATTTGAAGGTAAATATATATATATGACTACAACGACAATCATTAATTAAAAAATTTAATTCTTACGTGTCTATAAGCATCAGATTGTATCTAAATAATCGTTCCCAGGTTGATTATGATTCCTAATGTTTATTGAAAGAGAGTAGGTACATTACACGCTACTAGGAGCACGAGAATACTACTACAAATAATTATTTATCCACTAAATCGTATCGCAATGAAACGCAGTCGACATGTCACTATCGCGTGGCGGATCATGTGACATGTTACTCAGCTTGAAAACGTTTTTAAGCAGTAGTTAAACAAAAGGCAAAAGGTATGTCATTTACGTTAACATTTATTTATAACTGTAAGTATGATATCAAACATAAGTGAATATTAATACTAAGATGTGACATTTTAAAATATTTATAATATATCTAACACGTATCATAGATACTGCTATACTACATAATCCATAAATTCAGCAGGAGGTCGAATAGGGGTTCTTGATGCCCAGCCTAATCCATGTACCAAAGAAAGACATGTACCAAAACACTTATTGTTCATTTTATAATACGGTGGGATGAAAGACAGCCAATACGCGCGTGTGGAATTTTCTGACGTGCGTTTTATTGCGATGCGATGCGATTTAGTAGGCAAATAATTAATTATAGTAGCGGTTTTGTCGTACTGCTAGACTAATAAGCTAAATACTAATAAGCGTATGGACGCATAATGCTTCTATTTTTAATGATTTTTGTTGAAGTTATATGTCGATGTTTACCTTCAAACGTTTACGTGACACTTTGGGGTACCGTGTTACTGGACATTTTTTGTTCCTCTAGCCATGCATACCACACTTTCATCATGCACTGCGATTAAAAAACAAAATGGTGACGTCGATACGCCAGATAGGTTCTATTCACTTTCATTGTGAAAGCGCGAAGTGGTACTAAGTAGTATCTCTCTAGCGTACCAGCAGAAAGAGCTTTTTCTAATGCGGGTTACTTTTGTAACAAAATTAGGGTTAAATGTTTAATTTGCATTTGTTTATGAAAGTACCTACTTGATTAAAATATCTTGATTTGACTCTCTAATTGCATATCTTATAAATAAGAATCCTAGTTTTGAAATAGTCTCGAAAGTCTCGTTTTTCCCGGGAATTTCGAGACCACACCTAGTCTCGTTTTCTTTTTCCCGGGACTCAGTAATGCATCGAGACTGAAAGCCCTAGTACACACACATATTACCTACACATTTGTATATTTTTCATTCATCGAGGTTCATAGGTTATTTTATTTCATGTGAATTAGTATAAAAAATATTTAATTCTCTTTGATACAAACGATTTAATTACTACGTATACAGTAAGTAAACTCATATACAATACGGGTTTTCGTACTGAATACGTAGGAGAAGTTTGCTAATAAATACTTCAAAGTTATGATTTCTCCCTAGTAAGCTGTAATAACTTTCGTGAAACTCGCAATTTGCACATTCAGCAGTCGTATTTACGTTCTGCAACTACTATTAGCACTCCATATAATATATGATATATAGATGAAACTAGCTGGAATGGAATCTAAAGAAAATTGTATAAAACCTTGAAACTATAAATAACCGAACACTACCTGCAATAAAAGGTTTCTCAGCCGGTCGCAAGGCTAGATCTACTTCTTATGAAAAATGACGCCATCCACGAATAGAGATAAACATTATGTGGGAAGATATTTTTAGAACAAATATCTAAGATATACATACTTTTGGGTATCGAGTTCTAATGATTGAGAAAGACTGGATTCTATATAGATTTGTTTCTCTCTGTTATACAAGTTGTAACAAATCAAGCGCAATACCTCAGACACCCCAATAAGAATATAAAATTATAAGTCTAAAACAATACCTGTAACTAAATAAATTGAAACCAAACCTAGACATTTTTTATAAAATAGTTATCGTTACTAAACGCAAAACGTATGTGCGTCATACAAATATCCTTACGCAGACACATACAGTCATGCAATATTAGCGGCCGACACGCACACGAGTGCATTTCCGTGAATTAAGGATTGTATTATTTGTCAAGGTACTGTGTTTCCATTTTAAGTTAAATGAAAGATTTTTCCATCAAAATTTAACACGTATTTTATGACGGAAATCGATGTGGTATGAATATTTTTGTAGGGTTCATAGTCCTTTACGAAGTTCGTGTTTTCATCAGAATATTGTGACTGGTGGAATTGCATGAAAACAGTAGGTCGCCGCCTTTCCTCAAATAATAACATGCTTTGTGGAAAATCGGGCACGCTAGCGGAGGATCACGCGTCTATTAGCCACATAACAATGGGTCTATGTTAAAGGTTACCTGCTTTCAAAGGAGCGTTTTGATTTATTTAACTTCAATATTAAAGAGGTTTTTCGACGCGATCGTTTAGTTTTGACTCTTATTCTATTAAATAGTTTATATTTATTTCAACTACATTTTTGCGTATTTGTAGTTGTGCGATCGTTTCTTATCATACATTTTATCGGTGATTTTTCTCTATATCTAATTGAAGGAGCCTTTGTTCTCCAAGGATTTTTTTTACAGATTTTCTCCACGAATGCCTTGCTCACGTTGAATTAGAAGTAAATTCTTTTTAAAAGCATTCTTCGTCTAATTGAACGGTTCTTTTGATGTGACGGGTTTAGGCCAGTTATCGGCCAGGTGGAAAATATTCGCAGATAGATTGTGCTCGGAACCGGATAATTTGTATAGACGCCACTGAGCCGTAAATTATTGGCTGCTGTTTAATTAACCCTGAAAATGTACCTTTTTAGTCAGATATAAGAAACATAGTAGCTATAATACATCACACGGGTGAATTAGTCACAAATTTCTTTGAGGCAATAGAAAAATAGACAATATCTTCGACAAACAGAAGTCAGAATTGATAGGCATGCAATAGTATCCAGAACCAGAGCCAGAAGCAATCAGGAAGTGAACCGTTGTGAGCCAGTGTTCGTAGTAAATCCGGTAGCCCAACTTTGTCCGTGTCCCATTGACCTAGATCCGCGCCCTTGAACCCCGGCCCCCGAGCCTCCGACCCTCTCCCCGCGACACCCGTACGCTCCCGTGACGTCATAAATGCCCTCCGCAAGCATTGTCTCTTAAGTATATTGTTTTGTTCTAAAAAAAGATAGCCCCACTGTCTGTCTACAAAGATATTTAATGATTAATGAAGAACGTAGAGAAAAAAATTGCTACGTTTTCATCATCCGCTTGTTGTTCGATCAGGAATTTATTGATTAGAGCTTCTCTTTGACAGGTCACAGTGATTTTAGGAAACAGTAGGTAATTGACGTAGGGTAGAATTTTTAATAAAAAATTTGAACATACTGGAATTTGGAACATATAATAAAAATTGAAAAGGACTTAAGGAAGATGTAATGACTACGTAAATAGTCCGTTAATATAAGTATCAGGACTCTATTTTTTTCTTGGGTGGGAATATCATCGATTGATTTCTCCCGCTCTGGGTTAACCGGAAGGGAGTGTCAGACTTCTACTGACTAAAAACCCACCCTGTTCCTTCAGCTGCCCTTAAGTTCCGGGGCTACGATATCTCGTTAGAATATTCCTACAACCTCCGCAGGAAGTATCAGGATTCAGGAGACCAAAAAGCCCATGAACAAAATAAAAAGAAAGGTGATGTAAAACAATAAAAAATAACAAAAATGTTCATGACGTTTTCAGAATACTGCAGTACCTTTCTGCAGTAGTAATGAATGCTTGTTTATGCCTTTTAAACATGTTCAACAATGCCAATCAACGAATAAAGTTTTAACCAAGTAAATTGCATGTTTGATATTTGCCACTTCAACGAATGACTGCGGTATATCGAATGCAGGTTCAAATTTCACAGTAGTGTTACCGCTCCATCTTTGTATTTCTAAATAAAAGACAGTAAACAACACTGTTAGATTGATAAATGTAGGTGAGGGATTAACACGTATCAAACTTATGTACATATTTAGTAAAAAATTGCTTCTAAATATATTCTGTCTTCAATATACCTACTACTAAACATAACAATATTGGAAAGCTTGCAATTTCTGAACCCTAAAGAAGTGAATGATAAACAGATACTTAACTCACGATGCCTACCAAGACGTGTATCACTTTGTCACCGTCATGTTACGTCTCTGAAAAACAACTTACGCAAATTCAACTACTCTTTTATTACCTATAACCGGTCCATTAGGAAATGGCTTTTTTAATGGTTTGTCAGGTAAAATGGAACAATGGATGTTACATATCCTCTTTGTGTTTGTCAAAAATATATTGTCATATGAAAGCCGAATATCCATTCGATATTTTTTGATGGCTCTATAAATCTTTAGAGTTTGAAAACAACGGAATAATTTAGTGGAGAGTGGCTAGCTAGTGGCTCAGCACGGTTCACTGGCGCCTCGTGGCGGTTGTAGGCAAATTTTCCATTTGGTTGTCTGTGGTTCCAGCTTGTTTTCCGAGTCACTGGCTCGTTCAAATCTATTGCTCCGAATAAGACATTTTTACATTATAAAAAGTATGCAAATTCATGTGCCGTGCAGGTAGTCTGTTATGCACATATGTAATGCGCATAACTGTTTACCTAGACTATCTAGTTTACACAAAGGTTTTGAACACCAAAAATAGATTTGTTTTGTGCGACTGTGTTTGTTATCGCTGCAGTGGCATTCTTTTGGTAGGTTATTATACAACAGATAAAAAAACATGTAAAAGAAGCAATTCAGATGAACAAGAAGAAATAAGCTGTTGTTATTGTACATATTTTAGTTATATAAATCCAAGAACAGCGCTTGTTGGGCTGTTATTAGGGCGCTATCAGTAGTCCCATTTTTAGAGTTATTTCGGCAACATTTTACGCTTATTTCTGTGTTTTGCGATAAGACTGGAAATTCGCTCGTTTTGTACGAAACGTCTTCTCAAATCCACTTAGTGAACTTTTATGCATCCAATTTAATTGAAACTGTATACATACAAACAATAATTGGGTTGGGTTCAAATTGGTACACTGAATGGGTTATTGTTATTTCATTTGCAAGGGTTACTGTTGTAGAATTTAACAAGAAATTGAACAGGCATCTTTGTTTCATTGTAGGCCTCATCGATTACCAAGCCACAGCGAGACCAAAAGGCTATAAATAAAATATAAATCATTTCCCTTCAATGATGAGGAAAAATCTTAAATGTTTTTCTCATAATAACGTTTGACCTATAAGACTTACTTCAGGAGAGCTACTTATAGTAATAATCACATGCTTGGCACGGCTCCGCTCGTCCATTACAGTATGAAGTTATTATTTAACATCTGGACACAGTTCGCTTTCCCTTCGGTACAATCCGTTAGTTGGCCTGAACGAGCCCCAGGGGCACCTGTGGGTTCGTAACCAGGACACGCAGTTTAAATGAGAGGCTGAACATAAGGGCATTGCTTTGTACCTATATATTTTATGGAGATATCAGCAACATTATTGGAGCTCATTGCTAAATAAATACCCATACGGGTAGATCTGGAAGGGTAAGCAACGCTTGCTGTGGATGGGTGATCATTATATTATCTTGATTCCTCCTTGGCTCGGAAATCCTTTGGTCCCGGCTGTCATTTGTACATCTTTGTCAGTCATTACGGGTAGTCAGAAGCCAGAATATCTGACATTGGTTCTCCCAAGGAGTATTGTGTTACTCAGCTACTGAGTTTAGAGATTAGATAAAGAAACACTAGTACTTAGGCTTCATCGGAGACCTCTCGCGCCCGGCATTGGTTGAGGCCAAGCTGCGGGGCGAGAGGGAGTGGGAAGCGGTCGCCTCCTTCTGCGATGTAGTCATGCTTCCGAAGGAGGAGGCGGGCCGCGTGAGGGAGAGGATGGCGTCCTCCCTCCAGCCCAGCCGCAGTGGTAGACGCCCACGGCGTCGGACGTTGGCCGACGATCTCCGGCCACCGTAGGCGCGGGCATGCGGACAGCGAGTAAAGGGTAACTCGCTGTCCGACCATGGACCATGCCCGGGTCGACGGCGCGTTGTGTTCCACGCGCGCCTCAAAGAGCGTCAGCAATATGACGAGGCCTCCCCTGTAGAGGGCCGAAGCCTGCCGGGGTCGTGGGACTTATCCCATTACCGTGACCCCGGTACGTAAAGGGTTATTGAAGGAACACCGTGGATTTTAGTCAGTAAAAGTCTGACAGTCCCTCCCACCCTGCCCGGGGTGGGAGGACTTATTTGATAATTTTACCACGTTAAAAAAAAGTACTTAGCTTCATGTAGTTAGACTGGAAGCCGAGCCTAATATAGTTGGGATAAGGCTAAGCGGTAGATGATCACAAACATAAGTGTCAAAGTTAATTGGATATAGCAGTTGTTAGCTGCGGTCTGCATACTGCCAGGAAATATCCTTTAGGTTTTGTGAGATAATTCCTTTGTCTTGGACAAGTAAAACCACATAATAAGGAAAAGGACTTCATCAAAGACAAAAATATTAAAAGTCCTAAAGACTCCTCTTTTATACATAACTTAAAGATAAAAGTTTCTGGGATAATTTTCTTGGGCTCTTTCCGCAAAGTTTCAGGATGCCTCTCCTACGGCTTCAAAGAGATATGATCATTAAGATTTTCTTTAGAAAAGTAAACATTTTACGTTCGAGGATTATATAATTTACATTGCAGAAAAACCGCTGTTTTGCTGGCTTTGTGAGGATTCTGTATGCTCAGGTTTAGTTCAATTATACATAATTCTTAGAGGATTTGTTTTCTAATAGTCGGTAAGAGGTATTTATCTTATTTTCTTTTCTTTTCGAGTCTCTGTTACATTATGCATAGTTTTAAAAAGTTTCTATTCTGTATAAGACTATAAAGTATTACAAATAAAATTGTATTTTTCTCAGCACAAGAGAAATAAATTCCCATTGCACCTTTTCTGTATTTCTTTTGTAGCTGAGTTATAAGTCTTATTTACTGGTCGGCAAATTGGAAAAAATCTGCGAAGCTTTTTTGGGCGAGGGACTGCAGAATTGAATTTAGAAGGTAAGAGTAGAAAGTACCGTGCTCTTAAAGGGGCGGGTACCAAGCTATTTCTTTCTCAAAAAAAAAGGTGAATTTCACGGTAGGACTTTCGACAGGTCTGAAAGGTTTTTTATACGGTTACGGCGCAATTAGGGAGCGATGCGGAGCAATTTTGTTTACGAGTCTGTACGATATGTGTGGGTTTTAGGTTGTACAAATATGTGCGCGAGGATATTTGCGAGTATGTAGTCATACCGAGTTGTTTCATATAACATATAAGTGTATATATCAAACAGCTGTGGTGACTCAGTGGTTAACAGGCGTGACTTAAGCGGTGTTGGTCGTTGGTTCGAATCAAGGTACTTTGTGTAATTTTCATCATCTTTCAAAACGGTGAAGGAAAACATCGTAAGGAAACTGTAATGTCTTACATATGACCAAACATGCGTGTTCGCGTCCTAGCAGCGGGATCATTATAGATTTTTTTGTGTGACTTCTCGCAGGTGGTTCTGAGGTTAGCTGCCTTAATTAATTACAATTAAAGCCTCCAGCAAGGGCTTATATTAAGCTTATAAACTAGGTGACTACACGCTAAGGGCACCCCCTGTAAGGTTTAGGGTGTTGCAAGGGAAGAGCAGCTAGGGACGGGCTAAATCGGTTATTAAATAATATGCTGATTATGTTCACGTGTTGTTAAAAATAAACTGTCACTATCTGTTGCCTAGCCGAGACTTTGTACTCTTTAAAATTTCGCACATTGAAAAGTAGCCAATGTCACTCTTTAGCTCCTAACAGACTCCATACTAGAAATCACATCAATCCGCTGCTCTTTTAAGACGCTTAAGAAAGACAATGAAAAACACGCATTCACATTTTTAATATTAGTATGGATGTTTTCTGTATACTCTAAATTGTATCCAATTTACAAGAAAGAAAGCTTTGTGTTTTGGCAACGGTAATATACATATTATATAAAATAAGTAGTCAGTAAAAAATAGAATGTATTGAGAAATTCTCATTCCGGGCTGCATAATATGGCATAACTTTCACAAACCATTCTAATTTTATTCTTATTGTCTGACTTTTCGTCTATAGTAGTAACAAAATTCGGGTTCTACGAAAAAAATAAAATGCAAATTCTTATCAAAAATTCTTCGGAAAAGCTAATAAAGTATAATGAATTCTGTTGTATAGGTATCTTGAAATGTTCCACCAGCAGTAAAAATGTATGAGACATGAAGTGGCACGACGTAAAAGAGACAAAGTTGTAGACTGCGCATCAGTGGGTTGCCGCGCAGGCTGTCCCGTTGGCCCTGCGCCAGGAACTCATCCGTCCATCCTTGGAACTTGCCGAGATAAATTATCACTAGCAAATTGCATCCGTTTGGCAATTTCTTTCAATAATATTTAAGACTAAGTCGTTATATTGTCAACTGTTGCATTGATTTGTAAGAATTGTTTTAAATTAAGTAGGTGCCGAAGCAACTAATATTTCAATACTGCTATTATAAAACCTTTGTTCTAACAACAAAGGCTCGAGTCATATAGCTACCTACCTACACGATATATTTTTATTACATGACCAAATAAGCTACGAAGATAACACAATTTACGCGTAGCACCCGTAGCAGTCGTAGCATTTTCGTAGCACCTACGAACACTAAATATTCTCGTTTCAGTTTACTACAAGTTCAATGGGGTTTTGAACTCACAGCCTTTGTACGGAAAAGCAAAAGCGTTGTTTATTTATGGATTTTAATATTTAGGATGGATTTTATATTTTATATAAAGGTTTTTAAATATGGGTAGTTGATGAAGGCAAAGGTCATAAAGGAAGGTAGTTCCATTTTTATTTCACTCATAGGTTAACACAATGAAAGAACGTTCCACAATGGATTACTATAGTTATTTTTGTTTAAATCCGTAGAAAAGTTACGGTCAAAGGTCGCCTCCATCTTTTTCAACGTATCGTGGCTTTTATATTATTGAATTACATAGATATGTATCATGTGGCCGCAGTGCAGACGTTATGCAACGGACAGGTGTTTGGTTACCGGTTCATCAAGTGACGACGTCATGTCATCTGTGCTACTGCAATGCACTCCATATTGGCCAAACAAAACAGTGTATTGTTTCGTGGAAAATAGATAAATTCGATGGCAGGAAAACGACAATTCATGGACAAAAATGGTATCTATTCGATGAATTTCATTCCATTGTTTTTTTTTTACCGCTAGAATTGTAAATATGTCGGTAAATACTTACATGGGTACATAAATATTTGAATGTTCGTTCCATCGAATAAAGACTATTATGGAATATTGAATATTTGTAAGCATTTATTCATATCTTGTTTCAACCAGAAAACCATTTATAATTCAGACGATAGGTGCAATTGAAACCACTTTTTCGGCGTCATTAACGTGTATACTCATGCCAAAGTACAACTTTCTAGGACCAATAGTTTTTGAGCTAAACCGCGGACAGACGGACAGACAGACGGACATGGCGAAACTATAAGGGTTCCTTGTTGACTACGGAACCCTAAAAATTGGTTACAATGGCGGTCTTATCGCTGAGAGCGATATCTTCCAGACAACCTTTGGAAGGACTTTATGAGCTTTAATTAAAATGGGGAGGGCTATATTAGTGTACTACTGTACAAATATTCATTAATAACGGAAAAACTAATAAATAAGAGAGCATTGTACGAGGAACAATAAAAAAACCTAAATTTTCCTAATTAGCTCTGCAAGCACATGACTGGAATGTTTATTTCTTCTTACAACACCTACGGGAGAAATAAAACATTTTATTGAGAATCAACATCAGTTGTATAGTCTGGCATTTAATGACCACAAATCGCGAATCTCGTAATTATGTTCTTATAATTACAGTAGCTTTTACTAGCTTAAATATTATCCTGTGTAAACGTACCTATTACTGAGATTAAAATTAGGTATTCTACGTATTCCGTTTTCCAAATGTCATCTAGTCCGTTCAGGTGTTCAAGCGTGATTGATTAACAATGAAACAGACTTTCACACTACTAATTATCATTGTTATTTAATTATTTGTCCTGCATTTGTTTGTAAAATGCCTTCACACAAGAGTTGGTCGTTGATAGCGCAACACAGTTCTATCCTTTGCATCTGTCATCGTTTATCGTTTAGTTTCCGTCTGTAAACGTTAAATAACTTTTCCAGGTACTTCATCCACTTGAAGTTGTAACAACACACAGGTACTGTTTTTTTTTCGATCGGAAAATCTTCTAATGATTCTTCTCAAGTCTGGGTGGAGAGGGAGTGTCAGACTTCTACTGACTAAAAACCCACCCTGTCCCTTCAGTTCCCTTTGTGTTCCGGGGCTGTGGTATCTCGTTAGATCTCATTCCCGTCACCCCGGCAGACACAGGCACTCTTAGGATACAAAGAAAAACATGATAAAAAGAATCGAGAATAAAGTTTTTATATTATGACCCATGGTCTATACATATAAGTAATATATATATGTTTTCTCGAAATTAGCTCAGACATTGAGACGTGAAGAGGTAACAAACAGACAGACAAATAGAATTATCAAGCAATATACTCATTAACGAATGATATTTATTTTGTGAATTGGTTTCAAATAAAATTTGAAACTCTTCATATAATTTTCGCTTTAAATTAGATGAGGCTATATTCTTTGAAAAACCAATAAATTGAATAAAAAACTTGAGGTGTCAAGGGACACCCGGATGGAACGAAGTTCCTTTCGATTAATTAGTGAAGGAATTGTAAAAAAAAACATGTGTGCAATTCACACGTGGTAGAAGTGAAACCTTCAAAAATTTACGAAATTTCAAAGGTATACCGTTGCCCTCTCTCTCTCTCTCTTTACCTCAACTCCCCACGAGACGCCCCTCAACTCATGCCTCAACTCATCCCGCAACTCATCCCGCATCTCGACCCGCAACTCGACCCGCAACTCGACCCGCAACTCGACCCGCAACTCGACCCGCAACTCGACCCGCAACTCGACCCGCAACTCGACCCACAACTCGACCCGCAACTCGACCCGCAACTCCCCCTCAACTCCCCCCTCAACTCCCACCTCAACTCCCCTAAAGAAGTTTTCACTTCAAAAGTTCAAGATGAATTGAGAACCTCCTTTCTTTTGAAGTCGGTAAAAAAGTGTCGTTACAACTTTACGTATGAATTTTTTCCGTCTAGCCCCCTTTCGTAACGCGCGATAAGGAACTTCGTTCCAACAATGAATATATAAATAAAATAATGAATTTACAAACGAAACCTTATAATAACTACAAACAATTCTGAGACGAAATAAATCGGCGAGAAGAGCGACACGTCCATATAGCAACAGGCGTTGGCCGGCACTGTCGGTACACAGGCGTTTACGCACACATGCGTACGTATTATATTGCGAAATAAGTATACGCGATTTACTGAAAATATATTGATTGGATTAAAAAAATAAAACAGTATTACGTTAGTATATTTCTTGTTGAATAATTTGTCAAAAAATCAGAAAGATCGTATGTATTTTAATATGGTTTTTATTCGTTAAAAGATTTTTTTAGAGGTAACTTTGTGATTTTTTTCTATCAATTAAAATTTGTTGTATTATGTTTTCAACACACTACTTAACTAGATTATATCCTGAAGAATATCATATATTTTTCTGATTGTGTTAACTGCAGTGAATCATATACTTTAAAGCATTATAAAACTCGCGTTTAGCTCTTGTAGTCCCCTTAAAAAGTGTCGTTACAACTTTTCGTATGATTTTTTTCCGGCTAGCCCCCTTTCGTAACGCGCGATAAGGAACTTCGTTCCAATATTCTAGATTTACATAATCCTACTTTTGAATGAAATCAATAACCTACTTCGCTTCTCTAAGCCCTGATAATGGATGCCAGCTCATGATGCTAGTTTACTTGGGTGATGTAGTAATGCGGTCAGAGACCCTTTCATAAATCAGCGGCTCCAGTGACCCTCGCATCTATCAGACTCGCTGGGGCCACACATATACAACTTTAGAGGCTTGTATTTATTAAGACTAGATCCTGCTCGCAGCTTCGCGTGATAAGTATCTTTTCAGCAAAAACAATTAGTCTATATCAATCTTCATTCTTTTAACTACTTCTACTTCAAAAATCCCATTGATCCTTTGCTCCTTTGTAACGTGAAAGAAGGACAAACACACTTCCGAGTTTATAATATTAGTATTGGATGTTCTTATATTTCGCAAAGGTCCAGGTGCATGAAACATCAATATTTCACGTAAATCCAGCCCACTAATTGTATAAGTTTAATATTTAAATGTCCATTCATAATTGAATGAGAAACGTAATTGTGTTTGAATGATTTGTTTTATTTTTTTGCTCAATTCATTGATAAATAACATGCTTGTGGGAATTGACGCTGATAATCGCAAAACAGGCTTGTGCCTAGTTCGGATAACCATGTTTAAGTCTTTTGTAATATGAATAATATATAGCTTATTACTATTAATATTTTAATTTATTGTAAATAAATAAAGAATGACACTAATAATAAACTAATATGTTTCTTGGCAAAAAAACACAGCTGCTTTAAATAATAGGCTATTAAATAGTTGTAACCTCCATTTTAAGAATATCACAAGTTATATTAATCAACAGCTAGACACTCTTTATTATAATCGTTGTGATTAGTATATAAGGTGTAACAGATTAAGCGCAATACCTCAGACAACCCAATTAGAATATTTAATTATAAGTCTAAAACAACATCCGTCACTAAATAAATTGAAACCAAACCTAGACATTTTTTATAAAATAGTTATACTTACTAAACACAAAACGTATGTGCGTCATACAATATCCTTACGCAGATGCATACACTCATGCAATGGTAGTGGCCGACACGCACACGAGCGCATTTTCTTGAATTAAGGATTGTATTTTTCCGTCTAAATGTAACATCTATTTTTTATGACGGAAATCGATTCAGAAGCCAATTCTGAACCAACTACTTTCAGGAATCGCGTTTATTCTGTTACACGTTGTATTTGTTACTTTCATTCTATCCTGTGTTGTGTGTGATCTTTAATATATCCACTCATCATCTGCTCAACCTTTAGCCAACTATGTCGGGTTCGGCTTCCAGTCTAACCGGATGAAAATGATGATGAAATGATGATGGAACTCCTTGGTATTGTGTTATCCAGCGACTGGAAGCACAATACCCCTTGGTATTGTGCTTCCAGTCATGATTTTACATGTAACTGCTTATCTGATCTCCACAACCTAGTCGCTGGATAACACAATACCCCTTGGTATTGTGTTATCTAGCGACTGGAAGCACAATACCCCTTGGTATTTTCTTCCAGTCATGATTTACATGTAACTGCTTATCTGATCTCCACAACCTAGTCACTGGATAACACAATACCAAGGGGTATTGTGTTATCCAGCGACTGGAAGCACAATACCCCTTGGTATTGTGCTTCCAGTCGCTGGATCCAGCAAGACAGGAATCAAATTTCTTGGCTTCTGACTACCTGTCAAAAATTTACAAATGACAGCCGGGACTAAAGCTTAACTTGCTTTCCGAGTCACCGTGGAATCTCAATATGTTTATAACATAGAAGATCGAACCATGCGGTTGTTATTTAAGTCAAGAGCTAATTTGAATCAATAGTAAGATGAATGCAATGGTATTATACCTTTTTTTTTATTTTTTTATTTTTCTGTGTGGGAAAATCGTCGAATAACTTCTCCCGCTCTGGGTTAAGCGGGAGTGAGTGTCAGACTTCTACGGACTAAAAACCCACCCTGTCCCTTCAGCTGCCCGTAAGTTCCGGAGCCGCGGTATCTTTTTACTACATTTCCGCGACCATGGTATTATACCTTAGCTTTTAAAAAGGCATGATTCTTAATTAAGGGAAATATCCATTTCTTTATGAAAATATTGTTATAAAAATATCTACCACCATTTTCAAAGAGTCATGCTGAGAGGTACTCGCACCTGTACACCCTCATTTCACCAGCTATGGGAAAATAAGAAATTCCCTTAATTAATGGTTATTAAATACTTTGAAAACGGTTTCTCGCGTTTCATGTAATTTGGAGGGTAGCTAGATTAGAGCGTGTATAAACGGAGTATAAACAACGTGGCTCGAAGGGCCGGGGTGACCGGAAGTGGTCCGCCACGCCACCGGACATCGCGCCCAATGGTCGGAAGCTTATTTTGTACTTAAGCCCTCATTACGGACTTTATGACAGTTTACGACATAGACGTACCTAAGTTACGGTACTTGTTTGTCTCGGAATATTCTGTCGCTTTGTGGACATAATGTGGTCGTTGTTTTTGTTTATATTACTAGGTTTTGAGTGGCTTTTCTCGCTTGGCGATTCTCATAGAATGTGTTTATAAAATATACAATACCGTTTATTTCATTCGCATGTTGTTTTTTTTCTGATAAGAGAACTAGGAATGTGGGTCGAATTCGCATTACTAACAATCTTGTTAACCCCTCCAACTAAGCTAAATATGCTTGTGTTTGCAATCAGTTTGTGTGTGCATGTGTTAGGAAACTCCGCTTTTCCGTAGCAAAACAGTAAAAATAATGAAATGACATTAACAATTAAATTAAAGATCAGTACTGTGTGTATAAACGGAAATACTCAGCGATCGCTTTCTATCAAACAAAGAATCTAAATCGGATCAGGAATACAACTTGGGCGCTTTAATACCATTATGCTTCCGGTATTCGAGGAAGGTTTTATGTATTTCCAAAGATTACCTTACAGATACAAACGAACAATTTTACTCCAGCAGAATATAAGTAAGTTTAGAATATCCATTTTAATTGTGTACTTATACATATAAATAAAATTGACTGGTCTGTCTGTGATTTCCAAATAACAGTGATTTTTCAAGTACTTCTTGATTTCCCAAAGTCGGTAGATTTACAAGATACTAAAAGAAAACTAATTTTTAAAATGTTTGTCTGTCTGTTGGTTTATCTTTGAGATTATCCGACTAATCTCTGAAATGGCTGGACCGATTAGAATGGAAATATCACTGCCTGATAAAGATCTCAGCATTCTCGTAGAATGTGATAGAGATTTACGCGGAAAAAATTCCCACGTGAAGGAAGTTACAAAGTTAGCTTATTTAGTTTAATGTTAATGTAAAAATATTAGCTTATTGCATTACTTCTCCATATACATATAAGTTCAAGTTTCGTAAAAAGGGGTTTATATCGTAGAAGATATAAAACTCCTGACTAATTTCGACCAATCTCAGTGGAGATTAGCCAACGGTGCAAGAGATTTAAAATGCACAAGTATATGCATAGATACAGGTGCACCCTCTGTTCCTTTAATCTCATTATCCGATGGAACGGCAATCCGATACAACCAGAGAGAGATTAGGCGTAGGCGCAACGGCTTATAGCGCTTTCCGAGGCATGGGGAAATCACACCGCCAACTACTCCGGGCTACTAATGAGGAAGTTCTATTAGAAAAAAAATCGGTTGTCTGTAAATTCGGTTTACTGACGATAGTTGAACGTGACAACGTCATAAGAAAATACCGATGGAATGGTTGGTTGCTATAAACAATTGACACCACATTCACTTTTCACTGCACTTCATACTTGACGAAAACATGTAAATGTATTATTGTATAGCAGCTGTCCACGCGGTCGCATCGCTCACTCAAGTAGGAGAGAGACAGATGTCGAACGCTGCCGAACGCGGAGGCCGATTATGCCACTTTGTCGCTCGTTCCGCGCTCTCGCTTGCACTTCAAGCCTTAAATGGAACGTCTCAGAGCGAGGTAACGCCGCATGAGTCATGTATTTTCATGCGTGCAGCCAGCTTCATCGAATTATAAGACGTTGTCACGTCAAAAAAAATATACGTGTCGAATTGAAAAACCCTGTAGCACTTTTACCCGATCCGGAAATTTAACTTTTAATTTATCCTAAATGTAACATAGAATATATGCAACAAAATTACTTAATATAGTATACACTTAAAGTGGTATTTATAGAGCACTTCATGGCACTTATAAATTACTCCTAAATGTGTTATACATAATTGATATGATTAGTAAGTAGGCATAATTATCACCTACGACCGTTCGTTATAATGGCCGGTAAACCTATGCTTGCATTCCCGGAACTGTTAGGCACTGACATTTCGCCAAACTTTTTTTTTAAAATCCTTTGTAATAAAACCAAGATCAATTTTTGAGGATTGTTACGTGGATCATTTCCTCCATTATTATCATTTTTTAATGCATAATGACGATTAAATATCATGATAAATGAATTATCTGTTTAGTGCTTACCATACTTAGTCCCATTTAACTTTTTACATCATTCTACTTAATTTTAAGTTCACTTTCAGATCTTAAAGTGGACATCGATCCACTTTTATATATCATGTTAGGTTTAGCCAGCGTTTGCAATATAAGCGTACAAAAATATGTTTTCTACGACATCATATTACAAATAGAAGATCACGGTTTTGTTTTTTTGTTTGTTTGTCATGTTTTATACATATATATCACTATCTTACGAAGAAAATTCATTAAATTTCGTTGCGTAGTTCAAAGTAACTTTGTTTTGTATTATAGATTATAATTTGCCGAGGTTCTAACTTTGTGTATTAGAGTTGTTTTTATATTTAGTTAAATTTTAAAGTTTTGAAGGACTCCTAGATATCGGTTTATTTAAATATAAAAACATCGAAATAAAAAATAAATGAACACACAAAAATGAGATTAATTACAAAATAATAAATAAACACTGTATCGTACAAAATACACAAAACCCGAGTATTTCTTTCAAAGGGTTGTTACCGCAATCACTTTCAAGTAAAAAGTGCCGCCGCAACTCATTATGGTGTGGCAAACTTTAAGAGCTACATAAAGCTTTATGTTTTCACTCACTTGATGACTGAAGCAAGCGTCCAGAAATGAGAAACTAATGGCAGTTCTGGAAGTTTATTAGTACTGCAACGACGTGATGTGCAAGTATATAGACACGAGTTCCAATAATTCGTAATCGTTTTCAGTAATTTGACAGTTCTAAGCAGAATAACTTTGCCGATATAACTATTTGTAAACATAATGCGATTTTAATCTTATTTATTTACTAGAAAACTAGCAATGTGTGTTATGTTGCTACTTGCTACGCCACATATTCCTAAGAAAATGACTAACACTGCGCTGTGTGGTGCACCGTGAGATTCGCCTTCTCAGCATTCCGATAGCGTGGGACCGAAGACTGTTCAATAGCAGTGATTAATGTGAATTTAGTGTTCAGTGCTTCACTCTTGTTTCTCACATCGTACAATTGTCACGTAACTTAGTTTGAGCGACTTAAATGTAATTTTTATATTAATGAAATTCAATTAAGTTAATTGTGTCGGTCTTATTTGCATCCTCGACTGCAGCCCAACGTAATTTGTGGGTAGAATTCAAATTACAAACAATCTTGTCAACCCCTCCAACTAAGCTAAATAAGCTTGTCTCTGGAGTGGGTTCACAGCAATAGTATAATGGGTAGGGGTTCGAACCTGCGACCTCTCGATCACAAGTCCGACACCATAGCCATTAGGCTATCGACGCTCCGAATAAAAAACCATTAAGGTTTCCAACATGACAAGTAAATGAATCATATTATTAAAATTATAAATATAAATTATATTTAGAAAAGTAGAAAATAATAACTTGTAAGACCACAAAAATCTCAAAAGTCGTCAAAGCGTGTGTCGGGATAGTGAACGACATGAGGAAAAAATGTATGGTTACCTACCATTTTAGAAGTCCAGTTAATTCTCAATAAATTAATAGTTTAAAAAACCAAAAATACGCTTTTAAGACTAATGTAATGAGCAAAAATTAGAAATGTTTACTAGTAGACAGTCCAAGGTTCCATCAGCCACCTTCCAATTCCATCGTCAGACCAGCTCGATGGTACCATAATATTGTATTGTCGTCTAATCTACACATAATTGCCAAGTTTCGTGATGATACAACAATTAGAAGTACGTTTAATTCAGATTCTTAGATTTTATTGCATATTTAGATCGTTACAGATCGACCTAATAATAAATCTATGGATTACGCGGTAATTCAAAAAGGTTAAGAAAACCGATAACGGATTTTCTTTAGGTTTATTATAACCTTGAAACCTGATCGGGCTCGAAGTCCATTACGTGGCCTTTCTCACAAGTGTAAACACGACAATGATACGATATTTCATCATGGAATGCCAGTGCCTATCTTCCGGCTTCATCATCAGACCTTGAAACCTAATCGTGGTCAAAGTTCATTACAAGACTTTTCTAAGAAATCCAAAACAGATATGATACGATTTTCCATCATGAAGTTCTAGTTCATATCTTCCGGCTTCATCATCAGATCAGTTTGACAGTACCATATTATTGTATTGTCATCAGAACCACATACAGATGACAATTTTCACTACGCTTCGACCCTTGGAAGATGGTTAAATTAGTTACCTTAGATTCCATTACATAGTTACATACAGGTCGACCTAATAAAAGCGTGTTAAAAATACACTTGTGACACCGGTACGGCATATAAATTACACAGATCTATCTTTGCATTTTGTTTGGCAAACGAATAAGTAATGCTATTAAACGTAGCAATGATGCTGTGGCACTTTTCCGGTTGACAGCGATGTCCATAATTCTTTCAATCGGATGTTTTACTGAAGCTTTTTCCTCCTTTTCTAGCCTCTTCTTTATATAGCGCTTGTTCACGATTAACCTTATATTGCCAGTTATAATATGACTTTAAGTCTTTTTAAACAAAAAGGTTCACGGGCGCTTTTTATTGTCAAGGTAGGTTAGTCAAAGAAATGAACCTAGTTGCTTGCTCCAAAATGAAGATCTCTGTGGCGAAGAATGTACCAGAAACTCGATAGACGAACTCTTCTAAATCTTATTATTTTGCTATTATGATACGAAGATATTAGTTTTTCTTATAAACAAATATAACGTAATGGAAATTTGAAGTTATTTAGTGTTATTAAAACTATGCAATGAACCATGATTGCAATCAACCAATTTTACTCAGTTATTTGTTTTGCCAGAAAATGGTAAGGTTCAATCCCTGGCACCTACACATTTTTGCCTGAATGCTACTTCGCTTAAAAAGGACGTCAAAAGAAGTATTAAGGGTATTCACCCTCACGAGCAATGTTATTTAGTGGTGTTATTTAATTATGTTATTTAATGACATTCATCTCACTTTAATGCAAGACTACTCTTGGCAACGGCCTATAAATGATTGAAAACAATGAATGTACTAGAGCGTCCATGAAAAATGTATGTTGTGGTACTCGTGGTTCACGATCGAAGTTAGTAGTTGGTCTTATAAATTGGACCGCGCCCAGGTGCTGCGCTTACTAGGTAATACTTACTCCGCTAAATTACTTAAAACGGCGATCCTGAGACTAGAGTACCTATTTAACTGTAAAATCTTATTTAGTTCTTCAGTTACATTACTTTGAAAGATGGAGAAATAAGTTTCTTTGATCACGTTAACAAAAATTAATGCAAAGTTTCGATTGTGGTCATGCTTTGTTATACATTTTATCAAACACAGTCGTCACCTATCGCCCACGCAATTCTAAATTTTGATGCTGCTCATTATCAATTATTATTAAGCCAAAAACAAAACCAATATGTTTTGAATATTTTACTGACGGAACAAATGGAATTGTTCGTTTTCTATCCAGGAGAAAAACTAGGGTACTTATTTTATGTATTTTTATTTGCTAGAAAGAAAGAAAGGAAGCAGTTTTAAAACCAAGACCAACCCCAATTCTAGCAACTCTTTTAATAACAAATTTTAGTGGATTCTGTCCCTGGAGTGAGTAGTTATATTTTATAACGTAGCACTACGAGCTTAGCAGTCCGGAATAATTCTTTAAACTTACCTGAGCTCTGTTAGTAGTTTTCGGAAGACTTTTTTATGCAAGTTTTTATTTAAAGCGAATTTGAAATAATATTAATGCTATGATTTAAATATTTTTTATACTACACCTGCTTGGAAAGTACCTTGATACTTTATCAAATTTACGGTAGAAAGTACGTCATTGCATATCGAACAAATATGCGGGGAGAAAACGCATCTGAGCGGGAGAGAAAAGTGTATGAAAATCCATTTCTTACGTGGTTTTTCTTTTTTAATTTTGGGTAATACTATGCGCCGGTAACCTAAATATCAAAAGCCAAAGAGTTTTTACAGTGAGTTTTTATCTCCAAGTTCGCAAAATGACACTGGCCACTAGCTGTGTGTTGGATGCAAGGAACTTGTACCAGGTAGAAGATCCTTGGTTGGATGGTGTCGGGCTGGCAGTGCGACCCTGCGGCGGCAGGATAAACAATTTGAAAAAAGAACATGTGAAAATTGCAGACGCCATTGGCGCCATTTTCAATTTGTGTGTTGTTTGAGGATTCAGTTTTCGTAGAAAGTAAAATAAAACTATCAAAATGATAAGTAGTGATAGTGATGATAAAGATTTTTTAACTCCGCCGCAGTTGAAGGAAACAGCAAAAATACTGATTGATAACCTTTTACCACAGAAATCAATTAAAAAATATAATAAAACTTATGACGATTTTTTGCAATGGAAAAGTGAAAAAAAATGCGGCATCTTTTTCTGAAACTGTTTTGCTAGCTTATTTCAGTGAAAAAGCGCAAAAATACAAACCAAGTACGTTATGGTCTATGTACTCAATGTTGAAAAGTACTATTTATTTTCCTCGTAGGTGTAGTATAAAGCACTATGTATCACTCGAGAGAAAGTGCGATTCCCGATCTCGGGTGTTTTAAAGCCCTCGCCTACGGCTCGGTCTTCAAACGACACCCTCGACGGTAATCGGTCACTTTCTCCTCTCGGTGAACAATGTACTATTTCATCATCTGTTAATCTATTTTCAACCACATATGTTAAAGTCGGCTTCCAGTCTAACCGGATGCAGCTTAGTATAAAGCCGGCTCTTCACGTTGGCCAACACAGTGGCGAATGTAGTGGCCAGTGACTATTCGCCAACGTGTAGACGGGGTGTAAGTGCACCCAACATGCACAAACACCCCGTCTACACGTTGGCCAATAGGCATTGGCCACTACATTCGCCACTGTGTTGGCCAACGTGAAGAGCCGGCTTATGTGTTTAAAGCCGGCTCTACACGTTGGCGAACACAGTGGCGAATGTAGTGGCCAGCATATTGGCCAAGAGTTCGTGACAGCGTCCACACGTTGGAAGGTCGTTCAGTTTGCTACGGTTCAGGCCAATGTGCGGACGTATTTATTAAAATGGATATTGAGGCGCTAACTTCTGCTTCTTGGGTTCCACAAACAATTTACGGCTTGGTAGAGCTCTATAAACCGAATAGTTTCTTCGTTATTAGTCATTACTGACATTTTGTTTACACTAGTTGTTACCGACGCGTGACTATAAAAACTTTTTAACAAAAATAAAACTTCCATATCAAAACACTACAACGGCAAAAATAATTTTAATTTCGGTAGTCGGTTTTATTGGTTTTCTATTTTCTTTTTTTGACACCGCCTTCCGAAATTAAAGTTATTTTTGCCTTTGTAGTATTTTGATATGGAAGTCGGTTTTATTTTTTGTTAAAAAGTTGTTTTCACGCTTTTTAGTGGGTCGGTTTGTAATTTATCTAGTTACAAAAGCCAAAATGTCAACTACTTATCACCTTTTACAAAATATTGCTTTTCCCGATGCAGAGCCGTTAATTTTTGAGGAGTTCTCCTGGTACTTCACCATCAGCTCTACATCACCATATGCATTGTGACGAACATAAAGTGCTTAACATCCATATTCAAGTAATCGAATCGCAATTCACGATATAATTATTATTGAGTAGTTTCGGTGGTCATCTGTGGTCTTCATCATCAGTTCCACTTCCCCAAATGGTACTTTTCGAGAGCAACTGCACAAGATACTATAAGAAATACCCAAAACGCTATAGGTGTGCCTATAATATTTGAAGAGTTCCCTCGATTACTCCAGGATCCCATCATCAGATCCTGATTTCATAACAATTAAACCAACTAGAAAGTATACCATTTCAAATGAAAAGAGAATTTTCTAAATCGGTCTAGCTGTCTTCGAGATACATAAAAAAATAGTTCAAGACGAACTGAGAACCTCCTTCTTTTTTGAAGTCGGTTAAAATGTTTAATCAGGTGCGTGCGATCGTTCTGGGAGCTCGTAGCATACTAAACGCGCGGCCAACGTGTGGACGCGGTAGCCAATACTCGGCCAAAACCCTTTGATCTTTTGCAAAAAACCGACACCACACGGATCTCGCGCCAACTCGTCGGCCATCATTCCAATACAACCCAAGATGCACAAACACCCCCTCTACACGTTGGCGAATAGGCACTGGCCACTACATTCGCCACTGTGTTGGCCAACGTGTAGAGCCGGCTTAATATGTAGCGACTGCCTATTTGACCTCCACAACTCAGTAGCTGGGTAACACAATACCCCTTAGCAAGACAAGTGTAGGATTTTCTGGATTCTACTGACTACCTGTTACAACTATCAAATGACAGCCGGGACTAAAGACTTAACGTGATTTCCAAGGTACGCAGGAAACTCGACATGTCAGGATGGTCACCCATCCAAATCCCACCTCGGCAAGCGTTGCTTTACCTTAGACATCAACCCATGCGGCTTATTTTGTAGCCATGAGCTCTTCAAAGAAAGAAAAGAATATCTTCTATATAAATGACAATGAATCGCCGAAATCTATACTGTATATTATTATCTATACTAATATTATAAAGCTGAAGAGTTTGTTTGTTTGTTTGTTTGTTTGTTTGCTTGAACGCGCTAATCTCAGGAACTACCGTTCTGATTTGAAAAATTCTTTCAGTGTTAGATAGCCCATTTATCGAGGAAGGCTATAGGCTATATATCATCACGCTAACACCAATAGGAGCGGAGCAGTAATGAAGAATGTTTCAAAATCGGGGGATTTTTTTTTCCACGGGGACGAAGTCGCGGGCGGAAGCTAGTTAATATTATAAAGCGGAAAAGTTTTTTGTTTGTTTGTTTGCTTGAACGCGCTAATCTTCGAAAGTACAGGGTGGATTTGGATGAAATTTGGTATAGAAGTAGCTTGAAGCTTGAGGAAGGTTATAGGCTACTTTTTATCCGACTGCAAAAAAGGAGAGTTATGTTTTTACCGTGATAGAATTTACGGCGCAAAACTTTCGAACGACCTCACCAAATTGGATCATTCTTTTTATTTGTATCCGTTATTGTTAGGACAAGGTTTGTATAGAAAAATATGATTATTTTCAAACCACTTCAGTCCCTAGAAAAATGTTAGTTAAAAAAACTATGTCAGTAAAATAAAAATCACAATAGTTTAACAAAAAAATTCACTGACCCGATTGATTGTAAAGAAAAATTTAAAAAAGATTGACCAAGTGCGAGTCGGACTCGCCCATGAAGGGGTTCGTAGTAACTACGCAAAATAACTTTGAATAGAATAGAATAATGCTTTATAAGCTCCGAAAGTAGGCACATAAATTTAATATGCCTTTCATATATTAATGTCTGTATGAATGAAAAAGTTAAGTATATTTGCGGTTTTTGTAATGCTTTATCTCAAAAACTACTGGTTGTATCTCGATCAAACTAATTTTAGTGTAATGGTAGTATGGAATAGAAACAAAATTAAGAACCTGCACAAGCAAGGAAGACGTCCGTCACATACAAGGAAAATGGTTATTGTGATACTCGTTTGTGAGATATCTTTTTGTGACTAGTGTTAGTCGGTACTATCTGGTTTATTTCGACTCTATTGTATAATATTATCTTACTGTACCCTAATCCTAGGTTTAATATTTGTACATTAGGTCATTATTGTACAATATTTTAATAATCACTGTTCATTTTCACGTGGTTATGGGACTTATGGGTCGGACTACTTGCATTTTCATTTAGACTTATCCCATTGATTACTCCTTGATATTTTTTCTCTTTTACATTGCTAGGGATACTCATACTCTTATGCAAGGGATGCACCTTACTGTATTTTTCCGTGTCTGTTGTTCTAGAAAGCATCGTGACCCCCGGCATGAGGTCGGGGGAGGCGGGCTCGGAGCTGGCCGAGTTCGGCGCGCGCTGGCCGCCGCCCTATAACCAGGGCTACGGCTGGACGCGCTCCGCCACACCGCAGCACCCGCCCGCGCATCACCTCGCCCGCCACTCCAGGAGTCACCAGGTAAACACTGGATTTACAAATTGTAAATTGGTTATAAAAATCTCCATGACCTGATTCCTCCATCTCCCTTTTACTACCGGTCTACCATACGCACGGCTGGCTACCATCCACACTTGGTTGATATACCGTCTTGTCGTACCAAGCGCTTTTCCTCCACATTTATTGTGCGCACTTCCAAGCTGTGGAATTCTCTGCCGGCCTCTGTGTTCCCTGCCACTTATGACCTTTCAACCTTTAAAGCAAGAGTAAACAAGCCTCTTCTGGGCTCGCTTACCATCAGGCGAGATTGAGGTCAAGAGTGAGCTTATTATGAATAAAAAGAAAAACATTTTTATGTGTTATTTTTTTGCGTTTTAAGTTAAGCTAGATGAGGCCGGCATGGTCACTAACAGTAACATTAGAACTTAAAACGTCCACCCGCAATGACTTCAGTTCATCCGTGATCATGGCGCTTACAGTGCTGAAAGATCGGAAACTCGAAACGATAAATACACATGATAAATATCCCATTTTAAAATCCCCCCCAAATTCAAGTTACAATTTTACAAGTATTTTATTATTATTTAAGTTCTAAATTCAAATCTATACTAATATTATAAAGCGGAAAAGTTTGTTTGTTTGTTTGTTTGCTTGAACGCGCTAATCTTCGAAAGTACTGGGTGGATTTTGATGAAATTTGGTATGGAAGTAGCTTGAAGCTTGAGGAAGGTTATAGGCTACTTTTTACCCGACTGCAAAAAAGGAGAGTTATGTTTTTACCGTGATAGAATCCACGGGAGCGAAGCCCCGCGTGAGTACTAGTTAGTCATAAAACGTAAGCTATGCCAGAAATATTTTTATACAGTTAAAGACTATATATTGTGGGTAATAAGGCTTGGGATTCGGCTGTTTAAATGATATACAAGGGCCATTAGTTATGCTTACAATACAAAAAAGTATTAAAAATGCAAAGTAAAATCTTTTTATTTAGGATTATGTTCAGTAGGTTTCTATTTTTTGACATTTCTGTCAGTTTGAGTACTTTTGCGACCTATTCATTCCTTTAATTTTCCGTTCGTCAAGTTGTTGAGCTCCTTAGTAGTCCTGAGTTGAGCTTACAGACTAACTGACAAAGCCTTGCAATGACGGGATAAGTCCACTCAAATTAGTGTGGTTCTATCCTTAAAAGGCCATTTCAGAAATTTATCTGCATAATCTTCATAGCCTATTGTGAATGGGTATGTGAACTATGTGGGATTTATATTCGAGATAGACATAATTGTCTGGCAGTTTGAGTACTTTTGCTACCAACCCAAACGTTATCTACGACATTGGTATTGTTCGTCAGATCGTTCAGCTCCTTAAAGTTTTAAGTTGAGCTATACGTTATCTGGCGAATGCTTGCACTGTCTGCACATACCTACTGAATTCGAGGCAATCTTTTGAGGCAAGATGCACACATCTTACCTACAAAGATCTTAGCTGCATTTGGTTAGCCTGGAAATTGACCTCAACTTGGTTGAGGAAAGGCTATGCAAATGATGATATTAAAGACTAGCAGTTGCTCGCGACTTCGTTCGCGTGGAAAGATTTTCCCGTGTAAATCCCGAATCCATGGGAATTTCGCAAAATCCCGTATTAGCGAGCATCTACGTACTAAAAGGAACCCCCATGCAAAACTTGAGAGCCATACTACTTGTAGTTTCTGAGATTTCGTGATTAATCAGTGAGTGGTATTTCGCTTTTATATATCTTTTATAATCTGTACCCAATACAGGATAGAACGAAAGTAACAAATTTATTTCTCACTATGTTATTCACGGATTACATTAAAAGGTAGCTAGCTATTGATCAATATAACTCGTAACATTCTTAGAGGTTATGACTGTTTAATAATCTACTATCTTTTAAAGTGAAAGAAATAATATCGATTGAACAGAACTGTTTATTATAAGTGTCTCCTAGTACATTACCCCACACTAGGTATTTCTCAGGAGAAATACCTCTTACTACTATATTCAACCACTGTGTGTAAAGTGTCGTAACTACTCTTAAAACTTACAAACTTATAAGTACAGTATATTTACATAGATAACAGTATACCCGGGTAACAAGAGGTCCTTTTTTTGAGCTAGGTTGCGGAGGCTAGAATAGCCAAGGGAAAGGTGCTGCTTATTGTATCTATGAAACCAAGATATTAATTGACTTCACGGTCTTTGTAACTCCTCGTTTCCCGCTTCATATCGAAAGCATAGACAATATTTAAGCAGATTTTACAATTTTCTATTGTTACGTATATAATAAGTTGTCATTTCTTAAACGACTTAAAAAAAAGGAGGCGGTTCTCAATTCGACTGTATTTTTTATGTTTGTTACCTCATAACTTGGTACTGATTGTACCGATTTTGGGGATCTTTTTATATTCGGAAGCCGGTACTTACTTGTCGTGTGGTCCCATATAAATTTGATCGAGATCTGATGACCAGTTTTTGAGTTATCCTTAATAACGCGTATATTTTACGTTGATAACGTTCTTATTTTATGAAGGTGTATCTATTGTCGTCGATTTCTCCGCCAATTGTAGACTGATGTCTCAAATTAATTTTTTTTCCTACTCCTGAGGTAGTTCCATAGTCACCAAGTCAAAATGATAGGATCCCGGGGAAAGGAGGTAAAACCCTTAAATTTTGTACCACACATAATTATTTTTGACCGACTTCAAAAAAGGAGGAGTTTGTGGGGTGTTTATGCTCGACTCAACGCATATCGTAAAATAGAGCTGATGGTGAAGTACCAGGAGAACTCCTGAACAATTATCGGTCCTGCATCGGGAAAAGCAGTATTATGCAAGAGGTGATAAGTAGTTGAAATTTAGGCTTTTGTAACTAGATAAATTACAAACCGACCCACTAAAAAGCGAGAAATAAAAAAACCTTTTAACAAAAAAAAAGAAGAAGAAGAAAATCGGTTCACAATTGGCGGAGAAAAGATACATACAGCCGAACATAGTTCCTTGTCCTATTTTGAAGTAGGTAATAATGTAAACGGGTCACGAGTACAATGGTCACAAGTGCACTGTTTTTTGTCCTGGAATAATTCAATTTAAACATTTCATTTAAATGTATAAAAAAAATATGAAGAGCTGTATACTATGTATTTAACATTTTTGGCACTTGTTAGGGGTAAGCACTCAAAGGGTTGTAAATCAATGAGGGACCTGTATGTTTTAAAAACGCCTTGTAACTTCAAAATTGCAACGAGTTTAATTCGAACTCCTACGCAGTATCCAACTAAGGAAATTTTCGTCGAACTTTACTTCTGCGGTAGACTCTTGGCTCCTTGCCACCATTTTATTCTTCAAATACCATTTTACGTGCAGTCCAGCGTTAAAATGGGTTCCAATAATTGCAACAACGTTTCAACTTTCAAACTGCATAGTTGCTGTGAAAGTTAAAAGAACAATGTCTGTAACAATTTCAATTTGTGTTGGAATTATCTATTGTAGCCTACTCAGTTGACTAAAGTATTTGTAAACATGATTTCAAGAAGATTGGTTACTTTCAATTGAGTTAAGTGTAATGCTAGATTTTCGACGACTAGTCGATCCATGAACGTAAAGAGATTTATATATGGTTAAGTAAGTCTACCAAAAATTATTTACCTACGCTGTTTTCTTAATAAGAACACTAGCCTGTTATAAAATTGTAATGTAAGAACTACTTAGAGGTAACCTGGTCACAGCACTACTTCAGCACTCGTTCATATTACGGATGATATAAGGTCAGGCATGGAGATGGGGAAGTTAACGGTACTCGCACTACTTGACTTTAGCAATGCTTTTAATACAGTTGACTTCGAGATTTTGCTTGGTATTCTATGCTCTTTTGACATATCTCCTTCGGTAATTGACTGGTTTCGTAGATACCTGTTTGGTCGTCGGCAGCGTATTTGCGCTTCTTTTCTTTTCTTCTAGGATTCTTTCTCTTCTTGGTGTGACACCTCTTCCGGTGTGCTGCAGGGTGGCGTTCTATCTCCTTTACTTTTCGTACTTTTTATTAATGCTATCACTCAACGACTATCTTTCTTCGGCCACTTGTATTTTGATGATTTTCAAATTTACACGCAAGCACCCCTCGTAGACTTATCTGATGCCATTGGGATAATTAATGGGGACCTCGCTCGAATTAGTGATTGAGCACTGAGTTCGGACTGAAAATCAATCCTGCCAAAACCCAAGTGATTGTTGTTGGTAGCTCCCGGACTATCTCTAAGATCGATTGGTCGACACTTCCCCAAGTTTTCTTTAATAACACCGTCATTCCGTTCAGTCCCGCCGTGAAGAACTTGGGGATATACATTGACAAAACTCTGTCTTGGACGAAGCAACTGCAGGAAGTCAGTCGTAAACTGTTTGCTTCTGCAGGCTCCCTGAGACGCCTTCGTAATTTTCTTCCCATCACCACTAAAAGTTGCACAATCTCTTCTTCTTCCTGTCTTGGACTATGCTGATGCCAGCTATCTTGATTTGACCCAAGACGAATTCGACAAGCTAGAGCGACTTCAAAATCTCTGTATTAGGTTTATATTTGGCTTGCGCAAAAATGATCATGTTTCTGAATTTCGTACTAAGCTCAAATGGGTTCCTATTAGGTTTAACCGGAATATCCATTTATTTTCTATGCTTTATAATGTGCTATTTAATCCTTTCACTCCTTTTTATCTTAAAGACCGCTTTCGGTTTCTCTGTGACACACATTCAAGGTCCTCGAGATCATCGGAAAATTTAGAGTTAAGTATCCGTATGCATTCCACTTCTTTCTTTGATAAATCTTTCACTATCCAAGCGGCCCGTTTGCCGAATGCAATACCCATAGATGTGAGGCGTGCTCAAACATTACAACGTTAAAAAAAAATATAGTGAGAGGTAATTTAATTTAATTTATTTTATTCCATTCGGACAACATAAATCCACGATGTTAGTAAATATACACGCTTAAAACTAATGTTAGTATGAAAAAACAATTACAAGTACAAATAATAATAATAATATAACGAAATAATTAATAAGTCAAGTACATCTTGCATGAGTGATGAACAGGCAAGTATTTAATTGTTCATCACCCATACAAAATGTCTCAAAACAGGGGAGTAAAAATTCTCCGCAACAGTTTTCAGAATGCTGTTATTACTGACCCGCAACCTGGTCACGAGAGATGCCGTTTTTTTGCGTAAGAGGGCTTGAAACTCATCGGTTTGGTACTGCGCAAACATCTCAGACGCACTACAGTAGCGGGGCAGTCCTAACAGCATTCTAAAAATATTGTTGTACTGGACACGTAGGGCATCTAGAGATCTTTTGGTGTAGCTGATCCACAGACCACCCGTGTACAGGCCCTGACAATAAGCCTTAAATAGGGTTATTTTGACCTGTTCCGTACAGCGAGCGAATCTGCGCGTCAACATAATTATTACCTCTGACCGCTAGTGCCCTACGCTCCCTCTCAATGTCTACATTGTCCTTAAGATCGTCGGTAATTATGTGCCCGAGATATTTAAAATTATTTACTTTCTTTATGTGCAAGCTATTTAGGGTAAAACTAGGTGTATAATCTAGGCATTTACCGACGACCTTAAAGACCATGTATTCACTTTTACGTACGTTGTACACAAGTCCATGCTCAGCCGCATATCTTTCACACACCCTAAGCATTTCCGCAATAGATCCCGCAGTAATCTCACACTATAATTTTTTTTCCCCTCCTTTCTCTATTATGAAATTGATTAGTATATGTATATTTATATATTATATTTTGTGGTATGTATTTTATATTATTATGTTTAATTAGTATTATGTATGATGTTGTACACTGATAGCCCTAAATCTATCTCTTTTAATTTCTGTCCATTCAAAGATTGTCTGTAAGAGATTGCCCTGTGCGATAAGACCGCCCATTGTACACTAGTTTTATTATTTGTATCCTTAAATGTATTGTAAGGTGTACAATAAAGTATATAATAAATAATAAATAACGCATTACACTTGAAATCCGAAAGTTAAGCTAACTTACATAGTACCTAGTTATATACACTTAGTAAATTTATAATTGTAGGATAAAACTAGGATTTTCTTGAAATGATCGATTCAGGGGTTCTTTTGTAAACAAGCAGTGGTTGCAGGACAACCGGCACACAAGCTACGAGGCGGAGGACGCGCGGGGCAGGGCGCGCGGCGGGGTGTACTACTCGCCGCCGGGCACGTCGTACACCATCGTGGAGCGCCCGGCCTCCTCGCACGGTCACCACACCTCGTACTCGCATCACTATGCAGGCAAGCTGTCTCGGGCGCCATACCTCGGCTCCACTACCATTGCGAATAGTGCAGGTGATTCTGATGATACTAATTGGAAACCCTTTTGAAACTTCATTGCCTTTTCTGAGGAGGTCTGAACTGCAACAGAAAACTTCAATTAAAGCTCTCGAATTTAGTTTATAGAATGAACCAAACCTAAAGTAATAAACAGTATTTTGTGTGTAGCCGGAGTGACGAGCTTGAGGAACAGCACAAACCACCTGAGCGCAGCGAACGGCAAGAAGAGGCCCATCTCGCCGGAGCAGGTGCTGCGGCTGTTTGGGCAGGGCGGGGCAGCCGCGCTGGGCAAAGCGCTGCCCCCGTCGCACCCGCCCGCGCCTCTGCCCGCACCATTGCCCGCGCGCAGGCACTCACCCGCCAGTAGCCCCAGCAGCACTACGCATCATGTAAGTGCTCTTAATGCAACACTAATTGCATTATTTAGATGCTGCCATGGTGATCCACGACCTAACTGGAGCACTACTAAATTAGCCTGCTATAGCGCCAAACGGAATTCAGGTTAATTCCGAGAACGTTCGTGATAAATTAGAGTTCAATCGTTGTATAAGTCTCTGCTCAGTTATTCATAACTTGCATCTGCCTGGGTACTTGAGCTGTAAGCAATTAAGGCAAAGTAAGGTAATATTAAGTATAAAACTTAGGTGGAAGATCCAGTTTCGTTACAATACGTGAACTAAGCATCCATATTTCATATTCTTAGTAATGGAACCTTGAAATTCACCAGCTGTTGAAATTGCGGTGCAGCAATTATTTAATCAATACGAGTATCGTCAAGGATGTCAGTAGGTGAATTAAAGTTCCAAAAATAGTTAAAAATGAGGCACGGTGGAGCGGAGGGTGTCATGTGTGTAAATTATTCCAGGGTGAGGCCGCGCTCGCCAGTCGATACCACTACTTTATTCATGACCACCGCGGCGACCGTTTAGGTGCCGACAGTATGGACATGACTCCACACAAACGAATGGGTTTTGCTTTATCTGCATATGTACTTAGGATGTTTGTTTAATAAATTACTGGACCAGGTTACGTTTTTGAAACCCCGCACTAGCTTGCTCAGACAAGTCTGAAAATAACTGATGAGTATAATGAAAATCAAATTGTTATCGGTTTATGTGGGAGTGTCCATACAATGCTTATGGTGTCATGGTCACCGGCGGCGGCTGTCATCGTCACGTTCAGTCGCTGTCAGGAGACAGCACCGGCAGCGCAGCCTACACTGTGTTTAACTGATATTCATTGTAAAAGTAAAACAAAACAAATTTTGATTTTGCGCTCTCTTTTCTCAACTTTATCGTAAAATCGTTAGGGCGGTGTCGTAATATTTGACCCAATTACACCGGTTTTTTCCAAGGCGGGAACGATAAATATTTCAATTTGTGAACGACGGAGACTCGCCGACGGTGGCGAAGGTCTCATTTCCTCGTAACTGATGTGGTTAGTTGGGAGACATCAAAATAAATAAATAGGCTACGCGAAGAGAGTAGTAGTGAACGTAAATTGTGTCATCTTTAAGTTTATAAAATTGCTCCAGTTTAAGAAAGATTTTCTTGGTTGATGAATAAAACGAAAAATGAGTTCTTAAATAGTGTTCAAATAGTGCGTGATGTTTCTCAGTGTAGGCGGGTTTAACGACAACATATACTTACCAGAAGTTTCAAATTGGATTCCACCGAGAATAATGAGGTAATTTTACAATTTCATACAATTCTAAGTTTTCTAGTTAACTAACGTATTTGTTATACGAAGGTATACCATCGCTAGACGTTAAGAATTACTTTGTTCAAACGGACAAGTTAAAGCTGAAAACTTGTGTGCAATAATAGCTGTTTTGAACTTTCGGTTTTAATCAATTAAAGTGTACTTAAGGGCTATTAACATTGAAAACTGAAAGCGAGCAGTTAATCACAGTTTGAAATTGTATGTAGCTAAGTATATCTTTAGTAAAGTGGTGAGAAACAGTGTGGCTCCACGTATTCCCTGCTGAACTCGTGAGTAATCACAGTTGGGATACACTTGTTGATGTAAATCTGCATTTGTGCGCGGTTATTACGGTAAATTTTATGATGAACATGAAAGTGTTTTATATAACTTTAAAAAAGTTATGAAATATTCGGATTCATTTACCCTTTAATCGCCTTATTACGTCTCTCTTTATAAGCTCTGAAAGTAACTTTACAGCAAAGCTTTCGGAGGAGCTTACGAGAAGAATAACGATTGTATCATATTAATGTTGACTAAAAAAGATACAATAATGCTTTCGTAATAAAACACAAGCGTTGAGCAAAAAAGCGCAAGTTTTTCAATTCAGTCCAGCCTTTGGGAATTTATGTTCTTTATCAGACATTTAAGTAGACGTGGAATAAAATATGCATGAACATTGAACAATGCAAGCGAAAGCATAGTTTTCGAGGAAATCTCGGGCGGATACAAATATTCGCGGCTGGGATCGCCCAGTCGGCGGGAGAGGCCTGGGGCGGCGCCTAGCGCGCGTGCCCGGCAAATACTACGTCTTTGAGATGTTAAACGTTCGCCTCGAGAAACATTGTTTACGCAAAAGAGAGCACGGGTTTTATTGCTTATGAACGCCGCGTCGAGTACAATATTGAGAGAAATACTTTGAGCAGTCACTCGCGTTTCTAGAAATCATTTCCTTTCGCTATATTTGGATCAAACCACCCTTTTGTATTGCACCTTATTGAAGTATAAAGGATTAGAATTTTATTACTTGCTAGCACGCAGAGAGTAGGTATGTGTTTGTGTTATTATTTTGGAGAACGTCGCCAAACATGCCAGGTCACGTTGTAATGTAAGGAAGCACGTCACTTAGTGAAAAATTAATAAATGCGGAAGGCGACTGTACCTAGGTAACCCAATAAAGCTTGCTACCTACATACATGTGGCGAATATGAGGTTTATGTCTCGTGGAACGAATTTAAAAATATATTTTTAGGCTTCAGGCTTTTATCGAGGCGATGATTAGTGGTTTAACCTGTAGCTCAAAAATAATTGAGTTACATTTTAGTAAGTCGATGAAACTTATCGATTTTCGATTCACAAACTTGTTTGCTGCCTTTCTAAATCTGACACTGTATACGTTCGATCATGTTGGTAGGAGGTCTTAGGTCAACAGTCTCTAACTGCCCTAAAACGTTTAAGTGACAAACAATAAGGGCCACAAGCGATATTTCAACGACCATAATTTGACAAGCTTCTGTTCAACAACAAAGGGGCCGCGCCGTTCATTTTTTAGACAAACACAATTTTGTTTAAGGAGCTAAAAGGCACATCGCTCCTTTATCATTTTAATACAGGCTGTGTCTTTAAACGTAAGAAAAAGTCCAAAATAATAGATATTTATGAGTTGTTTGTTCTAAATTATGACGGTAAAAGAAAGACTTGTATCATGATGGATGGAAGCTTCTGAGGTAGGGATTTACCGCGTATATCCGGATCCCTTGGGAATTTCTGGGATCAAAAGTAGCCTGTGTTATTCTAGGATTTCAACTGTCTACATACCAAATTTCATTCAGACCCATTCAGTAGTTTTTTTTTTTTGCGTGAAAACAAACATCCGAACCTCCTCACAAACTTTTGCATTAAGGATATAAGTAAGATAACATAATGATGAATATTTTCAGTTAAAATACATAGGATAATTCAGCAGTGTCGGAGTTCAAAGCAATTGTCACCTTCGCCATTATTTATTACCTGCATATCTAACTGTTGTAGCTTTTTCGTACTGAGAAAGAAAGAAAGAGAGAAGAGCATCTATTTGGCACACACTCACATACAAAAATACAAATATCACAATCATAATATAATCTTTACGTTGCTTTCATGGAAGAGATACCCAATAAAATGTACATTCGTCTGGTGTACGAGGGCGTATACGCCCGGTTACAAAACATTTTCAAACGGAAACGTAGTTATGAATTCGGCAGCGATATTTAGGTACGGCCAGTGCCTGGCAATGTATTGATCCTGCTCTTAAAATAATCTGGATACTCTGAACCATTTTAGGAAACGCTCTATAGCCACCGAGCCAAGTTTATTGATAGGTTTTTATTCACAATTAGACCGCTTTTTCAACATGGTTTACAACGCATAGTAAGATAATGATAGTAAGAAGTTATCTATCGGGGATGACACCATAATTACGCTATTTATGACACTCAAATCCAGGCCGCCTTTTTTCCTGGGTGGGAAAGTTATCAAATCATTAAATTTATTTAAAAAAAATATATCTAGCGGTTACATTTTGGGGAGTGTGCGATGGAATTACACAATCTAATTCCGCCAAGCCCGTTCCATCATCGGACTACGAAACAAACGGCGAAGCGCCATCGTTACATGGTGGACATCCCACCCATACGCACAAAACATTTTGGGAATACCTTCGTTGTGCGTACGGCTAAGGAGTGGAATTCCCTGCCGGAGTCTGTGTTTCCCGACAGCTACAACCTAGGAGTCTTTAAGTCAAGAGTGAATAGGTTACTTTTAGGTAAGCGTGCTCCATCTTCGATCCCATCATCACTTACCATCAGGTGAGATAGTGGTCAAACGCGAACGAATTTTCAATGAAAAAAAAAATCAGTCCTACCGCTGTGTGTGGAGCGGAAGAGAGAGACAGACTTCTAATGACTAAAAATCCACCCTGTTCCTTCAGTTGCCTTTGCATTCCGGGGTATATATCTCCTTAGAATATGCCCGCCACCCCGGCAGTCAATGGCTCTATTGGACACACTTCAGGCCCCTGCAGTAGACCGAAATAATCGATCACATCATATCGAAACTCCTTCGTGCTTCGGAATGTACGTAAGCTGACAATTGGTAGGAGGAGGGTAGTTAAAAACCAAAAATTGGTGCCGTGGTCAGTCGCAGTCACTCCATGTCTACTACACTAGTACTTAGGCTGAAAGATGATAAAGACATTTTGGAAAAATGCTAGTCAGATGATGATGAGGCTCCTCAATTAATGAATGATGTCTCCGGCTACATGAATATTGTTCAAGGGTTCTAATTATATCTAGCAAATTTATAACTTTATGCAATATACGTAGGATACTTTTCATTATTTTCTTTATACAGCGTTATTATGAAAGCCTTCGTAAAATTAATTTCTCTGCATCAGAAACGGTAACAGAAGACTTTGGTTATGATATTTTTTTTAATTCTTTCCTGATTGCCCTATGAAAGTTTGCTACGACTGTAATGTCACGCGTGTTATCCATAAATTCGGCTGATTTGTAGGATAAGGTAGACTCTCATTATCTCTTTTTCATTTTATAAATAACGAATAATAATAAAATATGCAATTAAAATATTACATTCCGAAGCTAAAGTTAAAATAGCTACAGCTTTCAGAATAACGCTGTAGAGTCACTGATTTATAAATATGTAGAATATAAATAGGATGCTTTTCATTTTATTTATTTGTTTGTAGGCAATATACCGCGGGGGCGAACGCGAGAGGCCGTACTCGTCGGGCGGGGCGCCGCCGCCGCCTGCAGAGCCCGCCACGCGAACGGTCACCATGTCCCGCGACCCCGCCGACTCGCACGGCTTCGGCATCTGTGTCAAAGGCGGGAAGGAGGCAGGTGGGAATCTTTCCTGTAACTAACACATCTTAGTAGATACCCTCGTCACACAGACAGCGAACACGTGACGAAACGCTAGTTAATTGGAAGGGACAAGACAACACGTGGATAGAAAACTTTAGCAATGTGTAACCAGTTTCGTACGAAACATGGTCACTTGTATCGGTAATCTAAAATCATACAAATTTAATAAAAAATAAATTTAATATATGTTTGTAATTTACTAGTGATCGGTTCTCGAAAATTATTTTTTGTGATATAATGCAACACTATCCGAAACCGACCGAAAACAAATACAGATTCTGATGGATTAGGCTAAGCTTTATGTTTCAGACGTTTGGCGTCTTCAGCAAACTTCAGGAAGCCATCATTTTATTAGTTTTTATTAAGCTTTCGTCTATGTTCGCTGTCTGTTGATCTACTGAAAACATACATCTTAGTATACGTGTACATTATAATCATTAATTGTCGTTTCACCATCTTTATGTCGTATTGACTCATGTAGAGCTTCTTTTTTGTCAAAACAGCGCCCTAGACAACTCTAGATAATGTCGAAAATATTCATATAATAAAATTATCTCGCAGAAGATATATCTGAAGTTTTGGGTGCCTACGCATAATTATTAGTTCATAGCCTATGCCACACAACAAACGAGGCTGTACCTACTATCGATTATGAACAGTATAACGTGGGAGGCACGCAAATAGCGCCGAGAGCGGAGTACCTAAACAATGACCTGATGCTATTTGTGATACAAGCTTTACGTGTTCTATTAGTATCATAACAGTTTTCTTTATTGGCAACCCTTTGTGTGCCGAATACTAATCGCGTGAGTGCTATCGTGATGAATACGGGTTTTGTAACTACTAATCTCTAATTAATTACTCGTTCTGTAAATAATGTGGGGTTCCGATTTTATACACAACTTTTGGAACAGGTATTTACAACGAGGTTTCTCTTTATTACTGAATAAAGCTATTCCTATATTCAAATTATGTTCGATTTTGGTAAAGCAGTATAATTTGAAGCAGCCAATCACCAGACCAAATACAATTTGACACCAGACCAAATAACTTAGTTTCTCGGCGTGCGATAGATTTAGAACCTTTTTTCAAGTTTTAAAGAACATAAAATATTCTGTCTTGCTCAGTACATGAGAGACGGTCGCAACTTTAAATGATAATCCCGCTCGAGTGAACCTGGCAGACGGCATGGCGGCGCACAGTGGGCCCATACTGAATATTTGTGGACTTAGGCAACAAAGTTCACATACCGATGCGATTTTTTTAATATGACGTGTTATGATATTCCTGCCAACTTTTATTCTTATAAAATTTCTTCTAAAGTTGATAGTTTGTCTTGAAAAAAAAAATAATTAGATTTTTTTGTATGGAGCGAATCACGTTTAATTTTTATTCTTCAATTGTGCTAATATGTTGAGTGTGTGGCGTGAATATATAATAGCTAGGGTAATTCTCTGTCCACGAGAAAAAAAACAGCGCCGGCCATCTGCGGCAGCGCGAGTAATCATTCAGTAGAAAAATATATAATTTGTATGATTTTTTTTGCCATTTAAAATAAATTTAAAGTATATTTTTGTGTCATTAGGCTGATTGACCTTTTGTTTATTAAATATATAGTTTTAATAGCGCATAGGTACTTATAACTAATTATTCTGGTAGAAATTTAGTTATTATTGCTATGTTATCGGCAGCACCTGCATTGTGATTGATGACTCATTTATTTGTGCGCTCGGCTAAGCGCATAACAAACGAGTCACCAAAAAATGCTTGGCTGTGTTATTTTTTAACTTCACGTTATCTATTGTTGAATAAATATCGTAATAAGTTTCAGGTTATACTAATTTTGTTAATGATAGGTGAAATAATTTAAATTTGTACGGGCAAGTCGTTGATAATTATTTACATAATTAAGCGTATGAAACTGTGAAGTAATTTTAGCCCTGAAAAGGGCTGTTTGTCATATTCCTAGCCCTGATGGGCTTTTGTGGGAATAATCTAGAGCCGGATCACATTATTTCTTGTTCCAGAAGTGCTAGTGGGTCCGGCAAATTTTCGGACTCTGCTATGAGGTATTCTTCTTCCTCCATAATCTCACTGTCACAGGGAGGCTCAGTAGTCTTTAACAACTGAATTGCTTCAGGCAACAACTCATTATGAACCTGTTTCGTTATTTTAGGCCTTATATGGGATATGTGGGGATCAGAGCTTATTAGAAGTCCATGGAGGATGTCTTCGTTTGTTAATATTCTCCCCGTTTTCCGAATGAGCCTCTCCCTGACGGTTCTGAAGTCCTTATTACGGGCTTCCGAAGCTTCTTCAGATAAGGTACCTAAAACGAATAAGTACATACATTTTAATTTCAAAACGCAATCGAGTCAAATAATACATCAAACTATATTTATTTTTTACTTACCGATTGGCAAAACACCAGTGGTTACAGATGTCTGCACCGTGCATTAGAAGTTTATGTACACTAACTGGCATGTAGTACCACGAATAGTGTTGCACGTGCACATCAGCTGTTTCTCTACAGTATCTTCTAAATTTTTCACAGTCAATGTTTTTGCCTGATGATATGGCTTGTAGAATAACGGAAAATCAGATTTTCGTCAATTCCCGTTATTCTGGATGATCTGTTGTAATCTTGGGAAAAACGCCTCGCAGTATTCCCATCATTTGTAGTTCCAAAACCCTTAAATGGGAAATCAATACCGCAATATACAATACATACAGATATAATACACAAACAACATAAAAAGAGCGAAAATTAAATACATACCTGTTTGACTATATCAATAAGCTTCCAGTTTGCTCACGAAACTCTTGTTGCGTTATATTTTTTTAGCTTGTTTCAAAGCCTTATGTTCGCCTCGTGCAGTTCATCGTTGAAAATCCAGATTATAAGATATATGGAGAAGACATTCCATACACCGAATCTTCATATGAAATTTCCTCACGAAGTGGTTTGGAAAGCGTCTTCAAAGCGTCAAAATTATTCATCTCACTCGGTTTTACCAAGCAAATGGGACACGTTGCATATGATGGTACTTTGGTATATTGGCCACTTTTCCATCAATCATGGTCATATGCAATTCATGTGATACAATAATATTTCCACACTGTCTAGATATTCGTTCATTAATTTGTTTTTTTCATCTCAGACTCTTCAGACTTTATAAAATCAGCAGTCTCCGAAGTGAAAGTGAACTTCACTGGTCACCAGTAGAGAGTTGAGCAAGGTGTGGGGTTCTCCCAAACTATATTTTCATTCCCAGATGATAGGCTAGTAGACACTAGCCGAAGAGGGACGATGCTTATCATGACTACTGATGAATCATCGAATTCTGTAGCTGTGTTTGACGTTTTCTGTTTATAATTACTCTGCGACGAAGAACCATCAAGTCCCCATTTCCAGGTCAACTTGAGTTCTTCATTATGAGACCTATCAACAGAATTCATTTCTAGTAAAATCCTATCCACAGTGTGGTCCAATAGCCCTAGCAATTTAATGTGAGCTCCTTTTTCGGTAATCTTCATACTCTCTTGTACTTCTCTTGGGTAACATCTTTTCTTGGCATTTACAAGCTTTAGATAAGATGGAAAGGCAACAGTTTGCTTCTTTCAAAAATTGTCGAAGAGCTAAGTACTTCCATTTCGAGAGAGCAACTGATGTATAAAGAGCTAAACATTTATCTTCAGAGACAGTACTTAAGCTCTGCTTTTTGAATAGTCGCTCGTATACTTCGGATAGTGCATCTGGATTACTGGAAAGGTATTCGACCACTTTTGCCAGATTTGTTTTGCCGTTGTCTTTTAATTTTGTTCTGTACCAGTTCTGCAACTCTTCCTCGGAATTTTCTTCTACTATGGAAGTAGAACGTCTTTTTTTGCTTATTACTTAACTCGTTCGAACGGTTTTCTGTGCTCTTTTTCTGTAGATGTTGCCGCTTCCGCAGTACATACTGCATGAGTAGGAGCATGGGAATCAATATCCACAGGCTCAGATAAGGCTGCGTCTGAAAAGCCCATCTCACTTCCCAGGTCAACACTGGCACAAACAGGCCAGTTGATGTTTTTTTCCAACCACTTGCGATTACTTACATGATTCATAAAAGTTTTTTGATTTCTACTTGACTCTATCCACTTTTTATTTATATTTACACAAAAAGTCGACAGAGCTCCTTGATTCGGTTCTTGTCTTCTTCAGTAACTTCGGTAGTCAAGACAGAAATGATACTTTCATATAGAAACATATGATTTTTCAGATCACCGCCACTTCTTAATGTCACAAAAAATCTAGGTTGTTTAATGTAAATATAAAAATAAAAGTATTTCGCTGTGTTCACAAATAAGCAGCAAGAGCAAAACTAGATGGACTTAATGAATGTATTTATATTTATCGTCAGTGTTAATTACTCAAGTAGTGGACATAACAGTGAGTGACAATTATTCAGCCAATCAGAGACGAGCATTTTCCGATGACTCATTAGTTATGCACTTAGCCGAGCGCACAAACAAATGAGTCATCAATCACAATGCACCTCTACCGATAACATCCAATAATAACTTTTTCTCTACCAGAATTACTAGTTATAAGTACCTATGCGCTATAAAAACTATATATTTAACTACAAAAAATGTCAAAACAGCCAAATGAGACAAGAAATATACTTTGAATTTATTTTAAATGGCAAAAAAATCTTTAAAAACATTTTTTTTACCGAATGTTTACTCGCACTGCCGCAGATGGCCGGCGCTGATTTTTTTTTCGTGGATAAAGAATGACCCTAGCTGTCATATACTCACGCCACACACCCAACATATTAGCGCAATTGAAGAAAAAAAATTAAACGTGATTAGCTCCATACAAAAAAAAATCTAGTTAATTTTTTTTCAGACAATCTATCAACTTAAAAAGAAATTTTATAGGAATAAAAGTTATCAGGAATATCATAGCAAGTAATATAAATATACTTTGAATTTATTTTAAATGGCAAAAAAATCTTACAAATCATTTTTTTTTTACCGAATGATTACTCGCGCTTCCGCGGATGGCCGGCACTGATCTTTTTTAGTAGATAGAGAATGACCCTAGCTCTCATATACTCACGCCACACACCAAACATATTAGCACAATTGAAGAAAAAAAAATTAAACGTGATTCGCTCCATACAAAAAAATCTAATTAGTTTTTTTTCAGACAAACTATCAACTTAAAAAGAAATTTTATAGAAATAAAAGTTATCAGGAATATCATAACACGTAATATAAAAAAAAAATGTTATCGATATTTGAACTTTGCTGCCGTGATTCTTTAAAAAGCAGTTATCTGATAATTTACCGATTTTGAGTTTTTATAAATTTGGCACTGGTATCATAAAAAGCTGTGAAGTGGTTTTGATACCAATCAAAACCACTTCACAGCTTTTTATGAAAAAAATATCTCAAAAGTAAAAAGTTTCAGAACAAGGGGTTAGATAGGTCGACGCGCCTTTTTTCTTGATGTAGCTCAATGTTTAACTCAAAATCGGTAAAATGTCAGACTGCCTTTTAAAGAATCACGGCAGTTTGTTGCATAAGTCCACTAATTTTCAGTATGGGCCCACTGTGCGGCGGCGCGTTGGGTTATTTAAATTGCATAAAATCTCTTACGAGAAAGTACGCTTATTATCCATGAGCCAGACAGGAAAATACGTTGCAATATACAAAGATACAAAACACAATAGGTAGACGGGGAAAAGAAAATAGGTACGTATTTCCTTGACTGTTGACTGTTTACGACGTACAAAATAATAGACCCTGGGAAAGATAAGAGATTATTATTCTTATTATACTGCTCAGATTGCAATGTAAATACTTACGGATAATAAAGGTCTGCGTAGGCTCCACGTGAATGAAGCAGCTTCAAGATGTAAGTAAGATCTTATATACAAAGAATATTAGGGAAGGCTGCTAAGTAAAGTTTAATTTTCTTTCACAAAGACAAGGTAAGACCCTCCCCGGTCTATATTGAATAAAGTCCCCATTGTGGAGGTTACGTTTATGCCATGTTTTCAAATTAATGCGAATTTCGTATCAGAATTTGTTGAGGCTAAATTTGTGGTAAAAGTTTGTCTATGCCAATTCTTCTGATGATTGGGGTGCATGTATTTGTATGGTTACTTAAAACATAATATGCTATATTTAGAGAATTTCTAAAGGACCTAAATTTTTGTTCCTTATATTACACAGTTATGTGTAGGTACCTACTTATAACAAAATAATTGACCTTTTTTCAGTAGCCTTCTTATTACCTACATGACACGGTAAGCGAGGAGATGCACACAATCCAATGTTTGTCTATGGATTTTATGGCGCCGAATTTGAAGATCGAACAGCGAACTTCAAAATGCTTTTTATTAATTTCCAAATTTTATTTTGCTGTTTGTTACGTTGGCTAGTTGTACTGTAGGTGTATAAATTTTAGTTAATGTAATAATATTTAGGCGTAGGTGTGTACATATCGAGAGTGGAGGAGGGCTCGGTGGCAGAACGCGCGGGCCTTCGCCCTGGGGACTCCATTCTGCAAGTCAATGGCACGCCGTTCTCCGGAATCTCTCACGAAGATGCTCTTAAGGTAAGATATTCGGCCTCGGTTGGCCCTGATATTCGAGTAGAATATTTTTCTGGGAATGTAAAGAAAAAAAGACTGAATAAATGCCGTAGTACCGACAGTTAGCGTAGATAAGCATACCTATTCATAAGAATATATTTTATTTCGTATTCAAGTAAAGTCATCATTTTGTAATTCCAGTTTCCATTCCTCAATTTCGATTCCTTGAATTGTATGTCATGCATTATTCCCCTGTAATTACGGAACTTTAGCTCCGCAGTTTAGATAAATAAATCAGCGTCTAAAACCCTCAATCTGGCGCTCGGCCCATTTAGAGTAAACGTTTGGTAGTGGGACACCTCGTAATCTAGACGTCTTCATTTACATAATGACAGTAGGTCGTTGATATCCGTGAATTACACGGTGATTACATATGATGAGGGCTGAAGTCTAACCTGTTGCTACCGAAGTCGCTGCCAGCCTGTCCTGACGGTTGGCCAAATGACCCCAAGTGTCGCGCGCCAAATGTCTTCACTACCAAACAGTTTCACTGTAAATAATATTTTAAACAGTTAACTTCTGCGTACCTGCCAAAACACAAAATAAATTTCGTTTAGTTTATGTTTTTCGGAGCCCAGTCAATTAAAATCGTCAATCGAACAATGGTTTGACTGTCTTTGGGTTCGCATTTATATTACACACACAGTCTACCTACAATAGAAAATGAAAATGAATAGAAAATCTAGAAATAAAATAATAATTTTGAAGCGTCAATAGCCTAATGGCTAAGGTGTCGGACTTGTGATTAAGAGGTGGCGGGTTTGAACCCAACCCAAACCCACTCTACCACCCACTCTAGACACAAGCATGTTTAGCTTTGTTGGAGGGGTTAACAAGATTGCTAGTAATGTGAATTCTCCCCACTTTGGTAATTCTCTTTTTAAAAAAGAAAAAAAAATTAAACACATTTTAATAATTATATCAGTAACATTATTTTGATGAAAAGCCAAGTATCGCACTGCTAATTGCAAAGGCTTGACAACGCAAGCCACGTTATTAAAACTAACAAAGTGTTCGTAAGAGCAGACGAGCTCTTCGGCTCATTCTCGGTGCTCGGTAGCACCACTTACCGGATGATAATCATGTGATTTATATGACAGGCAGGTCTGGGAAGCCAACATTATGCATATTTCATGTACTAATGGTGTTAAGCGGTAAAAGCTTTTAAACATCTCTATATTTCATAGCGAAGTTGCTATTTTAAATGAGATCTTTTTTGCATTTCCGGCCTTTGATGTCCCACTGTTGTATGAGGAGCTCGTTGGTAAATTAGAACATCCACTTGAGTCGATTTTGAAGGTTAAGCAACGCTTTCCGAGGTCGGTGCATGGGTGGATCATTTTAACAAATCGAGGTTATCCGTGCCTCGAAAAGCACGATAAGCTTTCGGTCTCAATTGCCATTTGTATACCTTTGACAGTCGTTATGCGTAGTCAGAAGGCAGAGAAATCGCCACTGGTCTGGCCAAAGGGTCGAGTTTCCCAGTTTCTGGGTTATACAACGTGTAACGGAAACCCCATATCTATCCAAAAGGACTAAAGACAACATCTGGTATGGAGTCTCTATGCAAAGTTTCAGCTCAAAATAAGTGACTCACAGAATTGACCCCAAATTATCGGTTTCATATGGTTCTTGAATACCAATAATAACAAACGTGTCACATCACTATGAGGGTCATCACTTTCCACGTCACTTGCCAATAACACGATAATTCTCTTCGTTCTTCTTATTTTGAAAAATTTGGTCTCTGGTATCAATGTATTGAAATTTCTAATAAGATCCACACATGTAGACATAGGATTACAAAACCCTTGCTATATCGTTTGTTATCATCCAAAGAAGCCGTGCACTTGGTATGTATATACCCTTTAAATTACACGTTGTAGAGGTTAGATAGGCAGTCGATCCATGTAGGTATAATACTGGTCCTCAACTGCTTTCGTTTAGATTGGAAGCTGCCTCTGGCTTAGTTGAGAAAAGACTAAGCAGATGTAATCCCACGGCATGACTTATTTGTTTGTAAATTTTTAATATTACCGTTTTATTAAATTTTGTATAATTATATGTTTTATTAAGTTGTGCCATTTTAATAGTTAACATAGATATTGTAACTGTAAGCCTAGCTGTAGCACTGTGAAAGAAAAGTCCCCCACGAGGTCTTATTGTCACATAGAACTCGGGCGGGACGTGTTTAATATCGACTTTGCAGTATGTGACATCCGGAAATAGAGACCGTATTTCTATAGAAAGTTGGCACGTGGAGTGAAAAGTATTGCAATACCTAATCCATTTGAAATATGGGGCTTTAGTTTCAAATCAATGCCCATGTGTTTTTGATAACTAAGTACGACTCTAAAAAACTAAACACTACCTTGATACAGTAACTACATTCTAATCAAGTCATTTAGGACTTTTGCAAATGGTGCCGACTGATATCAGAGTAAAAGAAAATTATGTAAAATGTATTTAAATGTCCTCTCTGACCTGCCGACTAATTTTTACGCAGGAGCGCTGATTGCCCAGTTGAGAGTAACACGAGTTTTAAAAAAAGCTTTAAACGTGTGCGAATAAAAGAAATATTACGTGTCTTGTCACATTGGAAATGTAAGATATGCAATTATTAAGAAAGTTCAGGTTTAAACGATTGCTATTGTGCCTAACTGAACATAACATACCTGTCTTCCTTAACAACTACAACTTAATAAAAATTGTCATGTGTTTTCTTTGAAATCAAAGTCCTGCAAGGTGCGTAGACACTACCAATCAGAATTGTAAACCTTTCACGTATTGTAGTCCAAAATTAAAATGTTGTCATTCGGACATTATTCAAGTAATTTGTTCCCATTTTGCTTCAACCTGAATCTTCGCCATGCATGCATTACTGTGGGTTTGGGAATAACGTTTAGACACGATAAGGAGACTTTTTCCATTTGCGTGGCTATGCCGATCGCAGGACTCGACGGCGACGCATCAAAATAACAGATATTTTTCTAAGCTTATTAATACATAAAAATATATTTTATTACTGCGTAACTCCGCTTCGTGTACGGAAACCAATATTTCTTCGGTTTTATTGCTTGACCAACATATCGAAGCACTTTTATGATTTAAGCTGTCCTGAATTATGCAGAAATCGATGAACGAGTATTTTTCATTATTATTTATCTTTCTAATAAAAAGAACAATGGCGGGCTAGCATGGAAGTTTTGTACCGCTTTTAATTTTTGTATTTTGTATTGTTTTTATATTTAGTCGATAGATAATATCGTCAATAAATAGAGTATAAATTATCAGATTTTTAGAAGTCTGGGTTCAAAAGTTATTTTACTTTGTTTTATGTATGAGAGGTTACATTTTGAGATAGGTATATTGTAAGATGACAGTTGACTGTCAATGTGGTGGTTTATAAACTAAAACGTTACCTACTTAGTCACTATTATTCCGTTTATTTTTTATTGCTCATATTAGTTGATCCTGTCGATGTTACGAACAGCCAAGATGTTCACAGAGTTTTATAGACTCAACTCAACTCAGCGTAACAATGTAATCAAAAACAAGCTTTACAAATCTTGTCAAGTGTTGACAGTGAGGCAGCTTTTTATTCTAAATACTGTTCTAATGCAGCATGCCGTGACCCCGTATCAAAGAATCACTAAAAGACGTAAGGACAGAATCTGCGTAACTAAGAGAAGTAATTTCAGGCACTCAAACCGATTTAATTATTTCTTGGCACCCAACCTGTATAATACAGTGAATAAACAGCTGCCCGTTTACAATCTGCCTAGTAGTGCTTGTAAAAAACAAGTCAATAAGTGGCTACTAAGCCTGACTTACCAGGAAACAGAAAATCTCCTTAGTAGAATGGTGTAATTTGATCACACACTCACAACACACCATCCAACACACCCATCCCTCACTCCCATCTACCCACACACCCATTCGACACATCCATTTCACACACCCCTTCACGTAGGTACACGCCCATTCACATATACACCCATTCACCCACCTGCAGGTTAACACTTAAGGGTATGTAAAGTTTAGTTTTTAATCACTGTCACTATTTTTAATATTTTAATAATTTAATCTTTGTTAATACTAACACGGTATTAGGTACTGAGTAACACTTCGGGGAAAGGGACTGGTATCTTTAACACAGGTTACTTGGTAACCTAGCTAAGATGCCAGTTGCGATCTGTACTGTCACTGTTTTTGTATATAATTGTATTTGTCACTTATTCTAAGGTTTTATACTGTGTGTGTTAATAAAGTTATTGATTGATTGATTGATTGAAAAAGACTGCACAAACGAATTCATACACCGCAATTCAAAAACAGCAAAGACGCCATTTACAATGTCAATATCATCATCTGTCACTTGTCAATAATGTCAATTTGACAAATGAAAGATAATTTTCTTGAAATATTAATAAACCATAGTTATAGAAATTCTATATATTATAAACCATTGCCATAGTCAAGCATGTTTGGATGTTGATTTCGATTATTATTTGCTGATTTTTTATCCGTAATTAAATAAAGAAACATAATGCATTAATATATATAATAATAAATGAGTATAATAAATCCTGAAAATCAATTTTTGATCAAGTTAAATGGTTTTATTTTACGCATGGCATGGTTTTGAAAATGTGTATTGCTTTTTTTTGTCAATAAATTAACGTTTAGTTATTTAATGTTATCATTTTAAAATCCTTTTTTTAATGTTTTCAGACTTCTAAACATATAACAATTACGTAACTTTAAGGTCCTTTATAAATTCTCAATGTCTTATAACGAAACTCCAACTAAAGTGGGCGGTACAAAATCTGCCGTTCTTCTTTGACTACATGTCAAAATTTCTTCCTATTTTTAGTAACTATACCTTACAACATTTACAAGAAAATCACAAGCAAGCAAATATTGTTATTAATCTTGCATTCAGTGAACTTTTGAAGTTGACTAAGATCGGACTGCGCTTTTTTAATATTTTCTTTTTATTAAAAAGCTAATGATTGCTGGTATTGGGCTCTAAACGCATTTTTCTTTTATTATTTTTTCCAAGGCACCAAAAATGCACGAAATTAGATTGAAATAATTCAGTGTGTCTTTTGAGAACTTTAATTTTAATTACCAAAGTATTTAACTTCTGTAATCAAACATTATTGAGTTTGTGAAATAAAGGTACTTAACTCATATATATTTCTAAGAGAAGCAGGTAGAACTTACTAAGTCAACATCGAGTTGAGTTTTCTTTTCGGGAAACTTTGTCCTCTACAAGTCAGTATTAGTCTTAGAATGATATTGGCTATGGCAGTTATTTTCCTGTTCGTCCCAAGTTTATATGTCCCTCATTTAGCAAATAACAATATCCTATACTTATTGCTTACGCCAGTATGTATGAGTTGATATGAGGAACCTTGGACGACAGTTTTATTATTTACTGTATTTTGCAACTAGCAATTCGCCCGTGACTTTGTCTGCGTGGATTTCGAAGAATATATCTGCCTATAGCACTCATTAAAACGCCCCTTTCTAAATACAAATGAAAAAAAGAAAAAAAAATGATGATTAGTTTCGGAGATTACACCTTATAAATATAAATAAAATATATTTTGAAATATGCTCATCAAACGCTTCATTTAATATACCGCACTTGAACTAGTAGCTTCAATTTTAAATTTCAACCCATATGACTATAGTTTAAATAATTTAATAACAAATGTATAGTTTCAGATTTTTTCTTGAACTTGTACTTAATAAAAACTTTTTACCAAAAAATTAAACCGACTCCCAAAAAACACTGCAAAGTGAAAAATAACTTTAATTTCGGTAGTCGGTGTCTTTAGTTTTGTTTTTTCGTTTTTGGCACCGACTTCCGAAATTAAAGTTATTTTTCACTTTGCAGTGTTTTTTGGGAGTCGGTTTAATTTTTTGGTAAAAAGTTTTTATTTCACTCTTTTTAGTTGGATGATTTTTAATTTACCTAGTTACAAGAGCCTAAATGTCAACTACTTATAACCTTTTACAAAATATTGCTTTTCCCAATGCTGGGCCGTTAATTGTTGAGGAGTTCTCCTGGTACTTCACCATCAGCTCTACATCACCATATGCATTGTGACGAGCATAAAGTGCTTAACATCCATATTCAAGTAATCGAATCGCAATCCACTCAATTATTGAGTAGTTTCGGCGGCCATCTGTGGTCTTCATCATCAGTTCCACTTCCCCAAATGGTACTTTTTGAGAACAACTGCACAAGTTACTATAAGAAATACCCAAAACGCCATAGGTGTGCCTATAATATTTGAAGAGTTCCCTCGATTTCTCCAAGATCCCATCATCAGATCCTGACTTTGGTGATAATGGTACCAATTTCGAAGTATACCCATTCGAACAAAAAAAGAATTTTCCAAATCGGTTCAGCCGTCTTCGAGTACTCGATGATCATACATAAAAAAAAAAAAAAAAAAAAAATATACGCGTCGAATTGATAACCTCCTCTTTTGGTCGTCGGTTGAAAAAAGGTTAGTTACTTTCAAAATTTCATAGCTCTAGGTTAACGAGAAGTAACCTATCAATTTTGATTCCCTTGATGGGGTCTAAATATGCCTTTTTTGCGGCATAAACGGCCGTATTTTTTTACGTTAATTTAGATGTTTGTTTTTTTTTTATCAGTTTGAGGTATGGAACCCTAAAAACAGAATATTTTAGAAAGTATGTCATTTCTATGCGGACTAAAAAATGACACATTGCAAACATTTTTGGAGTAGATAGGTAGTTGGAGGTCAGCTATTAGGGTACTAGGTATTCATAGTCAGCGAACCAGGTAAGCGGTACTATTTTTGCAGACGTTGTTAGACTTTTCCTTCCGCACTTGGCGATATCGCTTGATTTACGATGTCGCTTCCTGACATTTACCGAGACCTTTTTGTAAAACGCGACTTTACTTATTCCGCTACAAAGACTGTGTGTTGTATTATTAACTTTTAACTGTAGTATCTCTTCCGTTTGTGTAATATACCTGTATACATTTTAACTTGTAACAGAGCTTTAGCACCACAAATCACAATAACCTCTGATCAAGTAGAAAAGCCTTTAATCTAAAAAAATATAGTTCTCGCACAGAGATCTAATTTGTTAAATGCTTATATTACGCAAAAGCATGTGGCAGTTATACAAATGTTAGCTATATGTCTATGATAGGGAGTGGGCAGCGCCGCGCCGGCTGGCCGCGCGTCGCCGGGGCCCGGCCGGCGGGCGTCCCGGACCCGTCCCCCGACAACTGACGTGATTTTATCACACGAATAAAAGTAGCACGAATAAATAACGCAGATAGGCGTAATCATTTCTTTATAGAATAAAACTCAGTATTTATCTACTTTGTAAGTTTAAAATGTACGCAGAAATGGAGCCAAGTTATTTTAGTGCTTTCCCGAATAACTTTTGTCGTAAAAGATCTGAGCATGGTCTATATATCTATAACTTCATCCTACTCAAGTAGTAGCATTGGCTCATCGGAATTTCTGTAAAAGAAAATTGTAGAAAAGTTGGGGATAGGCAGGGTATGCTGCGTACAATTTTGCTGTTTTCGAGAAGATTGCCTATTTCCCACGACATTCAGTGTCGACTTGTTCGAGCCCTTTCATTTCTGCAGGACCGTTGTTCTTCCTATAACGTACCTACCGCTCTGATATAGTTTCGCCATTTTGCTCGACCGAGTGCCCAAGCCCTCACCGTTTGAAGCATAAATGTATATGCAATATTCGAGTATTTATGGGATTTAATATTTATTTTTAAAAGAGGTATCGTTAAGCTGCCTAGAAATGTACCCATATAGCAAATAAGCGAAGCAACTAGTGTAAAATGGTACATTTAACAAGAGCTTTTTATGTCCGCAAAATTGCAATGTCAACGCAAGTAAATTAATTTGCTTTAAATACCAAATGACTTCCTGCCTCAATTTCAGAACACGAAAACAAATATGTTTCTAATGTGTGTGCTATTACGATTTACTTCACATTATGTTAGGTTTACGAGTATTGGATGCTATTAATAAATTTATGTGAAACATAAACTTTTATGCTGTAGAAAATAAAATCCTCTTCTTGGAATACCTATGAGTTTGAAGGAAAACCCAATATGTAGGTATTGATATTGAGTTTTATAGTTTACGAACGCTAACAATACGAGCATATTGTGTCAATAAGGTAGGTAAAACACGAATGTTGGTCTGAATTAAAGCGTATCTTCCTTTAGATGTTGAAGTCATGTCGCCAGCTGACGATGACGGTGCGGACCGCAGGCGCGCTGGTAGGGCGCGCGTCTTGTTCCTGGATGGACCGCTATGGCCGGCCCGCGTCACCGCCACCGCAGCGGTCATCGCGATCCAATAGCAAAGACCGCTCCGTGCGGAGGGTGAGTTGAATATCACTCCATTCATCTCATGCCGTATGCTACGGGTAAGCCAATGCTCCAACGTTGATGGCAGTTACTTATAAACACGTAAATTAATTTATGACATCATATTTTTTATGGCCAATTTCGTTACTCGTTAATATTTTATGTCATTGCATAGTGAGGTTAGAGGTCGGAACGCTTTGTGGTATCCGATGAGATGTGGTAATCGCAGTCAGCTAACCACAGAATTTTGTCGTTAGTGGTTGTAATGATATGGGGACGCAGCGCGCTTCGATCTATTTGACATTACTGCGCGATGATCCCGAACATAATGAAGTACATTTTGGTGAATGAAGCCATTCTTAGGCGGCTGTGAGCACAGATTACGTGTTTATGGGGCCTTATGTATTATAATCACGTAACGTACCAGGCTTGCCCTAATAGCAATTTCCGTAATGTTCTATCCTGAATGCCATGAATTGTCGTATGTGTACAACGCATTTTTATTTTATGTAGCACTAATGTACTAGAATAAATAGCTAATCTTACAAATTTGTGCACAGGTTGACCTTTGTATAGAGCCGGGGCAGTCGTTAGGACTAATGATAAGAGGCGGGCTGGAATACAACCTCGGCATTTATATCACCGGGGTCGACAAGGATTCCGTTGCAGATAGAGCAGGACTTATGGTAATAATGCTTTTATGTTCAATTTTTTCTTTTCTTTTCTAGATGTGTGGTTAAGATGATTTTAATTATAGCTTTGTCATAACTAATATGAATAAACTGATTTACTTTACTTGATAAGTTCACCTATGTGGCTAACTAACTAGTTACAAAAAAAATATACACTACTACTAGTTAACACATACATACATACATACTTCAATAATATGAAAATTATAACAGCATGATTGGCTTAATCAGTTTTGAACTTTTGAATTTGAATATGTAACCGTACTTTTATTTTAAACTCGTCTTTTTAATTTACCACGTTTCAAGTATACCTAGGCTTTAAGGATGACACATTAAATGATTTATTACGAAGCATTCTTTATCAGGCCATCTATGGATAAATAGGTACACAAGAAATATAGATAATTCAGAAAACATTTTCATCAAAATTATGGGGGAGATAGTACTTAGTTTTCTTATTAAAAATTAATTAAATGAATGCAGTTTCAATCAACTTCAGCTATAATAATAAGTAAGTTTACAGTGAATATAAATCTCAGTTTAGTGCGCTTAGTTTGCTGCAATTCGTTGTAAATTAAGGCGACACCCAACTTTGGGAAACTTGCGGATGGAGGCGGCAGGCAAGAGGCCGTTGAGACGGAATTGCATCGAAGTTTGTGCCGAGGGCGCTTCATAGTCGGCTAAATTACTGGTTTGTTTCCCATTAAACTTGCAGCGCTATGAAAATGACATTTTGCATAGCTGCTATTAAATGAAGCCTTGGAATGAAGTTTTGGAAGCTGTGTATTCAAACTTATTCAGCTTGTGGGTTGACTTTTACATTATGTTCCTGTTTATCGAATCTAACAAATACTAGAAGATACATTTTCGAGTCGCGGTTAGCGGTGCGAGGTGTGTTGGAAAATTTATAGCAATTGAGCTTGGGTCTCGCTCCACGTTTCCGGCACGCTATATAGCTACATCCGTGTCTCGTAACTTATGTTTCAAACTTCTACCACTAACAATTCTCCAAGAATTTTCATTAAACAAATCGAACTTGAAAATTAACGCTCGATTACACCTACCAACTTCAACCTATAAAGTAGATATTATCAAAGATATCGATGATCTTCGAGATGAAATTAAGTGACTTATTACAAACAATTCGTAAACAAATATACTTCTTCGTTAGATTATTCGCACTTCATATCACCGTGTATGCGCATCGTCATTAGCTTTTTTCTCAGCGCTGAATATTATAAACTTTAACAACCCGCCAGGGAAAAGCGGGTTTCTGTAAAAGAGAAAAGAATGAGATCGCGCTGTCGTTTACCAACAAGGTGGGTATCAAGCGAAAGGTTCGTCCTTTTCCAAATTCCAAAGACGCGCTGGATAGAAACCGGTAGAGGCATTCGCTCCAAATCCTACCCTGAAGCTGAACACGATCTTCAGATATGAAGGATTAATCAGAAAGAAAATCTTCTTGAACCCTAATTCCCTAATACCCTAAGTAGCGTGTATGAGTATATAATTATTATTTATCGACAATATTACTCGTCTAGTACCTATCTATATAGATTGAATACACAATACCAATAGATTGTGATGATTCCTCTTCCCCTCGGACCACCGTAAGGTGTAGAAGTGTCCACTGATCTGGAGTGATTTATTTTCGTATTATTTCAATTATTAAAGTTAAAATTAATTCATTTAAAGCATTAGGAGTGCATAAGATCGAAGAAGTTTACAACACAATACTAATATTGACAACAGCTGCGCGCCTGGTACTTGGCCTGGCCACATAGCGTAGCCTCCACCCTGAAGAATAGAAGAGTAAGAATGCTTATATATTATTTGCTAATTACTTGCGCCTACGCACTTCCCCAACCAAGCGCACGCGCCAAGGACACGCCCCAAGGCTAAACGATTCGAAGACTTCCGCATCGCAAACTCCGAATCCTGATTAGTGAAAGGCATAATTACCCAATTTTGTGCAAATCTAAACATCGCCTTCGTGACAAATTAGGAACGGAGGATCCGATCAGTGAAGTGCGCTCACGCTTCGTTATACTATAGCTATTATAGTTCCTGATATCTTACTCAGCCCGAATGGATTCGTCTCTAAACAAATCAGTGTTTGAAACTGATATTCATCGAGCAGGAACAGACATACATAAAACACCGCCTAATTACGCATTCCAATGCACTAAGAGAAGCCGCGAAGACACTTCTTTATGGGAGCAATTAGACGAGTTAAAAAAAGAAATTAAGGAGATGATGGCTCTTTTCTCCAGTAAACAGACCAACGAGATACAGCACATAATTTCTACCTTAAAGGAAATTCAGCAATCCAATATCAACATTGAAAACTCAATTACATTTCTCACTGCTCAAAATGAGGAACTTAACAAAAATATGTGCAGTTAGAGAATCAAAATAGAGAAGACAAGGAACATAATATTGCGATTTTGAAAAATAAAATAGAAGAGATTCAGATCGGAACTCGAAAAACGAATTTCGTCATTAAGAATGTTCTCAAACTGAATAATGAAACTAAGGAAGACCTCACAAACATGATAACTTGTTTAACTCGTAACTTGGAGTGTACATTTCTAAAATTCGACATTGAGGACATATATAGACTACGTTGAAAAAATAATGCGAGCCCTAATCAACCCATTATTGTTGAAACAGGCTCCACCATTTTATAAACCGAAATTATGAAGATGGGAAAGTCTTTTAATAGAAAACACAAATCTAAATTGCCTAAGTGTTTACACGTCAATTTAGATTTGTGTTTTCTATTAAAAGACTTTCACTTTTCACACGATTCAGAACACAAGAAGACGCTCCCGTCTCCATTTTCTAGCCAGAGAGTTAACAAAATCTGGAGCTTTTAAATTTTGCTGGACCGCAGTACGGAAAGGTCTATGTCAAGAAAGATGAACAATCTCCAACCATAACGATTAGAAGTGAGGAGCAAGTATACAAACTCATATTAGGTAAATGACTAGAAGTAGTATTTGGCAGTCAATTTAGTAACCTAAAATTACGTAGAGAAAATATTATGTGCTTTAGTATAATATAAAAAAACCTTTCCTAACTTTATATTGTTTAAAATGTATATTGTCAACAAATTGCCAAACATGATTATTAAGTATGTTAAATTAATAATTCATTACATTTCAGCACACTTTTACTTACATACCTTAGACCATAAAACATTTAACACTTACACACATACAAACATACACTGTACACTAAATAGTATAAATTCTTGCACGTCTGTAAGTATAGTGTTTTTATCTCGGTATTTTCATCCGGAATTAATTAATGTTTTTATCCTAACCTTCAATACAACTACGAGTAACATTTCCAATGCATTTCAGACTACGATGTCTAGTAAACTAATTTATAAATTAAATGGATAACACTTTACAAACCGTCACGGAGATAGATGATATTGAGATCGCGCCAACTTACCAATGTAGTTTTTTTATTTTATTTTATTAGGAATAACAAACAGTCACATAATAATAGATATACAAAATATTACAAAAAAATACTACTATTATGCAACCAACAGCGTTATCCACAACATACATGAGAAACATAGTACGCGCTACAAAAATAATAATGAAATGAACTAAACGAAATTAACAAAAATAGTGCACTAACAAACAATGAATGCAATGATTAAAACTTAGATTCGACTACAAGACAAAACTGATTAAAACATATAATATATGTAAATATCTTAAACAAATCAAACATGTTTTCTTTAAGTAGGTACAACAAAGAAATAAATAGATATTTAAGGAAACAATAAAGATAAATTATAAATAAATACGTTACTTGACTATAACATTCTTATAAATTAAATTAAAGGTAGTTAGTTGTACGGAGATACATAAATAAATCAACACAAACAAAAATGATATGACCATTATATCTCAAAATATAAGAAACTAATTATTGCAACTTTGACGACTTCTCAGTCTTACTATCATCCTTGAAGTTTGAACCGGATATTTTAATTTTAACAGACTGTAGACTAGACTCTAAAAACCTATCCCACAAATCAATGACTACCTTTGTTTCTCGTCTACTCGTAAATTAAACCAAAATGGTGGCGTAGTGGTAAATGTTAAAAAATCTTTAAAGCCGAAAGTTAGAGAAATAAGCTTGGCACAGGCTTCGTGCCTTCAGCTGGAAGTTCTGAATAATATCGTACTAGGCATGTACCGTTCACCATCTAACACAAACACAGACAGCTTTATAGACTCTTTCAACATGCACCTTAATACATTAAATGCAAACCAAAACGTGATAATTATGGGAGACATTAATATTAATCTCATACCCAGGAACAACGAGCCAACTTACGAATATAAACTAACTATTTAAACATGTTGCACTATACGGTATTCTACCCGGGCATACACTTCCTACGCGTGAAGCAAACTGCTTGGATCACTTTATGATTAAAATAAACAAAAAGCAATCAATGGCTAGTATCGCTATTCTTCAGACCACCATAACCGACCATTACACAACTATTCTTTGCTTACCAAAATTAAAGACTAAACCAATTGTAAATAAAACTACAACATCTATTGATTTCGAACAGGCTCTCAAATATCTTAGAGAAAAAAAAAATTGCAAAATTGCGGTTTTGTGACGACCCTGACCTAACTCACCTATCTACTACTAAATAAATTAACTGTTAGATGAAGTTAATAAGCGGTAGTCGGGCCGAATCTTTATGCTTTTGTGAGTACGGAGCAATGCATTTAGAACATAGAGTTGACGAACGCGTAAATCTTGAAAATATTTATAAAGAGAGTCAGTGGAATAAAAAAATGTTTTTTTAGTATGACTTTAATAACAGCTCGTTGGACTCTTTCCAGCTCCATCATAATTGATTTACCAGCTCCATTCCAAACGGATATTTCATACCTATATATATTTTTTAATAATAATAACTATAACTAATAATAATAACTATAATAACTATAATAACTAAATATTGGATAAGAGACTGGCATATCGAAAAATAAACTGTTCTCATTATGTCTTGTGAGGTGCGGTTTCTCAATTTCTTCATAATGTGAATGAATTTCCTTAGACGGCCCGAGAGAAGTTGAATGTGAGCTCTAAATGAAAGGTTTTCATCAATTAGGGGACCTAGATATCGAATAGATGGCATTCGGTCAATACAGTCACACGAGCAGTTTTCGCGTGAGGTGTTTAAAAAACGGTTTGAGCATGTATGATATTTTAATGTAAGTAAGGGTGGAGGGCTGGAAGAATGAGTTTTGTGAAATGTGATTATTTTGGTTTTCTTTATGTTAAGAATTTTATTTATGTTTATGTAAGAAGGCTGTGGTTGAGTGTTTGCGCTACTTTTGCCAACCCCTCTTCTGCATGACCGTAGGCGTTTTTCCAGATTTGGCCATGAAACGTGATAATTGTGTCGTCTGCGTAAGATATTAGTTCTGCGTTTCGTAATTTAAGGTTCAGTATATCGTTCATGTATATTATAAATAATGTTGGACCCAGTAAACTACCCTGCGGTATTTCAAAATTTATGGGGAGTTGATCACTACACTGATTGCCTGATTTAACAAACTATCGGCGATTGGTGAGATAGCTGTGAAACCATTCAAGAGGTTTGCTCCTTATGTCTACTGTATCTAGTTTTTTGAGAAGCAGACGCGTTGAAATGGTGTCAAACGCTTTGGCTAGGTCTAAAAAGACTGCCAAGCAACATTCACCCGTTTCTATGATTGCTGACTACTTTTTCTAGGATTTTGGTCAAAATACTAAGTAGAGCCGTAGGTCTGTAATTTTCAGGTTTATCTTTTGCACCACTATTGTGTATTGGACTTTTTTATGGGAAATCATCCAATGACTGCCTCCCGATCTGAATAAAACCATTCCGTGTTCCATCATAAACCCTTCATGTACCGAAGCCACGGTAACACTTTCGAACTATTCCGCAACTTGTGTATTGGGCTAACTGCTGCAACCTTCTATTGTTCTGGTTGAGGTGAGCGGTTTTTTTTATCAAGTCCTGGATTTTCTTTATAAGTGTTACACTGATTTTATCGGGGCCAGCTTCCATTTTTTAGCTGATCTATGATGTTTGAAACTTCAGTTTCATCTGTTGGATATAGAAAGAAGGAGAAGGGTGAAGTGATTTGTGGTGTTTACTTGCTGGTGAGGGATGTCTGTGTTTCTGATAGTCTTGTCAGTATTGTGTCAGATCGGCACAACTCTATAATAAACTAAATAAATAAATTTACATATATGAATAAAAACTATTTGATTGTAAGAAAATCTATCTATATCTATACTTATAATAAATCTGTAGAGAGGTCAATTCTGTACATGAAATATATTTCCAAAATAACTATCAGGGGGTGATTAAGGATCGATACTCATGCCAAAAATGCAATCAGTTAAATTTTTGTCTGTCTGTCTGTCTGTCTGTCTGTCTGTCTGTCTGTCTGTATAACCGTTATAGAAACAAAAACTACTCGACGGATTTTAACGAAACTTGGTACAATTATTTTTCATACTCCTGAGCGGGTTATAGTATACTTTTCATCACGCTACAATCAATAGGAGCAGAGCAGTGAAGGGAAATGTTGGGAAAACGGGAGAAGTTACTCCATTTTTTAAGCTTCCGTCGCGTGTGCAACCTTAATGGTTAAAGCTACACAAATCATTTCATGACGGAAATGTTCTCCTTAAAATTATATAAAAAATATCCCACGACAGCATATGTCTAACTTTTATGGTTGACTCACAATAACACGTGTAACTCCCGATAGCTTAGCAGTTCGAAGCTTTCTGATTATAATATTTGTCTACTCTTACGTTTATAACACTCTCAGTCACCCCTAATTGAAAGAGTTAACATTAGTAACTATTACATAAAAAAATTGGCCAAGTGCGAGTCAGACTCGCCCATGAAGGGTTCCGTAGTAACTATAATATAATAAGCAAATTTATTTGACGAAAAAAAAACCTTACAAATTTCTTAAAACTAGCTTATTTACATTTTTTACAACTGCGCCAAATAAATTTGTTTTGAAAAAAAAACCTTACAAATTTCTTAAAACTGGCTTTTTTACATTTTTTACAACTGCGCCGAATAAATTTGTTTTTTCATAGTGTTTGTATGAATTACAAAGTTATATTTGCGGTTTTAGGAAATATGCTGTATCTCAAAAACTGCTGAACTGATTTCGTTCAAACTAATTTTGGTTGAAAGTTTATATTAAGATCTACAGACATATATTTTTTTTAGATTTTTCACTCCATTATTATAGAAGTTAGAGGTTGTGTCCGCCACACACACATTTTACCACTTTGGAAGCTTATATCTTTTAAACGATTGACTTTATGGAAAAGTGGTTTTAGAAACCCCGATGTCGTTTTTAAAGAACTGTCTATAGATACCACACATGCATCGATTTCATGAAAAAAAATATTTTCTGGTTTAGTTCCATATATGGGGAGCCCCCCTTTATTTTAAATATTTTTTAATTTTTTTCTCAAAATCGGAAAGCGGTTCAGAGAATACATCTACCTATCAAGTTTCACATGTATAGTCCTAATAGTTTCGGAATAAAATTGCTGTGACAGACGGACGGACGGACAGACAGACAGACGGACAGACATGTCGAAACTATAAAGATTCCGTTTTTTGCCATTCGGCTACGAAACCGTAAAAAGAATCATATAAATCGGTATAGAAACACCAAAGTTATACATGAAATACGCTTATAATAATAAGCCATCGCGCGTGAATACTGAATCATGCTATAAGGATTATTTTTGAGAATCGGTCGCCGCGCTCGACGCGTCTCGCGGTCGAAGCGTTCTCTAGGTACTTAAGCCTCATGTGAACGTGATCTAAACAATATTACCAATACATTAACTTACGCTGACGGAGTCGCGGGCACAGCTAAATTGTATTATTACGCTAAGGCCAATAGGAGCGGAGCGCCAATGAAGAATGCTTCAAAATCGGGGTTAAATTTAACGTTAGCCCAAAGTAACTATTCCACGCTGACGAAGTCGCGGGCAAAAGCTAGTTGTTAATAATTGGATAAAACCACTTACCTACGAGACACGCTAGAGTAAAATCAGACGTTGCTAGAGTAAAATCATCTTAACACAGCACATCATACAACAAACCAAATCATCTCAACACAACACATGACAGACAAATACACACACACACGCACACTACTTACATTCAATCAACATGTATACATACATGGCATGATTCTCATCTACTCACACCCCATAAACACACCTATACCCAAAACTCCATTCACAAACACTCAGCGACATATATATAGTTTTTTTTATATATTATTATTCACATTGTTTCATGTCATTGACTACTTGCGTGAATTAATCTTGTATTAGTATAAGTAAACAAGCTTTTTAATTTTACATTCACATGTACGTAAATAACGATATGGATGAGCGGAGTCTCCCAATACAGGCTTTATTAGCTTAACGGTAAGCTCCAATCACTACATGATATATTAACTTTATGAACGAATAAAATATTTTGATTTTTTGATTTGATTGTGTGGAGCATGAGAAAAGATAACATCAAATAATGATAAAATAAGAACTATTATCACTGGTTTTTATTTCGATATAGAAATAGCTCGAAACAATCAAGATCGATTGGCGTGTAACCGCGCTTGAGTGAGCCCAGCTGTGAACGACTATCAATCGAAATGATGATGATGATTGTTAGTCGTTAAGAAAACGTGTACAAGTTCGATTACTTGGTTAATTTTACTGTATGTGCTGACGAAATATAAATATAATAAAAGCACAGATTATGATATGAAAAGTCGACTCATGGCGAAAAAATATCGTCGTACAAACATAAAACATTATTGTGTAACATAGAAAGGTCTATTTTTCAACACTTATGTGGTGAAACTAATTAATGTATATATACAGGATTCATATTACGATTACTATTGCAATCTTTTTAAATACAATAAATTACATCCAAATTCAATAGTTTATAATATTTTTATACCTGTATGAGAGAAAATCGCTTCAAACCGATCTTATGGCGGCGCCGTTTGCAATAGCCTGGTAAACACACGTGCCGTATCAAAATTCTGAAATTTTTACCATTTATCTGTTGTATTTTGACAGGCCCGTTGGTATAGTGGTCAGTGGTCCTGACTGCTATGCGCAAGGTCGTGGGTTCGATTCCCGCCTAGGACAAATGTTTGTGTGATGAGCACGGTCATTTGTTCTTTGTCTGGGTGTAATTTATCTATAATATGTATGTATTTAGAAATATATATGTATGTTTATCAGTTGTCTAGTATCCATATCACAAGCTCTGCTTAGTTTGGGACTAGATGGCGTTGTGTGAAAAGTTGTGGAATATTATTATTAAGATTGCACTGATAACTTCAAACAAAAAAAAACCTTTTAATAAGCCAGTAAAATGTCTGGTGGAAATGAGAACTTACCATCTGCCTGCTCGTGTGAGTCATTAGCAGAGATCGGAATAGGTAGAGCTGTTTTATGTACTTGCCATAGGTTAGAATAATATGGATATTCCCCGAGTCCCGGGATTTGGTTTTTTAGTAGTAAAATCATAAAAAAACTATTCTCGCCTTCGGGACTAATGAAAGATTACACTTCCTTTCTGACGGGTAAATATAAGAAGGACGGGATTAAGGATAGTATAATAAATAGATAAACTTGATTCATTAAACCACATATATTTTTTTACGTAACAATTTCTTATTCAAGAATCAACAATCATTTAAACATTTTTATTCTGAAGTTGTACAAAAACATTTACAGTTGTAAAATTTACAACGTCGCTCATGCGCTTATTGGCTTACATAAACATATTCAAATTTTATACATATTGACAAAAATAATGAAATTCAATAAAATCCTGTAGTAACAGTCAGAATCCCGTGGAATATCCATACTAACATCAATGTTTACGGTCAATGAACCTAAATAGCTCTACCTATTCCGATCACTGGTCATTAGTATTGCTATTGCTATATTCATTATCATAATCGGACAATAAATTTCCCACTATAAATTGTTTATTTTCAGAAATTGTTTATAAATTGTTTATTTTCAGAAATAGTGCAAAATACAGTTACAATAAAAGTCTTAAGAATTAATTAGATTAAGGAAAATTAACATATTTGGCTGTAGGTACTAGGTTAAAAACCTGTGCTTCAGGCGATGAAGTACAAACTATCTTAAGTGGTAGGTATACATAATCCATGAAATAACTAAAACTAAATCTAGGTAATAATAGTTAAAGATACGTTCCTAGTGTTCAACGTTCTATTTGCATTTTGCAAGTATTAAAAAGATCTATTTTTAAAGATAAATTTTGAGGTCGGATGTGAGATGCAGACTATACCTTTCCGCCTCTTGTTAATAATGTACATTGCTGGGATACAGGCCTTCTCTTCATGAAAAAGAATGGGCTGTTATCCACGCAGGCCCAGCCTTCAATTTTTTGGTCCTAGGACATCGCGGTTTCCTCACGATGTCTCCCTTCCCCGTTTTAAGCACAGTAAAGATAAGTAAAAAGTAATGTGCCTGACTGGGTTTTGATCTTACGACCTACAACGTAAGTCGGGTTCGTAAGGACTGGGTCATCACTGCTCTTAACTGTCAGTCCTTCACTATTATTCAATTGTATTTCATTCCTCTGCAAGGTTGGAGACCAGATACTGGAGGTGAATAACCAGTCCTTCATCGATGTGACGCACGACGAGGCGGTGGCGCAGCTCAAGTACCACAAACGAATGTCCCTCGTCGTGCGGGACGTCGGGAAGGTTCCTCATGCGTGCACCGCGTATGGGGAACGAGATGCCACACCTAGGTAACTATTGTATTAACATGGTCACTAATACTATCATTAGAACATAAAACGGGATATTTGCCATGTGAAGATTCTAGATGTGATCGAGAGTAAGACTAGAAATATAAAAAAATATTATGGAGCCTGGTAGAATATTGCCTCGTTGATGCTATATGGCAATAAGCTCAAGCTATTATACATAACTACATATATGGAAAATATGGGTGTATTTGTACACTCTGTGCAAGTATTTTTGTAAAGATAAAGAAAGACGCCAGTAGGTAGATGAAGACACGGTGAGTGTAGCCGAATACGGCATGGAATATGTAAATGTAATAAGGTAATCCACATAACATTATTGCATTACTTGATTCTTCGATAATTACGGTCCTGATATTATGTGAGTTGGGAGCACAATTGCGTAGTTCAAGTATTTCAATGCTCCCGTATTTTGTAAGGTATCGGAAACTCATTTAGTTTGACCGCAAATTAGCAAACGCTGCCTCAGCGTGGGCGGCCCCGACAGATGGCCGAACGATAACTTAAAGAAATCGCTGAACCAAGTTATACGTAGCCTAGATAAACCCTAAATCAGCACTGATCTACTTGAAGTACAGAGCTTAAATCTTTTTGGATATCTTTATGTTCATAGTTTTCACTAATTTTAATTAAAATGTTTCTTACTTGCGTCGTAGAAAAACAAAACCATTACATTCGCTTAAATGAATTTTCATTAAACTTTGTTTCTGGAACTATGTACGAGTAGTTGTTCAACGATATTAAATGTAATAACATGACTTGCAACTCGTAAATAGGGTAAAAACCTAATCTATTATATTGAATCTGTCTGCTGTCTCGAACGCCATTATTAAATTGTTTTTGGCAAACCGCGAAAAGGGAACACCTGTCAGTTCAAGGCTCAGAGATTAATCGAATGATGCATTCGAATTTATTTTTAGAGTCTTGACTTGCTTTTTGTCCTGAATTTCGGGTAAATTTTACTGCCCCGGATGTGTGATGTGATCCAAGTGCCACCATTTTTACTTGAATATTCTTAAATAGGTTTTAGTACAAAATAGGGTCTACCGAACTTTCACTAAAGATACTTTTATAGATAGTGGCCGGTTTTTGGTGTGAGTACCTAAACAATGACTAAACATAGTTGCGAATAAGTTCACACAGAATCTAAAGAACAGAGAAAGTATGAATATACGAGTTGGTCCAACTTCATTCAGCGGGAATGTCCCGCTTGTTATGATGTAACGACCTAGACTCCATTCAGAACCCTTATTCATAATGAGAAACCGCGAGTAACGCAGTCTCATTATTACCTATCTGAATATGCAGTTGGTTAAATACGAAATATGTTTATTTTCCGTTCCGTTGTTGATGTTGAACCAGAAGTTTATCATACTTGGCATGTTAGGTTCTGATTCGATTTTGTTGTTATGGTTTATCTGAATATCACTCATTCGCTAAAGGAGGACCCGACAATTTAACCTGGTGAAGTAAAGGGAATATGCTGAAAGCGAAAAATAGGAAGTCGATCTTTTTAGCGATGCTTGGGCTTTCCATGAGTGTTGGAGTACTGTCCACCCCACGAACAAGCTCGTATTTTAAGTACCGGTAAGGCCAATAACTCATGCGATCCAGTTCCTCTAGAAAGGCGAGTAATGCCCCGGTTTTATTTACCATTTCACGGATGGTACCTGGTATCCGAAGTATCTGTTGTAAGCTTGCGCTTTTAACTTATATATTTATTGGAATCTCCAAGAAAGAATACACGTTATTACAGTCATTATTTAGCCATAAAACCATTACAAATAGAGTGTAACAATCACATTAATTAACAATTACGATATTTAATAATTACATTATTTAACAAATACAAATATATAATTATACTTGAACTAAAAAGTAGACCCAGGTATAAAAATGTTAACGGTACTCACATGTTTAAATGTACACAGATTAGCGACGTAACAGAAGATGATGTGGTTGAAGATGAAGCACGCTTACCTAAAAGTAACCTATCCACTCTTGACTTAAATACTCCTAGGACATAGCTGTCAGCAAATACAGACTCTGGCAGGGAATTCCATTCCTTAGCTGTACGCACAATATGAAAGTATTCCCTAAACATTGTATGTGATACCTACACATAAAATGTTTTGGAAATATTTTCCCGTGGAATGTCTGAAATCTTGTGGGATGTCCACCATGTAACAATGGCGCATTGCCGCGCGCCGTTTGTCTTGTAGTTCGATGATGGATCGTTTCAATGGGTGCATGTTTAGAATTTTAGACATTAAGATTTTGAAGTATATGATAAATAATGATGTTGGCTTTAGGATAAGCGGCTGGGGTAAGCGGCGGGGAGCGGCATCAACCGCAGTGGAACAGAAGGCGCGCTCGCTGCTACCGCAGTGCGACCTGCCCGCCATCGCCTACTACATGGAGGAGTACGCGGCGCGGAGACTCACGCCGGACTCCTTCCTCACTGTCGTCAGGGACCTGCTCGATACGCCGCAGAAGGTATGTCAGAATCCACGTACGTGTGTTATTAACTTATTTTCTTTTTCGGTGGTGTGGAGCGGAAGGGAGTGTCAGACTTCTACTGACTAAAAACTCAACCTGCTCCATCTCTTGCGTTCCGGGGCCGTAGTATTTCGTTACAATATCGCCCGCATCCCCGTACGGTACAATCTACCAACACACGAGTTGTTAGCCTGTGTCCAAAATTATGCCCCTATTTAAAGTGGCTAAACAAGTTCATTCGATAGTAGATTTGAGTCCCTAAGCTACATATAGACCCCGGAGGACACGGTGGAGCATACGGTAGAGGTGTACCCCGCTTGGGCAGAGCTTCGCTGTGTCCTCGTTGAGGCGATCAGCGGCGGCGACCTCTCGCTCCCGGCCCTGGTTCAGACCATGGTGCGGGGCGAGAGGAAATGAGATTCAGTCGCCTCCTTCTACGAAGCAGTCATGCTAGCGCAGGAGGAGGACGAACGCGTCGCGTCGGGGATCGCGAGCGGATCTCCGGCCACCGTAGGCGCGGGCTTGCGGACGGCGAGCAGGGATAGCTCACTGTCCGGTAAGGACCAGGCCCGGGTCGGCGGGCGTCGTGTTGTCAGCACCAATGACAGGGCCCCATAAGGCCATTGCCTGCCAGGGTTGCCGGAATGTTCTAACGAGATACCGCGGCCCCGGAACTTAAGAGCAGCTGAAGGAACAGGGTGGCTTTTTAGCCAGTAGAAGTCTGACACTCCCTTCCGCTTAACCCAGAGCGGGAGAAGTCATTCGATGATTTTCCCACTCAGGAAAAAAAATAAACAAAACAGAACTACATATAGACTACATTGTAGTCTTTTAACCCAAAGGTTGACTTGTAGAGAATACCTTGCTGCATTAAGTCCGCCATGTACGGACGCCAGCAAATCAAGCTACAAAAATCTGATAAATTACTTTAATAGATTTTCAACTTTATTGTTAAAGAAATTAGGTTCAAGGTTGATTGGGAAAATTTGACAGTTTCGGGTAGCTTCATGTGCTGGCGTCTGTGCCACTATTGTAAATAAAGTATAAATAAATATAGCTTAAGTAGTTACCAGCATCTACTTAGCCGTTTCCTGAGTAAGTTGAGGTCCGCTAATGGATGCAGCTAAGTACTAGTGTTTTACATGGAGCGACTGTTTATCTGGACTCTACAACCCAGAAGCTGAGTAACACGATACTTCTAGGCAAGTCTAGTGTCAATTTTCTTGGCTTTTGACTCCCCTAACAACAGTCAAACGTGTGCAAATGACAACCGGGAAAAACAACTTAACGTTCTCTCCGAAGCATGGATGAAATTGTATATCGACGGTTAAAACGAAATCTATACTAATATTATAAAGCGGAAAAGTTTGTTAGTTTGTTTGTTTGTTTGTTTGTTTGTTTGCTTGAACGCGCTAATCTTCGAAAGTACTGGATGGATTTGGATGCAATTTGGTATGGAAGTAGCTTGAAGCTTGAGGAAGGTTATAGGCTACTTTTTACGCGACTGCAAAAAAGGAGAGTTATGTTTTTACCGTGATAGAATCCACGGGAGCGAAGCCCCGCGTGAGTACTAGTCTATACTAATATTATAAAGCGGAAAAGTTTGTTTGTTTGCTTGAACGCGCTAATCTTCGAAGGTACTGGGTGGATTTGGATGCAATTTGGTATGGAAGTAGCTTGAAGCTTGAGGAAGGTTATAGGCTACTTTTTACGCGACTGCAAAAAGGAGAGTTATGTTTTTACCGTGATAGAATCCACGGGAGCGAAGCCCCGCGTGTGTACAGTAGGGTATAAGCGACAAAAAAAGAAATGTTCAGGAGAGCCATTCAAAGTTTAGAATTTCAGAAAAACTGATGTATTTTTTTTTTTAATTAAAACATCGTGAAAACTAAAACAGTTTTTAATTTTCCAATCGGGAAATATGACAAAATAAAAGATAATAGAACACAAGAAACAGTCGGCTTTCAAAACAATACCAGTCCAAAATGTCGCTTATACCCTATTTCCTTTTATCCGTCGATATTATGTTAAAATGGTAACTCATCCAACCGACCTTGGGAAGCGTTGCTTAACTTTGAAGCTCAACCCATGCGCCTGTTCTTATTCAGCCGCGCGTTCCAACCATACGTACCAAACACATTCAATCGTTTTACAAATAAATATTTGAGTTTGGCAACTGCATTTTTGCTCTCCTTCTTAACAAGAATGTCATCCAAATTGAATCAACTAACTGTATTACGTTTGTAAACTAACGTCCGTAGGTACATCTATCCATACAAATATATATACCATTCAAGAATCGATCCCCATCCCTAGTGCAGTGGTTCCGCTATTCGCGGCTTTTAGGTCATCACACAAATATGCCACATCACAGCGTACCTGGATAATTAGGTAGTAGGCAGCATTTCCTACTACCTAATAATCTAGGATTATAGATTATATATACCTATTATAACTGGGTCTTGAATTCAGAAAGAAATCCTGACTTAGATCATATAACGGCACCAAGTTCATCTTTAATTTATTTTCATATCCTAAAAGAGCAGTAAGACCGACGAAGTTCAGTAATGTATACGAATAAGGTAAAAATACACACCAAATAAGAACCTCATACAAATGTAATGTATGTTAACCGATTTCGGATTCTTTCAAAGACTTCTTTCTACTTTGCCGAATTCTAGATTGTGCGCTATCGACCCTATTATCTTGTCCCTTGTGATCCCTATTTTGGGACATTCCGCTCTAATCCTTACCTACATTTACTAATGAAAATGTGTGTGTAACTCAGGGGCGTGTTAGCAATAAGGAAATCTATAGGCTCTAGGTACACATAGCCGTAAGTTTTCAGATTACAACCGCCTTATTTATGTTCAAATGTCGCTTACCTTGAGCAGAGAAATTATCTTATGTCTTCAATATTGATTGTGACTGAGATAATTGGACTGTACTCTGTTTATTTATTTAAACTCTATGTACAATAGCATGGGCGGACTTAATTCAACAAGGCATTCTCTACTAAGTGAACAAGAAAATAAAATTAAATAAATAATAGAATACTGGGTTCATTTTATCTCACGACCATATACATAATTATGTTACTTTGGTTTTGAAAAGAGAGCCATTTTATTTTTCCGCGTCTAAAGTTCCGGTTATACTTTCTATAAAAACTTATTCAATTTTAACACGATAGTTCACGTTTCTCGCTAACTTCAGCTCTACGCGAAAGTAAATTTTATTGATAAATAGAAATTAAATTTATTTCGATTTCAATCTTTAGAAAGCAGATAGAGCCAATAGATTAAAAAATATGCCAATTGACTGATTAAGAAATTCTACTGAATAAATATGATAAGCTCATTGTTGTGATATCTATCTCAATGAGGTACTCGTTATATTTAAGTACCTATGTATAAAAAGGTCATTAGGTTTTTCTTTATTGGGTAGGTGGGTACGCTGACACTATGTGGAAATACCTACTGTTTTAGAAATCTATTTTTAGATGCGCAGACACAAGAATAAATATTATTATAAAAACTCATTGTGTTCGATTCTCAGTAAGCACGTAGAAAACGTCTTTAATTCGATGTCTCGTACTGCATTATTCATTACATCCCTAATTTGTTCACCGAAACGTCCCTACCTACTGCCCTATTTCACGTCTTGCCGATTTTTTTATTTAGGTATAGGATTAAAGTATTTCGAGGGATATCAAGAAGCGCGTGAAGACGCTATGTCAATACATTATCATCAATCATTCGTGGCTTCAAACATGCCTCGTACAGGCACGCGCGTCTCATCATCAAACAACAATTTATCTTTTGAAGCAACCAGCGTGCACGAGCCATGCTCATCTCCAATTAATGATGTGTGCATAATAAGTACTTTCAAGTACCAGTTCTTTTCAATATACTTCGTGCCAAACTTCGGCGTTAGGCTTGTAAATGTATGCATTATGCCGTGTAAAATATTCGTGATAGCAAAATATCTTCCATATAAAATCCTTTGTTTCTCGAGCTACCTGTGTAACGTACATACTACACTCGTAACCCCGACAATTTCGGTCTAGGTAGTTTTGCAGTGTTATTCCTTTGTACAAATAATATATGAGTGTTTCGTTTACAGTACACGCTTCTGACGGAGATTCGCGAGTTCATGGTGCCGGAGGACAGGGCGAGGTTCGACGAACTCGTGTACAGAAGAGGGGAGGAGCCCGTCGACCATCACATTAAGGTAATTATTATAAAAATAACAGAACTATATACCACTGTCTTAATAAATCCTAATGGATTCTAATAAAAGCTCACTTGTTGGTACCTGCAGTTTAATCTTTAATACAGACCGCGATGTGAAACTTCCGAACGAACGTATTTTTCGCTCTTATAGTTTAAGAGTACAGAATATATGCGCCTGTGCATTAAGGATTAGTTAAAAAGTGCAAACCAACGCTGTTGATCTCTTGAAACAGTATTGACTAGTTGGTATTGTGAATTGTTTGACTAAATTTAACAAAAAACTTTAAACACTTCTGCACCCAGAGTATCAAAGACACCAGAAATGAAGCTTTGCAAATTGTTGAGTCGAGTCATGTAAATACAAAGTAATTCGCAACGTTTTCACAATATTAATCTCTTCTTCAGTGAATAATAAAATTAAAAGGTGTATTTTCTGTGAGTTTATTAGGTAGGCTTTCGTCTTACAATGTTGTAATCTGTGCTCCACCTGCAGTACCTAATTAGGATTCTGCTCTCTTTGCAAGATTGCTTGGACTAACTTCATTTAAATGATGTTTTTCTCTCTACTACAAGATAATAAAGTTAGTTTATTAAATAATGCCTTTCGTTTATCTTAACAATCGAATGAAACGGGTTGTGATGATTTCATTAAGAAAGAAAACTGAATGCTTGTTCTGTATAGTAATTTTGTAGTACCTACACACATACTTACGGTATCTAAGTACATGCACAAGATAGTCAGAACATCACTAGAGTACTTAAAATGACACAGCTGTTCTGCGAAAACTACTCAAACACATAACATGGATGAATGCATAAATATTCATACATAGACCACACGAAAGTATGTACACTTCAGTGCAAAATCATTTGCACAAAACTTAGTTGATGCTTACGATTTTTTGGTAGCGGGGTCCCGAGCGACACATGCTACCCTCCTCGACGATGCATGAGTTGCACGACCCGGTAAGTGCACTCGCTTTACTTATTCACTTGACTGAACACAAGGACGTACACAGCTGCTCCAAACAATTACCCCTCTTCTCATATTATTTCATTAAAATAAACCACTTCAAGGGATTGAAGAGCGCCGAGTACGCCCCTGTCTCTGCATGTTCCATCGATGTCATAGTTTGATTGCTTTCTATAGTAGATTGAGCTTGTTTATAAATGGTTCATAAATGTATTATTTTAATAACACGTAGGCATCATGAAACATCAATGATACACCCATAAGGTCAGGCCTGACAAATTTAAGACTCTCAATGTGGCAAACTTAATGAGACCCATGAATTTACGCGTACTTTTCTGAACACTATGCCGACCACAGCGACTTCAATGTCTTTCGTATATCTGTTTACCTCAGTTCATGGACTTAGTGCTCTAGAATTCAAAGTTATTAATAAACTAAAAGATAGTAACTCTTCCACGTAATTAAAGTTACGCGAGAAGTAGTTGAAAGTGTTGGGGCTTTCGGGTCAGGTTGCGGGTTATTGTTATAGGAGGGACCGGCGGAGGCACCTCTCGTAGCCGACCATCGCTCGCCCTCCGAGGACTCCGGCCTGGGCCTGCCACCGCATGACCATGCTTACAGGTGACCTCATTATATGACTGACCACACTCACATTAACATAGTTAGAGCTCTTTACACTCGGATTAAATACGATGTAGCGGTTTTCATGAAAAGCGGAAGGATATGAAAGTAATTTGTCATTCATCTGAGGCCGTGCGGGATCAGAGAGCCGCTAGCGCGGGAGACCGCACCTCTCTAATGAGCGAGGCGTAAATCCCTCATCGCCGGCGGGGCCTCTTATAAAGGCGCTTAAATGCTAAAGTACCATTAAAGTGCAAAAGCAAAGGCTAAGTCCTCGTCGAGCGTTCGCTTTCGTCCGCTCTTTTACATCTCACAGCGAAAATAACCCACAGTTTTCCACTGTTTTTTGTCAGTGCTCACTCTTGCGAACCGAGCATCTCATTGGCTGGTCGCCAAACACTTCCACTTTTATTCGGTATTGGAATCGATTGTTTTATGACGACATAAACGTTCCCATTTATTGTCACCGGCGGTTTAGTGCCATTGTCCTGCATCCGTAAGTAAGGGTTGCTTTAAATTTACTGCCAGTAAAATCGATGCGAAAGCGACTTTTAAACTTTTATTGAATATCTATTTTGTCAAATTGTTTCGACATAAACAATTCAAATTTATTATTGTCGCAGTCCATTTTCACTTAGAAATGTTATTAAACGGTTTTGTTGCATGGAATTGTTGAATGATATTGAAACCTTAAAAAGCGTGTCACTTAAATTACCAACAAAGCTCGAATAAATCATTTATTAGTTACATCTGCGCAAGTGTAACTAAATATAAGGTTGCCTTCGCTATTTATTTTCGGTTATTTGGAATTCGCGAACACTGTGAATGAATACAACAACAATAGTGCTTGTTCACTATTTAAAATTTCACAGTACCTATATATTAATTTATTGCGAGGCTGTGTAAATAAAAACAAAAACCAATAGGGAACAATAATGACCGATTAAACCACGAGTAAATGAAGTAGGCCCTCCGGAGCACGTGCGTTCCTGTAAAGTTTGATCGTTGGAATCGGTTGATGCCTGAGTCTGTGTGTTATCGTATGGTGTTATGTGTGAACTAGTTGGTGTAGCGATGTGTTGGCATTATGTGACGTGGTGTTGTTGGGGCAGGAGCGGGCGCGCGTGGCGGCCCAACGACGCGCCGCCCGCGGACGACGACCTGGAGCCCCCGCACGAGGTGATTTTGCCAGAATTACCTTCTACACTTATCTTGTCGACCACATTCACTTCTCTGCGCCTTGTCTATAGCAGTGTCCTGGGTGTCACTCGCGTTCTCATCACCGACCATTCACACTTTATAAATTTTCCTACTGATCTTTAACAACAGCTGTTCTAGCTCATGCTCAAGTTCTACTTTAAGCTTGATCTCATATATATATATATGTCATAAAAATAAAAACACTGAACAAATACGGAAGCAGGTGATGCTGCATCGCTTTCATCACATCTGTTCTTTTCATCGCAAAGTAAAAAATATATTTTGCATTTCTTTGGAATTTGCTAATTAATTGAGTAGCTTAGCTGGAGTGGCACCTCGGCACTGCCACTGTAAAAGTATGTATTTCACATTTTCTTGCATGAGTCGAAAACGGCTAGCGAGTAGAACTAAAACAGCTCCCAATGGTGGCCGTTATTTCCTGTATACCTATTGCATTCCATGGGTAAATCTGGCAAAATTCGGTTACCAATTAATTAATCACCTCCCAAAGAGGTCTGCGAGGAAACATTGGCAATTTAACTATATATTCGAAAATACCTATTCGGCAATAGCGGCCAGTAACAGTGTTTTCTTTTGACTCTATTAGTATAGAATAGATTCAGTAGCATACTTCTCTTGGAAAATGTTTTCACTATCCTGCCAATGTGTGTACGTTGCTTAAATAAACTAAACAAATCCATTTCTGGCGATCCCCATTTAATAAACCTAACACGTGTGAAAGAAAAGTGTTTCTACTAATTCGTTACAATAGATGTAACGAATTAGTAGTATGAAATATCGATGACTAATATAATTTAAAACATTATGACATCATTGATAACAGTAATATAGGGCGTTTGTTTAGAGTTCTATTTCAAGAATATGAAGCATCGGCTCGTTGGTCTAGGGGTATGATTCTCGCTTCGGGTGCGAGAGGTCCCGGGTTCAAATCCCGGACGAGCCCATGTATGATCTCTTTTTGTTAGCTTTTATTAAGTTTGTAGAGTTTTAATTATGTATCCAATAATTTATGAAAAAATTATTTATTATAACAACATTTATAACAAAACAAAATTTCACAGGAATACACAATTATTGATCAACGCCGTAAATACGGAACTTTATGATAATATTCAATATACTTTCTTAAATCAGAAATAATTAATAAAAATCTTTGTTTTAATCATTTAGAGTAATTCTAATGTATATTTTTAGAAACTTTTTTAATGTTTAAATAGGTAACTTAACCCCTCGGGTGACAATGCGCACCGAAAGCGCTGGGTGCCGCGGAAAATGGTACGCGCGCGGCCGTTCTTGATAATATTTAAAAAATATATTTTAAAGTAACAACGTAACTTATATAGTTTTATGTTAATGTTGCGTATAAATAGATACTTAAACTTTATTTAATTACCTTTTTCAATAAAAAATCATGAGGTATTTATTATTTTAGAAGGGTTTCTTTCGGCATGAAAATATCAAATAATAAACAGTTACAATAGAATTACTTCAAATTTCTTTTTTTATTTACTAAAGCACATGTAGTATGATACATTATGTTTAGAATAAACATGGTTATAAAATAAAAACTAACAGAAACTGTGGTTTGAAAGTAGTTATCACTATCAATTGATCGAACGTAAAAACGAAGAACGTAAAGATATACGTTCCGGCGTAAGGATAAATTGCGCAATATTTTAGGTTCATTCGGTCATAATTTTAATCATTAAATGCGTTTAAAGTGATTTAGACGCTCGGTTACACACACAAAATTAACTTTTCGATGTCACGTAATTACGCGTAGATATACGCTCCGGCAGATTAACACTAACTTATTTTGAGCGAGAAAAGCGAAAAGGAACGGTTTGTCTCCAATGTACTTTCTTGAATAAGAAATAATAAAAATAGTTGTTATAATAATTTACGTAAATTCTTCTAATTTAGGTTTTAAACTTTCCTTTATAGTTTGAAATATTGAATAATTGTTGAGAAAGACTTAATAATGCAATGTTTGAAATTAATTAGGTACTATTTTTTTTAAGATCAGATATAAATAACAAAATAATTTGCTAAGAATTTTTGTAATCGATTGCACGAATTGTTAATTGTATTTCATTATATAAAAGACACGTTTTGGCTGACTGTACATGTGTCATATTAAGACATAATTATTGAATTAAAAACGTATTGTATCAATATTCACACCTTCTTACTAGTCTAGAAACGATTTATTTAAACCTACCTATATGTAATAGTTTGTTTTAGCTGTCGTCATTATATTATAATGCACGGCCGCCAAAAAGTCACTATACCCTCGTACTAGTTGCTACTATGTTTCTATAAGTTCATTGGGAACCCTAATACTTTACTTAATCAAGTAAATACATCAAAATACTGGCTTGGCAGAGTTATAGGACGTGGTGGCTCTGTGCCAAAATGGTATCAAACAAAAGAACCCTATCGGTGTGACACCTTTGTCCGTCCGTCTACCTGTCCGTATCTAGATAAAACCCTCAAATATCCGTTACCTTTTAAAAGGAACCCAATTTTTGTGAAAGCTATTTTTAGGGTACCAGATTGCAAAAACGAATACGGTGTCGCTACTGCCTGTCAGTTGTCATCGGTAAAATGTCGGTTAGTACGACTGTCAATACCTTTATCACATTTATTCAAGCTTTAAGATTGTACCTTGATCTGTCTAGTAAAGAGTGAATATAGCAGCCATTTAAAAAAAGTATATTAAACGTGGAGTATTTGATTAATCTGTCACATTGAATATAATGAAATATCACTATATTTCATTATATTCAATGTATCTGGAACTCTCTCGCTTTTTCCTGCTCTATCATGCATTTTTTTACTAAACGGGCTTAGGCAAATGTAATATTATGTCGTCGTGTTTCCAACTTTAAACAAAATGGAGAATCAGAAAATGCATTCGGGCAAATTAAAACATAACTTTATGACGAAATTCGTGTAATTTAGGATTCATACTTGTTAATTTTATATAATTATATTAATTACTCATAGATATAGATAGTACTACTGTCAGTTCGCTTACATTTGAAGAATGGTTAGTATTATCATTATATTTTTTTTATTATTATATTTATTTAATTATTTATCAGTTTATTATTTCAACGTTCTTTAAAATGCCATTTTTATGGTATTTTCGATGGGAAAATCCTCTAGTGACTTCTCCGAATATGCAACCAGTAATGCATGTATATGTTGTCAGATAAAACTAAAAATAAATAAATAATTAAAAACGAGTAGGAAGCAGAATAGTCGGTGTTAAGCCCGATTTACACTTCAACAAGTACAGTAGCGAGTTAACTTGCGTCATTGGCGAGTTAAGTTGTTAATGTAGTTTGAACGGTAAAAGCGAGTTAAGTAGTAAGTTGTTGATTAAGTTGAGTTAAATAGATCGCGATCCTATTTTTCGGCGAGTCCAGTGCGAAGTAGCCCCCTCTCTCGCGTCTCCCGCACCCCGCCAACTTAACTGGCTGGAATGTAGACGGGCGAGTTTAGTACAGACCATAAATTTGTAGGTAGCGGCCGCGAACACGTATTTATTTCATTCATTTTATTTCATTTTCAATGTGTTCTGAAAGTATTGATACTATTATTCTGTCACTATAGCACGTAAATTGGTATTGAGTAATTCAACGTCCATTTTCTGGATTAAACCAACTGTTTCGGAGGAACTAAACAATCACAGCACAGAAAAAAACAATAACCGACGCGACTAGTCTTCTCGAGATGGCAACTTATGACTACTCACTCGCCTACGTTTGGACGCTACTTACAACTTACTACTTATTACTTAACTGTCTGAGTTCTTAACTCGCTACTGTACTTATTGAAGTGTAAATCGGGCTTTAGTCTTTGGGGTCTGTGACGGGCGAAGGGGCTACTCTTTCTGTCAGAACGATCTTAATTTACAGATTGCCGGTAAACCAACAGGCATTCTATACAATCCCTTGGAATTTTATACATTACTTAAGTAAAGTATGTTCATCAATTATTCATAATATTTCATAGATTACCGGACACCCCAGGTATTCTTTAGGTATTTACATTGCCCAGGTATTGTTTAGAATACATTCATTATACAGATTGCGTTGCCTTTAGGTATTTTATAAGCAGTTTTATCGAATTATTTTTTATTTTAAGTAATAATCATTTGTCGTAAACCTGTGTACAGTACGGCCGTTCTAACTTGGCCAGTGTGAAGTTAGGCTCTGCGAACTTTAGCGCTTGTGTACTCGAACAAAAACAAAGGTTTTAAAAAAATAAATGCCATTAGTAGTTGTTATTCCTATTAACAACTGTTATTGGCTTTTATTTTTTTTAAACCTTTATTTTTGTTCGAGTACACAAGCACTAAAGTTCGCAGAGCCTAACTTCACACTCGCCAAGTTAGAACGGCCGCATTGTACTATGCGTTACAAATGCTAATAGGAACGTCAATCACCTTTATCTGTCAAATGTCAATAAAAAAATACGGTTTGCAAAGATAACTTAATAGCGAATAATAATAACGGTTTATTTTACTTTGTTTAACCGAGTCTCACATCAAATTTAAATATAATATTTAAGATAAGATAAGATAAGATTTCTTTATTTGCTCCAAACATGTGTACACATACATAATAAAAACGCATGTGAGATCAAAGTCATAATTAGTTTTTTAATTTTCATTGTTGGCACCAATTCGCCTGAAAGTAAAGAGAACGTATGGCGCAAAGGCCCAGAAGTACCCACCAGTAGCCCACCAAAATATGGAAAGGGGATAAATTTTATTTCGCTCAATATTTGTAAATAATTATTTTAAGGACGCATTTACGTTTATCACTCGCTCAATTTTAGGTATCCTAGTAGCAACACAACAACATTGCGCGCACACACACTTACAAACCATTGTTCGCCCGATTTTATACATTACTTAACTAATATTGATACTTGAAGGTAATATTATATTTCTTTAATATTGTTTGATTATAATAAGTTGTAACTTATTGTTTACAAAGGGTTACATGCTTATTGATTAGATGTTAGTTTCAATTTTGTATTAATGTGTTAGACGCCCGATTAGGAGTACTAGGGGACTTTGGAAATAAAATACTCATATATGATAAAAAAAATTAATAAGAAATAAAGAAAAGTTTCGTCATGCCTGTCTGTCTGTCTGTCTGTTTGTCAATCCGTCTATATGTCACAGCCATTTTCAACCAACGAAAAAAACGGAGGAGGTTATCAATTCAACGCGTATATTTTTTTAAATGTTTGATCACCGATTACTCAAAGACGGCTGAACCAATTTGGAAAGTTCTTTTTTTCTTTGAAAGGGTATACTTCGAAATTGGTCCCATTGTCACCAAGCCAGGAGCTGATAATGGGATCTTGGAGTAATTGAGGAAACTCTTCAAATATTATATGCACACCTACAGTGATTTGAGTATTTTTTATAGTAACTTGTGTAGTTGCATTTGAAAAGCACCATTTGTGAAGTGGATCTGATGATGAAGACCACAGATGGCCACTGGAACTACTCAATATATAAGTAGGAATAAGAAGTATTTCATGGGTTTCGCTTCGATTACTTGAATAATTATGGTTATTAAACACAATATGCTCGTCACAATGCATATGATGAAGTGAAGCTGATGGTGAAGTACCAGGAGAACTCCTCAACAATTTACGGCCAGCATTGGGAAAAGCAATGTTTTGTCTACTTTCTAACTCATTTCAGAAGTCGGACACCGCCTACCTACCGAAATTAAAGTTATTTTTCACTTTGCAGTGTTTTTTGGAAGTCGGTTTAATTTTTTTTGGTAAAAGTTTTTATATTCCGAAACTATTAGGACTATACATGTGAAACTTGGTAGGTAGATGTATTCTGTGAACCGCTTTCCGATTTTAAGAAAAAAATAAAAAAAAAATTAAAAAAATATATTTTCAGTTTAAGTTCCATGTACCTCACATGGAACTGAAACTGAAAACATATCTTTTTTCATGAATCTTATGCGTGTGTGGTATTAGTAGAGAGATCTTTAAAAGTGACATACGGGTTTCTGAAACCACTTTTTCATAAAGTTAATCGTTTAAAAGATATACACTTCCAAAGTGGTAAAATGTGCCCCCCCCCCACTCTTACTTCTATAATAATGGAGTGAAAAATTATACAAAAAATATATGCTATGATCCTTAATGTAAACTTTCAACCAAAATTGGTTTGAACGAGATCGGGTTGGTAGTTTTTGAGATACAGCATATTTTCTAAAACCGTAAATAAAACTTTGTAATTCATACAAACACTATAAAAAACAAAGTTATTTGGCGTAGTTACTACGGAACGCTTCATGGGCGAGTCTGACTCGCACTTGGCCAATTTTTTAGTTATTGTACGAACTGAACATTTTGGCATATTGAACCGTATGAAGTAAGCCCAACAAAAGGTAACTGTTGTATATCGTTGAGGAATTCCCTCGACTGTCTATGGTCTCCATCATCAGACCTGTAATGGCACTTATAACCCATATGGGTGCAAAGTTCTCATTAATATAAATGAATTAAGTCCAAACACAAGGTAGCTACTGTAAACCGTTGAGGAGTTCCCTTAACTGTCCTTTGTCTTCATCATCAGACCTCTAATGACAGTCACAAACTATCTAGGTGTAAAGTTCTGGTCAATTCAAATTAATTAAGCCCAAACAAAAGGTTACTGCTGTAAATCGTTGAGGAGTTCCCTCGACTGTCAGGAGTCAATCTGATGAAAGGCTCCATCATCAGATCAACTTTAGACCTTCCTTAATTTGTAGTACTTTAAGATACTTAATGAAATAAAAACCATTTATACGGTCGAATTGCGAAACCTCCTTATTTGAAGTCGGTTAAAAAAAATTATTCAATGGTTGTTTCATGCTAGGTTCAGTAACCAATATCCATCCAATTCTAAAAATAAGTATGGTTCTCGTTCTTACTTTTGTTTCGGTACGAAAAAGTATCAACGTATTCTAGTCACAGTATACAAGACGCCACTGTCTTTATTATAGGTTTCGACGTATTTATTTTTTCGAGGAAAGCGATACAGCCCGGCGTTCACGAGCGCGTCTGAGCGCGGAATGACGGTCGGAGCCGTGCGTTCGGTAGAAAAATGTATGAAGAAATTTGAAAACAATTTTATTTTTATCATAAATCATAAAGTTTTTTATGTATGTTCAAAATAATTAGCTTAACGTATAGATAAATACATAGGCTATAATTTCTTGTTATTTTGAAGTTAAGAATATGCTCCAGATTTGGCTTACAGGTACGTATTCAGACCCCATTTTTTGTAATTTTCTACGATTATTGCGGCGATAAAAACGTATTTGTGTGAAAAAGATGTACAGGACTGTGTAATTATAATGCATTCAATGTGGAGATGAATAAATTATCTTGAAATAAATACCATAACATTGTCAAAATTTTAACTCCTTATGTATCAAAATGGTACCAGAAAAACATTGATATTTGCGAGAAAACGTAAATGCGTCCTTAATATATTCTCGTTTTGTTCGCTATACCCACAGAAATCTTAATAATAAGGCAATATTAAGATTTCTGTGGCTATACCCAAATGGTTCGATTTGTCAGCTAAGACGTCACAATATGGCGCTAAGTTTTTCCTAATAGTGGTTCAAACGCACTGCAGGTTGTGTGTTTTCTTTTATACCAAAGTTGACTAGTTGCATTAAGACGTCTTTAAAAAAATATTACAAAACATTCCAATTGTTTTTTTTTTATTCAGAATAAGCTCGCGTTTGACCACCATCTCACCTGATGGTAAGCGATGATGTGGTCGAAGATGGAGCACGCATACCTAGAAGAAACCTATTCACTCTTGACTTAAAGACCCCCAGGTTACAGCTATCGGGAAACAGACTCCGGCAGGGAATTCCACTCCTTAGCCGTACCTATGCACAATGAAAGTATTCCCAAAACGTTTTGTGCGTGTAGGTGGGATGTCCACTATGTTACGATGGCGCAACGCCGTTTGTCTTGTAGTTCGATGATGGAACGGGCTTGGCGGAATTAGATAGATAGATGCCCGAATAAGGTTACTCTAATTTGCCTATAATTTTATATATCTACTCTAATATGCCAATTTCGATAATCTGCCACTGAATGAAATTTCGTGGTGTGGTAGCATATTAGCGAGAGAGTGCTCAAATAAGTTTTGAGGTTAGACTTCGCCATTTAAAGAAGTTTTAAATAAAAAAAATTGTTGTATGTTTCTTGTTTCTTAACTTTATGCGTATTCTGAATAAAAGGTTTATTCCATTTTGTTTACTTAGTCTCCCCATTTCACCTCGTAATCATTTCACAGGATCTAGATGAGACCTCATTTGCGCAAACAAAAAAAAGAAACCTATACGGCAGGCAGATTTTATTAACACCTTTTGTCGTATTGAAGCTTTTATTCACAAATGCTCTCAGACGTACGAGAGCAACAAGGTTACTCGCCTTACTCCGTATTCGCACAATGCGTTAACTTAAAAGGGATTTGCAATTACCTGCTTATTATACATACCTACCTATAATATCTCTTTTGCGAACAGTACGGCGTGCCTCATGTATTCGTATATTAATAAATCACTCCTATTTGAAAATTCTCTTGTTAGTGTTGTTTTCGTGTGTCTTAGGATGCTGATTGTATGTATGAATTCAGATGACGTATTGGATGGCATACATACGTAATATAAGGTATGTTGAGACTGGTCTAAACCGACAAAGATATCCTCCGGTTTAGAACATCAAGAGTTTTCTGAAACATGCCTAAACATTTACTTAGCTGCTGACAGACTCTAAAAAACGATGTGACAGTGAAAGTTTAAATCTACTTTAAATTGTGGATTTCGTAAAAAGCAGACTGACTTAAAAAATCTTCTCTAAAGAATGGCTGTTTCTATAACCTTAATTAACTTTCGTTGAAGTTAGTATCGATTTAATTAAAGGTATACTTTCACCTCGCCTTCTCTTGTTAAAATTAATGAGTGCTAAAGGCTAAACGCTAAACCATTTAATATTGTGACGTCAGTTAGTTGAGGCAAGCGCCATTTTAATACGTCATAAAGATAAAGTGAGCTTATACCACCGGCTTATACTCAAGATAACGAACTTGCCTCTAATCAGTTCTTTGTTGAAACGTGTCTATTTGAAAACGCTGACTAGAAATAAAATGAGACACACGAGCGGAAATAAATCAAAGATTTCCACAGAACGTCTGGGGAATCTATTTATAAGTTATAGCATTAATCAAGAAAGCAATCATTTATAAATATACATCTTTTATAAATGAAGCTCAATAAGACCCAAGGAAGGCTTCTTTGTCGGCAATCTGCTTTATCTCCCCCAGTGTAATTATTTAGCTAATATAGGTAGCTATACATAGACGCATACCGTATACAAAACGAAAGTCCAATAGAAGCTTATTATGTAAGCTTATCTTGTTTGTCAACCTTCAGTCGCTGGTATCATTATATTTACCTTTGTGTCCTGAATACACAACGATAAATGGACATTCTTCTTCAGAGAATGCTTTTTCCTCAAAACGATACGTATTACGTATATACGGAATTTAATTTATGTTTAGCAAATATTGTTTAGGGTTAGATTTTTGTGCAGTTTGAGCTAGTACTACTAACTAACTAACCGTTTTATCCTTTTTGTACTGAATAAAACGTTTGAAAACAAACCATTGGTATTGAAACTCGCCAATGAAATACATCGCAGGTTCAAAGCGACAGTTTCCGCGCTGTATTTAACCGAGAGGGTAGAAAATTAAAAATATTTTCGGGCTTACAAGTCGCGGGTGCGCCGTAAAATGTAAAGTTAACAGGGAGACTCTTAAGTAAACCGTAGGGCGGGTGAGTCCCAAGGGCGGTGAGGGCGGCTAGGGCGGTAAAGGCGGCAAGGGCGGCTTAGGAGGCTTCAAGCGGTAAGCTCCATCAGTGCGCGGCGCGCCGGCCGCTCGGCATGTCGTCGCGGCGGCGGCGCCGCGTCGCTTTCCGCGACTACGTACCTATGGACGTGCGCGCCATGGCCAAGGTACTCCACTTACCTTCTTTCACAAACAGTTCGGTAACATTCACCCTCTCCGTGATATAACAGACATGCAATGAGATTGCTTTCTATTTTCGGTACCGAAGTTTCAGGGCTAGTTTACAGTTTCAAGACTTTGTTATTAGAAACGTTTGAAAATTAAAAGTTTGAGTATTTCGATTGTTTGTTAATCACATTAAAAAGTTACTTCATAATAACTATCATGTTCGTTCATGCATGTGTGTAGGCTGTTTGTGCCTGCTCTTTAATGAGAATTTCGTGTACCTACATGCTATGTAATTATAAGTTAGCAGGAATGTAATGAACGTTAATATCTAATTAGAGAGACCGTTAAAACAACCATTAATATTTAATTAGTCGTGGGGTGTGTACAGTTTTATTTTTGTGATTTATCAAAATGAGTAATTGTTAAGCGCCTGATTTTTTTTTGCAGCAACATAAAGTAAACGTTTAATTGAAACTTAGACACAAGGCGATGACATTTAACTTTTATCTGTAAAATCAGTTTTGTTTAAAAGTATTCCTTAGACAGAGTTATAAAGCAGTGTTTACGTTTTAACGCTTCGCGACTTAAAGGGGTTCTCGAATTCTGAGCTTAAAATTAATAATTCAAACATTATACATAAATTCCCGTATGGCTCTTAGATAGAAAGGTGTGACCAAGTTTTACACCGACCACAGATTGTCCTGAATAATTAACAGGGTTGTTTGTTAAGTTCCCGTCCCTTACCGTTGCTAGGGTGAATAAAGAGGAAAAAATCATCAATACATTTCAAACAACAAGTTAGGGGTAGGTAAAGTTCACTGTAACTTTGGTACGTTTCACAGTCTAAAACATGCAAAGCGATTAAATTAGCTATATGCTAACCCGGTCGTTGATGTCTTCTCTTTGGGGAGTCATTGTTGCAGTTCATTTAACCGTTATCATGTAACTTATGACAGCGTTATATATGTTATTTTAACATAATAACGCGAATGTTTCAAGAAAATTGAACGTGGTATTGTAAAATTAATGATTCAAGTTCTATTCCCGTAGTTCCGTAGCCCGTAGCACGCGTAGCGATTCGTAGCCGCGTAGTCTCAAGGATCTGTTTTTGTAAACGAAGGAACAAAACCCTGACATTATAAAAGTACGATCTGGAGTAGGCAGGTGCTACGATCAAGTCGTATTATCAGGGTACCGGTTGAGTCAGTCGGCTACAACGGCTATCAGAACCAGAATGACCTATTTTCTGTGTTGACATTTTGGATTTACGCGGAAACACGCCGCTGATAGCTTACGTACACACTGTGTGCTATGATTTATGAATGGATATTGTAGATTACGAATTTGTAATCCAAATCATGTTTCCTTGTACGTATTTTCCTTAAGATATAAAACGATGGAGTTTAGTCCTGCTTAGTTTGAAAAAGTCAATCCATATAAGCGAAATAGTAAATAATGTAAGGCAGTTTATATGGAATTAAAATGTGGCACATACATAACTAATCATACCAAGTACTTCTATTATGAAAAATAAGTAAAAACAAGGATGTTTACTTCTTGATATTAACTATGATTTAGGTCGATTTTACTTCATATTATTGGGATCTTTAGCCTTTATACGTTGCGTGACTATTTATTGTAGTTACACAAAATAAAACGGCGTTCAATGGCTCGGGCTACGCGATAATAGCGAACGAGTTCGATTCGACATTAAACACGCAACTATCCGTCTTAAAGCTCACACCTGCTTTAGGTTTCAATAACGCTTTAAATGTAATATTTTTCTTTTAATTTAAACTTTTCCTAACCAAAACCATTTTTTCATCGTTTAATGCCTGTGACACTCAGCAAAAGCGTTCCTGTTTGTGGCATTTTCATAATCGGATCAGCACTCTCAGAGATTAGCTTCAACAAAGAAATAAAAAATATCTCTATGTGATGTTTCAATTATTTAGGTACAGTCGGTGTAAAAGATAAATTCATCTTAAAAAAGGTACAACTGCCTGTCTGTCTATTAACTACGAGACGTTACTTTGTCAATCCAGGTTTTGAAAGGAATTTACAACGATCCATAATTAAGAAAAATATAATACTGGTATTCGCTTTCAGATGTTTGTGTTGTAATCACAAGGAAGTTATTCTTTAAAACAGAAATTTTGACTAACTTTTGTTACGCAACAGAAATTAAAAGTATCAAGTATTCATCAGTTTCGTGGGAACATTTTTGTAAGTTCACTTTTTGTTAGGTACGTACTAAACGAAAACAATCTTAACTCATTATAAGCAAGAAAACGAGTACAGATATGGATAAGCTAGTCGTCTGGAAAATCTCTCATAAACATTACAGTTAACTTAAGTTTTTATTTGCAGAATTATATGTGAAGCATAGACCGAAGCGCGAACAGTAACATTACCATATGTATTTGCGTTGTGTGACTTTTGTTATTTTTAGCAAAGTTTAGGTGCTAGTAGACCGATAACGATACTTTAGAAGTTAGCACTTCCGCGCGGCGTCGGCGCTAGTCGAAACTGTGTCAACATGCAAAAATAGCATGAAAAATCAATTGAACCGGCGAGACAGTTAGTTGGTCATCCCTCAGCCTGCAGTTTAACCGCGAGTCTTCGCTGTTTCACAACCCTCTACTCCTTAAATATTACACCTTTTTTATAACTAATAAACAACTTTGTATGTAGGTTGTAGTCTAGACGGAACTTTATCGTGTGCTACATAGAGTTATGTAGTTTGCTTGTATTACTTTCTTGCGTGTAAATTGTGATGCATGTTATGATTTGTAACACGGTGCTGTCTAGTATTTTGTACTTATAGTTCTGAGGCAATTCACCTTGGTTGGTCTGTGTATACTGTAAGCTTGCATACTGTCTGACATGTAAGGATATAACGCATGTCCCTGTGCAGGAGTACGAGGAGGAGGGGAGACGTTCTCGGCGCCACTCTTCCCCGTGCAACTCGCGAGAGGGCAGCACTACAGCGCTGCACACTCAACACTACGATGATTCCGTAAGTGATTCATTGATTTATACACTTCCTTAGCTCCACAGAATCAAATGTCAGCAGTATTATGTTCTAAGTTTCTTGAAGTCCCTAATATTTTATGCATACCAATAGTGTAGAGATATAAATTTGAGAAAACATGCGTTTAACTAAACAAAAAAATTCAAATGGGGTCGGTGTTATCCTATCACGAATTACACGAAATATCGAGTGTTCTTCGCACTCCTAAAGAAAATCATTTTGTTTCCAGAAATAATATAGAATAACGTTAAGTGCATTATGCTTTCAATTAGGTATATATAGTGTACATATACATATAGGTACTGTATCTGATAACACAGCTGGTAATATAAGTACGCTAAAAGCGCGATGATATTTACAAAAAACTTAAATGTTGTGACATTTCATGCCAATGATGCTGTTAACATTTAAAGTTCATTTTTATGCCGGTACTTCCTTACACTAAGTTCCCAATCATAGGTATATATGTAAGAAAAAATATAAATCGATTTGTTCACAAAGATATAGGTATAACTTACTTAAGTTATCGAACAATTTCGTTGGAATAAGCAGAAGCTGTTATTTATATGTATAGTATGTTTGTTGAAATACAGTAGATACCCACCAAAACTCATTTGTAACTGAATAGTTTGGCACTGAGCCAGCCCTCTGACACGGTCATCTTGATCTCACAGGTCCATCTAAAACGTTGTATGAAATATTACTAGCTAAGCTTAGATATTTATACAATAAAAGACGTCTAAGCAGTATACAAAATTGCTTATTTCTTCAATACAACATTGGAACAACTTTTGTGCCTAACTTATTATTCCTTTGTATCTTGTACCTTTTATAAAACATAAATCTTGCTCAATCATATGAATATTTCGTAAGTGTACTATGTTACCTACATACAAAAATAAGTTAGGAAAATTAACATCATTACAAATATATAAAACAACAGTGAACGATACATCAATATTTATTGATAAAAGTATTTTAATACTTTTCGAGATTCAATAAACTTATATTATTATTAATGTCAGTCTAAATAACTATGTCTAATCGTAGCTAACAATATTATACTGGTTTTACAGTAACATGCGAGTCAGTAACACATTCATAAGGCTTTATTTTTGCCTTATGGCAAGTAAAACAAAATTGTTATAGTTAAACATAATAACAATTATATGCAAATTAATACTGACAACCTTTTAACATAAGAATATCAAAGTGTTTCCAAAAAGTTTCTAAGACAAGATTGTAATATTATTTGGAACTAAACACGTCAGACCTGCCGTTTCTGTTATAATACATCGGTCCAGGGGCATTTGACATTCAAACATAATTATCCTCTTATTTTGAAATCGTGCGTTATGCACTTATGCCATACCATGGGAAACGATTTGCGGCTTTTCTTTTCCCATCATCAATTGATCTTATGGTGTAATTTCGTTTGTTTTTCAATATTGCCTTGTAATTTATCCCAGCCATAATGAAGTAGGTACTTTAATGTCGATCACCAAAACTGAATATTGAACAAATTAATAACACTATTAGTAGCAGCCATGATAACAACAACGCAGACAATAAACACGTGTTACGTGTGTCTGTAACACTTCGTAAATTTAGCAAATCATGTTTATTTGTGTCGAACTACGTCCGTCAAAGTGCTTGTGTAATCGCTTAAACGGGTGCGTATGGGTCATTATGCCATTGGCTAGAGTTAAAGCTAAATTAGACCTAATGCTCCATTGGGAGGTCATAGTTTCTCTTGCAGTGATCGACGTAGCTCTTCTGTAGCCTTAGTCAAGTCTTTGTCGTGGCGGCGTTGCTTGCCAAGATCCCCTCCACAATCTTCTAGGTAATCCTTCGGCGGTTCAACGGGATACTTGCTCCCGAATTTCGGCCGAGGGATTCTGACGCGTTTGACATCGCCTAACCAGCTTTCCATTTTTGATAGATGAATGCTCGATTCTGGAAATATAAATGAAGGTCGCTCTTATTTGATATCTAACATTACATATACCTACGCAGTAACATTGTACTACTAAATAATTCATGAACAACGAAACACTTTGATACTAGCAGTTGTGTAGCCTGCCTGATACAAAATCTATTGCAGCAACTAGGAAACTGTTAGAAGTCATTAATTGAAACAGATTCAATCATATCTGATCGAGTAAGTACAAGCCGTGCAAAAAGTGGCAACACGCACTACTTTGGTGCAGCACAGTTGCTCAATAGTTGTGTAAGTTGGCGATGGTCATTCGGGAGTGGTGAAATCCCAAATAAGCGCGGTTTCATCTCGGCGCCAGGCGTGGGTGCCGGCCGCCGTAAGCTAGTGCCGACCATTCGAGACATTTATGGTAAGGCAACAGAGAACCATTTTGAAATTATTACACAAGTAATCTTAGTTGATCCAAGAGAAAACGGCGCCTGTTATAATGGGCAAAAAGTGAAGTAGGTTGGATTGGTACAGGATTTCTTAAAGTATGATTAAATCCAAATTGAAGTATCTTAACATCCAATGACCGCATCAATCACAGTTCTACGGGCCGTTCGCGGTGATTAAGGGTCTCTCTGAGACAAATCGAAAGTCCCCGGGGCCGACTGATGTGGAAGCTGGCATTAATAACAAGTTGTCATCAATTAATTATACCATTGATAATTTGTGTCGAATTGTATTTAGCTTAGGCATTTACAATAAAAGATATCACTAATGTAAATTTAAATAAAACTAAAAGTAAGACAACATTAGCGAGGCTAGAGTAAACAAGATCTTCATATGACAACAAGTTGCTAGAAGAAGACCTCGTTAAAGATACTGTATTGTATGGTAATCGTGTCTAAATCGTGCTCGCTCGCTGGGTAACATAAAAAGTGATTAATAACTAGTCAGTCGTTCCGCGCATCTTAAGCGCAAAGACAAAGATATTTTATTGCACGAATAGCTTTCTCTAGCGAAAGTGTTGCTAAACGCGGTGGCGTTATTTCTCTGTGACGCTTTCAAATACGATTTTGTTTCATTATTAATAATAGCACTTGACTTATGGGCTCTACGCATTATGCTGTGTCATTTAAATATTGACAAAATTAAATGGTTTAGGAAAATTGGAGTTACTGGTATTCATGACATTACAATATACGTACTTAGGTAGATCATCGGAAAACTTGAGGCTAGAGATACCGAGTCACTCCACCAATTTCTTTGGTAAGTCGTTCGCAGCTCAAGCAGTACGACTGTGGAATACTCTTCCCCTGTCAGTAAGACAAGCACAGACCCTTCCTTCTGTCAAAAACATGGTAAAAGATCTCTATCTCTCTCTTTAATATGTTACTATTTTTTATATATCTCAGCTTTGTTCTTTTTATGTATATATATATGTATTGAGTATGTAGGTTATTACTTATTTATTGTATATAAGTAATAACATGGACTACCCGCGAATTTTTCTCCTGCTGTGTCAAATCCATCTAAAGGTTGTCTGTAAAAGATCGCTTTTAGCGATAAGACCGCCCATTGTAACCCTTTGTAGTTTTTAAGTCCTTATTTAATTCTGTTATGGTGTACAATAAAGAGTATATCTATCTATCTATCACGTCTTACTATAAATTTCCAATTGTGGACTGGTATAGATATTACTGAAAGTAAGTTACCGTATCGAGAATTCAGAGGATATCAATGATAATGTTTTGATCATGTGAAACTTAGTTCGAGACCGTGTCGTAACACATGTAATATCCGAGAAAGCGGGCCGACGGAATCAAATGCATTTACTGGCCCGGTAGTTGGAACAAATCGTGATTCACTGCCACCTACCGTGGGTGAGACCCGACACGACAGCGGACACCCAAAGGAACTAACAACCAATTCTCAGAAAACTCTGACTCAGCAATGATAGTGATATCGGAAAAAATAAGATAAGAGACGTTCTATATAATATTGGCGTGCAAAAAGTAATTGCATTATTGCCAAAACGATTGATACTGATATAATAGTTTTATGCAATTATTTTCTAACAATAAAAGCTATAATCTAATCACCAGTTTCATTTGAAAGTAGGTATAAAGAATTGAAGTGAAATGTAGCAAAATTAACTGTTTACTTCTCAGTAACTGGATCAAAACTTTAAGCAGCGCTGATCAATGGTTCCTGTTATTAGCCAGTCGATGTTATCGAAAATACTACATTATTATGAGAATCTTGAGGCAATAAAGGGCAAATACGTTTCTTCCGTCTTTTAATTTTTTACTCTATATTTAAATATCTGGCCTCTCTCCTTTAGGTAAAGTCGTCATCATGCCGCGGCCGTCTCTTTCTGAGTCTACGGTTATTATGGTGTAAACCCCTGTAGGTGGCATCTTTTTGGGTTTTTACGCAATTTGCGTATGGGAACGAAGTGTGCAGTTGCTTATGCGGCCTGTAATTTTGTCTCGGAGTACACCATTCTACATCGTTTAAAATAAACAAACTCTATTAACAACAATACGAGTACATGTTACGCTCCAGGGGAGCTCAGACTTGCCGGAAGTGGAACGTCGCGTGCGCATCGCCCACGCCTTTTGTCGTTTGTCCATATTAATTTGTGCATGTAAATAGAGGAAAGTACATTGATATTGGAATATTGTCTCTGGCAGACATTGGAGGTGCAGATGAATGTGGAAGAAGAAGAATAATTTCTTTGAAAATTGGTTAATGAGCGGTGTCATACTGTCGCGTTACGTTCACCTCTGGGAGGAGTTATGTCTATGGCTGGATATGATTATGGAGTTGACTCTTAGCCGTAAGCGGCACTTATTTTCTACTTCTTATCTCTCATTACGAAAATATGTCATGTATCCAAGGAATGTCAAGTTAACCATAGTGTAATGGTGAGATAGTGGCACTTTTACGATGCTCTAAATTGCTTTAGTACGTGACATTGTAATAACTCATGCGGCTTATAAGTACGAAGTACTTTCTCTTTCGAGTGCAGCTGATAGATTTCTGAAATGGTTTGTCTTGAATTTGATATATTTGATAAATTAAAGTAATTAACTATGAAAGTTGAGATATAATGAGCTATTAACACCTTTGCTGTATTCCCAACATATTATGTATTGATGTACTTACACAGCTATATCAAAATACCTACTTAAAGTGCAATATGAATAAAACCGAAAGATATTTAGAATTCAACGGAAAAGATTCATTAAAACAACTTTACCTGAATTATAATTAGGCATATAGAAATATTAAAGGAGGTAGTCGATAGACGCGTGATTAAAAGTTTTTTTTTGTATGGGGTTATTCTCATTCAGTTGAGGCCAGTAAACCAGTAAATCGTAAGGTCGGCTGACAAGTAGGAGACTTTCGCTACAAAAACAAGCTGATTGTATAGTGTCGCACATTTAGGTGAGTGTGTTAGATATATCTATGGCAATTGTACGTAATGTACTGTCATGACAATTTGGTACCGTTACCTTGGCGATATTAGTTATAATATACTGTCGTTCCACTTAGCAATTCCTTTATGTCGCCGCGTCTGTGCAAGCGGGCTTTGAATGTCCGTGTCAATCGCTTGTTTCAATTAAGAACGTATTACACTTCTGAGTCAGAATTTAATTTTCGTATTTATCACCAAACATTTGTAATGCTGATTATCGTAATGTATGTTTTGTTTTCTTAAGAAATGCGACGTGTATCTACATTTCTGAACAAGAACAATGTCTATATTGTCTCTGATAACATATTGTGCACCGGCTAGTGGAGTACCAATGACGTTTACCAAATACAGCACAATATAGTTTGCTAAATGGAAATTATATAACCTAAACGCAGCGACTCGCGATTATATGAAATTGAAATGAGCCGATAAAACTGTTCTTATAGCGAAAGAATTACATTGTTAACGTTATTTGCATTATGTTGATCAATTAAACGCAGGAAACTGTAAAGATTGAGCGGCTAAACAGGAAGAGCAGGGGGTACTTGTTTGTTCTGACCCAATATTTCCTGCAATTACCCGCCGTTTCCCGTAAACTCGTCGTGCCACTTTCTACTTCGTGTTTCTGGAAATGTTTTTAAGTTGTCGACTTATATTTACGTGTTTATTTTTAGTTCACTTGAGCAAAACAAGTTGTATCAAGATACTGAGCATGAAAGGTTGTAACTTTATTCTTTAGTTATATTTTTTGTAAAAAGGAGATTAACTGGTTTCAAAACTTGCTGCCAGCTACTTCTGAACAGACGGTTATTACTTCCGATTAATCTTTCCAAATAAAACAAGAACTTACAAAAACATTTCAGATTAATAAAACAAACGTAATCTAAAAATGAAAGCTCTCTCTTTAACAAAAGATTGAAAGTAGTGTTATTAAGCTGTGTAGGTATCTTGTATTTGCAATATAAATGTACATATTTCGTTCAGGAATTTAATAAATTAAAAAGTATTCGATTAGCTAGTTAATTAATTTAAAAAAAATATTTTTTATTAAACCCATCGTCGTCATGAACACACAAGTCTAGACTGTAAATATGATCTATATATCACGCTAAACATAAATGTCTTAGCGTAAATGATATAGCGGATTCTGTCACTCATAAAATTGGGCACGAAACTGACATATTACCTAATGCTATAATATGAGAACACAGCAAAAATATAGTTAAATTTTCAGCATATTTGCACGAAAATGAATAGTGATCGTTTCGGTATAAAGCATATTTAAGCTAGAAAATATATTTTAAAGCGAACGCTTGAAGCTCATGTACAGAATTCACGATGTCGAATTTGCATAGATTAGTATGTTAGTGTTGGAGAAAGGAGGAAGGTACTTATTGAATATCATATGTTTATGGGACGATCCATGGTGAAATAATGCAAGGGTTACTGGGCTATAAGATGGCCGCCTGACTCTGTCCGCGTGAGTGGGTGAACGTCCGCTATGTTTGGCTAGCGGGATTGCCACGTTAAGCTATCACGAGCGTTCTCCCACGCCACCTCGCTAATTGCTAGTCTTGTTTGTCCATACAAACCTGCTCAAATGTTCACGAACTTCTTCGATGCTTGCTCATTTGCTTATACAGCCTATTTATTATTTATCCGCTATCGTCTGACTCATTAATTCTGTCCACGGAAATACAATAGCAATGACAAGGTTTGCCCTATTGACTGTTGTTGACTGGTGAACAACAGTACCATTATAGTGCATTTAAATGAAATGTGCTGCGTTGTTTAAAAGATAAGTCTGAGTTAAGGTGCTGTATATAATAGAGGATCATGCACGGGCGTTATATTGAATCCCAAGCGTAACGAAGGATTCCAGTGTTAACTCCTACTTGCCGAAATTTCAAAGAAGCGAAGTGTCGGTGGCTAATTTTTACACCTACTAGGTACGTCGAAAAGAAAGCAAGCCACAAGGAGTGTTGGTTGGCTCTAAATCTCATTATAGCCCAGTGGCCGTAATTGTACTAAATGTCATTGTAACTCTCAATAAATACATAATAACGACTTACTTTAGATTACGTTTGCATGACATATAATTAACGTTCTCATGCAGCTAGTGCGAAAAAACCTTCACCTAGTAAAGTGTAAAGTTAACCCACATTTTATTGTATTTATGAAACTTTTTGGCTATCGGAATCCGTATTGTAAATTTGTAACTTAATAAAAACCTGTTCTAAAGGGCTTTTCAACAAGAACTTTGTTATACAAATCAAAATAAAACTTTATTGTATAAAAGTAAGGTTTGGAAATTATGAGTAAAAAAATATATTTGTTAAACGTCCACTACGACCATAGAGTTATAGATGTCGATTCTTTCATCAACGTTTTTAATCACATTTGACAAAATTGAATTTTGATTTGTAAGCCTGCAATCGATTCGATTGGCTCCGTATAAACTCTTTCTTTAACACAACCTCATAAAAATAATCCAGCGGTGTTAAATCACATGGTCGAGCCGGCTACTTAACGGTAGAATTTCGTGAATTTATAGGGATCGGGAAATTTTGTTTGCAATAAATTCATTGTTTCGGTGGCTGTGTGACTTGTGGCACCGTCTTGTACAAACCAGATGCTAATGATACCCACATCGTCAATAATAGACCAAAATATTAAGTTGTTACATACATCTTTCGATAGCGTAATCCATTGACCGTAACCACATTCCCAGTCGAATTTTCATAATGAATTTTTATTATTTTAATACGATTTTCGAGTGAGATTGAATTTATTATAACAATTGCCCAAGTTTCTATTGTAGATATATCAAAAAACGAAATGTTAAAACTATCATGTAGCTCCAGTATGACCATATTAAAAAACAAGGTTCTTGTGAAAACCCTTGTATAATATTTAGTTTTCAAACAGATTGCCGCGTGTATTAAACCGCCGGCGCATAGTGTTCTGTGTCGTTTCTAGGGCTCGCTGCAATCTCTTCATGTTGGTCGTGCGCTATTGTGACCTGCGGGTCGACATTAATCTCTACCTACACAGCTTTCGCGTACCGTAAACCTAATATATGAGCCCAATCAATGCCTCTCTCCCCATTCGTACACTGCATTAATAATGGGGCTGTATCGTGGAGAATGTTTCCGTATTTGCTATAATAATAACTTTATGTAAGCAACTTCGCCAGTAATTCGCTAATATAAATCAAGTAAAACGAGGGAACGGTTCTTTTTCAAAGGGTCAGAAAGATGTCGGTTTGTCTTTCCAACAAACTGTATAAGGAAGGTGTGCTGTAACATTAACCCCTTTGCAAGCCACGGCTCCGGTTCGTGATCTCAACATTGTTGCTCGTGTAGTGCTATCTCGTGAGCGGCGATACAATAGAAAATAAAGACCTGCCGATTCAGTTCGATAACATAAAATCATTTAGAAACATCGTTACTTTATACTATCACTCATGAATCTTATTACGTATTATTGATAACAAGCGGCAAGCAGATAATGGTATTATGCCTACATTTTCAGTAACTTACACGATAAAAATGGAAATTTAGCAATGCACTTCTATTGTCATCATTCGTCTTGAAAATACCACAATTTAGTGCGTAGTTCATATTATCTAGAAGATTAGATGCAGAAACGGAAATGATTCGCCCAAACATAGCAGCCTTAATATGTTTGATAGTCTAATGCACTTAACTCAATCTCAATAGTGCTCGCTAGCTATCAGATGCCTATACCACTGGTTCTGAATCTCTCCTAACAAATGGTGTATAGTAATAATTCCATTCCAATCGTAGAAAGCGTGTCATGGAGCTTCACCGGCTGTGTTGTGGATAGATAAAAAAGTGCATAATTTACGTTAACACAATAGCAATACAGACGCCTCTTGAAGGCCTTCTGTCGAGCTGTGGCGTCCTTGTTGCGTTCAACAAGTCGGTCACACGTAGCGCCATAATACGCAGGAACAATTTTTGCGAAATGCAATGGTAATTATTGATTAGGAACTCTTCCATATTAGAAATGATGCAGTAAGTAAGTGACGAATTTATCGAAAATATTGCCATGTGTACCGATATTTAAGATAAGTTATAATTAGTCAATAAGTCGTTGGTGTGTCAAGTAATAAATTGTCGGCAGAATCTAGATAAGCGATTGATCTGCCACAGTGAAAGCAGGCGTAGATACTAAAACGATAGATAGATGCGGAGTTTGAGTTGAACAAATAAATTCAACCACTAAAATCATTGAGTTAGTTCTATTGCTTAATGATATTGCATCTAATGAGACAAAATAATCTACTTTCTCCCCTAATGTTATCGCAACATCCCAATGCAACTAAGAAATAAACTTTACATTCAAAATAAATTTGCAAATATTATGTTTACTGTCGAAAAAGTCAAACACGCATTGCATACATGAATATGAATATTTATCACGAATAATATTGATTGACAAACGTAACCTTTGCCGAAATTAAAATTTCATGAAAATGCACTCGTTTTACACGATATGTCAAAGAACTTGAGTCATGACCTGTTTGGTAACGATAATAAAAACAAGATGAACACAATGAGAATATAAATGATTCGGTTTTTATTACAAAGATTAAGCTATAATTTTTAGATAAAAACTAAATCTGATGCGGACGGAGTGCGCGGCTCATAATATTATACAACGAAGTGAAACAAGGATTTTTTTATGTCCATGGCCCGAAAAGAACCGGCCGAATGCAAGCTAAACTTGCTTTGATGAATGTGTTCTGAATAACGAACTAAGTCAAACCACATGACCATACTAACTTTGGTAGTCAAGTACACATGGGATACGTAGACACATAAAATTAATTGCCCTTGGTTAAATTTATTTGATATCTATCTAGAATCTATGATCTGACCTACTTACTATGTTGCTACTTTAATGATGTCTTTTTTACCAAAATTTCAAAACATTTATGAAATAAAATAATGTAGCCAAGCAACTCTGAAACAAGCTTAACTTAAATCCTACTCACGATCTTCACATTATTAGCAAACATCACATTATAATGTCCAAAAACAAAAGGTACACAATCGTATTGTTTTGTTTACACCATAGTAAACTAACTGCGATGTTGTAATGTAAGCGGATCTTTCTCGAGAAGTATAAAACTGTATTCGGCACGCTGGCCTCCATTTAATATTTAACTTACCTGCCACGGTTATCCTGTTGACAGCGAGATTGCACTACCTTCTATTTGTAAACAACCCAGTGACTCTGAAGTTAGGTTAACGTGCGCATGAGTTGGCGCTTGGAACAAAACTGACCGCGAGAGCGAAGCGAGCGCCTGGCTCGGCCGCTGTGCGAATCCAGTTCACTTGATACTCAACTGGCTACGCAAGCGTGAGGTACAATTGGTTGTATGCCACAGGCAATGACTATGGGCACCCACACACACCACTATCGATTTGTAGTCAATAACATCCCTGTCTGGACAGAATTATTGAACAGCATGTAGGACAGCCACTAAAAATAAATTGTGTTGGTACTAAACCAGTCAAGTAGAAAAATTTTCAAGATGGATTTAAGAATAACGTGACGAACGTTGTCTGTGAAAGCGAGCGTTACGTAAAAAACGTTGACGCAAAAGTATATTTTAGTGAAATTTATCTATTGATGACTACTTACATTGAATTAACCTATTAATCAACTAGTCTTTATTGTAAAAAAATTGCAGCAAAAACTAATAATTTTATAAGGTACTAGCTTCCGCCCGCGACTTCGTCCGCGTGGAAAAAAAATCCCCCGATTTTGAAACATTCTTCATTAGTGCTCCGCTTCTATTGGTCTTAGTGTGATGATATATATCATATAGCCTTCCTCGATAAATGGGCTATCTGACACTGAAAGAATTTTTCAAATCAGAACCGTAGTTCCTGAGATTAGCGCGTTCAAGCAAACAAACAAACAAACTCTTCAGCTTTATAATATTAGTATAGATTAAATAAAAATTAAAAAGTATATCTACGAAGCTAAAATAACGCTTTGATTCTTCGTCCTACACTCATACATATAATTGTAGGTAAGACCTTTAGTTTTATTTTTTGATCGCCGCTTTTGTTTGATCACCAGCAGCGTCATGCCGAGGCATAACTAAAAGACTCATGTTCTTGTGTTAATCAAGCACAATGGTTATGAACAAATCGTCTTGCCAGCCCGCACCGTTAGTTCCCACGCGGACATCATCCAAAACTGGACAAACCGGAAATAACCAAGCCAACCACCTGCGATTCCCATGTCTCTTTGAACACTATTCATTTTTTACCACTTCAATCACGCCGCTCGATAAAACTTAATTCTAGTTACCATTAAAATATATATGCGCCATTGTTGTTATAATTCAAATAAGTCGTAACTATGCAACCTAGTAATTTTATTTCATATTAAATTTAGTCGTATAATTTTGGATCTTGAATTATTTACACGCTTAGATGCTGTATCATTGAAACACGCATAAAATTATTTTACTGGTTCTATTTTAACGCAGTAGGTAAGTGCAGAGTACAAAATGTGCTTTGAACACTTATGAGTACCTTTTTACCCGACTGCAAAGGAAGGGTTATTACTTATTTAAAAATTCATGTAAATACATATAACGTATAGAGAAAAAGAAGTAAAACAACGAACAAATGTAATGCTTAATCCAAAAGATATCTCTTTGAGCGTATCTGCGATAGGACAGTCGAAAAAAGAGATAGACAGCTGCAGACACCACCTTTGAAAGAAAGGAAAACAAAATGAATTTTACGCGATTTTCCACACAACTTAGCAGGACATCATATTTGGAATTGGTACTCAAATTTCAGCAATTAATATCTAGGTCATGTCTGTATTTGCCATACAAATAAAGGTACATAAACCACGAGGCCAATGAAAATTCTATACAGAACACCTAATTTGGGATATTAAACTTTACTTTTCTTTCCGTTACCTTTGGTTGGTATTGTAATCCAAAAAATATCATTAATATGATATACAAAATTAAACATCTTTGTTATTGCTCGCTTCATTAATTACGCATTTGTTATGTAAAATCTATTAGCGGTTGAAAAGAAATGAAAGGCAAAAGTATTTAACAATAAAAAAATGCTGAAATATAACATAATCGTGGTCGCATGTCGCCTTAACAATAGGTGCCTCGTTACGCATCGCTTTTTATTTTTGTTGAGGAAGCTTTGTGATTTCAGACAGAAAAATTGTTTGTGATTGCAGTGCCCCAGACATTTGTGCAGTGTGTGTCTTAATGAAAATCCGGAAAAATCGTTCTAAACTAGTTATTGAGCTTAAACAGATGGATAAAAAGATCGAAATTGTTCAGGGTTGTGCTCAATGAATGCATTTCCAAATTTGAATAGTTACGTGTTCGAATTTCTAATTCTGACTTCTTACGACCACTGTGGGAAACAACTTATTTATTTGCAAACACAATAGCGGTTTTCATGAAAGAATTTCTGTGGAGCTGTCAGGAGTCTTGAGTTTTCATACAATACACGTACGACAAAACTGTCATTTTAGCAATTGTTGTTATTTTGTGTACAGACTTTGTCTACGTAGAATCTTATGGTCATTAGACACTTCTGACTACACACGAGTCTTACATACACTTATCATATTTCACGCAATGAAAGTCTGTAATTCAATCAGACGAGGTGTTTACACCGATTAGTGAAGCATGCTCGGTGGTTGGTAAAAGTGAAATTAATGGCGGCTTTGTTCGATACGGTTACAGTATTAAAGCGGGTTTCACTAACAGGGCGTGGCTTTGTCTCCAGAAGCTTTCACGGTTCACAACATATACAAAGCTTACCTGTAGTTGTATATTGACTTAAGCGTATTAGGTACACAAGAGTCAAACCTTATTCCCGTTATATAAATAGAGAATCGAACGAAATAAACCAGTCGCCTCATATGATGGAATCGAAATCAATAAGTGGGAAATGTTTCTATATATGTGAAGACATTCTTATGTATTAACGTGATGGTAAATCTATAGTATCTTTAGATGCGCGTGGTTTATTTTGTACTTAATGTTGACGTTTAGAAAGTCCAAATGAGCTTTAGGTATTTGAAATAAGTATATTTTAAATAAATAACACCATTAGTTAGATAGGTACACAAATCGACTAAATAACTCTACGTTTATATTATTGCTATCTACACTATGGTGGATTATTTTTCAACATTAGTTAAAAACAATGTTTATATTTAACAAACGGAATTGGGAGACAATAAATAACATTATAATTACTAAATCTCTCTATAATTACAATCTCACTGTCTTCTATATATCTAACAATTAACTTCCTACAATAGACGGTCTTTTGAGATGATAAAATGAAATTACGATGCTACATTATAGCGCACTTTCTTGGGAATCCAATTACCATTAGCTATTTCAATATTATTATAATATTGTAGGTACAAAAACGAACACAGCTATTCATCGCGGTCCTGATTATAGTCCATTCATCAACAATATTATTGGCTTTCTTAACTATAAAAGATGATATACAAGCGCCTAAGCTGTCTTAAAATTTCACTTAACCTTTCCAGAAAGCTTAAATGATGTAATTTTTACACTGGTTCAACGCTTTATGGTCTATTCTAGTTGAAAATGATTAAACCATAATAAAGATTTTATTATTAATTTCAGTACATACATACTCTTTACAGGCATTCCCAAAGTGATAGTGTAGAAAAAAAAAACAAAAAAACAAAATGCTTAAAACACAAATAAAAATAAAAAATAGATGAAATTGAAATAGTTGAGTAGTAACAAAACATAATCCTTTCTTTTTTATCCGTAGGCGACTTTCATGATTAGTCTGCTAAATGAAGTAAGTATGGAAATATAGTTCACCTCAGATTTGTTAATTAGTAAGTTATTAAGAAAACTGCAAATGACTTTAAAGCATCGTTTTCCGTATATTCGGGAATATAAGTTAGCGCAGTTATCTATCAGTGGAATAATTCCGCAATTCAATCAGGTCAATACCTATAGGATGTTCTAATTTAAGTTTAATAATAATGACTGACTGTACTTAATGACTTTCCGACCGAATTTAGATCACGGTAGCTATCACGAATCTATCTGTGATCTGAAATCTAATTGTGTGGGCAAAGAGGCACTCTCTATTCTTTTACCCTCATAGTCATCTGAGCAATGATCAAAGATAAAATGTTCGGGAAGTAGAGATTTTTGACATACGAGTATTTCGGCGAAAATAATCGAAATGTGAACGCTCCTGAAAAAATCGAGCCTTTGCACTTTGGTTTACAAAAATATTCTCACATAGACGAAAAGCCCCTTTACCTACATGAGAATATAATCAAAATATATTTTTTTTATTATTCATACTGAGATTTTTATTTTAATTTATCAATATACAACGTGCCCCCCCGAACCCCATATCTATCCAAAAGGGCTGAAGACAACATCTGGTATGGAGTCTCTATGCACAGTTTCAGCACAAAATAACTGACTCAAAGAATTGATACCAAATGATTGGTTTCATATATTTCTTGAATACCAATCATAACAAACGTGTCACAGCACTACGAGGGTCAATAAATTTCCACGTCACTTGCCAATAACACGATAATTCTCTTCGTTCTTCTTAATTTGAAAAATTCGGTCTCTGGTAACAGTGTATTGGAATTTGTAATAAGTCCTACACACGTAGACTTAGGATTACAAAACCCTTGCCATATCGTTTGTTATCATCCAAAGAAGCCATGTAGTTGGCATATATTATGTACCCTTTAAATTACACGTTGTATAAATTAAAATACTTAAACTAGAATAAATCATCAAAGTTCATCCTCAATACTGTCGACTGGTAACGTACCCAAGAGACTGGTGGCATTGCCACATTAAATGGCAATGCTCAATATATTAAATTGAGTTATTGTCATCGAAACCGACCAGATCATAAAATTATATTAGGTAAATAAGATGGGTCAGGACTTGCTTTAAATAAATCACAAAACAGTTATACCTAGTTACCTCTTCATAATACTAGTCCCTATCTATCTACCTACTGAGTAATATGAGTAGCAAATACGTGCAACTATACGATTTAATTGCCAATTACTATTCATGTTAGTAGATAAAGAGTTTACCAACATACATATAGCTGTTAGAGTTCCATCTGGCACACATCCAACGGTAACACCAAGCCTCATTCGTTGCCGCTCGTACAATACGTTATCTAATGGCTAAATTTAATTTTGCTGAAATCATACAGTATCTAACAGATATTGAGATTTGGAACATAGATAAGAGTGGAATATTCATTCGTAATTACGACTGACAATGACTGCGCATCGTTATTCGATGAGACGATACCGTGTTCTCTTCAGAATTCTTAAGCTAACGGTGCTCGAAACTTATAATAATACGTTAATAATCTTCTATTGTCACGGAAACGGTTAAAAGCGTAGCTGGTTTTGGTTGAGGTTATAATTATATCACAAGATGTTATATATCATACAGCCGATATATGAGAACTCTAAACTTATTTTAGGAGCAATTAGATACGTGAGTGAGCCCGTGTACTTACTTAATAACTCCAAAAGAGCCGTAAACGTCACGTCCTAAAAACTTTTAACTCGTAATGTGTGTAGCCTCCATTGTAACGGACATACACTTGCTCCGTGTGTGTTATGTATGATTACGAATTAAGATTGTCGGTGAATGAGCAATTACAATAAAACTATGGGAAAGGTCAACGCGAACTACAAAAAAAATATTTAAAAAACTGTTCATGCGCGCGGTCACGACATCTGAAACAAGCGCTAGTGATTATACATATACCTACATCTATACTATGTGAAACCAGGCAAGGTTTAACAAGGCAGTTTATATCGAATTCTGAATCGTATATGGCTAAAACTGCCTAAAACCTAAGCGTCAAAGCTCACTTGATCAAGTCTGTAGTCTCAATAGCTGTATCGAATACCCATTGTGACAGCTAACGATGTATTTTAATGATAGCCTACAATACTATTGCCTTTTAAAACCTTCTGCTAGCGATTGTTTTTCGATTTCCAATTTGTCTATGAAATATTTGTTCAAACCAAGTACATAACGGCAAATATTTAGCTATGTGAAATGGGATTGTGAGTCACCGATAATAAAATATAGATAGTAGTGGTTTGGGTGCTTGCTGTATCGGGCGGCGTGCGTCGTACATCGCATCGGATCGGCGCGAGTCGGACGACACCGGCCGATGTTATCTCATTATTTATAGAAGACGAAAGAGACGCACCATGTCGCGCCTGCTTCTAGATACAGCCACTAGATAGAAGCTAGATTTGTAAAGAACAAACCAAACACTTGTATATTCACCATCACCAAGTGCTTTGCCAAACTATAACTTTAACTATCCTTATATTTATAAGAATTCGGAATCATCGTATAGTAAGAGCATTCAACATATAGGTAGATAACCACTCAGGTTCATTTTATATTATATTGATATGATTGTGTTATAAGTTTTCAAATATCGCTTTTCGTTATTTGACAAAACTACAAGATTTTATACCATAACAAATTATGACATTATATGTGAAACCACACTATGCAGAGTGAAACTAAATGATTATCTTCAAACAAAATTACTTAACTGAAACCAAACAAAGATTTATTCCGTTCCGAATAATACAAAGTTATGCTTAATAAACGCTAAATTGGTTGACAAATCCAAAACACAGCACAATTGATGGAAAGTTAATGCCACGACGAGGCACACAATATAAACACAATGGGGGAAAAATTGTTGCATGACTTGAAAGTTACCTACCTACGTTATTGCAAGCGTTAGACGAAGTGATAAAATCTTACCATTTTTGTTTCATGCTATCTGACACATCACACTTGTAGGACCAGGTATGTATTTTAATTTTAACATCCAAGACTTGTTAAGATTATTTTTTATTATGACAGCGTGCGGTGTTTCTGACCCTGTAACAGTCCAAACATAACAGTTAAAGGGTTAGTAAATAATGTTAATTAAGGCTTGGCAAATAATTTCACCTTTACATATCTAGGTAATGTTTTGTAGCTAGCTAGCAATTTGTAGTATTTGCTCATTTCTCTAGCATCTTATAAAGTTTTTGATAGAACAACTACTTACTCAATATAGATGTTATGATGTTACCTTACACTTTGTACGAGTATACAAATTACGTGTTTTGTGAACCTACTTCGTAGCATAATCGCATCGGACTGAATTTTTAATCTATTAAGTAGGATATATCCTATTGAATCCTATAGTGTACCTGTCTTCAGCTAGATTTATGCTAGATGCTTAACAGTCACTCGAACATTTTACATGACAAAGAACACAAGCGGGTCGCTGTGTGGCAAAACTCAGGGTGTTAGGGACGACTCGCGAGGTAGATGAGTTTCGGCGGGAGAACGATCTGGTCCTGAGTGAGTGTGATGTTTCAGTGCGGCTATCTCGAGGGGCTGCGCTCATCACTCGGTGGCTGGACGCAGAAAGTAAAATCATGGTACTGGGGACGACCTCTAGTAAGTGGCCCGGCCTCGCGCCGCCGGAATGACCAGCGAACTGTCCTAGCACATTAACGATTCTTACATTTGCACGAAATAAAAAAAATGTCTTGATTTTTTTATTGGAAGTTCTTGCTTCGAATTCAAAACGATTGCTTGGTGTTAGTAAATTATTCAATTATTGTATGTTTTCACTTCTCTTATCTTTGCACTTCATTTCGGTGTTAATTTTGTAAGTAAAACATTTATTTGACCCATGGATTTATTTGGAAGTAGTGATGCACATCTCAGTGATTTAATTTATCATTCCGGTTATCTCATTAGCCTGTAGAGGTACTTTGTCTTGAATGGATCGAGCTAACGTGCTGCATGAAAATTTAGTATAAACTGATGATCATGTCACAAATCCTTACTGTAATAAACTTCAGTACCTGAATAGTGTATTTTGAAATAACTTTCTAATTCATTTTTTTTTGTATTGAAATCAAGTTTCATTCATTTACAATTAGAGCATGGTGGCGTAAAAGCATAACAGCACAAAAACGCGTTAAAAATCTTTTGTTTGGTTTCTAGATTTTCTTCATTTATATGTTGCATTTCCGTTGTTTTCTTACTGATTTCGTGTCTGCTATATTTCTTGCTGTAACTAAATTCGCCTACTCAGGTAGGTAAACGGGATAAGAACTCTCTCCATATTACATAGTAACACTTGTAAAATATACCCACTTTGAACCACGCCACCGAGTGATCGAAACGCATGAATCCAAGCCTCTAGCACACATCTCACTTACAGCTTCTCAATACATTCGACGTATAATACTCACTGTACATGATGTAACTGAGAGGCACAAGGTCGTAAATCAAGTGTCTGTACCTGTTCCGCTAGCCAGCAGTCTGAAGCACGTCGCCGTCGCTCGCTGAGTTACTGCCCTCTGCCGCCCAGATACACGACTCCTCAATATTCTTAGCGCACTACTTGTACTTAGAGGCTGAATTGAATTTACTATTTATTAGCATAGTAGAGTACAACTTTAGTGTGGATGTGTAAACTTAGTTACTAGGACTTAGGAATTGGATTATTGGAGGCATAACAGTAATTTGTATTCGTATGTTGAAATTTTACACACAACAATCGAAAGTGACTTGTTGTTTAGTTAGCATTCAAGAGAAAGCAAATATGGAACAGTGGTAATTCTTTATAGGAGCTAGCACACAATATGTCACGAAGTTTTGACATGAAAGAGGATAGTGGCGCGTTGTTGGAGGAGCGGGGAGGTATCCGGCGGCACCAGTCCATGCAGCGCCTACAGCACGGCGACGCGGACGACGGGCGCGCCGCGCGGGTGGTGCCCGACCACCACGGCAACCTGCACATCACCGTCAAGAAAACCAAGCCCATCCTCGGCATCGCCATCGAGGGTGGCGCCAACACCAAGCACCCGCTACCCAGGATTATTAATATTCATGTAAGTTGAACCCCACCCATTACACTTACCGTGAACCCACTCCCAGACACAAGCATATTTAGTTTAGTTAGTTTAGAGGTTAACAAGATTGCTAGTTATGTGAACTCTACCTACATTGCTACTTTTTAGGGCTCCGTAGCCGAATGGCAAAAAAACGGAACCCTTATAGTTTCGTCATGTCTGTCTGTCTGTCCGTCCGTATGTCACAGCCATTTTATTCCGAAACTATTGAGACTACACATGTGAATTGGTATTCTGTGAACCGCTTTCCGACTTTTAGACAAAAAAAAAAAATATAAAGAGGGCTCCCCATACATAGAACTGAAACTAATAATATTTTTTTCATCAAACCTATACGTGTTTGGTATCTATAGACAGTTCTTTAAAAATGACAAGTTTCAAAAGCCACTTTTTCTTAAAGTCATTCTTTTAAAAGATATATGTTTACAAAGTGGTAAAATGTGTCCGCCCCCTCTAACTTTCATAATAATAGAGTTAAAAATCTAAGACAAATATATGCTTAATAAAAACTTCTAAGAAAAATTGATATGAACGAGATCGGGTCAGCAGTTTTTGAGATATAGCAAATTTACTAAAACCGCAAATATAACTTTGTATTTCATACAAACACTATGAAAAACAAAGTTATTCTGCGTAGTTACTACGGAACCCTTCATGGGCGAGTCTGCCTCGCACTTGGCCAAATTTTTTTTCTAAAACAGAAAAAAAAGTTCATTAACAGACGATGTCGTATCAAAGTGTAGCAGCAGTTCTTAAAATTGTTGGCACACGTGATATACGAACCCATTGTTAATATTCCGAATTATGTACAGCCATATTGCTCGAAAAGAGCTCGTGGCTAAATAATAACAGCCGCACGAGTCGATCTTCAACGTTAAGCAACGTTTTGCGAAGTCAGTCTGTGGTTCGGCAACCATCTTAGCATTTCGATGCCTTAGAGTGAAAACCTCGTAAGTGAAAAAGTAGTAACTTTTCAGGAGGAAGAAAAATCTGCGTGCTATAAAATTTTTGTACGGTTTCTTTTATGTTAGTTTTTATTAATTTATATGTAAATTTAACCCGTTTTTATATCCAGAACTGTTCGATATTATGTATAACTAGCTTCTGCCCGCGACTTCGTACGCGTGGGAAGGTTTTCCTGCGCAAATCCCGATCCTGTGGGAATATAGGGATAAAAAGTAGCTTATGTGTTATTCCAGAATGTCAACTATCTACTTACCAAATTTCATTCAGATCCGTTCAGTAGTTTTTGCGTGAAAGAGGAACAAACATCCATCCATCCTCACAAACTTTCGCATTTATAATATTAGTAAGATTATTATTATTATATGATAGTAGGAAGGATTAGTAGGATATGAAAAATATTATACATAATATCGAACAGTTCAGAAATGATCCATGGCTTGATTACGCTAAACTGACGACGCGATGCGAGTGTTTACGAGGTTCTCATTTTCATAGATAGCGTTTCGAATATCGAATGAACATATTAGTGAGATCAGGATGTGCGTTGCTAGGATTGCTTTCTGGAAACGCAATAAAAAAAATTGGACAAAAATGCACTCCCGAGGTTTTCACTCTAAGGCGACGATATCGAGATTCCTTCGAGCCTCGAAAACCCCGCTAAGCTATCGGTCACGACGGTCATTTGTACATCTTTTACAGTCGTTTCGGGTAGTGAGATACCAGAAAATTTAACTCTGATCTTACCAAGGGCTATCGTGCAGCTACCTAGCTAATAGGTTGTGGGGGTCAGACAAACAGTCGCTCTATGACAAGCTCTAACACTCAGCGGTATCCGGTTTGACAGACAACACCAAAATATGTAGTTGGGAAAAGGTGAAGCAGGATGAAGATGTATATAAGTAGTCATATTAAGTAGCTAAAGGTTGCGCGATGTACAGGAGCTGTCAAGATCACTCTTTTCAGGACGTACTGTCAGTGCTTTTACACGTGCAGCCCGTGGATTAGGCATACGCAAAGGGCCTACCAGCACCCTTCGAATCCAGTACAACAATGCTTTCAGTATGTTGTTGGGCCTCCCACGATTCTACAGCGTGTCAAATATGTTTGCTGAAGCGGCGGTAGATAGTTTTGGCGCTATCATGAGACGGCGATCTGTGTAGGCTTCGTGGGAGTACCAATAGCATTCTGAAAGTAATTGCGGATTAGCAGGATTGTGTTTTCCTGCGGCATTGGACTCGCATGTATGGCGGTGAAGCTGATGCTGCGAGAAAATACACGAATTCGTGTTTAGTTTTTGGTTTTTTTACTAACATAGAATGTAAGGTGTGTTACTAAAAAACGAATTATGGATTTTTCCGACATAAATAAATGAATAACGATAATAATTGCATTATCTGCTGGTTTTCCTAACAACCTAGCACCTTTGTGTAACTCGCTAAAATTCGGTTCCAGGAGCACGGGGCTGCTTATGAAGCTGGTGGTTTGGAGGTGGGCCAGTTGATCCTCGCGGTGGACGGACACCGCGTGGAGGGGCTACAGCACCAAGATGTGGCGCGGTTGATCGCCGAGTCCTTCGCGCAGAGGGACAAACCGGTCAGCATCTCACTGCCGTTACCATTACACAATTATACAACAATGACAAATGAATGTTACTCATAATCTTAAGTTCGTTTTCGAGAGACCGCGGTCTGGGACCCCACCCATAACTAAAATCGAAAATTACAAAGTAAATTTTAGAAATAATGTAGGTAACAACACAATGTTTGATTGATTATGGTTCCACATTCATATTTCTCGTGTTTTTCTCGTTTTCTCGCGAGATTCTCGCGTGAATGTGGAGCGCGCAACACATTCGCCTGCATTCAGTTGACAGCTAGCGCCTGACCCAACAGGACGTGTTGTCAAAATGGAGTGGAGTTAAGCGCAGATTATAGAATTCCTTGAACTATTCCAAAAAGAAGAGCTCATTTGGTACCCAAAACATCAGAACCATAAAAATAGGCAAAAGATAAACGATGCTTGGAACCGTATGTCTACTATTATAGGGTTGCCAGTGAGCACATTAAAGATAATATATAGATAGCACATTAATTATATAAACTCATTAAATGTAGCGCGCACGCTGCGATTATTTTCACGTCCTCCATGTTCGTGTGCGAATTTCAAAATGATTCACTCCGCGAATGTGTGAACAGTAGTTCGCGACAGCATTCGTTTACGAATGTTCGTCGAGTGTCGAGGTGAACGAGGATCACGAATGTGTAAATAATGAGTGTTTCTCTGTAAACTGTATGCAACAAACAATTATAAGCAACGTACTCATATACGTCCGCAGGAGATCGAGTTCCTAGTTGTGGAAGCGAAGAAATCAAACTTGGAGCCAAAGCCAACCGCGCTGATTTTTTTGGAGGCCTAACATCTACTGTCCCTCCCCGCCAGCGACCCGCCGGCCGCGCAGGGCAGCGCGGCCCCGCGGGCCGACCTCACCGCGCTCACCACGGAATAGCCAACTCCAACCTGCGCTGTCACATGCTGTTCTGAGCACGTGACGTGACGTGACGTGCGTGACGTCACCCGCACGGGGCCAGCCACGCGAGCGCCGATGGAACCTCGACACCGACGCGGCCGTCCTCCAACGACGCTACGGGAGTGATGAAATTTTTTAAAAAGTTTTCTAGGAGAGTAGCTATTAATCCGGTTTTAACGGTAGGCGGCGACTGAATTTTATAAAAAACGAATCTCCTACTTTTACCGTTTACTATATAAGTTCATCTTAAAATCACAAAATTTTAAAATCACATTTAAAAAAATTTTAGAGAGATTGTTCAATTCCGCGACTAATTTAATAGAACTAGCGTTGTAAAAAGATTGACGATAACATAGATCTTTCGAATTTCATTTTAAATCGTGCTAAAAAATCAATGGATCGGCAACGGTGCTACGAAAAGATATCATGTTCGTTCAGTAAAGTATCGTCCTCGAGTTCAGAGTCATGTTCCCATCAGTAGTAGTCACTAGTGTTCGTGTAGAGTGCTTCCGGTCGGCACATCGCAAGTATCGCAGTACGACAGTACGACCAGTACGACAGTACGACAAGTACGACAGTACGACGAGTACGACAGTACGGTACGGCCCCAGCGCGGCCAGCCCGGCGCGCTCCTAAGCAAGCTCACTTTATGGTTTCGTCGGTTCCGTCATTGCTTGTACTATCATTACGTCAGCTTTAAACGATTCATACATTTTCTATTAGAAATGAGACCGACAATTTAGTTCTAATTAGAAACCATTCGTTTCAAATCAAAATTAAATACCATTTCGTACAAAGCCATGTTGAGAATACGTTCAGCTGTCTCTTGAGTGAAACGCATAAAGTTCGTCCTCGGTATCGCTTCGTTTAGTTTGCTTAGAGAGTGTCACATATAAGGTGCGTCAAACATGTCATTCCATCAGGTAGTTAAGCGGTGAGTTTACGAAATTATGGCGGAGAGGGATTTTAGCCCACTCTTTTATGGATATTTAGTAGAAATAAGTGAATGTGTGCAATATAATCAAATGTTAGATGTTAGAATCAATAAACAGTGTTCGGCGTCGATGTTATACTAGGTAAGCCCGCGGCGCTGCTCGTGTCGTGTGAGAAGAGAGCGAGCGACGCCGCGTGTCGCCGCTATGTTCCCGGCTCCGGGTATCGATGTGAGTGTTGCTAGAGCTTTTACTATAATGTACAGCTACAGCTGTAGACATTGTACACGTTCCCGCATGATAACTTGTATTGTATAAATGTAACATGCTATAACTGAACCTCATTAACCTTTATTATCTCAACAAGCGACCGTTGTAAATATATATATCTGTATCTACTCCTAAGCTGTAAATATCAAATTTGAATGTATTGTAATATAAATTATATTATGATAAATATTTATTGAAGTTAGTGCCAAAAGCATTTTACATTCCCCACTAGGCGTGTACAGTATATCGCAGAGACAGGCTCTGCCGACATCAATCTATTACTTATTACAGTTCGTTGATTGCTAATCTCACTCAATACGCTTCTAATATTAGGATTTGATCATGATTGACATAATTGTACTTTGATTGTATCATTACAGTACATTGCGTATTCAAGTAAATATCTATTCAAATTGTATACTTTCACGTTGAACACGATAAGGTGGCATGAGTAAATCAGTTCTATTGTGAATAGTTCAAATTGAGTCACATATACAACGTGTATTTAAAGGGTATATACATAGCAAGTGCACGGCTTCTTTGGATGATAATAAACGATATGGCAAGGGTTTTCTAATCCTATGTGTAAATGTGTGGAGCATATTAGAAATTTCAATACATTGATACCAGAGACCGAATTTTTCAAATTATGAAGAACGAAGAGAATTATCGTTTTATTGGCAAGTGACGTGGAAAGTGATGACCCTCGTAGTGCTGTGACACGTTTGTTATTACTGGTATTCAAGAAACATGAAACCGATAATTTGGGGTCAATTCTGTGAGTCACTTATTTTGAGCTGAAACTTTGCATAGAGACTCCATACCAGACGTTGTCTTCAGCCCTTTTGGATAGATATGGGGTTTCCGTTACACGTTGTATATAGACATCCGCCTTTCCTGATTACTGTTTTATCCACAAAAGTAATAATGAGCAGAAGTGCACTGAAACAAATATATTTTGTACGAGTAATTATAGTTAATTTTAAACTTATACCTAATTGTATTTATAGTACCAATAAGTTTTTATGATTACACTTAAGCGGTCATGTAAGTAGGCAGGCTCGTGTGACCGGCCAGCCTTCTATTTGAGTCAATTCATCATTTACGTACGTATTAAACACGTCAAACCAAAAGCAATGTAAGTAGAGAATAAGAGATTATTTTAACAACAAACTATTTTAGGTTACCTAATGTGTTTGTATGTAATGATTTCGCAGACCTGCAGATGTGTTCGTAGATTTGTTTACCAACAGCTTGCAGTTTTTATGTAGCCGCGTCTCCAGCCTTTGAATTCCGCAGTGCCTCTAATAGTTGGCAAACCATGTATCCTAAATATTCTAAGCCGTCCATTTATGTTGCATTTATTTCGTCTTCGGCTGCTGTGAGGTGAACGTGGATTTATGTCAGTATATTGGACCCTCGCTATCTCAATGTGTTGGTAAACATTTCACATGTGTCTAGATGATGTTCAAACTTCGCGCAGGTGTTTCGTTGAGAAGATCTATGTTGTAGTCTGTTGTTAAGTTTGTCGTTGATGACAAAAATATATTGTTATCTAGATAATTACATATTGTTTTATTTGGCTCCTAATAATTAAGTGACATATCAAACTGCCTCGTTAGTCTCGTTAGTCGTGGTTGGTTTTTCTATTAGAAATTTCTCAATAGTAGCCCGGAGTTTTGGATGCTAATCACCACTTAGATTTAGATTTAGACTTAGACTTAGATTGACTATATACAACGTGTAATTTAAAGGGTATATATATACCAAGTGCACGGCTTCTTTGGATGATAATAAACGATATGACAAGGGTTTGGTAATCCTATGTCTTCATGTGTGCAACTAATTAGAAATTTCAATACATTGATACCAGAGATTGAATTTTTCAAATTAAGAAGATTGAAGAGAATTATCGTGTTATAGGCAAGTGACGTGGAAAGATATTGACCCTCGTAGTGCTGTGACACGTTTGTTATGATTGATATTCAAGAAACGTATGAAACCGATAATTACGTATCAATTCTTTGAGTCACTTATTTTGTGCTGAAACTGGGCATAGAGACTCCATACCAGATGTCGTCTTCAGCCCTTTTGAATAGATATGGGGTTTCCGTTACACGTTGTATATATAAAATATATATTTTATTGTTTTTATTAATCTCTTTATTTTTAATAGGCTCGCGTTTGTTTGATCACCATCTCACCTGATGGTAAGTGACGATGTGGTCGATGATGAAGCACGCTTACCTAGAAGCAGAGAGTATTTAACCTAGAGAGCTTATATTATAGGCCGATTTCTTTGAAGAACACAACTCACAAATACGTATTGGGAGGCGAAGAAAAAATGCGCTACTGCAATTGGTCAGTTCAAGGTCAAGCTTCATAGATATGCTGAGTTAGGGATTGCTCTACTTGATTGAGGGAAAGTTATCGATATCGATAAAATGAATTTTAACATTATAAAAAATACTCAATAAAATCACATAATAATATTTAATCATTATCAGTCTCAATTACAAAAAGAAAAACAAGTATGCTGTTATTATTGATTTTTAAAATGAATTAATTTGGTAAATGTTTTTCGAATTAAAGTTTTAGGGTCCTGATTGTTTTTGGTAAAAAATGATAACCGAGCGTCTATATATTGCTAATTCAATCAAATGATTGGTAGTTTCTATTTCATATTGATGAAAATTAATATCCGGGAATAAATTATACCCAATCAGTGATTTTAAAACCGATCTCATAAAATAATTGGAATTATATTTTTGAGACAGCACTTTCGAACCACTCTCGTTGATCGCCCTTTTAATATAAATTTCACAACGACGACAAATTTCTATTACTGTGGTGGATCCGCACAATAACTTGTTTTTAGTGTCTTTTTGAAATTGTAAGGCGTTTTGATTTGTAACACCAATCAACGCTCCAATACAAGTTAGGCATTTTATTTGCTTTATATTATTTTTATATTTTATTTTTTTATATTTATTTTATATTCCATAATAAATATATTTTCATTAAAATCAGTTGTGTCAACAACTGTAGCTTCAGCAGGCACTCTGTAATAATTATTTTTTTGGTGGTGAGTCATTAGATGATTTATCTAATGACTCCTCCTTCCTTCCTACATACATTTAACCCGTGGATTCGACATCGAAACAAAGTAACCTGTTTTTTTTTCCTGGGTGGGAAAATCATCGAATGACTTCTCCCGCTCTAGGTACAGTGGAAGGGAGTGCCAGACTTCTACTGACTAAAAACCCACCCTGTTCCTTCAGCTGCCCTTAATTTTCGGGGCCGCGGTATCTCATTAGAATATTAAGTCTTTAAGTCAAGAGTGAATAGGTTACTTTTAGGTAAGCGTGCTCCATCTTCGACCACATCATCACTTACCATCAGGTGAGATGGTGGTCAAACGCGAACCTATTCAAAAAAAAAAAAAAAAAAAAAAAAAAAAAAAATATTACCGCAACCCCAGAACCAAAGTAACTTACGAGGGCGATATTGTAATGGAAAGGTCCAAGTTAATTAATATTAGACTCCGTCATACTATTTAAAGCCTAGAAAGATTGGATATAGGTATCTTACATTATTTTGACTTTTCTCAACATTATATCAATAAAAACCAAACTAGAAACCAATATTTAGTAACCTTATCCATCCACTTTTCTTTTAATCTGGAATCTTGGGAAATCTAAAATGAAAACGTTTTCATTTTAGATTTCCCAAGATTCTGATATTTTTTCTTCTGTCACACAGAAGAAAAAATATCAGAACTTTCTCCTTTTTTTAAAGTCGGTTAATGTAGATAGGTATTTTATGACAACTATCAGAATTGAAATAAAAATAATAATTTTAATTTTATAATTATCGATATCGTATTCAGCCGTCATAGGTTGAACACGATAATAATACAAAAGGAAAGACAGGGACAAAGAATTGGAATTTCTTCATGTAAGAAAGAGATATTTCCAAAAGACATCAACGCGCGACACAATTTTGTCCTTGACCACCCAATCCACCACTTTAAATAGACCTCTGCGGTAGCTTATAATCTGATTAAATGATAAATAAGTTTCATATTATTTCATTACTGATGAATGGTTATGTCATCCATTTGGTATCTAAATGTCTGGGAATGTTTTACACACCACTTCAACGCGCATGAAAGCATTATTATGCGTTATAAATTGGATAAAAAAAAAATTGTAATTGTTTAGCATGCACACAGGCCTAATACTTGGTCACAACTAAAATGGTTCGTGTATCGTAGCCAATATATAAGAGCAAAAACTCTCATAGTTTTCGTGCGTCGGGGCAACGTATGCGCGATTAAGTGGTTTTCTAATCAGTGTCTAGAAGTAACCTATTCACTCTTGATTTAAATACCCCCTAGTATATAGCCATCAGGAATCACAGACTCTGGCAGGGAATTCCACTGCTTAGCCGTACGCACAATGAAAGTAGTCCCAAAACATTTAGGCGTATGAGTGGGGTGCCCACCATGTAATGATGGCGCATCGCCGTTTGTCTTAAAGATATTTCTATATAAATCTAATTAAACATATAGAATTGAAATTAAATGAAATATTTATTTTGTAAATTGGTTATAAATAACACGTTTACACGTCATGTTTTTTTGCGTGTTTAGTTTAGCTAGATGAAGCCGGTATTTCGTAACTGACTACTCTGAGAAGAAACACCACAACAAACTCAGAGATTAAAGTCTCTTTTAAAGTCCAGACAATTTGCATTTGTATATGAGAAGCATGTAGGTTCATGTCTGTGGTATTCTTTTGAGGAAATAACCACGCAAATTTGAGCGGACCTGTCCAGACAGTGCAAACATTTGTCAGTTATCGTTAGCTCAACTTAGAACTTAAGGAGATCAATAATTGGACAAACAATACCAAAGTAAGGACATTTGGGTAGGCCACACAAGTACTCAAACTGCTTGACATCATTAAATAAATTATAGTGAAAGTAAAAACAACAAAGAAAATAACCTACATTGTCCTCACATTTACAATAATGAAATAATTATATATATAAAAAAACAACAAACAAAATCAAAATAAATAGGTAGGTATATACAATACTTGAGAAAGCAAATATTTTAATCAATCAAAAATAAATCATCAGTAAACATTTTAAAAATAAATAAAAAAATGCACACGTACTCATATCACTGGAGCATCTCATTCCCAAGCCTTCTTGTCTTCAATATAATCTTTAACTGTGTAAAAAGCTTTCAGACATAGCTTATGTTTTATAAATAATTTGAATTTATTAATACTTAGTTCTCGAATATGGCTAGGATTTTTATTATAAAAACGTATACAATATACATTGGCATCTAAACGAACCACCTATTTTTTTAACCTTGTTTTAGGAATGACATAATTATGTCTTTGTTCCTTGTATTTACACTATGAACATATTAATATTTTTGTGTGCATACAAGAGATTTTTATAAATATACTGAGATGGCACAGTCATAATATTAATCTCTTTTTTGTCTCTTAAGGAGTGCTTAGGACTTAATTTATAAATTGCACAAATGGCTCTTGTTTGGAATACAAATATTGTGTGAATGGCAGCGGCATTTCCCCAAAGTAAAATGCCGTATGACATCACACTATTAAAGTAACTAAAGTAGACTAAACGTGCTGTTTCGATACCAGTTAATCCACGTATTTTTCTAACGGCATATGCTGCACAACTTAGCTTTTTTGACAATTTATCTATACGGAGGCCCCACTGAAGCTTCACATCCAAAGTTATGCCCCAGAATACTGTGGTATCTTCGGGTTTCAACATTTAACCCTTTATTGATACACTAGTATTCACTTGTCTAACATGAGGTAACGTAAATTTTAGGCATTTGGTTTTTTTCTCTTTAAGAATAAGTTTATTAACAATAAACCAGCTAACTACAGTTGCAAGGGCACTATTTACTTCTTCAGTAACCTGCTGTTGACGTTTGATTCTAAATGAAAGAGAAGTATCGTCAGCGAATAACACTATGTCATGATTTTTGATCAGGTATGGCAAATCATTTATATAAATAAGAAACAAAAAGAGACCTAAAATTGAGCCTTGGGGACCCCCATCTTGACCACAGATTCTGGCGATCTTTTGCCGTTCACATCGACTCTCTGAATCTTTTTACTCAAATATAAGGTCAGAAGATTCAGAGAGGCGTCCCGGAATCCGTAGTGGTGCAGTTTCCTGATTAATGTCTCATGGGGAATACAGTCAAATGCCTTAGACAAATCGCAAAAAATGCCCAACGCATCGCAATTATCTTCCCATGAATTATAAATGTGTCCTAAAAGTTCAACACTGGCTCAGTTGTTAAACGACCCTTTGTAAAACCAAATTGTTTATTATGTAGCAATTTGTGTTTATTAAAATATCTTTGCATCTGCATTAAAAAGCAGAAATTTTTGAAAATAATAATTTTCTCAAAAATTTTACTGAAAGTACAGAAATAGGTCTATAATTAGTAGGGTCAGTACTACCCGATTTAAATAGTGGGATTATTTTACTATATTTCATTAAATTAGGAAACTCACCGCAATCAATACAATTATTAAATATAACAGCTAATGTAGGAGCTATAATGTGTATAATGGACTTAGTAACATGAACAGAATTATCCCACAGATCTTTAACATTCAAAGAATTAAAAGTTTTGGTGATGTCATTAGAAGTAACATATTGGAATTTAAACTCTGAACTACAAACTGGAACATTTTTTAACATTAATGTTTCTGCAGCAATGAGAGATGATTTTAGCAATTTGGTTGTCGATACGGGAATGTAAGTGAAAAAAATTTCAAATTCTGTGGCGACTTGTGAATCTAATGTTATTATATTATCATCATAGGGTGTAATCACTATTTCGGTTGCAATACTTTCCCGTTTCACTTTTTATAATATACCAAGTCGTTTTAATTACATTACAACTATCTTTAATTTTAGAACTCAAGTAACGAGACTTGGCAATATAACAGACTTTTTCAAATAATTTAGAGTAGTTCTTAACATATTAAATTAAATTCTACTGAGTTAGTGTAAGTCCGCTCCTCGTAGAGTTCATAAAGCCGGTTTCTACTTTTATAAATACCAGTGGTGGCCCAGTCACTGAAAGAAGTATATTTACTGAAGCAATTGTTGGCAATATATTTAAAAAAAAAAACATTATAATGATTATGATCCTCATTAGTTAACCAACAGGGCATATTATTTAAGAGTTTAGTTTTAAATACTTCCAGGAGATATTTAGTTTTTGGATTTAACATTTAACTTTTTTTTTAACTCGGTTTAACATCCGTAAAAATATTATCTAAGCAAGTGGCACTAGTAGGAGTTATTCTAGTGGACTCCATAAATAGGTTTACAAGATTGTATGATTGGAATAAACTAATCCCATAAAAACAATACTTGTCAAAAAAACCAAGTCCCGCAACTCAGTTCTTCTACCGTAAAAAGTTGTGAGATCCATGCAATACCAAGTCGGTTATTCGATTATTCAGTCCCTACTTAAGGGACCTTCTGTCTTAAACTGTTACGTAATTATCTAACCTAACAACATCTTATAGTGACCATATCAATATTAGAAAACTTTAACGTTTTAAATAAATAGATTGACTCGGCCATTGCATGAAAACACAATATATCTCACAAGTAATACATACATATATAAATTAGATGGTTTTTGCGATTGCCAAGTCAATCTATTTATTTAAAACGTTAAAGATTTTGAATATTGATATGGTCACTATAAGATGTTGTTAGGTTAGATAATTGGCGGTGGCACTGCCGTGCCCCCAGATTATATATCATCTTCACATAAACGTGCCAATTGACGCACATACTACGCTCGTATGTTACTGTTGACATTATCCGTATAATCTGCTTGGATTGATGATCAGATTATGTTGACATTTTAGCTCACTCTTGTTATGCTATATCTCACACTATCACTACTAATGAGCGCCTAGAATTATTTGTTTGAATAACATCATAGAGAATGATAGTTATCTGTATAAACAATCCGGTTTACATCTATTCATAGACTTGCCTTTATATAAAATTATATGCTCTATTAAAAACAATGTACAAAGGATCTTATAGCAACAACCTTAGGATGTTCATGTGATTCAGAGACAAAACATGGCAGGTGCAACTTGCAACTAATAAATATATATATACGTACATATAAAACCTTCAGCCCTGAAAACTCTAGGTATAGTCCCCAGCACGTAAGTTGGCAAGGATTTGGCGTAGTGGGGGTAAGTTCGCGCATCGTGCACTTGGTGGAAGAAAAAATTGGTCACTTTTATTGCTTATCATTATTCTATGGTTACTGCTATCAATTCTTCTTCTTATCGTGTGGGTAGTTACGATCTAACGACCCCATATGTCAGAGTTTATAGACCGCCTCAAGGGCCTCTGACATGGTCTATTTTGACGACCGCCATTTGGCGACCGGGACCACCGGCTTATAAGTGCCTTCCGAAGCACGGAACCATCTTTTGACGTGACAACGTCTTATAATTCGATGAAGCTGGCTGCACGCACGAAAATATATGACTCATGCGGCGTTACCTCGCTCTGAGGCGTTCCATCGATCTGAGGCGTTCCAAAGCAAATTAAATTGGATCTACAAGTTGACATTTATGTATGACTCAACGAGTCAAGTACTAGGCTATCATAAAACGGTAAGAGATGACGTCACTGTGTAGGGATTCTTTGACATTTATGTGACTCGACGAGTCAAGTACTAGGCTATCATAAAACGCTAAGAGATGACGTCACTGTGTAGGGATTCTTCCATTGTCATGAGAAGTGCAGTAATAGTGATGTAAAATTAAAATTTTCTTTTGAAAAATGCATCAATTTCATCAGTATTTTCTTATGACGTTGTCACGTTCAACTATCGTCAGTAAACCGACTTTACAGACAACCGATTTTTTATCAGACAATCAGGTGATTTAGACCTGAAATGTCCTAGCCAAACTGGAAACTACTTTACAAAGTATGCTTCCTGCGGGAATCGAACCACAAGGGTCACAAGGTAAACTCCTAAACCACTCGACCACCGAGGCAGTTATTTTTAGCTATCAATTATTTATAATATTGTTTGTTTTGAAAAAAATAATAAAGGAGACTAAATTCCTGACTTTATTAGGTGTTATAAGTAAAATATATACAATTAAAAGCTGTTCCTAAATTACTCTAGGCGGTTAAAACTTTCTTTTATGGGCCGTCGAATTTTATGTCGGGGAGGGAGGGTAGGGGTGGGGGGTGTAGTCCCACACCCCTTGTACATGTACCATCCTCACCCTGCGGAACCCCGTCGTTATGGAGAAACAGTAAATAGACTCAGGAATTCATGGTTATGAAATATTGGAATTGGGTTTAGAAAGATAAAATATATTATAGTAAGTAAGTAAACTTCTGAAGTCCGTTTTACGGTCTCTTATTCATTTTGAGCTTCTTTTTCCATGACCGTTTTCTTGTATGCCTGCGTAAAACGGTATTTGGTCCTGGCATTGTAATCAACGTAATAAAAATTAAATTTAAAACAATAACAATACCTCAGTAACAAAAATCAAATTTAACACAATTAAAGTAACTCGAAACAAAACCTAAATTTAAAACAGAAACAATAACTTTTAGTTATTTTTTTTATTATGATCAAAATCTCAGTACACATACATATCGTTCTTATACAAAAAAACCACAAAAGCCCTTACTGGCTTATATATGGCTAGTGAGTTCGGATAAATTGGGTTACAAGTATTTTAGATAATAAGTGAATTTGTAAGTTTTACATTTAAAATGTTAGTAAATAAGCTTAACTAAACTAATTCATTCTGTTGCAAAAAATGCTTTTTTAATTTACATTTTGATTTTTTAGGGTTGCAGAGGTATTCATTTTGTATGTCCACAGGAGTTCATTAATTATTTTTGTTAGTATGTAAGTCAGTGGCGTAGCGTGCCTTGTCGGGGCCCCGTATAAAAATTTTTTTGGAGGCCCTTATATGGAGGTAAAGATTTTTCACAAAAGAAAAAAAATATTGTGAGAAGTAATATTTATTTATCACATAATTTACCCATTTTACAAATAAAAATCGAATTTTAAATATTCACTCTCCTTGCCTTTTTATCGGCAAACTGATTTATTAAATCATTTATGGCTGATGATGATTTTAGTTTTTCTAAAGTTTCTGCCTCTATGGACAATAGTGAGATGTCTGACAGCCGTTCTTGTCCCATCGAAGTTCTTAAGTAATTTTTTATTAGTTTTAATTTTGAAAAACTTCTTTCTGCCGTTGCGGTTGTAACTGGAAGGGTCAAGAATAAAAAGCATGCTGTGATTACCTCGGGAAAACTGGATGCAAGACTATTGAATTTTACTGGCAATAATTCAATGAGTTCTTTAATGGAATAAATTTTTTTAAAGTCAGAATTTAAGCATGTTTTTAGAGCCTTTAATTGGTCACAAAGATTAAGTGAGATGTCTTTACTGTATTTAGCAGACAGTTTTCCGGAAGCGTTTAATATCTCTTCGCTTGAAGAAGATAGGAGTTTCTCCGGTTGTAATATTTCGAATATACTACTCAGGTTGCAAAGGCTCTGAAATCTTTCTTTAGTTTGAGAAATTAATATATCTAAACAGCAATAGTATACATTGACCTTGAAATAGGATTCCGGGTCGGAAATTCTCTCATCTTGTGATAACTCATCAAAAAAACGCTTCGTTATCTTTCGCCTACTGTTTTTAAAAACAGTTGTTACCCCCCACTTTTTTGCTAAATCTTTGGATTCATTTAGCAAACTATTAAATGAATTCTGATTTCTTAATTGGCACAGTCTATTTAAAAGATTACTTAATAAAATACTAGATTTCTGTAAGTCATTATTATCATCCTGTAGAGCTTTAGAAACAGGATTAATAATTTCAAATAGTGAAGAAAAAAATGTAACGAGCACTAAGAAATCAAAACTCTCTAAATATTAATATATTATTATATTAAAATATTAATTATACTTTTACATTCTTCACGTTCATCTTTTTTATTTGAAATTAAATTTAGTTGGTACAAAGTTTTCATGATTAGTAAAAAATTTTTCTTTACTGCTAATAAAGCGTCGTTCCTAGAAGACCATCTGGTAGGACATACCTTTTTAAGGGTAATCAAATATTTTTCAGATGAATCGTCACTTAGCATAGCCCAGCGTTTTATACTATTGCCAAAAAAAGTATATATTTTTTCTAAATTATCGAAAAAAGTCGATACTTCACGAACATGTCTCGCAGCATCGTTCAAAACCAAGTTTAAAGCGTGCGCAGCACAATGAACATAATCGGCATTTGGAGCATGCTCTTTTATTAGGGTTTGTAATCCTCCATACACACCCGACATAACATTTGCTCCATCGTATCCCTGTCCTCTACATTTAGTCAAATCAATTCCATATTCTTTAGTCAAATTTAAAATGACAGTTTTCAGACCTGCAGCACTGCAATCGGTTACTGCTATGAATCCTAAAAAGGACTCACAGATTTTTATTTCTTTAGGCACATTATCATTATTTTCTGTAACCGAGATATATCGAAAAACTACAGATAGTTGGTCAATTTTTGACAAGTCTTGTGTTGTGTCCAGAATTATTGTCAGAAATGGAGCTTTTTTAATTTCTGAGATAATACTGTTCCTAACGTTAGTACCAAGCAAACTAATAATTTCGTTTTGAATCGTAGGGCTTAAATAATTTATTTCACCTTTCGGTTTTAGAAAAAGTTCTTTTAAAGTTACATCATAGTTAGATAGCAGACGTGAAATTGCCATAAAATTGCCAGAATCAGAATCATACCCCCTCAAAGGTAGATTACAAGATACTAAAGTAATTATAACATTAATTATACGATGCAGTACATCTCTCCAGAATGTAATTTTACTATCGATTTCACTTTTCAATAGAGTATCGATGGTATTTCCTTGCAACCAATTATTATAAGAGAGTGAGGCACTAATATGCTGCTGTGACTTTTCATGGTCAAGAATAGTTTGTGTGAAATTGCTTCTAACCGAAACACCGTTAACCCAAGCAGAGGAGTACGATTTGTTTTGACGATCTGCTAATAACCAACAGAAGTGACAGTACGGTTTGTTTAAAACGTTAGAATAACATAACCATGGTCTTATAATTTTTATGCCTGCCTGATTGAAATATGAATAATAATAAGCTGAAAAAGGTCGGTTATTTTCTGAAACTTTTGGAAATGGTCCTTGTGGTTTAAATGGACCCAATTTAAAAATTATTTTTCGTTCGCATTCAGTTAAATTGTCACCAAAATTTCCTCTATCTGATGAAATTATATTACAATCTGCATTATCTGCAGATATATCAGAATCGTTGACTTGGGGTTCCTCGATTTCTGGATGGACATCCGATAAAGTATGTGCTTGGCTTTCTTCTATTTCCGGATGGATATGTGACGAAGAACATGCTTCAGAAGAATCTAAAAATTAACGAGTAATTGTTAAAAAATAAATACGAATGCTTTGATACTAAACTAAAAAGAGTTATATATAAATAAATAACGTTACTAAGGGTCACAGTTAGAGAGTGTTCAGTTCAGACGCACACAGATTCTACGTGGATTGTGCTCGTACCTATTAGTAGATACAAAATCACCTGCAGCCCGTCCGTGCATTACTATACACCTGCGTGCTATTTAAACGTAGCGCGTAGTGTAGTGGCCATACAAAACGAGAACCCGAAAGTGAGTCTGCACATCTGAAGTTCTCAACACGCAATTAACGATACGATACGGACTGATAAACAAACAACAAAACAAATCGATCCTATAGATAAGTTAGAATTTTGTTTTTTTTAATCAAGGCACGGAACCCTAAAAACAGTATAATTGTGAAAATCGAGGGGGGAGACAACTTTTTGTGACGGACAGACCGAAATTAAAAGATTTCCTTGTTTATCACTACGGGCCCCTAATAAATGGGTTGGGTAGTAGTGTAGTACTTACCTTTCCAATCTAAATCACTCACAGTATCTTGTCTCTGAAAAAATGAAGAAATTTTGGGCACTTTTTTTATAACCTCGTCCCTTTTCTGTTTAATTTTTCTTTTCTCAGCGCCGCTGGGATAATCTCTTTTCCTTTCACTCATTTCTTTTACAAATCGTTACTAATACTGCTAAACCAGAAGAACAATATTGTTTGTACTGAATTACAATGTAATGCACATTTATATAAAGCGCGTAAATAAACAGTGCACTGCACTCCGTGGTTTAACATCCAATGCAAAGTACAACAACGTACACGTACATCGCGATATCGATGAAGGATTCCCGGGGATTCCCCGCTGAGTTGAAGATGAAGTAAGTAAAACGGGGAAGTCCCGCAGCCCGCCATAACGATGTAGTGTTGCCAACTTTTGAACGCACGCTTAAGGCGGGAAAAAAAGGAATTGCTTTATAGAATTTTGTCATTTGTAAAATAAAATAAATTAGAAAGTTTTTATTATTTTTCCTTACACACTTTGGGGGCCCCCGTGGCCCGGGGGCCCCGTATAATTGATACGGCAAATACGGCGGTAGCTACGCCCCTGATGTAAGTGTATGTTCTCATACCATATGTATTGTTGAATCTAGGCAAGCTAAAGGTGTTCATGTTCGCTAGCTTTCCAAGTTACGTGCCGGGCACTATAACATGTTTTAAAGCAGTACGCCATAGTAAATATTGATATAGTGCTCGGCACGTAACTTGGCAAGAGTCGTTAGATGCGCAGAAGTCGATTTTTAGGTGTCGGCGGTTGTCAGCGGGACGCGGGGTATGACGTAGCGCTGCTCCGTGCGCGCGATTAGTAGTTAGTTCTCGTTCCATTTGCTCCCGAATATACTTGCGTACACGAAAGTTGTACCCTTTGTTTTTGTTACGAGTTGTTGTTTTTAGTTTTTGGAACGCTGATTACAATGCCAGGACTAAATACCGTTTTACGCAGACTATTAAAACGTCAGAAAGATCAGTTAGAAACTATAGTTAAGGAAGGTTGAAAGAAAAGAAAAGAAGAATAAAAGGGGTAGCAGTTTTATTAACTAATTGTGACGACGAGAACATATTATTTTTAATGTTTTTATTTAATATATTTTTTTCAAATGTATTATATCTATTTTTTTATAATACCAAATTAACGAATGAATTCCTCTTCTTTCTTTAACATTCTTCTGAACAGACATGATTAAAAATAAATTATGGCAACAACCATAGAATAATGGCAAGCAGTAAAAGGACCACTTTTTGTTCCACTAAGTGCACGATGCGCGAACTTACCCCCACTACGCCAAAGCCTTGCCAACTTACGTGCCGGGGACTATAACCTGTTTCTAGTTTAATGGCTACGACGGTCGCGCTACGCCGTAGCAGGGTGCAGTGTATTCCCAAGGATACTATTCCTTCTTATTTTAAATTATATTTCCTGATACTGTACAACGGGTACCTAAAGAAAAGTAAATGATTATAAAATAAACCTTTGTGAGTAACATTCAGTAAAAATTAATTAGAATAAAATTAATATATAGTTAGAAAGTGGCATTTCATTACTCCTATACGAATTATAAGAGTGAAGTTATGTAGGATAGTGTTGTATGTAGGTACTGTGCGTTTTATTAAACCGGAACGCCTGACGTGGAGAGCTGAGCAAACACTTGCATGTTTCACGCAGACTATTATTGGACGATAAAACGGCATCAATCCATTTATTAATAATACATTTCATAGATAAGTTAATTGTTATTGTTATTTCAAGTAAATATCGTCATATATTTTGAATGACGAATGTGGAATGTGGTTTCTAGGGTAAGCAATATCTTTTGTGCTTCAAGTGTCGATTAGATTGATATGTACAAACTTTTTCAAGTGTTTTTTTAATACAATAAATCATCTTGTTCTTGCTCATTAAAAGTAGATTTCAATGCTATTAAATAATATTCTTTATGCAAATTGGTACCGGTGACCGTGACGTACCTATAGAAGAGGAAGTTTGGAAGTGGCGTTCATGGCAGAAAAATTGAAAAGAAGTCGCCTGTCGTGGTACAGACATGTGATAGAAAAGACGGATGAAAAGTAGACACGCATGTGACCTGAGATGAGATGGAGAGGTAAAAGAAGGCCAAAGGGCTTTGAAGGTTTTGGCCCTAAAATCAGCAACCACTTTGATTTTTTTTTCAAAATCGCGGTGCACAATAAATGTCATATATTTGATTATTTGGATAGGGGACACTTATACAAACATAAAACGTCTTTAACATAACGTCATAACACGTTTCTGAGATATCCAAAGATAAAAATAACAATTGTTATAACTAATTTATTTATTTATTTTGTAGTATATTCATGTCGATTAAGTTATTTACTGGTAATCTGAACCAGACAGAGAAAGAAAACAAGTATTATAATACTAATCATTTATTTTGTTCATTAAAATATTCAGGAGTACAAATAAGTTTCCGCCGTTTTTTAACACAAATTAAATATTTATTGTAGGAGAACGGTAATATAAATTTATTCATAATATTGCCCATCACTTGCAACCACTTTTTCCCATCTCTCAGGCAGCATTCGAATCCCACGTCTGAAGAACTCCTTGTCTTTTGAGGCTATCCACGAATCAACCCAATTTTTGGTATCCTCATAAGATGTGAACCGCTGCGCCGTCAGAGCATGTGCCATAGACCGGAACAGGTGATAATCGGACGGTGCAATGTCTGGTGAATACGGCGGGTGGGGTAATACTTCCCAATCAAACCCTTTTTTTTATGTCTAGCTAGCAGCATTTCACTTAAGCATAATCGGCGTTCAATATCTCTCGGCTTTAATTCGTACGGAACCCAATTTCCTTGTTTATGAATCATTCCTAATGATTTTAAACGATGTGAGACTGCTTGCTGAGTGACTTCTAATGTTAGAGCAAGTTCTTTTTGAGTTTGAGATGAATCTTCCTCCAATAATTCCTCCAATTCTGCATCCTCGTAAATTTTTGGCCTTCCACTGCGATCTTTGTCTTCTACGTCGAAATCACCGTTTTTAAACTTTTGAAACCACTCTCGACACGTTCTCTCACTCAAAGCACCCTCACCATATGCTTCTACGAGCAATTGATGCGCCTTAGCAGCAGATTTCTTTAAATTAAAGAAGTAAACTAATATTTCCCGCAAATGACGCCTACTTGGCTCAAATTTTGACATTTTCAACTTATAAAAATTATATTTTACCAATATAAAATCAATGATATTAATAGGTTATGTTGTTCTTGAATGTCCAAACTATTTTTTAAGCCGGTTATCATCTGCGAAAGCTAACCGAAACTCCGTGCCGCGCCATCTACAATAAAACGGTGGAAACTTATTTGTACTCCTAATCATCTATTTTTCAATACAATCGACGAGTTGCTAGTCTAGGTTTTGTATCGGTTACATTTCGGGGAGTGTGCGATGGAATTACACAATCAAATTCCGCCAAGCCCGTTCCATCATCGGACTACAAGACAAACGGCGATGCGCCATCGTTACACGGTGGACATCCCACCTATACGCACTAAACGTTTTGGGAATACCTTCATTGTGCGTACGACTAAGCAGTGGAATTCCCTGCCGGAGTCTGTGTTTCCCGATAGCTATAACCTAGGGGTCTTTAAGTCAAGAGTGAATGGGTTACTTTTAGGCAAGCGTGCTCCATCTTCGACCACATCATCACTCACCATCAGGTGAGATAGTGGTCAAACGCGAGCCTATTATCAATAAAAAAAACCGGAACATAATTATATGAGATAAATGTGTCGATTTACAATGATAGTTTTATAGATAAGCATGAAATGATTGAATACCTAGTGGATAAAACATAAGATTAATTAATCATATTCGGTATAAATAATATCATCCAAGAAGGCAGCGGGAGGCTGAGGGGGCGTATTTTTGATGTCATACCATATAATACACATAACATGGGAGCAACATTCAAGTGTTCATTTTCCTACAATGCAATTACAATAGTAGCCAACTATTTTATTCCTGCCTTGCAAAGTATTATCGAGCAAGATGTAGACAAAATAAATTCGATTATTTTGGTGTCTTGAGTGGATTCGGGCTCTTAAGAGCCAAGGATCAGAAACGACTACGTTGTATTGACTCAAGTCATAATCGATGGCAACTTCTTCGCACAATTCAATAAAAAATATGCCGTCTTCTTTAATATGCCGTTTTCTTTTTACCTGAAGGAAAAAAAAAACCTGACGCTTTAGGATGATGATTTTTTGTTTGTATTTCCTCTATCTATAACTTTCGTTGAGCACCGCGATTTTGAAAAAAAATCTAAATGGCGTCCGACGTTAGGGCCACCCTCCATACAAAAATCTTCAAACCTTCAATATCATATTTCGACGGGAAGTCCCTATAGGTTGTTTCCCTTGTGGAAACGCAAAATATACGATTTATGTATTTTGATCGCATGGATTTGCATTCAATCAAATGATTGTTTCACATATTCTGAAAGAGACCGTAGACTCAAATGTTTTATTAAATTTAAGTTCGTTATCTCTATGTAGACAATCTTAAACCTGTCTTAACTTAATCCCTGTTTTTAAAAATTAAATTCATTAGTTAGAGGCCAATTTTTACTGGTTTTGTTACCACTATACTGCGACCAAAACAGTAGGTAGATACAGTTGCAATGCTTAAATCTGATATCTTCTTTACGACGAATGCCTTGCTACAAACATGTAGTTACGGCCTACTTTACGATTTGCAGATCTTATTGACTCCGCCTGGAGTTATTGCAATCCGATAAGAGACGGATCGTGACGATATTGCATTGCAAGTAAATAGCAACTGTCAGAGGCGTAGCCAAGCCGTAGGTCAACCGGGGCATCTCTCCCTTTTGATATAAACCAAAACAATAATAATCCCAGTACTTATAGATTTCTAATCCTGTTATTATTAAATGTGAAAGTTTGCATATTTGTGTCACAATCATTCAAAATCGGTTAAAGGGATTTGGACAAAACATGGCACACATATAGTTTACAAACTAAGTACAAACATTATTAACAAAATTTAAGTACCTAGTCTATGTATTCCACATATAGGTACTTAATTTTTGTTTAGAGAAGATGTGTGAATTTATCACGCCAAGGAAGTTGCAGACACTAGTGCTAAATTAGTTTTGCGCTGTTAGATAGATAGATATATTCTTTATTGTACACCATAATAGAATTAAATGAGGACTTGACCACAGAAATTTTGAATATGTGTCATGGAGGAACTTGAAACTTTCTTTAAGATAAGGGTTTAGGATTGAACAGAATACTGTAAAGCAGAGACAAGATGTGTGAAGAAGTTCCGGCGAAGACGTATAGGAAGCCACTTGAGTTTTGTACGAAATTAGGATACGTGATCATATTTACGCAAGCAAAATATAAATCTTATGATGATGGTCCTACTAAAGTTCCCAAAGATACTTTATACTTATTATACTTATAAAGTATCTTAAAAACATAAGTATCTACCTACTTAGGTAGATACTTATGTTTTTTTTTTATTTTAGTATTAGCAAATAGTTGCGAATCAATAGGTACGTATAATAAAACAGTTAAAAAAGTGTATCTGTACATTGAATATATTTACAAAACCAAAATGTGCCCAGTACGCCACGGTCGCGACTGTGTGAAAAAATTTTAAACCTAAATAAATGTCATAAAACAGCATTGTTTTGTTTATTTCCCTTGTTAATTATATACCTTATCTCTTCTTTATTTATTTGAAGTTAACTGCTTTCGTCAGATTTCATGTATAGTAACATAAGATGACAAAAAAGAAAACCGGTTATAACCGGTTTTCTTTTTTGTCATCTTATGTTTAACTTATAAAGTTAAACATAACTTACTTTCGAACTTTATAAAGTTCGAAAAACTTAGTGCCCTCGACGCCACAGTCACCATAACAGGATACGTAGTGATGTAGATACCAGTCAATAAAACAAGAATATCAATCTCGATGGCAACCTGCGTTATATTTAATTTACTCTGAATTCTGCACTAATAAATAAATAAAACATTTGATATTGAATTTTTATGTTTAAGAAATCAAGTAAATTTTATAGTGCTGAACTATACGCTCTTTAAAAGTCGAGAGTTAGTAGATTATCGATTAATTGTAATGACTGAAATGTTCATCTCTATCACACTGTTGTATTGTCTGTTCCGGGAACGCCACAGTCGTCTATGTTTGACAGTTCCATGATGTCAAATGCACAAATTTTTCAAAATAGAGTAGTTTATTTACTGTTACTAAATATTATTAATAATGGAGGACTATTATATGAGCAGTGAAGACTTATTAAATACACTGCAAGGAGTCGACAATGACACGTTAATCATAGAAGACAGTGCAATTACTTCAGCACTGATGTCATCAGTTAGTGGCGATGCACTATAGTACATTATGATACATATTGTGTGCTATGTTGATCATTGTACACACGTTTCACACGACGTTTTTCAACACTCTTACGAGGAAAAAAACAGACTTGTATTGTTAAATATTAACTTGTATGAAAAATATTGTCTGACTGACTGTTCTTTTTTAATGTCATCAATAATGATGAGATTAAAAAAACGCACATCTCCGACCTCCGACTAGTAAATAGTTATCTGTAGCGTTATAGCACTAGTGCAGTAACGTAAAGTAAAAAGCACGCGATTTTAATATACTGCATTATGGACCTAATAGCGGTTCATTCACCTTATGAGCGAATGTGTTGAAAAAGCATTAAATTGGTTGTTCTTTCAAAGAAACTTACATTTTATTACTTGACACTGTTGAAAGTATAAAACAATAAGAATAAATATTTCGATATTATTAATAAGTATCGTTGTCACATCTCTAAAGCAGAAGCGAACAATTTCAAGAAATCCGTGCCAGCTGCGCCACTGTCGTCATAGAGTGACAAAAAATTACGTCATGAATGTCATGATGGACAATAGTGCTGTGATAGTATTGACTTGGTTTTATCGATTGTTGATTCTATTTATGGATTTAAATAATAATAAAGGCCGTAAATGTGACATAGATTATTACATTCATGTCATAAAGGAGAAATCTGGTTGAAATAAAACTTATAATTAACAAACGCGGGTACCCGTGGCTTGTCGCAAATGATTGATTTGTATAGAGCGAAATAAAACGCTCTCTTGTCGCAGTCAAGCGAACATAACGGTCTTTTTGTGCGGTGGTAGCTCTCACTCTGCCTGATCTTCGTCTTATAGACACTGGACCCGTCTCTCGAAAACGATTCCAAGCGTTCTTAATCGCTCGTCCTGAGTAGCCGAGTTGTTGAGCAACAGAACGCTGTGAATGTCCTTCTTGAATTAAAGTCACAGCTCTAGTTGAGGTTAGCAAGTCCATATGTCTTCGAAAGCGTGGCATATTGTGTGCAATAATCCAATTAACACGTTAATTAGCAATATTTGAACTGTTCACAACAAAATCCACACATGGACTGAATTTATCGATCAATTTAAATAAGGGCAAAATCGAGCGATTGCTAAAACCTCAAAATCTGCCCACTTGAACAATTTTATGCAAGTGGTATACTCAAATAGCATTTATCAACACTTAAGAATAACGTCTCAAAAGTATCAGCCACTTAAGTATGCATTCAAGTTAATAAATTAAAGCAAATGTTAAAAATAAGCAGTGACCCTTATTTTGTTTTGACTAGTATATATGTAGGTATATTGATATTATCTAACCTCGGCACGGGCCTAAAATGACCTCAGTTTACGAGCCTCTCCGGAAAGTTCCATAGGACAAGCCAAGAAAAAAAATATAACGTAACTCGATCCACATTCTGGTAAATATAAATATTGCACAATAATAATAATGTTGATTGATAACAGAGATTTGTTGCAAGCATTTTAATTGACACTATCGTCTTTTGATACAAATGTAGAGATGTACAAGTTCAAGGTGCTGAACTTTATACGTCAGTAGATATTTGAACACAATGAAGGCAGTATTTGTGTTTGATGCCCAGACGCTTCCAGTGTGCAGACAAATAGCCTTCGTCTTGCTTTAAAACATTTTTTTTTTCAAATTAAATTGTTCTGAGCTCGTGGCTAAGTAACATGTTAAGGGCCTATACTACCTCAGTGCTACTGGCCGCGGTCACGCGAGCAAGCGAGACAGGGTGGCAGGGAAAAGACTCCAAGACACCGATAGTTTAGTTTATTTCTTTTTACGGTGAAAATAATGGTAATTAAAAAAAATAACATAAGACCTGCTTTATAGTTAGTTCAATTAATATGCAAAGTTTCATTATCTAATTTGAAGTTATTTTTGAATACCAGCGGTTTATTGTTCGGTTTGGAGGCAACTTTGGAATTTATTTCTATCAAGAAAATTTTATGGAATCGTGTTTTCGTCAAACATAGTATCTAACATTATTCCTCAACTTTACCATAAGTATATTTATTTCAAAATTATTGCTGCAGTATTTTCGACATAACGGAGGATCATGCTAAGCCATTTGAGATAGTATAGGTCCTTAAGTTGTTGCTCCCGTACGTCATGTGTACAACTTTGACAGTCGTTACGGGTAGTCGGGAAACCAGAACATCTTACATTGGTCTTGCCAAGGTGTATCGTGTTACCCAGCTACCCTCCATGTAAAATACTAGTGCTCAGTCGCATCCGTTCATTCCTTGGGAAACGGCTTAGCAGATGACGACTATTCTTATTCTAAAGATGCGTTCGCAATTTTTAGCAAAGAGTAAGAATAGAACCAGGAAGTCAAAATAATGTTTAATATCTTAAAGATTTTTTACATACATACTATACTAATATACATAAATAAATATGCTACATCCTTAAAGAGATTAGATGTAAAGAACAAGTTTTCTATAATATTCATAACTTCCTGATGCGGCGCATTGTGTTTTAAAACCAAAAGGTCCTTGTACAAACTTCATAATATATATGTATACATACCATTTTATTATACTTAGCACTCCTACTCCACATGTACTGCGCGACAGCAGCAGTTTTTATTGTTAGTAGGTTCGCGTTTGACCACTATCTCACCTGATGGGAAGCGACGATGTGATCGAATATGTAGCACGCTAGCCTAGAAGTCACCAACTCACTGTTGATTTAATGACGCCTAGATTCAGGAAACTTAGACTCTGGCAGAGAATTCTACTCCTTAGCTGTACACACAATTGAAGTATTTCCATTACATTTTGTACATATGGGTGATAGTTTGGTAACTCTCTGCCGGTCTCTGTGTTCCCTGCCATATATGACCCGTCAACATGTATATCAAGAGTGAACAAGAACAGGTATCTTCTGGGCTTGTTCGTTCTATCGTAGGCGATAGACGAGCTATCACTTACCAGGTGTGATCGACACCTGCTGAGCTAAAGAGCTGGCTCATCCGTAAAAATTATAACCTTTCATTAAACTTCTTTTCTCTCTTTCTTTCACTAATCACTAGAATTGGTGCTAAAGCAAAGCTAGTCCGCAATTTATGATCTCCGGCCACCGTAGGCGCGGGCATGCGGACAGCGAGTAAAGGGCAACTCGCTGTCCGACCATGGACCATGCCCGGGTCGACGGCGCGTTGTGTTCCACGCGCGCCTCAAAGAGCGTCAGCAACATAATGAGGCCCCCCTGCAGAGGGCCGAAGCCTGCCGGGGTCGTGAGACTTATCCCATTACCGTGACCCCGGTACGTAAAGGGTTATTGAAGGAACACCGTGGATTTTAGTCAGTAAAAGTCTGACAGTCCCTCCCACCCTGCCCGGGGTGGGAGGACTTAGTTGATAATTTTACCAGATTAAAAAAAAATAAAAAAAAAGTCCGCAATTTATAGCTATACATCGCGCACTAGTAATCTCTTGTTATAATTAATCATTATCATCATCAATAGCTGAACGTTTCCTGGTATGGTGTCCTGCGCAGCTTGATTAGCAATCCGTTTTTAGGGTTCCGTAGTCAACAAGGAACCCTTATAGTTTCGCCATGTCCGTCTGTCTGTTTGTCTGTCCGCGGTTTAGCTCAAAAATTATTGGTACTAGAAAGTTATAATTTGGCATGAGTATACACGTTAATAATGCCGAAAAATTGGTAAAATAAACTTTTGCAACAATTATTTAGGGTACCTCCCCTACATGTAAAGTGGGATGATAATTTTTTTTTCGTCTTTCCCATAGATATATAGGGATATCATTGGATAGGTCTTTCAAAAATATTAGGGGTTTAGAAAACCGCTTTTTGGTTAAGTAAACCGTTCGTGACTTATCAAGCTTTAAAGTACCAATTTTCGTTAGAGTCAAGTGTCCCCTCCCTCTACCAACTAAACGGTTGTAGTTAGAAATTCAAATCTCACGGCAGTAGTACCTATATATAACGAAGTTTAAAGGAAAACTATCACACATAAGTGGGCTTTACAAGTTTACGAGTAATAGTCGACCAATTGTATTTGACTCGAAAATTTCGAACAACTTCATAGAAATGTCGATAGATGGCGCTAAGCGTCAGTTGTATCGCGCTAGTTTCATATTTAAATAAGTTTTATAAAAAAAAATCTATTTAACAAAAAAGAAACCGAACTCCAAAAAACCACTAGGTACAATGTGAAAAATAACTTTAATTTCAGACGATGTGTCTTTGGATCTGTGTTTTAGTTTTTTGCCACCGACTTCCGAAATTAAAGTTGTTTTTCATATTGTAGTGTTTTTTTGGAAGGTTGTTTTTTTCAATTCCCATTTGTTCCAGCTGAGGCTTTTACAATTCACAAAAGCTAGGTTTCCACATTAGAAAAAGTTGTTGTACATGTGAAGCCTGGTATTTCAAGGTTAATGTTATATGTTGTGCTGAAGGTTTATTTATCTTTACTGAATGTTTTCATCCTCCACGTCCACCCTCCGACCAAGATTCAGTCGTAATGGAAATGGAAAAGCTGCGTCGAAATCCTCTAATACCTATGTATCGATTTTTGAGGGAGCCCCACAGTTCATACCAAATTATGTTCCATAATGTTCAATCCTTACGTGCACACTTGCAAGATACTGTAAGCGATCCTCAAATAATGGCTTCAGATATCTACTTAGCAGTAGAAACGTGGAGCTGTTCTCAAGATTCTTTTTATATAACTAATTTTAAGGAAATAATTAGAACAAATGGCCCTAAAACAGTTCAAACCCAGGTTTTGGTGTGTGTGCATGGGCAAAAAATTATATTGAATATAGCAACCCACGGTATTACATTGACATTGCTGGAGGTGACCACTGTGAAGCAGTAATTTTCGAAATAAATGCAGTGAAGATTATAGCTTTTTATAGATCATGCAAATGTACCAACAGTCGCGCAGTAGGTTTTGTAAGTTATTTACTATCGCATAACAGTCCTTGAATAATATTTGGAGATTTTAATGAAGACTATCTCCGTAACTACAACACTGCAGTTTTCAAATTAATACGTGACGCTGGTTACCAGTCTTTATTACAACCACTTCCCTCTACGCCCGGTGATACTCAAATAGATCATATTTTTTCAAACAACCCTTGTGAAGTTGGATTTTATAATTCCTTCTTCAGTTACCATCGCCCTATGTGGGCCCGTTTTTAGAGTGAATTCAAATTAATATGTTTTTATTTATTTATTATTTTGCTATATAATATCAAACACAAAGCTCCCCCAGCAAACTACATCCTCAATTTTTTTTTTTTTGTGATGATTGAGTAGTGTAGCTCTGTGTCCTGTATTTAAATTCAAAACACCGGCTATGACAAGTTTTGTACAAATCTCTAAAAAAAATAAAACTTTCCGTGCAAAATTGTCGGATAAGGTGAGGATTTGTATAGGAAGTCAAATTAGTTAGGTAGTCATGTTTGGCTTTTAGTTAGAGCATGGTACGAAACGATCAGTCAGCGAATACGACACGCACTTGGCTGTTATAAAAACTACGGAACCCTACACTGCGCGTGGCCTGACACGCACTTGACCGGTTTTTCTTTATATTTACAAATAGTTGTACCCATCTGCTTCGTTTGTATAGAAATAAAAAATCCCCGGATGAAAAGTGGTCTATTATGTAATTAAAAGTTACTCTACTAAACTCGTAACTCATTAGACATTTTTGTGTGATTTATACTCAAATATACTTACATAAATGCAAACTTTCACATCAATACTACATATCTATAAATAAAATTGAAGTGTTTGCCTGTGATTTCAAAATATATTATTTAATTGGTGGTCTGCCTGTGCCTCTCTGTTTCGGCTTAATCTCTGCAACGGCTGAACCGATTTTGATGAGACTTTCGCTGGAAGATAGAATAAGTTATAGGGAAACATATAGGTTCTATGCTTGAATTTAAATGTCACGTGAAACGTATGCCATATAGTCGTTATAGAAATTTAAATTACTAACACTACATTCAAGGCGTCTGTTACTCCATGCCATGATGCTCCGTGGTGATACACAACAGATTTGAATGTCCTGAACTTGTAAATAATATATTTTATGTCGTGCCCAGAACTTTAATGTGACCTCTTTGCTACGACCCCAAGTCGTACAAAGGCACCACAGATTAGTCAATATATATAATTAATATTTTGTGAAGATAGATATATTCGCACTATCTCATAGTATATTTAAAAAAGAATTGATTGGTACACTTAAAAACTAATAATATAAATAGTATAAGTTTAATAAGCCCTACCTAACTTTCATCCATACTGTAGGTATGTAAAATAATTATTTAAAAAAAATGGTAATATGTGGAAACGTTGTGGATTGTCCGTTAAACTATTTCATTGTGTATGCTTAGATGTAAGATAAAAATGTACATTTGTTGGTTTTCCCTAATAACATGAAAAAAATGATTGGGAAATACCCCCCACACGAACAAAGTTTGCGGGCTATTTTATTATAAGTATTACTAGTAGTTGCTCGCGACTTCGTTCGCATGGGTAGTTTTTCCCGTGTAAATCCCGATCCCGTGGGAATTTCGCAAAATCCCGTCTTAGCGAACATCTACGTACTAAAAGGAACCGCCATGCAAAATTTCAGAGCCCTACTACTTGTAGTTTCTGAGATTTCGTGATTAATCAATGAGTGGTATTTCGCTTTTATATATATAAATTATATAGATATAACAGTAACAGTGGGGTGTTATCTCATCAGGTAGTCTCCGATTACTGTAAATAGGCTACAGATTTACGCTAAAGTTCTATGAAGACGACAAAATATACAGATTAGTGTTACTAAGACATTAATAAAAAGGCGAATCCCAATTGTTTAGTAAAGATGTGAAGATGTGTGTGTTTATTGAAGAGAGCATGATAACGTACAATCAACTTAATTGGCGTAGCTACCTAAAAACCACAACCCCAGGTTTGGGTTCATTGCTCAAAAACAACATTATCGTCTGTTACTATAAGCAAAAGTTGCTGTTGACTGTCATAACAACATATGAAATTATCTTTGAAGCGTATGAGTACCTACTTCTATATCCTATGCTGTTGCTTCATGAGTCATCGGCCGTTACGTGCAGTGGTGCAGTCCTTTCCTTATGAACGTCAATCTTGTTTTGATACTCACTAATATACAAAGGCATTTTAATGCAGGACTTTGCATAATTCGTGTAAAGTAAGGCAAATAGATAACTGCGGTTTGTATTGAATCTATACTAATATTATAAAGCTGAAGAGTTTGTTTGTTTGTTTGTTTGTTTGCTTGAACGCGCTAATCTCAGGAACTACCGTTCTGATTTGAAAAATTCTTTCAGTGTTAGATAGCCCATTTATCGAGGAAGGCTATAGGCTATATATCATCACGCTAATACCAATAGGAGCGGAGCAGTAATGAAGAATGTTTCAAAATCGGGGGATTTTTTTCCACGGGGACGAAGTCGCGGGCGGAAGCTAGTAAAGCTAAAGCATAAAGTCGCCATTGTAGGTGGGCATCACACTTTGGTATTTCACCAGAGACCTTTCAGAATTGTGGAGGCGATCGGCGGCGGTGACCACTCGCGCCTGTCCCTGGTTCAGACCATAGTGCGGTGCGAACGGGAATGGGGTGCTGTCGCCTCCTTCTGCGAAGCTGTCATGCTAGCGAAGGAGGAGGCTGAACGCGTGAGGGAGAGACAACACTCTTCATCACGCCCTAGCCGCCGCGGGAGACGCCCCGGGCGTCGGGGATCGCGAGTCGATCGGTTAGCCGAGCGGGGTCGACGGTGCATCGTATTCTACGCGCGCTCCAACGAGCAGTCAGCAGCACTGACGGGGCTCGATGGGGCCATTGCCTGCTGGGGCTGCGGAAATGTTCTAACGAGATACCGCGGTCCCGGACCACAAGGGCAACTGAAGGAATAGGGTGGGTTTTTAGTTAGTAGAAGTCTGACACCCCCTTGCGCTCCACCCAGAGCGGTAAGAGTCATTAGATGATTTTCCCACTAGGAAAAAAAAAACAAGGGACCTTTCAGAATTCAACATAAACTTGCAGTCATTCGTTGAGTTTCCAAATAAGAGTCCTTATTCTCAAAATTATACGAATTTGCATGTTTTAATTGAAATAAAAAAATGAAAATTCGTATAAGAAACGGAAAGTGACTTTCATGTCTACTCTCTAGATATACATGCCAATGTTAGTGTATGCACTTGAATACATACCAGGATTAAATGGAGCGTCTACAGAAAAGACCTAGTCAGTCCGATACATAACATAATCAGCCTATAACGTTCCCAAAGCAGGCACAAAAACCTCCTCTCTGTGAGAGGGAATTGACCGTGATCTATAACTACTCGGATTCAGTGCGGGTTGGTGGATGTCGCGTTTCTTTGGATCTTCAGACCTAGGATATACCGGTTTCCTTACGATGTTTTCCTTTACCGTTTCGAGAGTATCGTGATAATGAAAAAAAATATTCAAAGAAATAAATTAAAATTGAAATTAGATTTATGAAAATACGGGGCAAATAGTTTTGAAAAAAAAAATACAGAAATTTAATTTTAAAATAACATGTTTAGAAAATTGTTAATCGCTTAGAACTCTTTACGCACCGGTCCGGCTCACACAGACCCGATTTTTTAAATAAAAATTCTTGATATTGCAAACAAAGATTATAAAATTGCGTGGAACACAAACTGTATATATAATTCGCCTTCAGTCGCGTTAGTATTATAACAGGCGACCTAGAAAACGGTTTCGATGACGTATGCCATACCGTTTCGAAAATCATCAATTTATCGACGTCCCAACAAACATTAGATAAGTCGTCACAACGTGCCGATTTTAACTTTAAGTTGTATACGCTGGTCGTTATTACGTCGGTATCACGTTGAAACGACCGAGAAAAGGCCGATTTTATACGAATCATTGTCGTAATAGTCATGTAGAGCAGTCGTACAAATCACTATATGGTCGTGTAGTGGTCGTACTTATAGATGTCGTGAGATCCACCTTTGGTCAAGTTATGATTACATAATGGTGTTATTACCGCTGCTTTACGGCATTTTATCGAATAACCAGTGTTCATCACGACTTTTATATGAGATTTTGATGTAAAGTAATGGTATTAAGGTATAGTGAACTGCAAACTTTAAAACCGAACAATTTGTACTTTGTTAGAAAGTTTATCATTAAAAGGTGAGCACAGCCATTTTATAATTAATTATTTCATTCTCGAAACTCATGTTCAAGTAACATCTTGGGCGGACTTAATGCAGCAAGGCATTCTCTACCAGTCAACCTTTGGGTTAAAAAAAAAACACACTGTGGTAGGTGTACAAAAAATGGAATGAAATAATATATTTAATACTAATAAATATAATACTAATATATAATAATACTAATAAAATACACATATATGCTAAAATGACAAACTAATAGATACGGTCCTTTATAATATTATTTCTGAATAAGAGAGCTCATAATAATTATGACGAAGACCAAACTAAGAATAACAGCCCCTTAAGTAGTGGTTTTTAATTTTGCGCTTAAAAGAAAATTTTGACTCAGCCTTCTTGATGTCACGGGGTAGCAAATTCCAGAGTTTAATAGTAGAAATAGCGTAAAAATTAGATAGAAACCCGGTGCGGTGAGAAGAAATGTGAAGAAGTAAGTTTTTGGATGCGCGAAGGTTAAGATCATGAGAACTGCCCAACAATTTAAAATTTTGTTTTAAGTAAACAGGAGCACAAGGATCGTTCATAATAGTGAAGAGCATACAAAGGGATCTGAGGGATCTCCTTTGACGGATAGGCAACCATTTAAGCTGATAACGGAAGGAAGAAATGTGATCATATTTTCGAAGGCCAAAAATGAAACGAATACAGTTGTTGAGAAGTCGATCCAGTTTGTTAAGAAGTTCTTGGGAAAGATCAGAATAGCAAACATCAGCATAATCAATGATAGGAAGCACAAGTGATTGGACCAATGTGGTTTTAGTGCTACAAGGAAGGAAATGCTTGAATCTATAGAGAGATCGCAGTGTGAATGTTACCCTCTGGCTAACCTATGCAATCTGCTTATTCCAACTTAACCTGTCGTCAATATATAGGCTTAAGTCTTTTACGTGTGGCGAGAGAGGGATGACAGTATTGTTGAAGCTAAGCGGGAGCAGTTGGCTGGTGTCCAAGTTTCGCAGGAAATATGAGCTACCGATCAGGATAGCCTGACACTTACTGACATTGACAGTGACACCAAACCTGCTTGACCAATCACTAATAGCCAGAAGGTCAGTATTCAGCAATGAGATGCAGTTGTCCAGGTTGTCAACGTCAGCTTGCGCGTAGAGCTGTAGGTCATCAGCGTACAAATGATAAGAGCATTTGAGGATAGTGGTAATAGAATTTATGAAAAGAGAAAATAAAAGTGGAGAGAGTATGCCGCCTTGTGGGACTCCAGTTTTCAGGGTGCACCACTCAGAAAAAATCTGATCAGCACGAACCGCTTGCTGGCGACCACGAAGATAAGATGAGAACCAATCTTGTGCCAATGAAGATACCCCAATGTGTGACAGAATGGCCAGGAGGATGTCGTGATCAACGGTATTGAAAGCATTGGAGAAATCAATTAAAACTAATACCGTTAATCTCGAATTCTCCAGACCATTCCTTACATCTTCTGTAACCTTAAGCAAAGCTGTGGCTGTGCTGTGGCCAGGCCGAAAGCCTGATTGGAAAGCGGATAACAGATTATTCCCAAACACAAAGGAAGATATTTGCTTAAAAACAACTGCTTCCAGAATCTTAGATAGGAAAGGAAGAATAGAGATAGGTCTGTAGTGATTTAGCAGGCTGGGGTTGGATATTTTTGGGAGAAGGATTATGAAGGCCTTACGCCAGATTGTGGGAAATACCCCAGTCTGCAGGGAGGCATTGATAACGTGTGTAATAATAGGAAGAATACTTTTAATAATGAGGGATAGCATAGATCTGCTGACACCATCACAGCCAACAGCCTTGGACTTAATAGCATTGAAAGTCTTGAGGATCTCAGAGTCGGTCACAGGAGAAAGAGAGAAAGAATCGGGAGGTAAGATAGGCGTGGAAGTAATCTCAAGAATAGTTTGGTTTTTAATAGCAACCGCAAGCATGGCGGAAGATGAAAAATGCTTATTTAAATCACTCAAGGACAAGTTTGAAGAAATAACATTAGAGGAAGACTTAATTATGCCGAGTGATTTGAGAAACTTCCATATACCAGCCGGTGAAGAGTTGAGGACATTTTCAGAGATATATCGGCGTTTAGAGGCTCTTACCATCTGGTTACACCGGTTTCTTGCCAATTTGTACAGATTCCAGTTTTCCACACTGCGATCCCTTCTATATTTTCGAAAGGACTTGTCACGCCGGCTCATCGCCATACGTACTCCAGGGTTAATCCATGGAGCCGGAGGGCGCTTGACACGGACGGCCCTCAGCGGTGCATGAGCGTCAATGAGCTGAAGAAGAGTCCTATTGAACGCTTCCACTTTCCCATCCACTGTCGATGCCTGTTCAACATCGAACCAATCAATCACACTAGCATTTCTGGTAAGCTGGTCCATGTCGATCCTCGCGAAATTCCGGAGCAACACAATGGCAGGCCTCTGTTTGGGAGGCTTAATTTTATATGTGACATAAATCAAGTCATGTCGAGATAATCCCGAAACAGCAATCTGACCATGATTAGCAATCAGATTCACGGAGGATGTGAGAATGAGGTCAAGCCAGGAATCGCTTGTGTCCAAATTGTGATGTGTCGGATTGAGTGTTAGAAGCGATAGACTTGACGATTCCAGGATTGCTCTCAGTCTGCTTGATCTTGAGTTATCCTTTAAGAGATCGGTGTTGAAGTCACCCATGATAATGTGATGTTTGTAGTTTGTACTCTGAGGAGAGGGATACGAAAAGAGAATCTAGAGTGGAGAAATAATCGATAGCAGGTGGGCAATAAACTACTCCAAGAATAGCCTTAGTCCCCTTGACATCAATTTCAAGGATTAAGTATTCGGGATTGCCATTGACTGTATATTTTGAACCTATATTTTAACGAACGTATTAATGGTTACCTTTATACCACTTAGGGTTATATAATATTTAAGACACAACCGTAATACAACATCTAACGGACTTGTCATTCCGTGCGCGTATTGTTTATCTATGATTATCAGTCATATTAACTAAATTATGTTTAAAGTGAATCTCATGTAAAAAAAAACCATTTTAAATACATAATTAAACTAGTTATGTATTTAAAATGGTAGTTATAATGGACAGTAATAAGTGTTTAACTAAATCAGATTTTATCATATTTATACGTATGCGTTTGAGATGGCCATGGACATCTATACCTACACTTTATACGCGCAGATCGTAGTTTCGGTCTATCAAGCGACGAAACTAAATCTACACATTTTTTAGTGACTGAGGAATTATATTTAAAATTATGAATGATACACATATGATTGTATTTTTTTTCAATAAATAAAACCAACTACCCTATTTTTTTATTTACTCATTTTACTGGTTTTTGAGCAATATCATATTGTTTAGACCCATTCTGCACCGAACTCAATTCTCTTGAGTCCAAAATTAAATTTTGTGCGGAACCAACTCCAGTTTGATTACAGTTGACTTGTCATGTAGAAATATTCTTTTTTATTATTCCAGTCATTTAATAGTAGCATAAAAGTCTTCAAATTGATTTAAAATCGTATAATAGTGCAGCTTATCACCCTTTTACGATCGACACGTAGAAGTACATCTCGCGAATCTAATACGATTGACATAAAATCGTATAAGAGTGCAATTTATCACTCTTACACGATTGTACAGATAAAAGTAGATCTCGCGACTCTTATATGTTTAATGTTGGTGTTAAAGTCGTATAGACGTTACTAAGATGACAGCACTGATTACACTACTGAAAGTTGTGTAATGGTCACACATAAAAGTCGTATAGAAGTTTATAAGATGTATATATACGACTACAAGTTGTATAAAAATGAGCGGCAACTAAGTCGTATTACACACTAAAAAAACTGTTTGTTGGGGTAGGTATTGAACTGAGCACATGTTAAGAAAATAAGAATCGACTTCAATAAAACAGGGGCTCTATAAGCAGATATAACCAGATATTTTCTTATCGTTGTCATTAGAAATTTAGACGTTTATCTATCTTCAATACATCTATCTAAAACATAAATTTTATTAATGTAAATATTTAAAATAAATTGCTTTTTGTTTATAAGAATTACTCATTGTTGGTAGATATCCTATTTTGGGGATATTTTAAGAAAAGATTGTTAGCAATGTGGGTAGAATTCACATTACTAGCAATCCTGTTAACCCCTCCAACTAAGCTAAATATGCTTGTGTCTGGAGTGGGTTCACGGCAATAGTGTAGCGGGTGGGGTTAGAACCCGCGACATCTCGATCACAAGTCCAACACCTTATCCATTAGGGTATTGACGCTTAATGTTGTATACATGTACAAAATGTTATATACATATGTATATAACAATTTAATATTGAAAAGGCTCGTTGACGCTTCTTGTGACCCAACCCAAGGGCTGGCTATTTCTTTGGACAAATGCTATCGCAATGCCGCCAGACTCTCGTTACCAGCCGACAACGTTGTGGATAAACTTTTTCATTCTAGAATGTATTTTAAGTATTTTAGTTTTGTAAGTGGCGGAGCGCGTCGGTGAGCTGAGTGGTGTGGCGAGCGCGCAGCGGTCGCTCGGAGCGAGCTCGACCCCCCCGGGACCCCGCGCATTCGCCGCAGTGGATCACGCGCATAGGTGATGCGTAGGGCTTTCAATACCGGTATTCCGGGATCCCGTAATACCGTGATCACGGATTTTATTTTGGCATTTTACAATACCGGTATTGACGCCCCAATACCGTGATTACGGTATTACAAACATTAGATCTGAAAATGTATGTGATCTTATTCTCATACTAGTTTTCAGTCTCGCTGTAGTCTTAAGCCGAAATCGAGCTGTACTTATGTCGTTTTTGTTATTGTCAGTCAGTTTCGCAAAGGCGACGGGATAACGTGTATATAGATTTTGTTATTGGGTTGTGTTAACTTATGATTGTGAAGTTGTGATATAATAGCGCGTATTTTTGCTAGTTTAATTAGATTGCCATCGTTGCTGCCTCTTCGTGTCTTACCCAAAACGTTCTTGGCGTTTGAAATTCAGAAATTTGAATTAAAACTTTTTGTGTTATTTGTATACTTTTACATTTTTTTACTATGTTTTTCAGAAATTGTAACGCTTGATTTATTTTGTTACTTTTTTAGTTTTAGATTTTTGATTATTTTTATTACATCATTATTAAGAATGTTACTAAAATGATCACCAAATGATTGCTAGCTAACGACTTAAGCTATACTTTACTTACTTACATTTCAGAAAATAATGGTACCTATGTTCATTTTTACATGAGCTTTTTTATATTGTACTATACAAAGTCTATGTGAAATGCCTTTCTGCAAAAATGATAGATTAAGTTTCAGTTTTCATTATGTTCCTAATTCTTAATCCTACTTAAATAATCAACCATTACCAAATTGTTATATAAGAGAGCTATGGATAAAACGTATTAATTATTATGTATTCTTTATTTCCAATACATACATATAAATTACATTTTTTTAAATTCTCTATAAAACAAAAACATTTAAAAATATAATAAATAGTAGCCCACCGGTATCAGTAACAGGGTCTAAGCTACCGGCGGTCAGGGCTCCATAGAGAGGAACTTCCTGACGATACGCGCCGTGTCGAGGAGTACCGCTTTATAGCAAGCCCTTGATCCAACCGCCTAACGAGAGCCTCTGGAGGTGTTGGTCAAGGCTCTTGGCTATTAAGCCATTGGCTGAGATGACTATCGGTACAATGATTGCCGAGTTCACATCCCACATGTCGACAATCTCGTGTGCCAAGTCAAGGTACTTGATTTGCTTATCTTTTTCAGCTTTCACGAGATTCTCGTCATGCGGGATGGTTATGTCGACAATTATGGCACGCCTCTCGATTCGGTCCAACACCACTATATCAGGCTTATTGGCTACAATAGTCCTGTCAGTGATGATGGACCGATCCCAGTATAATGTGATATGGCCGTTATCGAGAACTGAGTCGGGAACATACCTATAGTACAGCACTTTCGATTCCACAAGAGAATATTTCAGAACAAGTTGCTGATGAATTATCTTGGCTGCAAGGTTGTGCCTGTGCAAGTACTCACCATTAGCAAGACGAGAACAACCAGAGATAATGTGGCGGATTGATTCACCCGGACGGACGCCACTTGGTCTACGTCGGACCCATGTAGGGCCCGGAAAAAACGTCCATGAAGCTCCTTACTCTGCCATATCCCCCTCCGATCGTTAGTGTCTAGTACTGCAGGTTTGCGCCAGTTCTCATTAGCCAAGGAGAGCGGGGTGAGTACTTTGTCAACCGCTACTCCATATCGATGCATACCCACTTCGGAAGCAAGAAAATGTACCCTGAGACTGCATACCTCGCGGTTGTGGAGAGTTTTAGCATTCAAAAAGCCTCGACCTCCACATTTCCGCGGGATATACAGCCTCATCACCGACGAGCGTGGGTGATGCATTCAATATGCAGTCAGCAATGTACGAACTCTCCTATCCAGGGCCTCAAGTTCAGTTTGAGTCCATTTGAGTACGCCGAAAGAGTATATCAACACTGGCATGACCCAACCGTTGAAGGCACGCACCTTGTTCCCACCCGATAAAAGGCTTTTAAATACCTTCTTTAGGCGACCAAAGAAGCGCTCCTTCAGCGATTGCTTCATGTCAACTACATTGATACCTAACGCTTCCTACATACCCAAATACTTATAGGTTTCGGTTGGAAAGAGGGATCTCAGGTTTATGGAATTCGAGGGTTGAGATCCCACGGATTCCACAATCTCCCCTTGCTTTACATGCATAATCGTACATTTGTAGACACCAAACTCCATCCTGATGGCACTACTGAAAGTTTCAGTTACCTTCAGTAGTTCCATCAGTTGTAGACTAGTGGTGCCAAAAAGTTTTAAATCATCCATGTAAAGGAGGTGAGAAATAACCTGACCACCTCTTTTCAACCTGCCTAGGCCTGAATTCTCCAGCAGTGTGCTTAGAGGATTCAAGGCTAAGCAAAACCAAAGCGGACTGAATTATTATTATTAATAATAATTATTATAATTTTCAATAAATAAGAACAATAAAGATTGATTTGAAAATAAAAACACGTATTTTATTGCTTTTATTAATGTCCTAATTGAACTTGCGTTTAATACCGGATTACCGGTATTGATACCGGGATCACGGTATTGACTTTTCCAATACCGGTATTGATACCGGTATTGAAAAAATCCGGTATTTGAAAGCCCTAGTGATGCGCCGACATATTCCCCGGGTTGAAGGGAAGTCTTCAATGTTCGACTGGTAGGGGGCTGATGCAGTTGAAGGCACGACCACATTGAATAGGCTCAATTGGACTCAAGAATAAAAGACTAGTGGACTGTATAAAAAATAGGTGTAATCCCACAATTAACATTACAAAGAAATGCCCGTGGCGGAGCGCGTCGGTGAGCTGAGTGGTGTGGCGGGCGCGCAGCGGTCGCTCGGAGTGGGCTCGACGCCCCCGGCACCCCGCGCATTCCCCGCAGTGGATCACGCGCGTAGGTGATGCGCCGATAGGGGGACTCCTCATACATGGAACTGAAAAAGAAAATATTTTTTTTCATGAAATCTATGAGTGTGTGGTATCTATAGACTGGTCTTTAAAATGACATTGAAGTTTTTAAAACCACTTTTTCATAAAGTTAATCGTTAAAGTTACGTTAAGGTATACGCTTCTAAAGTGGTAAAATGTGTGTCTCTCACCCTCTAACTTCTATAATAATAGAGTGAAAATTCTAAAAAAAAATATATGCCATAGATCTTAATGTAAACTTTCAACCAAAATTGGTTTGAACGAGATCGGGTCAGCAATTTTTGAGATACAGCATATTATAGGTTCGCGTTTGACCACCATCTCACCTAATCGCATCGCACCCTGTTGCATGCTTTACAACTAATACGGAGAGGCAATAAGCTGTATAAGCCCACTGCAGGGCAAAAGCCTCTTTTCCTTCACTTTTCTCTGTCCACTGCCACATCTGGCTAATCCATATTAATATAATCACAAATCTTTATGACTGGTCTCTGACAGCTGGTGTACAATGACTGCATCTAAATATTTCGTTGATATTTTAGTTTGACACACATAAAAAAATGGTAACTGAGCATAATGTATATATTTTATAACTAGTAATATGTAAACAAGGGATCTTTATAAGACTTCCGCTCAAAGTTCTGAAATTGATTGCTATGAATCGTATCATGCTTTGAGATAAAAATCTAATAGATAAGAATCAGTCTATCATATCAGTCAGATATTATAGAATGTTAGAAACCAACTGATAATAATATTATGGTTTCAAAAGAGCAGAAATACAATATATAATATCAGGCTCAGATAAGTTGTTCTTATAAAACAACCAACCGGGTAATACTGCTTTGTTTCTAATAAATCCCAACCAAGATACCAATGAATGAGATTTAATTTGTATTCAAATTTTTTCTGCTTTTTTATTAGGTAACATTTAAATCAATGCTTATTCAAAATGTATCCCATTTGAACTTGTATAAGCGCTTAGTATTATTATTTGGGCATACATAGAAATACTTTATTAGTAGATATACGCACAGAATATTATTTTATACTATTAAGTATAAAATAATATTCTGTGCGTATAAGAAAATCCACCAAATATACCAGGGGTGGCCAACCGGTCGATCACGATCGACTGGTCGATCGCGGCTATTAGTCGAGTCGATTACGGCAAGGCAAACAATAATTTCTATTTTATATTTTTAAAGTTTGATATGTATATGCCTAATAATAATATTTATATGTAAAAAAATATATGAAACTGATTGCGCAACGTAGTAATTACCAACAAATTACGATATAATAATGTAATGATTACGTTATTTACCTACCCTCATGAGTTTCTCGCAGTAGCTCTCTTTTATTTTCGATACGAAATGACTAGCGAAATTATTGCTCTTCGCTGCGACATATTTCTAAAAGCAAGGACATCCTCTGGTCTAGACTTCTATGCATTCGTTTCCAACGAGAAATACCCAAATTAAAAGAAATGTGTTGTACAGTTGCACTCATGTTTTGGTTCAACATATTTATGTGAGTCAGCATTTTCTTATTTAAAACTAACGAAAAGTAAACACCGTTCGCGCTGAATGGATGCTCACGTTGGACTGTTTTGAGATTGTCAATTTCCAACTACAAACCTGACTTATCTAAACTCGCGAAAGATTCTCAGGCGCAATGCTCACCTCAGAATACAGAAAGAACCCCAGAAGCCGTGATCGCGCCTAATACTGAAGCAACAAAAACTACTCCTAAATGGTGTTTGACGCGATCAGTTGTTCTGTGAACATCATATCGCGTGACCTCTTTTACCGGTGTCCAATTTATTTAAATTATGACGTCTTGTGTCGTTCCTACCCGTAAAAATGCAGCGGGACTAAAAAAAAACATGATGCGATTACATTTCACATGTAACTAGCGCATTCACTTATTGTCTTATTTAATAACTGAATAATAATAATAACAATTAGCTAATAAGACAGAGCGGTTCTCAAATTACATTAAAATGGAATTCGGCATAGACAAGTGCAAAATAAATTCAGTTAGAGCAAAACTATAAACACCAATACACCTTAGAGACAGGAGAACCATAGTCGTTAGATGAACAGGATACTTATAAATATCTAGGATACACACAATCACGACAAATACACACATTCACAGAAACTAAACAAAAACTTGGACAGACATTTCAACACAGATGGAATACGATATTGAAAACACAACTCTATGCGCGAAACTCAATAAAAGCAATCAACACTTTTGCTATACCTTTACTCACTTACTCTTTCGGCATAATCATAATCTAACTGGACTAAAACAGACCTAAAGGCCCTACAACGTAAAATTAACACAACAATGACTAAATTTCGCAAACACCACCAAGATCATGCCTACAAAGGCTAACACTACCGAGAAAAGAAGGAGGCACAGGCCTTATTGAAATTATAAACTTACATAACAGACAAATCACTAGTCTAAGACAATATTTCTTTACCAAGTCTACAACTTCCATATTACACAAACTAATAGCACAAAAAGGCCAACACTTTACACCTCTTAATTTAAAAGACAAAAATAATCAAAATAATGAAAAGGTAACTGATGACAAAACCAAGATTTTAGAGTGGAATCAGAAGTCTCTGCACGGAAGACATCGCCATGATTTATGCCATATTAATGTCGACAAAGAGGAGTCGAACGCAAGGCTCTATCAAGGTGAACTCTTCCCAGAAACCGAATATTTCATGCTTGCAATATAGCACCAAACCATTGAAACCAAAAATTATAGAAAGTATATTATTAAAAATTTAACTACTGACACCTGTAAAAAATACAATAGTTCCCCAGAAACAATCCAACACATTACAGGCGCATGTAAGTCAATAGCCCAGACACTATAAATACAGGCACGATCAAGGAGTCAACATAATTCACCAAAAACTAGCTCACCAATTTAAACTATTAGAATTCGTAGTACCATATTACAAATATAATCCCGAAACAGTGATGGAAAACGCGACCGTTAAACTGTATTTTGATCGTACCATACTCACCGACCGAACCGTTCATTTTAACAGGCCAGACATCACCATAATAAATGAAATTAATAAAACAGGATATCTCATAGATTTAGCTGTACCAAACACACATATAACTTACAGACTACTATAGCTTAAAAACTTTCCAAATATATTGAGCTAAAAGACGAAATAACCCGTCTTTGGAATTTACAAAAAGTCACAATAGTCCCTATTGTATTATCAATAACTGGCGTAATACCCAAACAGCTTGATCAATCCCTCCATTCTCTAAACTCACCCCCAAGCATTTACCAACTGCTGCAGAAAGCAGTGATATTAAACACATGCTGGCTAGTCAGAAAGTTCCTGTAATGTGAACCTGATAACCTGCACCAAAACATCCACACTAACACACCGCCAGTGATCATTCACCCTACTGTATCCACACTTGGCTTAGTCCGTGCCATCAATTCTTCCCAGTTTTGCCGAGAAAAATAAATATAAAACATAATAATAATCTTTATTTCCAGTTTATAATTTACATATTGTTAGTAATTACTCACTAATAACAAAACATTACATCTTATAAATTGTAGTTTTACACTGAGTTATAGACCACTGACACCCAAGCTAAGATTAAACTTGTGTTATGGGTGTCAGGGCTCTCAAAATTGGCACTATTAACATTAATTAAATGTTCAGAATGTTGTTGTGTACACAAATTAGGCACTATAAACAGTAATAAAGATTTTATATAAGAATTATTTAAAATAATGATATAATAAAAAAAAAATCTGTGTAGTGTTGTGTATGTGTGTGTTGTGTGAGGTATGTGTATGTTGGGGCTGGTGAGTACGACTGTGTGTGATATGTGTGTCCATGTCGGTGAGTGTTTTATTGTTTATGTGACTGACAAAGTAGTAGTTGTAACTAGTATGTCTTACGGATATAGTATTTGTTCTACCCATTGGCGTATCTAGAGATATTTCCCAGGGGGGGCCTGGCCCCCAGTAGTAGAAGCGATGATCGCTTATCAAAGTTGCGTCAACTCTTAACGTACGAAATGAAAAATTTCACATAAATTAATTTAACATGTATCGCATAACGGAACCTTGCATGAGTGAGTCCGACTCGCACTTGGCCAGATTTTTAAATTTTTCAGCCATAATTGTTAGTTAGTAAAAATTCTCGGGTGGGCACCAGACCATTCTAGGTTGGGCACGGCCCACCCGGCTCCCCCCCTTCCTACGCCTATGGTTCTACCTCCTCATAATTAAGGATAACTATACATTTACTGGCATCTCTTTTACATTTTGCCTTCTCATTCATCATCATTCTGTTGGTCTAGTGGTCAGTGGCCCTGACTGCTATGCGCAAGGTCGTGGGTTCGATTCCCACCCAGGACAAATGTTTGTGTGATGAGCACTATCATTTGTTCTTTGTCTGGGTGTAATTTATCAACACAAACAAAGAAAGAAACACAAACAAAGAAGTTTATCAGATGTCTAGTACTCATAGCACAAGCTCTGCTTAGTTTGGGACTAGATGGCGTTGTGTGAAAGTTGTGGAATATTTATATTTACTAAGCTAGTATGGTAGATGTTACAGTGATTGTTAAGGGCCTATACCAGGCGTCCGTCACTCGCTCAAGGCCACGCGTTATATGCCTACCGCTTCACGTATCGCCGTCGGTACATCCGACAGTGGGCTGTCGCACGCCTGCCACGTCATAATGGATAGACCTAAAAAAATTGATTTTCCTCCGCTTTACTCCTGTTTCCCTTTTGATTATTTATTTGTGCGGAATTTTATTAAAATTAAAATTATTTACGCAGTTTCGGATATTTTCGACACTAAAATTTAATAATCGGGAATTCAGGGAAGGAAAAATGCATCTACCATTTTATTAAACTGAAACATACATGATCAACAAATAAAATATAATTGTTTTTATATATTCGTTCTATTACTAATATCATCATATACAACCCTAGGACATTCGCTCGATGACGTGGGTCGCGCGGCGGGCAAAACAATCTCAACTCTCTGCATGCGTATTTATGGTACATTTCTTCTTGCTGAAAACAGCTGGTATTATTATTAAGATTTTGTAGTGCTATTATAGCGTAGGTATTTTCGCTTTTGTATGAGAGTGATGTATCTGTTACGAAGTAACTATTTAGTAACCTGTGCCTATACTACCTCAGCGCTTCTCACTCTTTATCTCGCTCGCACACTACTGGCCGCGGTCACGCGAGCAAGCGAGACAGGGTGGCAGGGAAAAGATTCCAAGACAACAATAATTTAGTTTATTTCTTTTTACGGTGAAAATAATGGTAATTTAAAAAAAGTTAATAACATAAAACCTGCTTTATAGTTAGTTCAATTAATATGACAGTTTCACTATCTAGTTTGAAGTTATTTTTGAATACCATTTTTTTTTTGTCAGGTGGGAAAATCATCGAATGACTTCTCTCGCTCTGGGTTAAGCGGAAGGGTGTGTCTAGTGTTTCCAGGTGTCCCGATTTTCGCGGGACGTCCCGATTATTAGGGGTTTGGGGACGCGTCCCGATTTGCCGCTGATCGGGACGCCAAATGTCCCGATAAATAAAAAAAAATACCAATAAGCATTATTGTTAGAAAAAATAAATCAAATTACGCATCACATTATCATGTTGGTTGAAACATTGCATTCTAAATAACACTCATCAGATCACTAGTGCTATATTTTGTTACTTTACTCGCTCCAGAGGGCTTAGCCAAGTAACAAAATTTTCTGCTCTACAGCATCAGAGACACGACCGTGTGCGTTTACACTTTGGCTTTGCTCAGTCAGTCGATTTTTGTTTTCTCTATCAGAGACACGCCTGTGGGCGTGATAATAGATAAAATATAAATTGTTTGCAGATAAGCATTAAATTTTAAGGTTTTACAGGATGCAGTAACATGTCTTGAATACGAAAAATAATGGTAATAGGTATTAAGTAAGTAATTGAGCTGAAGTCTGAGGATCGAAGATGAGTTTGTGGTATTCACATGCAGCAACTTATTTATAAAAATTGTCTGATGAGTAAGTTACGAAAATAAAAAAACGACTGTTGTGCATGGTACAAAAATGTCTCATTACACCAAAGACCAAATATGAACTCAACGATAGCAAATTAGATTTATTTTAAAAAAATAATGAGTTCTTCAACATGGATCAATTTTATGAAGAAGTGTGTACAGTCAAAGACTTGGTGAAAGTAGCAGTGCAGAACAAAGATCTGACGCCGCTACAAAAATGGCAAATCATTTTTAAGGAGAATCAAGACTTCGCAAATCTTCTGAAGTTATTTTCATTTTAACCGACTTCAAAAAAAGGAAGAGTTTCCAGTGACGAAGGGTGAATTTTCATAAAAGGGAAGCCGGACCAAAAATGCTTACCTTGCTCAAGTGTGATGCGTGAATTCCAGTAACTGTGGCCCTGTGGCTGACTTCGAAGTCTTGTAACTTCGTAAATAATTATTTGTTTAATTGAAAATAATAGATTACTATTTATATATTCATATATAAAATAATAGACTAATATTTGCCATATTTCAAAAGGGAAGCCGGTAGGAATCGAGTTGTATGGAGCCTTCGCCACTGGGAGATTCTCAGTTCGTCCTGAACTTTTTTTTATGTATTGTTCGGTCCGACGTGAAATGAAACGCACCTTTTTGGTTGGCAACATTAATTATCTGTGGGCTTGACATAACTTTGACTTGACAGATAGACTTTGCTTCCGTTGTTGGAAAATGTCCGCCTTGGGACTTTGATTTAATTGTAATTGGTAAAATATCGTATTGAATCGCCTGTTGAAACCGATAATTGGGTCGCGATTAACGATTAATTGAAATTGTAATCCCGAATTGACGAAAACCCAGGGATATTTTGGAACATACCGCCGGTTTGTCGCCACACCGCATGGCACGCGGATTTGCTGAAAATAAGTGATAAATAGCTACTAATCTGAGGCTAAAGTGTAGCGGAGTTGTGCTGTGATGCTATCTGGACCGCGCCATCTGGGGACCAGCGCCTTGTGAACGTCCATGAACACGTGCTTACATCACACTTTTCAATTACTCATACTTACATACATACCACACTTGGGCGTGGCCTCAGTAAGGTCGAAGCTTGGTGTCTACAGCTCAGGTAAGTGTTAGCATTATATATTGACGGGCCCAAGAGCCCCCATATTGTGTTTGACAAGCAACGGTCTAGCTCCACGTACCGTGGACAGTTCGGACACCAGTTAACGTTGGCTGGCTTCTTGTAGTCCCGAACATGTATGTTACCTCATAACTCGAAGACGGCTGGACCGATTTGGAATTTTTTTTTTTAGTTTGTATTGGTATAGTTTCTAGTTGGTCCTATTATTATGAAATAAGGATCTGATGATGGGATCCTGGAGTAATCGAGGGAACTCTTCAAATATTATAGGCACACCTATTGCGTTTTGGGTATTTCTAATAGTACCTTGTGCAGTTGCTTGAAATGCACCATTTGGGTAAGTGGAACTGATGATGAAGACCACAGTTAGCCACCGAAACTTCTCAATAATAAGTATTTCGTGGATTGCGATTCGTTTACTTGAATATGGATGTTAAGCACTTAATGCTCGTCACAATGCATATAGTGATGTAGAGCTGATGGTGAAGTACTAGGAGAACTCCTCAAAATTTAACGGCTCTGCATAGGGAAAGCAATATTTTGTAAAAGGTGATAAGTACTTCACATTTTTGCTTTTGTAACTGGATAAGTTACAAACCGACCCACTAAAAATCGTGAAAAAATAAACTTTTTAGGAAAAAGTAAAACCGACTTCCATATCAAAACACTACAAAAAAAACTTATTAGCAAAAAATAGAACCGACTTCCATATAAAAACACTACAAAGGCAAAAATAACTTTAATTTCGGAAGGCGGTGTCAAAAACCAAAATACATACCTATATACAAAACTAAAGACACCGCCTTCCGAAATTAAAGTTATTTTTGCCTTTGTAGTGTTTTTATATGGAAGTCGGTTCTATTTTTAACTTAAAAGGTTTTTTTTTTTCACGCTTTTTAGTGGGTCGGTTTATAATTTATCTAGTTACAAATGCCAAAATGGCAACTACTAATCACCTTTTACAAAATATTGCTTTTCCCGGTGCAGAGCCGTTAATTTTTGAGGAGTTCTCCTGGTACATCACCATCAGCTCTACTTCACCATATGCATTGTGACGAGCATAAAGTGCTTAACATTCATATTCAAGTAATCTAATCGCAATCAACGAAATACTTATTATTGAGTAGTTTCGGTGGCCATCTGGGGTCTTCATCATCAGTTCCACTTCCTCAAATGGTGCTTTTCGAGAGCAACTGCACAAGGTACTATAAGAAATACCCAAAACGCTATAGGTGTGCCTATAATATTTGAAGAGTTCCCTCGATTCCTCCATGATTCCATCATCAGATCCAAACGTGACGACAATGGGACCAACTAGAAAGTATACATTTCAAACAAAAAAAGAATTTTCCAAATCGGTCCAGCCATCTCCGAGTTATGAGGTATAAATATAATACATAAAAAAAAAGAAAAAAAAAGTACAAGACAAATTGTAAACCTCCTTTTGTAAACAACTTTATATTTTTTATGACATCAATTTCACGAGTGTCGAATGCGGCAACGGAAAGAATATTTTCACAAACCAACTCTTAATTAACCGACTGAAAAAAAGGAGGTTTACAATTCGTCTTGAACTTTTTTTTTTTTATCTGTGAGTCGAAACCATTTAACACCGGAGCATGTCAAAGCCGAGATTCAAATATAAACTAACTTCAGCATGACTTGCGGTGAATTTCACAACTATGTAATAAAAGACAAGGGCTTTCTAAAGGAAGCAAAAAGTAATGAAAAATATAAATTAAATAAAAAATAAATTATCTGTAATCTACTTTCATACTTAACTTTGTTGATTTTCACTAATATATCAATAATTTTCAGTTATCAGATTATTTCATTTTATGGAAATGGGTACTAAAAACTCACCCTCTCCCTTCAGCTGCCCGTAAGTTCCAGGGCTGCGGTATCTTGTTAGTACATTTCCGCAACCCCGGTGGGTAAAGGCTTTATGAGGCCCCGTCACTAATGCTGACAGCTCCTTGAGGCGCGCGTGGAACACGACGCGCCGCCGACCCGGGCCTGTTCCTTACCGAAGGTGAGCTACCCCTGTTCACCGTCCGTAAGCCCACGCCTACGGTGGCCGGAGATCGGACTGCGATCCCCGACGCCCAGGGCGTCTACCACGGCGGCTGGGGCGTGAGGAAGAGAAAAAAATAAAAAAAACCCGACTGCAACCTTATACTAAAACTAACTGAAAAGCTAATAAAAACAAGCCCATTGTAAATTAAATAAAAGTTGGAAGCAGGCGGGCCCATACCATTGTTATAGTTTCAAACTCAAATGGGTTTCGCCTGCTTCCAACTTTTATTTAATTTAAAATGGGCTTGTTTTTATTAGCTTTTCAGTTAGTTTTAGTATAAGCTGCAACCTTATACTAAAACTAACTGAAAAGCTAATCGGGTAAATCGGGTTTTTTAATTTTTTTAATTACTTTTTTTTAGTTTACAGATGTGAAAGATTTCGCAGACGATTTAGTTATTTATACGTGTTTTTACGATTTGTCACTTTGAATTACTTTTAACCATATAAGGTGTATATATATTTTTGTAATCACCTTTTAAAACCCTTTATTTTGATACCCCACTCGATAGGTTTTGAGAAAAAAAAAACGTATTTGAAGGCATAATATGTCGCCAAAAATCCGCCATTTTTTTATTTTTTATTTTGATTTTGCCAGTGTCACTCTCACAGTCAATACGAATCTAACGATACCTCTCAAGCTAAAATCCGTCGAGCCGTTCAGGCCACAGAGCGTGCCAAACCATTATACAAACATACATACATACATACTCACGAAAAACATAACCCTCCTTCTGGCGCAGTCGGGTAAATACACTAACGTGCAAAAAAAATCGACCCACATTCAATTTAGTTTGAAACGACTTAGTTCAACAAATAAGTTTTGAAATTTATAACTTTATGGACCATTACTATTATGTAGGCACGCTTTGATTCTCGTCAACTGAAAATTGATGAAAGATTTAATGTATTATTCGGACACTGATTTTAATAAACGTTAAAATGTGTGAAGAAGTCAAAAGTAATTATTAGCGGTTTAGTTCTGGCGTGCGGTCATTCCCACTTGTCCCCACCGTCTACGCCACCACTGCTGGCAAATGGGAATTTGTTATGAAAAAAATCCCATTTGCCACCAGTGGTGGCAATATATAGTGAAGCGAATTAATTTTTTTACGAATTATATAACTGGATTATATATTTTATTATTAAATGCACATTAAAAACAAGAGAAATAAAACTTTTACACATCACTTGGAAACCAGAGAGTATTTAACCTAGAGAGCTTATAGGCCGATTTCTTTGAAGAACACAACTCACCAATATGGGTTGGGAGGAGAAGAAAAAATGCGCTACTGCAATTGGTCAGTTCAAGGTCAAGCTTCATAGATATGCCGAGTTAGGGATTGCTCTACTTGATTGAGGGAAAGTTATCGATATCGATAAAATTAAGTTTAACATTATAAAAAATACTCAATAAAATCATTATCAGTCTCAATTACAAAAAGAAAAACAAGTATGCTGTTATTATTGATTTTTAAAATGAATTAATTTAGTAAATGTGTTTCGAATTAAAGTTTTAGAGTCCTCATTGTTTTTGCTAAAAAATGATAACCGAGCGTCTATATATTACTGAATTATGCATCTTGCTAATTCAATCAAATGATTGGTAGTTTCTATTTCATATTGATGAAAATTAATATCCGGGAATAAATTATACCCAATCAGTGATTTTAAAACCGGTCTCATAAAATAATTGGAATTATATTTCTGAGACAGCACTTTCAAACCACTCTCGTTGAGCACCCTTTTAATATAAATTTCACAACGACGACAAATTTCTATTACTGTGGTGGATCCGCACAATAACTTGTTTTTAGTGTCTTTTTGAAATTGTAAGGCGTTTTGATTTGTAACACCAATCAACGCTCCAATACAAGTTAGGCATTTTATTTGCTTTATCAGAGCATGGACAATGTAGCCGGCCATATATTATTTTTATATTTTATTTTTTTATATTTATTTTATATTCCATAATAAATATATTTTCATTAAAATCAGTTGTGTCAACAACTGTAGCTTCAGCAGGCACTCGGTAATAATTATTTTTTGGTGGTGAGTCATTAAATGATTTATCTAATGACTCCTCCCTCCTGCATACACTTAACCCGTGGACTCGACATCGAAACAAAGTAACCTGTTTTTTTTTCCTGGGTGGGAAAATCATCGAATGACTTCTCCCGCTCTGGGTAAAGTGGAAGGGAGTGTCAGACTTCTGCTGACTAAAAACCCACCCTGTTCCTTCAGCTGCCCTTAAGTTCCGCGGCCGCGGTATCTCATTAGAACATTACCGCAACCCCGGAACCAAAGTAACTTACGAGGGCGATATTGTAATGCAAAGGTCCAAGTTAATTAATGTTAGACTCAGTCATACTATTTGAAGCCTAGAAAGATTGGATATAGGTATCTTATATTATTTTGACTTTTCTCAACATTATATCAATAAAAACCAAACTAGAAACCAATATTCCCTAGTAACCTTATCCATCCACTTTTCTTTTTAATCTGGAATCTTGGGAAATCTAAAATGAAAACATGCATGTCACACAGAAGAAAAAATATCAGAACTTTCTCCTTTTTTTAAAGTCGGTTAATGTAGATAGGTATTTTATGACAACTATCTGAAATGAATTAAAAAAAAATAAGTTTAATTTTATAATTATCGATATCGTATTCAGCCGTTATAGGTAACAGCACAGATTTTTACGATAAAAATACGAAAGAAAAGACAGGGATAAAAGAATTAGAATTTCTTCATGTAAGAAAGAGACATTTCCAAAAGACATCAAGGCGCAACACAATTTTGTCCTTGACCACCCAAACCACCACTTTGCAACAAACAACACCAACGCGCATGAAAGCATTATTATGCGTTATAAATTGGATACAAAAATTTAAAATTTGTAATTGTTTAGCATGCACACAGGCCTAATACTTAGTCACAACTAAAATGGTTCGTGTATCGTAGCCAATATATAAGAGAAAAAACTCGCATAGTTTTCGTGCGTCGGGGCAACGTGTGTGATCAAGTGGTTTTCAAATCAGTGCTTGGAACATATTTTTATACATCACAATATACAAATCACTAATATAATAAAGCTGAAAAGTTTTTTTTGTTTAAACGCGCTAATATTTGAAAATACTCGGTGCATTTGTATGAAGTTTGCTTAAAGCTTAGATAGGTTTTTTACTAGGCTCTTTACTCGACTGCAAAAGAAGTAGGGTTTAGTTTTTAAGTTATGTTAAGTTTATCGAGATAAAGTCCCTTTAGCGAAGCCCCGCGCTACTTCTGGTTTATTAGCTCGGCCATTCGAGCGGTATTAACACTATTGCCGTTGTATGAAATCCTAAATGGGTGGAAGTATATTACTCGTAAAAACACACAAGAGGACGCTTTTAAAAAGATTTTTTTAAAGATAACTAGCAATGTGGGTAAAATTTACATGTTAACCCCTCCAACTAAGCTAAATATGCTTGTGTCTGGAGTGGGTTCACGACAATACTGTAATGGATGGGATTCGAACCCGCAACCTCTCGATCACTAGCCCAATACCTTATTCATTAGGCTATTGACGCTTATCGTTTAGTACTTATCGCTTGACGTTTATTAGTTAAGAGCTTACATGGAAACACAGTGGATGATAAAGGAGTTCATCAAAGTGTGGTGTGTATACTGTAGCTGTAGCTTGATTACGTGAGAGTTTTGGAAATCACGACAGTTTCTTAAAACAAAGCCAAGGCGCCTGAAGGACTCCTTCGCGGTAGATGTGATGTGGTCGTGGAAAGTAAGCTTACGGTCGAATATGACACCTAGGTCTTTCATGGAATCAGTTCTTGCTACTGTATCTCCATTCAATGTGTAAAGAAAGTTGGCTGGGCGCCGCATTCGACCGAAAGACATTACGTAGCATTTTGATTTATTAAATTCCATTTTATTTTCTAAACTCCACTTACCTATAAGCTTGGCAATCGAGCTCAGACTTTATTTCATAAAATAGCTTTAAGTCATCAGCATATAAGAGGCATCTAAATTATTATTTAGGTGTATGTACATCGGTTAAAAACTCGGTCTTGTTTCTAACAACACCGGGAATCAAACCCGCAGCGGCTCTTTACAATGACGTGAGCCAATTTATCACTTCATGCGAAGATGCTCGCATATCATGACGCAACAATTGAATGCCTTCTTAATTTCCATGATGTAGTTTGTATCTACGTATAGGTATAAAATATGCACTATCATTGAATTGCGTATGATTTTCATAAGAAAGATGTTTTATTATTATTTCATTTATTTTACATATCCCTCAAAAAAAACATTTTTAAATATTTTTCTATAAAAAAGTGATAATAAAAAAGCATTTAAAAATACAAAAAATGGCAGTCCACTGGAATCGGAAACGGGGTCCAAGCTACCGGTGGTTAGGTCTCCCGAGAAAGGAACCTCCTCACAATACGAGCTGGTTCGAGGAGAGCTGCCTTCTGTATCAGGCCCTTTATCCAGCTGTGTAAAGCCAGCTTCGACAGATGGTCGTCGAAGCTTTTAGCTATCAACCCATTGACTGATATGACAATCGGCACAATGACAGCCGAGTCCACATTCCACATGTCAACAACCTCATGAGCTAAGTCGAGGTACTTTATGTGTTTCTTTTCTCAGCTTTCACGAGATTCTCGTCATGTGGGATGGTAACATCGATTATCATTGCGCGGCGCACTTATCGGTCTATCACCACTATATCAGGCTTATTGGCAACAATAGTCCTATCAGTGATGATAGACCGATCCCAGTACAACGCACATACAGGTATTTTAATGATCTAGGTGGCCAAAAGTCAAAATAACAAACTTTAAGGAATGCTTATTATATTGATTACCTGAGGCAGGGGACATTCCAACGATCAATAGACCGCCACCCCCACTTCTTCCGTTGCGCGTTTTCAGGAAAATTCAGTCGGAAGTTGATTATTGAACTTTGTGAACGTGTCTCTTTTCGGTGATTTAAAAAATCGTTAACTTTGAGTGATAATCAAAATGTGATATAATTTGTTAAAATTTGTTTTATTTATACTTTTAGTGGTCGAGAAATAACGTCTGAAATAAGGATATTTTTTAAAGAAATTTATGTTGAGAAAGCTATTTGGTTTAGTATCGGGATAGATCGGGCAACTTTTGTAGTTTATATAAAAAGTATAGACGCTTAAGTTACGAATACTAAATAAATTAGCCGCGGAATAGCGCGGATGCGCAAAAACGTAGAACATTGAATTTCACATTCAAAATGAGCTTAATTCGAAAAAAAAATGTATTTATGTCTAAAAACAATATTTACTTGTTCCAGAAACAGTGGGCTTCCGAAGTGAGAATAGTGACTCGTAAATTCCTCTTTGATATTATGAAAAATTAAAATTTACGCAATTTGGAAGAAAAACTACGCTTTTTGAGAGACCACCTTTTCACTCGTGACGATCTTACTGATGATCAGTTAAATAAACTGAACAACGATTTTGCACATTTTAAATCGGAAATGAAGCAAAGGTGGATGAAATCTCACAAAAAAGAAGAAGTTGTATTGAAAAACAACCAACTTTGGCTGGAAAGTACATTCAAAATTCCAGTCACAACGGCAAATCGTATAGGTCGCCCGATAAAGATTACGGTTAGGGGAATCTAGGGAAAGGAGCAAAAGAAGAAAAACGGAACGGATCCGATCTAATGTAGAATGTCAGAAAGTGCAGGTGAATTGATTTGAAAAAATATGTATTGTTATTGATAAATTAATTAATGTAAGAATATATATATACATATATATAAAGTATGTATATAAGTGTATGTAACATTATGTAAATATATGGTGTAATATGGCCTATTTTCGGCATTTTTTATTCATTTTTTTGTGGTATTTGTGTTTTATTGCTTTTTTTAAAGAAATTATAAAAGTTATTGTCTATGTTTTGCTTGTTTTATTTCCGTCATTTTAAACCAAAAAACCCGCACAAATATTTTTGGCCGGCTAGATTAATGAAATACCCCTATGTGCAACGTGACATGGTCATTTTCGAGAACTGGGTCGGGCACATACTTGTAATACGATACCCCAAAATCGACAAGTTTGTATTTCAAAGCAACTTGCTGGTGGATATCTCTGGCTACTTGGTTGTGTCTATGCAAGTACTCGCCGTTAGCTAGACGAGAACAACCGGAGACAATATGTCTGATGGACTCACCAGGACGATGGCATGCCCGACACACGTCAATCGTCCCGTCCTTCATAATATGTCTCTGGTAATTATTCGTCAAGATAACTTCGTCCATAATTGCACAGACAAAACCTTCAGTTTCTCCGAAGAGATCCCCGAAGCGTAGCTAGGCAACGGAAGCTGTCAAATCTACATCGGACCCATAAAGAGCCCGATAGTAGCGACCAAGAAGCTCCTTGCTATTCCATACCTCCTTGCGGTCATCTGGGGTAAGTATAACAGCTTTGTGCCAGTTCTCTTTAGTCATGGTCAGCGGGGTGAGTCCCTTGTCCACTGCAATCACATCTCGGTGCATACACTGAGAGAAATCGGCTTAGCAATTTGAACAAGTTTGACTTGTTAAGTGGTTATCTGTTTGAAATAAAATTATTTTGGTCAACGGAAACAAACGCAATGTTATTAAAACAAGTCGATTTGGTACAAAGAACAAGATTAAACTTGTTGAAAGTTATTTAGTTGAAACAACCAAACATTTGTTTGAAACAACATGCTTCTTATTGCTTTGACAAAGTCGACTTGTTTAATCAACCAAAACATAAACTTGTAGCATTAACAAGTTGATACCAACAAGACTGTTTGATTATTTCACCATTATATCTTGTTGAAACTACATTACGTAACTTGTTAAATGCTATCTTGTTAAAACAACGTTACAGGCGGTTTAAATAACATGGCATCATTTGAAATTGACGTGCCCTTAATTGTAAAATCAACATTATACTTAACTTGTTAAAGTAACAAAATAAATTATAAACTTGTAGTAGCAACAAGGTGGCTTTTTCTAAGTCTGTTAAAAAGTATAAATAAAAGTGTTATAACACAAGTAAAGAAATTTTATGGTGTATTTTAGCATCAGTGCACTATTACTATCTATATTGCATTGATTCAATAAAATTAATTTCTTAAATTAGGTATATAATTTTCCGTAACCCTTCCTTCAACTTTCAAGAGACAACTTTATAATTTATTTAACTTATATTTTTTTCTAATTTAACGGTGTTTTTTTTTTTTTAATTAGAATAAATGGAAGATAAGAGTTTGAGTTTACATCAAACATCTATCGTTTGCTTCACTTGGTTCGTACATATAGTGCGGAGTTCTAGCAACAAGGTGGCTTTTTCTAAATCTGTTAAAAAGTATAAATAAAAGTGTTATAACACAAGTAAAGAAATTTTATGGTGTATTTTAGCATCAGTGCACTATTACTATCTATATTGCATTGATTCAATAAAATTAATTTCTTAAATTAGGTATATAATTTTCCGTAACCCTTCCTTCAACTTTCAAGAGACAACTTTATAATTTATTTAACTTATATTTTTTTCTAATTTAACGGTGTTTTTTTTTTTAATTAGAATAAATGGAAGATAAGAGTTTGAGTTTACATCAAACATCTATCGTTTGCTTCACTTGGTTCGTACATATAGTGCGGAGTTCTACTCAAAAGACCAACGACCCCGCTATGCCGTGGTCCGTACTCCACAAGGAGTGCCCTTAGCGTGCGGTCGTCTAAATGTAGCCCTGGCTGTGGGGGCCTTTAAATTTAGAGGTTACCACAGGATCGCCCAGTTAAGTAGTAACCAGCCTTAGTGTGCTGAACTACGAGTGGCCCTTCAAAAAAAAGCTACAAACAAACAGGTTTCGATATAAAAATTTCATCACAACAACATGTCAAGCATGTTAAATCTACTTGCTAAACTTGTAAAAACAATCGGAAAATGTTAACGTAAATTCGACCTGTTGTAACGTAGAAATAACATGATATGGAGCTTGTAGGATCAACAAGTTACACTTTAGAAGATCAAATTGTAGTTTCAACCAAACAGCACGTAGGCGCTATTTTAACCCGAAAACTTGTTGAAGCAACGTGAAATCTGGTTGTTTTTTTTCTCAGTATACCCACATCAGCTTTAAGGAAATATTCCCTGAGATTGCAAATCTCGCGGTTGTGGAGAGTTTTGGCATTAAAAAGCCTCGACCTCCATATTTCCCCGGGATGTACAGTCTCATCACCGATGATCGTGGGTGATGCATCCGATTTGTGGTTGGCAGTGTACGAACCCTCCTATCCAGGGCATCCAGTTCGGTTTGAGTCCATTTGAGTATGCCGAAAGAATACATCAACACCGGTATGACCCAACCGTTGAAAGCGCGCACCTTATTTCCTCCCAACAAAAGGCTGTTTAATACCTTTGTCAGGCGGCCAAAGAAGTGCTCCCTCAGCGATTGCTTCATGTCAGCAACATTAATGCCCAAAGCTCCCGACATACCCAAATACTTATAAGTTTCGATTAAGCAGAGAGGTCTAAGGTGTATGGAATCTGAAAGTTGAATTCCCTCAGATTCCATAATCTCTCCTCGTTTTACATGCATGATTGCACATTTGTCCACACCAAATTCCTTCTTGATGGCGCTACTGAAAGTTTCAGTTACCTTCAGTAGTTCCATCAGTTGCAAGTTGTTGGGGGCAAAGAGTTTCAAATCATCCATGTAAAGGAGGTGGGATATACTTTGACCTCCTCTTCTCAACCCCAGCCCAGGCCTGACTCCTCTAGCATTGTACTTAGAGGATTCAGGGCCAAGCAAAACCAAAGTGGACTCAAACTGTTGCCCTGAAATTTGCCGTCTGATCCATTTAGGCTCATCATTCCCTCGAATCGGTCGACATCCTGGATAGCGAAGTACCGTCTTCTATTGCCTCATACATGACTCAAGGAACGTGCGTAGAGTTGGATCTATTTTGTAAAGCTCCAGCACCTTGATGAGCCAGGTATGAGGAACAGAATAAAGGACATTTTTATTTTCTATCCAGCATGTCGATCGATCTTTTCGGGATCGACGAGCCTGTTGGCTAATGGCCATGTCAATGAGGAGTAGCTCCTTAGTGCCACGGGACCCTTTCCTACATCCATTCTGAGAAGCGGACATAATTGAGTTGCACTCAATGTGCATATTTATTTTCACTCTCAGGATGGACGTAAGAACCTTATAGACCGTAGACAGACAGGTAATCGGTCTATAGTTTTTGGGTTCCGTGGGACTACCACTCTTATGAAGCCAACAGCCTGTCGTTAAAAACTCTGGTAGAGACCCAGTCTCTAAGGATGCCTGGAATTGAGAAACCAAAAGCGCGTGCGAGCTGCTATACCATTTGTGCCAGAAGTTGTGCAGTCCAGCCGGTCCTGGAGACTTCCAGTTTGGTAACGGATGAACTGCTTTGGCTACATCAGAAGTGTTAATGATTATTTTATCCATTTGTGGTATATATATATATAGCTTCACACACGCGTTCAACTTCACGCATCCAGTCACCCTCAACATGACAGACGGGTACCGACCAGATGTTGCGCCAGAATAAATTCGTGGCGATATCATCCGGGCGGCACACGTCAGTCACATTTTGATTGGGTCGCTCCCAAGCTCTATATACCCACCTCTCATCGCTCTGGAACATGCGATTCTGTGAGTACCGTTCAACCCGCTGCTTAAACCGTCGAATACGGCTTGCCCATGCATAAATTTTCTGCTTTCGGAAATCAATGCGCTCCGTAATGTGGGGTGTGTATTCTCGAGGGCTGATTCCAGTCCCCGAGAAAGCCCGCCGTACAAAACGCATTACACGTGTGCGTGCATTGCCTTCCTTGAAGCAGTATAGTTTGCCGATGAGTACTCTGGCCTCATCGATACGCCTCTCGATTCTATACTGCTAGACTGATAAAGCAGGATTTGGTCGAATAGCTTCGTCGTTATTAGGAAATTTGACGTTAGCTAAGCGACACGCCGCAACAGCCCCGCAATACAGGATTGAGTGCGTAACAACGAGGTTTTCGCTGCTCTCAAAAATGTTCTCAAGCAGCGAGTCCAAAGCACACACGAACGCCCTATTTTTTTTATGCATAGGTAACCATGGTAACCGGGGTCTAAGTTCAGGCGGAGCCAATCTATACTTGCGAAGCGCATCCTCCAGTGCGCTCCTCAGTCGATCGTTGCATTGGCTACTTACCGTGACAACCCTATCATCTAGCTCATTATTTTGAGCCGCGGTATCATTGCGCCACTAGCGAGATGATATGGTTGCTCAGTACCTCTGAGCGCAGCCTATCAAGTGTTGCATCATCCAGCCTGTGGCTACGCTGGATGACCCGCACCTGATCCGACAATCGTTGGGCCGAGACGTTGACAGCTGGTTCTAGGTCCTGGAACAGAGACAGCATCCTGACACGATACGCAGTGAGGTTAGTTCCCTCCTCTGTAGACCCATAATATGCGCGCATGACGTTTTCGTTTATGGACTGAGTCCATCTTATGCGCTGCACACCACCGGCAGCGGGGACCCGACTTGGAGCCGGGTGGCTCTTAAGTCCCAAGCTCTTCGGTGGCCGGCCTCTCCCCTGCCGACGCACAGGTGTTGACGACGTCGGCGGAGAGAAATACTCGTCGCTCGAGCTCGACGCGGATGCAGCCGCCGGTGACGTTGGTAATCCTAAATCCAGTGGCGAGGCGGAGCTGAGCGACGGGTCCGGGGGTGGTGGGCGTGCACGTCGCGAAGCTGCTCTAGTAAGCATCATTTGTTTATTAACATTGTTATTTCTTGCATTTTTTAGTGATTGGTGTCAATGACAGACCACTTGACAGTTGTCGATAGATTATATATTATCTTCATTTTCGTTATAATATCGGTTGTTTTTTAGATTTATGTTATTTATCTTGGTTCAATCTGTCCTCTTTTCGTAAATATTGAGAAATTTGGATGGAAAAACTTATCACTATACTTTGCGAATTTATTTTGTATGAATAGAAAACAAAACTTGATTTGACGGCTAGTATTGCCAGCTTATTATTATTATTATTTGTTGTTATATTCCTGTCGGTAAGACACTAATTATTACGACAAATGAAGTTGTTGCAAGTAATCATCATCATTAATTACAGTACGTAACTTCTATCTTTAAATGAAGGTAATGGTATGATGCGTCTAGTAAACTATGCAGTTTATGGCAATTGTAAATTTTATATATTTTATCTACTTAGATCATAGACTTGAAGTATGTATATATTTATTAGATATGTATTGCTTATTAGACCTCTTATTAAACCGAATGTGTACTTAGTTAGTTAACTTGGGAGCTTCTCACTTGCAAGTTTATTAAAGCGGCACTTATTTATCTCTGATGTTTTTTACATAATCGGCCAGCAGATGGATGGCTGCCTTGCCACATTCCCGAAACTGTTGCGCGTCCATTTTACACCACTGACACTGTTCTAATTCATATAATTACAAACTAAGGGTATTTTTTTAACTTGATATATGTTTGCGATAACAATAGTAAGATTCAAAGATATAATGACATTTGAAGTTAAGAGGACGATCAGCGAGATAATGGTGGTAGCGGCTGGCGTCAGGTGGATTTATAGGTGCTGATCGGCTTTCTATAGTCGGCTGAGGCGTTCACGCACTCGGCAGAAAACTGGGGACCACTAGACGGCCTGCAGTGTTGCGGCTGAGGCTGCGATGCACGAATATTTTGACACTAGGCCTGTACCGGTTTTTTCTCTTGTGACCGACGAAAGTGTATAAGTACATGGTTTGTTGCCAAGTGTATTTCTCTCTCTAGAAGAAATTAAGTCACAGAATAATGTCGGTAATTTTTATCTGAAGGTTCTATGCGAGATAGAAGAGCTGTTAAACCGAAATTGTATTCCTCAGATAAATATTTTCTGAAGATTAAAAAATTAGCTCTTACATTATTTTTGTTTTTTGAATTAATTTAAACTGCATTTTTGTTGAACATGCTCCACGGCAGGATGGATAGATAGATAGAATATACTTTATTGTACACCAAAAATTGAAACACACTTACATAACCTTATTTCTATAACTTTGGTTACAAGATATGGCGAATTTGATATTCCGTTTGTATTCGGCTTTCATATGTAGGGACACATGTGTGGTATTAATGCCTAAGCATTTGGTATAGTGATAGTGCATTATGTATACGTGTGTGTATACCTACGCGCGGCTGCGCCCTCGATCTTATGATATATGTTTTTAGTCGCATTAAAGCATTCTATTAGTAACATCGTTCCGTGTATCATTTGACGCTCCTTACACATACCTAGAACACACATACAGATTCAGTAAGATAGACATTCCTAAAGTGGTGACCCCGAACGTTTCTTTTTGTGTGTGGAGGTTAAGTGATATCGCGTTACAATGAACCCGCGTGCAACAGAGTCCCGGGATAGTACTAACGAAACAAGTGCGCTAGCTAGCATAACAGTGGCATCACGAATACCCGAATTTTGGGCGGATCAAACGCGACTCTGGTTCGTCCAGTTCGAGGCCGTTGTGGAAAGCCAGAAGCTAAGCGATGCAGCGAAACTGAACCTTGTGGTGACGAAGCTAGGGAAAAATGCTATACAACAAGTGAGCGATCTGCTGTTCGCGCCGCCGGAAACACGAAAATACCAAGCGTTGAAGGACAGATTATTGGAAGTCTTCGAGAAGACAGAGACCAGAAAACTTCAAAAATTTATTGGAGAAATGGAGCTTGGGGACCAACGGCCATCGCAGCTACTACGAAAAATGCGGGACCTGGCCAGAGAAAAAGTGTCGGATGAGACCCTGCGGCTGATGTGGCAGTCGCACTTGCCGACAGCAGTTCGAGCCATACTTACGGTTACAGATTCGAAGAACCTCGATGTACTCGCAGCGGTAGCGGACAAGGTGCTGGAGAGCACAGCAGGCAGTACAGCACAAGTCTCCGCAGTCAAAGCATCGGAAGCGCCTTCGTCAAGTCAGCAGACACTTGCTGGAACGTCGGATACAAACCTGATCATGGGAGAGCTGGCGAAAATCAACCTGCGGCTCAAAGATTTGGAACGTAGCAGACCTGAAAAATGCTATGGACAAGAACAGAGATCCGGATCGGCATCGAGGAGCGGCAATTCATCACCTAGAAGGAGAAACGCTAATTGGCTGTGTTATTACCATTTCCGTTACAGAGAGAATGCAACAAAGTGTATCAAGCCCTGTAATTGGAAGGGAGGCCAGCCGAAAGCAGCGGAAAACTAGACCAGGTGCAGCATATGGCGGGACGCTGCACAACGCACAACCGCCTCATAGTGTGTGATAGGATATCAGGTATGAGATTTTTAATCGATACCGGGGCTAATGTGTCTGTTATACCTGTAGATAAGAATTGTATACATAAATATAAAAGTGATAAGTGTAATTATAATTTATACGCAGCAAATGGGACGTTAATTAAAACTTATGGTGTAAGAACCTTAGCATTAGATTTGGGTTTGAGACGTTTATATACGTGGGATTTTATTATTGCAGAAGTCAAACAGATTTTTATATGAGTTCACGCGTATGACTTTCGGATTGCGAAATGCAGCGCAAACTTTTCAGAGGTACATGAATAACACTGTTTTACAGGGTCTAGAAACGCAATTTAGCGCAGAAGGAAAGGACCTCCATTCAAATTTTTATTTTTGCTACATCGATGATATTATTGTGGCCAGTGAAACAGCGGATATTCATGAGCGTCACCTAAAAGCGATTTTCGAGTCGTTGGATAAGTTTGGAATCACTAACAACTTATCGAAATGTTGTTTTGGGAAAGAGAAATTAGAGTTTCTAGGTTATGAAGTTACGTCTGAGGGGATTAGCCCATTAGCCGACAAGGTACAGGCGATAGTTGATTTCCCGAAGCCAAAAACTGTAGATCAGTTAAGGCGCTTCTTGGGAATGGTAAATTTTTATAGATCTAGTTTACCTAGGGCCGCAGAATACCAGGCGATTTTAAATAAATATTTACAAAACGCTAAAAAGAAAGATAAATCGCTCATTTTGTGGACAGACCAAGCGGATGCCGCGTTTGCAAAATGTAAAAGTAACTTACAGAACGCAACCGTCCTGAGTTACCTACCCAACAACAAGTGCAGAGCTTGCGATTATGACGGATGCATCGAATGACTGCGTAGGTGGCGTGTTACAAATAAAGGTCGGCACACACTGGAAACCTTTAGGATACTTCTCTAAGAAACTCAGTGATGCGCAATTAAAGTACAGTACATACGATAGGGAATTATTAGGAATATATTTATCGGTACAGCATTTTAGGTATTTGATAGAAGGTAGATCTTTCGTAATTTACACTGACCATAAGCCTTTGGTATACGCATTTTCAAAAAAACCCAACGATAAAGAGACGCCTAGACGGATTAGGCAACTTCTATTCATTAGTGAGTTTACGACGGATGTTCGACATATTAGCGGGCCCGATAATATTGTAGCAGATGCATTATCGCGAATCTCTATGATTGCTTGTCCGAATGCCCTCGACTTCGCGGAATTAGCGATAGAGCAACGGACGGACGGGGAGCTGTCTAAGTTGTTATCGGAACCCACCGGACGATTGCAATTCAAGGGAATTGTTTTGTCCGACGAGCAGAATGAAATTATATGCGAGGTATCAACTAGCGTTGCCAGGCCGTACCTACCTGTGAGCTTTAGAAAAAAGGCATTCCATGTAGTTCATGATATATCGCATCGGGGGAATCGAACCACTAGGAAATTAGTAGCAACTAAGTATTTTTGGCCAGGCATGAATGCAGATATAAGAACGTGGGCTAAAACCTGCATACATTGCCAAAGATCTAAAGTAATTCGGCACACGGTTTCGGGATTAGGTCAATTCGAAGCTAGCGGTCGGTTTGAACATATCCATGTAGATTTAGTGGGACCTTTACCTACATCGCCTGATGGATACAGATACTGCCTTACAGTGGTAGATAGGGCAACGGGTTGGCCGGAAGCGTTTGCTCTGAAAGATATGTACGCCAGTTCGGTAGCCAAGGTACTCTACGAGGGCTGGGTTACACGTTATGGCTGTCCTGTGAGAATCACGACAGACCAGGGTAGGCAGTTCGAAAGTAGCTTGTTTGGAGAGCTCACTAAATATCTAGGAATTTATAGATTGAGAACTACGGCGTATCATCCACAGGCGAATGGAACCGTGGAACAATTTCATCGCGTACTGAAGGCAGCGCTTATGGCCAAAAGGGATAGCGGTACGTGGATCGAACAATTAAATACGGTTTTGTTTGGATTGCGAGCAACACCACGGAGCGATACGGGTGTTAGCGCGGCCGAGTTAGCGTTCGGCAAAACGCTGAGGTTGCCCGGCGATTTTTACGATGGCACAAGTATAACTATTAGCGATAGTAATGAGTATGTTAATAAAATCAGGGAAGCTATAAGTAATCTCAGACCGAAACACACTAGTCAAAGGGATTCTCGTACTATTTTTGTTCATACGGATTTGCAATCCTGTTCACATGTTTTTGTACGAGTAGATTTAATAAAAAAATATTTACAACCACCATATGATGGACCTTATAAGGTCATAGACAGGTGTGAAAAATACTTTCGTATACAAATGGCAGACAGACAGGTAAAGGTTAGTATAGACAGACTTAAACCGGCTTATATGCTAAACGAGGGCCCTACCACTCAAGAAGAGAATTATAGTTTTTTGCAGGATAGTAGTAAGAGTAGTAATAACTTAGGCAGTAAGATAAACGACGGTGCAGCGAGCTTATGTGTTGTTGCGATGTTATGTGTTAATGGTGTTTATATTGCATATTTCATGTCTTAATAATTATGGGTATTACATACATATATACATAGGTCTAGTACTGGGGAGTACACCTTATTTGTAGCATTGTACACTTTTTTTTTTGTGGGAAGGATAGTGCTAAAATATTGAACCAGGGAACTTTAGGTTGTAACTTTAACCACTGTGCTACTCAGGCATGAGTAGGCGATTGTTTTGTAGTATGTAAGCAGAAATGTTATGTCGCAATCTAAATGAACAATGTGTAGAGTAAGGTTACAGTACTTATTATAATTGTGTATTATTTTAATTATTATCATTGCGTAAATTGAAATGTGAGTAGGTATAAAATATTAAGTCAGTTGTTTTAACGTCGATAAGAAAATTTGTGTGTGACCTTATTACTATTGCACTTAGATTAATTATTATTCATTCTGTCTTTAAACTGTGCTCATTGTCAAGGTATCGGAAATATAGTGATGGGTTATAATCAAAGTAAACCCTCGCAAAATAATGTGGCAATTTCTCAAAGTGTGTCCAATGAAGTGATAGGACAAAGATTAAATTGGTTGAAAATTGTGGTTATGGTGGTTGTTATATTATTTGGGCTGATATGCCTATTGTGGCTAAGAAACCAATGCAGGAAACGGGTGCGAGATTGGTTTCGCAAGGAGGCTACGGTGGTTGGGTGGTCACCTCCGGTGGTCAAAGTACATACTGTGCAACCTCAGTCAACAGAGCACAATGCTGAACGATATTAAGTAGGTGCGAGCGTTTAGATTTCGAGCCTATAGTTGTTGTTATTTTTTTGTGTTTGTATTATTGTGCTGTTTTAATTATTTTTTTTTGTTATAATAATGTAATTTAATGTAATGTTTTGTAATGTTTTGCAATGTAATGTTTTATACGGAATGTATGGTAATGGTAACCAGAAATATGGGTTGGTAAAAATAAATGTGTAATTTTTTTTCTCCTCTTGTGGGAATTTTGTAAAGTGGCTCATTCTCCTTAAGAGGGGGGCTACTGTAGGGATACATGTGTGGTATTAATGACTAAGCATTTGGTATAGTGATATTATGTATACGTGTGTGTATGCCTACGCGCGGCTGCGCCCTCGATCTTATGATATATGTTTTTAGTCGCATTAAAGCATTCTACTAGTAACGTCGTTCCGTGTACCATTTGACGCTCCTTACACATACCTAGAACACACATACAGATTCAGTAAGATAGACATTCCTAAACATAATTATTATTTAAATTAATTTGATTCGCTTTCTGTTTATTAGTCTAGTTAACAGTAAAATGTCTCGCCGCTGTAGTGAGAGTGATAGTTTCACGACACTTGCATAATATGAAGACGACAATAACTTGTTTTCTCAGAGTTATGTACGATTTGCGGGAAGAGAAACACAGGGTCAATGATATTTACTTGAATGCTCCATTAAAACGGACAGTGAGAGTTAAATTATATAGATTCGATAGATAGACATACCTACTCTTTATTGTACACCATAACAGAAACAAATAAGGCCTTAATAAATAAAAAGGGTGATAAAATGGGCGGTCTTATCGCTAAAAGAAATCTTTTATAGACAACCTTTGGATGGATTTGACACAGAGGAGAAAATAAATACGCTTGGGTAATATGAGTACCTATATAGATTATTATATACGCACTTTGCACGTTATATGTAGATCACTCTTCATTATATGTATAGATCTCAAAAATCTAACTATCTATGGTATTGTCCGTTTCAGATTTTCTCTATTAGCGATTTGGTGCTTTTTTACTGAGCATTGTGTTCACTAGCTTTTGTTATTATATTAGGTAATTATAATCTTCCATCGGTCCTTTCAGTCATCGTTGCTCTCAGTGCCTAGTGAAATTCATATTGTTACTTTTAATAAAATCACAAGAAAGTTAGCCGGCCGGTTTTATGTTTAAAAATAATTGGGTATTAACCATTTAGTTACCACAACTTGACTTATAAAGCAAAACAGTGAATGTATTTGTACTTTTCTTCCTTATAGACCTATGCGCGCAGAATTATTGTGATAGGTCAAGGACACTATGCACGCGTTTACTGCACTTGATATGTTAAGAGGCTAGTTAGATCTGTTCGTTCAAGTTCAAAGAGAAACTTTATTTTAATGCAGTTCATTGGAACTACATACATTAATATGTAATAGTAAAAACTACATACATAATAACGCAGATGGATCACCACCCAAGTAGCAAAATGTGGCCCTGTAATTATCCTAGGAGCACGTATTTTTTAATCCTATAGAAATCCTGTAAACGTTTATACGCTGCATTTGGGCGTACTTTATAAGACTACTACGCCCTATAGTCGCTTTGTTATAATACGGTAAAGTGCTATTTGATTTTATAATTACCTTATTAAGTGCTTTAACAAAATATAGTTGTCCTATAAAAATCCGGTAAATGCATCTAAAAAGAGCGACTCTGGCGCGTGCCGCTACTAGAGTAATTGATCCTACAGTGATCAGCGTAATACCATTAGTAGATTCATTCGGTCGATCATTCGTTCTTTTTTCGTGCATTCATTGTACTGCCTTTTTTTCAAAAGGTAAGTAATGTCACATTATAACAATGTCTGTCATTATCATTGATTATAATAAAGTAACTTTTGCCGTGTAACTGTTTTATAAAGAGTGCCTACTTGCGAAAATCATTTTATTGATGAAGTGTTAGATGATAATAAACATATGGTCATGCGCCTTCAAAATTTAACATTTTCATTATTTGTTAATTCAGTAATAAATTAATATATACCTATCCGACATAGGGTCGAAACACGTGCCATTACATTGCATTTATCAGAACTTTTAAAGGACTTTTTAATCAAAGTTAAGACGTTTACATGACATACCTATGCCACCATATTTAAGTTTTAGGGTTCTGTGGGTAATGTGAGTTAAACTATACGGTAATATGCAAATCTTGTAAGTTGTTGCAAATATTTATACTTATATCAAACATCGCCACAGGTCACCGATACTAAACTAATTATGAATTATCTTAAAATTTCGCTATGTTATGGTGTGTAGGTAATGTTGTTATAACGTAATTTTGCACCCCTAGACTGGTGTCCAAACAAAATCATTTTCATTGCCTTTTTTTCCTAAATACGTAATTATAAAGTTCTTAGACATTTTCAGCATGCAGCTTTTTAGTCTGGACTGGAAATGGTTGTATTAATGGATGTCGATATTTTTTTAACTAAAAAGGATTTCCATAAGCTGAAGTATGCCAAATGGCTGTGGAAAATTACACATTTTTTTGAAAGTAAAAAAATATTATGGTTGTGACTATAATATTTCAAATGACACAATCAATAGGCCGGTACACTTCACTGTGGCTCAAGGGAAAAAGATGACAAAACTGTTATACCATGATTTTTTTGGTGTCAAAATTGCAAGCATTTTGCGATTTATGATCATTTCCCTACCGATTAGTGTGAAACTTGCTGTTAGTAAGTTTTTTTTACGAATTTTCATCATATCTTAATTGACATGTTTAAAGCTATTGAGTATTTTTCTACGAAATAATTAACTGTTCCATTGTTCAGAGTAGATATTCAATACTAAAATATATTTTATAGCACACCTGATTTATCACATGCCAATAATGTCCTGTGCCTACAGTAGTAACGTCTATTGTGTTATTGTTAGTTTTAAGGATAGTGCAGGCATCCCTAGGTAAAGCATATTTTATCCTTTTATTTAAAATCGCGGAAAGTTCATTTAAAGCTGAATGTTATATATTATTCCTAATAGCCCACTGTTTTATATCCATCTGTAATGCATAATTTTTATCAAACTCAGTATGATTAAATTCACTATTAATGCTTCCACTAGCATTTTCCGTATCTTCTAGATCATTACAACTCTCTGAAAAATTATCCTCCCAGTTGTCTAAGTCTATTTCCATTTTACCGTGTATGGAACCATCACAAACTTCACCAACTTCACCAGGCTCTTTTTTATTTAAGAACTTTTCTTTTGATCCGCTTGCGACTTGATTTCAAAGTAATTTTTCGAAACTCTTCTTCGATAACCGCCACTACGCTTAAATCGTCTCCATTTATTTAAATCCATATTTATATTATTCCGGCTTTCTCTAACAAATCACAAGATGGCCGATTACTCTGATAATAGCAAATGTAGAACACATTTAAGTAGAATCTTACTGATAAAAGTTAGAAGCTATGCTAACTTGGTGCTAAAAATCCGTTAAGGGTCACGACTAAGATAAATTTGTTCTATAATATATTTACCTCTTGCAGCTATATCTGTGGCATTTATAGGAAGTGCATGTCTTATAGAAGAATGAAAAAAGACGTTAACAAGATGAGACGATCTTACTAAATGCGATTATCGGATCAAAATTCACACTTTGCTAATTACTGTTATAACTTGCACTTATAAGACTGAACCTGACTGACCGCTCTAGTAAGAGTCGTGTAAAATAATCCTATTAACATTTATAAAACTAAATGATAGGGTCAAACGTACTTGTAGTTCAAATCATCTTGGAAGATGCTTTGTCAGGATCAGTGGACTGAGTTAATGCGTCTACTAGATTTCTAACACGTGTAATCATATAAGTCAATTGCTATAGGAGAATTTTGCTGCTTGGGCATGAGCTGTCCACACGTCTGCAGGTTGATCAGTCTAGGTTCATTCTCGACAGACGCAACACGCACGTTTAAAAATGGATATTGAGACCGTAGCTGCCGCAGCTATTTATTTATTTAGTACTTTTAACTACTACGTGAGTGTGCATCGTAGTAGAGTTATTAAAAAATTAGGAATTTTGAATTAATTTGAATTAGGTATAAGTATTAAAATAGTAGGTACACTTACAACATTTTTATTTTTGTTGTATTTATTTTTGGGGTTCTACAAACAGTTTTCAGCTTGATATAGCTTAATAAACCTAAAAGTTTCCTCGGTGCTCATATTATTAGCCATTTCAACAAGAATTAAACCGCAAGAAGCGCGTGCACTCTCAACCGCAACTCCGATTAAACTGAAGCGTCACCAGACGTGTGGACGGACGCCGGACGTCCGCGCCGAAACCCTTTGATTTGTGCCACAAAAACCGACAAAAAACGGATTGGAGGCGGACGCGTCTGCGGGCGTCTGCGGACGTTAAATACCTACAACAGATGCACAGATTACCCCCTCTACACGTCTGCGGACGCATCCACAGATGGCGTCCGCGGACGCGTCTGCGGACGTGTAGTTCACGTATAGCCGTCGGTCCATCCGACAGTGGGCTGCCGCACGCCTGCCTGAGCCATTTTAAATAATTTTGACAACGTCATAATGGATCGACCTAAAAAACAATTGATTTTCCTCCGCCTCGCTCCTGTTTCCCTTTTGATTATTTATTTGCGCGGAATTTTATTGAAATTAAAATTATTTACGCGGTTTCGGATATTTTCGACACTAAAATTTTATAATCGGGAATTCAGGGAAGGAAAAATGCATCTATCATTTTATTGATCAACAAATAAAAAATAATTGTTTTTCTATATTCGTTTTATTACCAATATCATCATATACAACCCTAGGATATTCGCTCGATGACGTGGGTCACGCGGTGGGCAAAACAATCTCAACTCTCTGCGTGCGTACTTATGGTACCTACATTTCTTCTTGCTGCAAACAGCTGGTATTATTATTAAGATTTTGTAGGCTATTATAGCGTTGGTATTTTCGCTTTTGTATGAGAGTGATGTATCTGTTACGAAGTAACTATTTAGTAATCTGTGGTAAAGGTTTCCGTGTGTTATGTGGCGTCTGCCATGACCGGTCAAGTCGGCGTGCCGGCTGAGTGGCGCGGTCAAGGCGGCAGGCGAGGCGGCGCGGACCTCGCGTCGTTGCTGCACGCTTCCGATGCGTTTGCGCATCATTGACTGAGTTCCCGCGCCATCGCGGGACCGCGCCTGTTAACGGACCGCTTCCGACAAGTACGGATGCTTCAATAAATGTGATGAATGCTTCTTCTTCTTAGTGACTCTTCGACACTTTCATAGCAAAGGTGGCAGTGTAAATGCCGAAGATGTTTTTTTTTTTTCAAGATTCCACTGGCAGAATAATTGGTATACTTAGTTCATCATTAGTTGGACTTAGGATGGGTAAGATAAAGCTTACAAGGTTGTGAAAAACTAAGTACCTATAAGTATGGGTTTTCATTTTTTAATGTGAAGTATAGGTAAATCTTTTATAATACCTTGATTTTGCATCGGAATTACATAGAAATTTTAAAGTGCTGTTATATCGTGACAATGACACTTAATTTTAATGTATGTAGTTCCAATGAACTGCATTAAAATTAAGTGACTGTCAAAAAAGTTTCTCTTTGAACTTGATCTAACTAGCCTCTTAACATATCCAAGTGCAGTAAACGCGTACATAATGTCCTTGACCTTTCACAATAATTCTGCGCGCATAGGTCTATAAGGAAGAAAAATACAAATACATTCACTGTTTTGCTTTATAAATCAAGTTGTGGTAACTAAATGGTTAATACCCAATTATTATTTTTAAACATAAAACCGGCCGGCTAACTTTCTTTTGATTTTATTAAAAGTAACAATATGAATTTCACTAGGCACTGAGAGCAACGATGACTGAAAGGACCGATGGAAGATTATAATTACCTAATATAATAACAAAAGTGGTGATTTTAATGTTAATTTATTAGAAAATTCTGGTTTGAGCACTAACATTATTAGTTTATTCCAATCATACAATCTTGTATACCTATTTATGGAGCCCACTAGAATAACTCCTACTAGTGCCACTTGCTTAGATAATATTTTTACGGATGTTGTACCGACTCACAAAAAAATAATTAATTTAATAGACTCTGATCATTGTGGGCAATTAATTACTTTACCAAAAAAAGTCAATAAAATGTTAAAAAAGAATATCACTGTAAATCCAAAAACTAAATATCGCCTGGAAGCATTCAAAACTAAACTCTTAAATAAAATGCCCTGTTTGTTAACTAATGAGGACCCTAATAAACATTATAATGATTTTTTCAAAATATATTGCCAACAATTCGATAACACATTTATTCCCAAAATTGCTTCAGTAAATAGTAACACTTCTTTCAGTGACTGGGCCACCACTGGTATTTATAAAAGTAGAAATCGGCTTTATGAACTCTATGAGGAGCGGACTTACACTAACTCGGTAGAATTTAATTTATATGTTAAGAACTATTCTAAATTATTTAAAAAAGTCTGTTATATTGCCAAGTCTCGCTACTTGAGTTCTAAAATTAAAAATAGTAGTAATGTAATTAAAACGACTTGGGATATTATAAAAAGCGAAACGGGAAGGTCTTGCAACCGAAATATTGATTACACCCTCACTATTGATGATAATATAATAACATTAGATTCGCAAGTCGCCACAGAATTCGAAAATTTTTTCACTGACATTCCCGTATCGACAACCAAGTCGCTAAAATCATCTCCCATTGCTGCAGAAACATTACTTAAAAAAAATGTGCCAGTTTGTAGTTCAGAGTTTAAATTCCAACATGTTACTTCTAATGACATCATCAAAACTTTTAATTCTTTGAATATTAAAAAGACTGCAGACCTGTGGGGTAATTCTGTTGAAGTTACTAAGTCAATTATACACATTATTGCTCCTACATTAGCTGTTATATTTAATAATTGTATTGATTGCGGTGAGTTTCCTGATCTAATGAAATATAGTAAAATAATCCCACTATTTAAATCGGGTAGTACATCTGACCCTACTAATTATAGACCTATTTCTGTACTGCCCACTTTCAGTAAAATTTTTGAGAAAATTATTTTAATGCAGATGCAAAGATATTTTAATAAACACAAATTGCTACATAATAAACAATTTGGTTTTACAAAGGGTCGTTCAACAACTGATGCCGGTGTTGAACTTTTAGGACACATTTATAATGCATGGGAAGATAAGTGCGATGCGTTGGGCATTTTTTGCGATTTGTCTAAGGCGTTTGACTGTGTTCCCCATGAGACATTAATCAGGAAACTGCACCACTACGGATTCCGGGACTCCTCTCTGAATCTTTTAACCTCATACTTGAGTGAAAGGATTCAGAGAGTCGATGTGAACGGCAAAAGATCGCCGGGATCTGTGGTCAAGATGGGGGTCCCCCAAGGCTCAATTTTAGGTCCCTTTTTGTTTCTTATTTATATAAATGATTTGCCGTACCTGATCAAAAATCATGACATAGTGTTATTCGCTGACGATACTTCTCTTTTATTTAAAATTAAACGTCAACAGCAGGTTACTGAAGAAGTAAACAGAGCCCTTGCGACTGTAGTTAGCTGGTTTAATGTTAATAATCTTCTTCTTAATGAGAAAAAAACCAAATGCCTAAAATTTACGTTACCTCATGTTAGACAAGTGAATACTAGTGTATCAATAAAGGGCGAAATATTGAAACCCGAAGATACCACAGTATTCTTGGGCATAACTTTGGATGCGAAGCTTCAGTGGGGCCCCCATATAGATAAATTGTCAAAAAAGTTAAGTTCTGCAGCATATGCCGTTAGAAAAATACGTGGATTAACTGATATGGAAACAGCACGTTTAGTCTACTTTAGTTACTTTCACAGTGTGATGTCATACGGCATTTTACTTTGGGGAAATGCTGCCGACATTCACACAATATTTGTATTACAAAAAAGGGCCATTCGTGCAATTTATAAATTAAGTCCTAAGCACTCCTTAAGAGACAAATTTAAAGAGATTAATATTATGACTGTGCCATCTCAGTATATTTATGAGAATCTCTTGTATGCACACAAAAATATTAATCTGTTTAAAAAATACAGTGATATTCATAGTGTAAATACAAGGAACAAAGACAAATATGTCATTCCTAAAACAAGGTTGAAAAAAATAGGTGGTTCGTTTAGATGCCAATGTATACGTTTTTATAATAAAATTCCTAGCCATATTCAAGAACTAAGTATTCATAAATTCAAATTGTTTATTAAACGTAAGCTATGTCAGAAAGCTTTTTACAGTGTTAAAGATTATATTGAGGACAAGAAGGCTTGGGAATGAGATGCTCCAGTGATATACGTGAGCCCTTTTTATTTTCTAATTTTTGATAGTTGATTTATTTTTTATTGATTAAAATATTTGTTTAGTTAAGTATTGTATATACCTATTTATTTTGTTTTTTTTTTTTATATAATTATTTCATTATTGTTAATGTGAGGACAATGTAGGTTATTCTTTTTTCGTTGTTTTTACTTTCACTTTAATTTATTTAATGATGTCAAGCAGTTTGAGTACTTGTGTGGCCTACGCGAATCTCCTTTGGTTTTTTTTTTTTTTTGTCAAATTGTTGAGCTCCTTAAATTCTAAGTTGAGCTACATGATAACTGACAAATGCTTGCACTGTCTGGACAGGTCCGCTCAAATTTGCGTGGTTATTTCCTCAAAAAAAATACCACAGACATTAACCTACATGCTTCTCATATACAAATACAAATTGTCTGGACTTTAAAAGAGACTATGACCTCTGAGTTTGTTTCGGTGTTTCTTCTCAGAGTAGTCAGTTAGGAAATACCGGCCTCATCTAGCTAAACTTAACACGCAAAAAAACATGACGTGTAAAAGTGTTATTTATAACCAATTTACAAAATAAATATTTCATTTCATTTCATTTCATTTCAAAGCTAGTGAACACAATGCTTAGTAAAAAAGCACCAAATCGCTAATAGAGAAAATCTGAAACGGACAATACCATAGATAGTTAGATTTTTGAGATCTATACATATAATGAAGAGTGATCTACATATAACGTGCAAAAGTGCGTATATAATAATCTATATAGGTACTCATATTACCCAAGCGTATTTATTTTCTCCTTCTGAGTCAAATCCATCCAAAGGTTGTCTATAAAAGATTTCTTTTAGCGATAAGACCGCCCATTTTATCACCCTTTTTATTTGTTAAGGCCTTATTTGTTTCTGTTATGGTGTACAATAAAGAGTAGGTATGTCTATCTATCGAATCTATATAATTTAATTCTCACTGTCCGTTTTAATGGTGCATTCAAGTAAATATCATTGACCCTGTGTTTCTCTTCCCGCAAATCGTACATAACTCTGAGAAAACAAGTTATTGTCGTCTTCATATTATGCAAAAGTGTCGTGAAACTATCACTCTCACTACAGCGGCGAGACATTTTACTGTTCTAATAAACAGGAAGTGAATCAAATTAATTTAAATAATAATTATGAAAGCCGAATAGAAACAGAGTATGAAATTTCTAGAAAAAGTTATAGAAATAAGGTTATGTAAGTGTGTTTCAATTTTTGGTGTACAATAAAGTATATTCTATCTATCTATCTATCCTGCCGTGGAGCATGTTCAACAAAAATGCAGTTTAAATTAATTCAAAGAACAAAAATAATGTAAAAGCTAATTTTTTAATCTTCAGAAAATATTTATCCGAGTAATACAATTTCGGATTAACAGCTCTTCTATCTCGCGTATAACCTTCAGACAAAAATTACCGACATTATTCTGTGACTTAATTTCTTCTAGAACACAACAAAAAACCGGTCACAAGAAAAAACCGGTACAGGCCTAGTGTCAAAATATTCGTGCATCGCAGCCTCAGACGCAACACTGCAGCCCGTTTTGTGGTCCCCAGTTTGCTGCCGAGTGCGCGAACGCCTCAGCCGGCAATAGAAAGCCAATCTGCACCTATAAATCCACCTGACGCCAGCCGCTACCACCATTGTCTCGCTGATCGTCCTTTTAACTTCAAGTGTCATTATATCTTTGAATCTAACCATTGTTATCGCAAACATATATCAAGTTAAAAAAATATCCTTAGTTTGTAATTATATGAATTAGAACAGTGTCAGTGGTGTAAAATGGATGCGCAACAGTTTCGGGAATTTAGCAAGGCAGCCATCGATCTGCTGGCCGATTATGTAGAAAACATCAGAGATAAGTAAGTGCCGCTTTAATAAACTTGCAAGTGAGAAGCTCCCAACTTAACTAACTAAGTACACTTTAGGTGTAATAAGAGGTCTAATAAGCAATACATATCTAATAAATATATACATACTTCAAGTCTATCATCTAAATAGATAAAACGTATAAAATTTACAATTGCCATAAACTGCATAGTTTACTAGACGCATCATATCATTACCTTCATTTAAAGATAGAAGTTACGTACCTACTGTAATTAATGATGATGATGATTACTTGCAACAACTTCATTTGTCGTAATAATTAGTGTCTTACCGACAGGAATATAACAACAAATAATAATAATAAGTCACGGTATTTAGCCAATGCAACGATCGAATGAGGAGCGCACTGAAGGATGCGCTTCGCGAGTATAGATCGGCTCCGCCTGAACTTAGACCCCGATAACCACGGTTACCTATGCACAAAAAAAAATGGGCGCTGGTGTGTGCTTTGGACTCGCTGCTTGAGAACATTTTTGAGAGCAGCGAAAACGTCGTTGATACGCACTCAATCCTGTATTGCGGGCCTGTTGCGGCATGTCGCTTAGCTAACGTCAAATTTCCTAATATCGACGAAGCTATTCGACCAAAACCTGCTGTACCAGCCTGGCAGTATAGGATCGAGAGGCGTATTGATGAGGCCAGAACACTCATCGGCAAACTATACTGCTTCAAGGAAGGCAATGCACGCCCACGTGTAATGCGTTTTTTACGGCGGGCTTTCTCGGGGACTGGAATCAGACCTCGAGAATACAAACCCCACATTATGGAGCGCATTGACTTCCTAAAGCAGAAAATTTGTGCATGGGCAAGTCGTATCCGACGGTTTAAACGGCGGGTCCAACGCTACTCACAGAATCGCATGTTCCAGAGCGATGAGAGGTGGGTATACAGAGCTTGGGAGCGACCCAATCAAAACGTGACTGACGTGTGCCGCCCGGATGATACCGCCACGAATTTATTCTGGCGCCACATCTGGTCAGTACCCGTCTGTCATGTTGAGGGTGACTGGATGCGTGAAGTTGAACGCGTGTGTGAAGCTATACCACAAATGGATAAAATAATCATTAACACTTCTGATGTAGCCAAAGCAGTTCATCCGTTATCAAACTGGAAGTCTCCAGGACCAGATGGACTGCACAACTTCTGGCTCAAATGGTATAGCAGCTCGCATGCGCTTTTGGCTCCTCAATTCCAGGCATCCTTAGAGACTGGGTCTCTACTAGAGTTTTTAACGACAGGCTGTACCCACCTGCTTCATAAGAGTGGTAGTCCCACGGAACCCAAAAACTATAGACCGATTACCTGTCTGTCTACGGTCTATAAGGTTCTTACGTCCATCCTGAGAGTGAAAATAAATATGCACATTGAGTGCAACTCAATTATGTCCGCTTCTCAGAATGGATGTAGGAAAGGGTCCCGTGGCACTAAGGAGCTACTCCTCATTGACATGGCCATTAGCCAACAGGCTCGTCGATCCCGAAAAGATCTATCGACATGCTGGATAGACTATAAAAAGCTGTAGCATACGTAGCATACCCTTCACTTTGATAACCAACCGCTCATTCAATGCACAAAGGAATATTATTATTAATACTATAAATTAAATATAATGTAAACAGTTATATAAGACGCGGGCGGAGGGCCGCGCTCTCACACTCTCTCACATAGTGACCACTGTTTAACTTATGTAAACATTACCAATTATATATACACAATTCTATTCTAATAAAAACATTCATTCCACACCAGAGCAGCACCAAAGTCGGCTTCGGGTGTATCACGTCGGGGTCACCACTTTAGTGCTTATGTCGGAGCAGTGCTTTAGTACTATGGTTGAGAACTATTTTTAGAGATTATATATAAGGTAGCGGAGATTTACTTTAGACAGCACTTTGAAGAATAAGTTAGGGAGAGCAATGACAAGGCGTGAAGTCGCAGTAACGTACGTATGCTACAAAGCCTTTGATTCTGTTCCTCATACTTGGCTCATCAAGGTGCTAGAGATTTACAAAATAGATCCAACTCTACGCACGTTCCTTGAGTCATGTATGAGGCAATGGAAGACGGTACTTTGCTATCCAGGATGTCGACCGATTCGAGGGAATGATGAGCCTATATGGATCAGACGGGGAATATTTCAGGGCGACAGTTTGAGTCCACTTTGGTTTTGCTTGGCCCTGAATCCTCTAAGTACAATGCTAGAGGAGTCAGGCCTGGGCTATCGGTTGAGAAGAGGAGGTCAAAGTATATCCCACCTCCTTTACATGGATGATTTGAAACTCTTTGCCCCCAACAACTTGCAACTGATGGAACTACTGAAGGTAACTGAAACTTTCAGTAGCGCCATCAAGATGTAATTTGGTGTGGACAAATGTGCAATCATGCATGTGAAATGAGGAGAGATTATGGAATCTGAGGGAATTGAACTTTCAGATTCCATACACCTTAGATCTCTCTGATTAACCGAAACTTATAAGTATTTGGGTATGTCAGAAGCTTTGGGCATTAATGTCGCTGACATGAAGCAATCGCTGAGGGAGCGCTTCTTTGGCCGCCTGACAAAGGTATTAAACAGCCTTTTGTCGGGAGGAAAGGGTCATGCCGGTGTTGATGTATTCTTTCGGCATACTCAAATGGACTCAAACCGAACTGGACGCCCTGGATAGGAGGGTCCGTACACTGCTAACCGCAAATCGGATGCATCACCCACGATTATTGGTGATGAGACTGTACATCCCGCGGAAATGTGGAGTGCGAGGCTTTTTAAATGCCCAAACTCTCCACAACCGCGAGATTTGCAGTCTCAGGGAATATTTTCTTAAAGCCGATGTGGGTATTCACCGAGATGTGATTGCAGTGGACAAGGGACTCACCCCGCTGACCATGGCTAAAGAGAACTGGCACAAACCTGTTATACTTACCCCAGATGACCGCAAGGAGGTATGGAACAGCAAGGAGCTTGATAGTCGCTACTATCGGGCTCTTTATGGGACCGATGTAGATTTGACAGCTTCCGTTGCCTGGCTACGCTTCGGGGATCTTTTCAGAGAAACTGAAGGTTTTGTTTGTGCAATTATGGACGAAGTTATCTTGACGAATAATTACCGGAGACATATTATGAAGGACGGGACGATTGACGTGTGTCGGGAATGCCATCGTCCTGGTGAGTCCACCAGACATATTGTCTCCGGTTGTTCTCGTCTAGCTAACGGCGAGTACTTGCATAGACACAAACAAGTAGCCAGAATTATCCACCAGCAACTTGCTTTGAAATACAAACTTGTTGATTCTGAGGTACCGTATTACAAGTATGTGCCCGACCCAGTTTTCTAAAATGACCATGTCATGTTGTACTGGGATCGGTCTATCATCACTGATAGGACTATTGTTGCCAATAAGCCTGATATAGTGGTGATAGACCGATTAGTGCGCCGCGCAATGATAATCGATGTTACCATCCCACATGACGAGAATCTCGTGAAAGCTGAGAAAGGAAACACATAAAGTATCTAGACTTAGCTCATGAGGTTGTTGACATGTGGAATGTGGACTCGGCTGTCATTGTGCCAATTGTCGTATCAGTCAATGGGCTGATAGCTAAAAGCTTCGACGACCATCTGTCGAAACTAGCTTTACACAGCTGGATAAAGGACCTGATACAGAAGGCAGCTCTCCTCGATACAGCTCGTATTGTGAGAAGGTTCCTTTCTCTGGAGACCTAACCACCTGTAGCTTGGACCCCGTTTCCGATTCCAGTGGACTGCCATTTTTTATATTTATAAATGTTTTATTATTGTCACTTTTTTTTAGAAAAATATTTAAATTAGTAAATTTTGAGAGGTATGTAAAATAAAGGAAATAATAATAAAACATCTTTCTTATGAAAATCATACGCAATTCAATGATAGTGCATATTTTACATCTATACGTAGATACAAACTACATCATGGAAATTAAGAAGGCATTCAATTGTTGCGTCATGATATGCGAGCATCTTCGCATGAAGCGATAAATTGGCTCACATCATTGTAAAGAGCCGCTGCGGGTTTGATTCCCGGTGTTGTTAGAAACACGACCGAGTTTTTAACCGATGTACATACACCTAAATAATAATTTAAAGATAATTTCAGTTTTCCAGTCTATTGCCACCAACTCAGGAATTCACTTAACGTTGTGTATTTTAAATTACTTTTTGTTATTCAAATAAAATGTATTATTAGTGAAATCCATATTTGAACTTTATCTATACTAATATTATAAAGACGGAAGGTTTTTATTTTTGAATGTTTGTAGCAAATAAACTCAAAAACTCCTAGACCGATTTCAAAAATTATTTTACCATTAGAATGCTACGTTATTACTGAATGACATAGGCTATCTATTTTTTCTTGAAAAATCTTTTCATGAACGCTATCGTAAGCGCGCGTAGATGCTAGCCATGTAAAACAAAGAAAATGTTATATAATTTGTATTTTGTATTTTATGATTATTTCGATTACTGAATTATAATATTATGTAAGTAACTACCTATGTTGAATTGTCGGTCATATCCAGACTCTTCTTTTTGCGAAAATAAACAGATATAGGTACTAAAATAATATTGAAGTGGTCAAAAGAGTATTATAATTTTGTTTTTAGTAGATAGTAGGTTAGCAAAGGATTGTATAACAACATAACATACTCGCATTCATTATATAATTATTAATATTTTATTATTTTTTATATTATATTTCATTCTTATCGTTAAAGACATAGAACACCACACAATACACACACATCATAATATAAATCTCTTTATTAATTTTATATACCCAAAATTTGGCGTCTATGCTACTCGACATCCGTATGTCCATACTATTCCAGTATCCTATATCTATCCCAAATTTCATCCAGATTCGATCAGATTTTGGCGTGATTGTCTAACAATCATCTATATCTATACATCTAAACTTCTAACTATTTAAGTAAAGATAAAACAACACCGTATTTTTAAAATGTTAACCACCTAAATGTTCATCAGTGTGTTTTTTAATATCGAATATTATGATTATTTATCTTTATTTTCAATATATACATATTATAAATTACATTTTTAAATATTCTCTAAAAAAAAATTTAAAAATATAAAAAATAGTAGCCCACCGGTACCGGGAACAGGGTCCAAGCTACCGGCGGTCAAGGCTCCATAGAGAGGAACCTCCTGACGATACGCGCCGTGTCCAGGAGTACCGCTTTCTGAAGCAAGCCCTTGATCCAACCGTCTAACGAGAGCCTCCTGAGGTGTTTGACGAGGCTCTTGGCTATTAAGCCATTGGCTGAGATGACTATCGGTACAATGATTGCCGAGCTCACATCCCACATGTCGACAATCTCGTGTGCTAAGTCAAGATACTTGATTTGCTTATCTTTCTCAGCTTTCACGAGGTTCTCGTCATGCGGGATGGTTATGTCGACAATCATGGCACGCCTCACGATTCGGTCCACCACCACTATATCAGGCTTATTGGCTACAATAGTCCTGTCAGTGATGATAGACCGATCCCAGTATAATGTGACATGGCCGTTATCGAGAACTGAGTCGGGCACATACCTTATAGTACGGCACTTCCGATTCCACAAGAGAATATTTCAGACCAAGTTGGTGATGAATTATCTTGGCTGCAAGGTTGTGCCTGTGCAAGTACTCTCAATTAGCAAGACGAGAACAACCAGGATAATGTGGCGGATTGATTCACCCGGACGGTGACATGCCCGACATATGTCAACCGTGCCATCCTTCATAATAAATTTCCGGTAGTTGTTCGTCATGATAACTTCATCCATAATTGCACAAACAAAACCTTCGGTTTCCCCAAAGAGGTCACCGAAGCGCAACCAAGCTACGGACGCTACTTGGTCTACGTCGGACCCATGTAGGGCCCGGAAAAAACGTCTATGAAGCTCCTTACTCTGCCATATCCCTCTTCGATCGTTAGTGTTTAGCACTGCAGGTTTGCGCCAGTTCTCATTAGCCAAGGAGAGCGGGGTGAGTTCCTTGTCTACCGCTACTACATCTCGAAGCATACCCACTTCGGAAGCAAGGAAATGTTCCCTGAGACTGCATACCTCGCGGTTGTGGAGAGTTTTAGCATTCAAAAAGCCTCGACCTCCACATTTCCGCGGGATATACAGCCTCATCACCGACGACCGTGAGTGATGCATTCGATATGCAGTCAGCAATGTACGAACTCTCCTATCCAGGGCGTCAAGTTCAGTTTGAGTCCATTTGAGTACGCCGAAAGAGTATATCAACACTGGCATGACCCAACCGTTGAAGGCACGCACCTTGTTCCTGCTCGATAGAAGGCTTTTAAATACCTTCTTTAGGCGGCCAAAGAAGCGCTCCTTCAGCGATTGCTTCATGACAACTACATTGATACCTAACGCTTCCGACATACCCAAATACTTATAGGTTTCGGTTGGAGAGAGGGATCTCAGGTTTATGGAATTCGAGGGTTGAGATCCCACGGATTCCACAATCTCCCCTCGCTTTACATGCATAATCGCACATTTGTCGACACCAAACTCCATCCTGATGGCACTACTGAAAGTTTCAGTTACCTTCAGTAGTTCCGTGAGCAGTAGACTAGTGGCGCCAAAATTCTTTAAATCATCCATGTAAAGGAGGTGAGAAATAACCTGACCACCTCTTTTCAACCTATAGCCTAGGCCTGAATTCTCCAGCAGTGTGCTTAGAGGATTCAAGGCTAAGCAAAACCAAAGCGGACTCAAACTATCGCCCTGAAATATACCTCGCTCGATCCTTATCGGTTCGCTGTACCTTGGGATATATCGACATCCTGGATAGCGAAGAACTGTCCTCCATTGTCCCATACATGATGTCAGAAAGGTGCGTAAAGTTGCATTAATTTTATACAATTCTAGCACTCTCATGAGCCATGTATGAGGCACTGAGTCATAGGCCTTCTTGTAGTCTATCCAACATGTCGACAGATCTTTTTTGGAACGTCGAACCTGTTGGCTAATGGCCATATCAATGAGGAGTAGCTCCTTAGTACCGCGGGACCCATTCTTACATCCATTTTGAGAGGTAGACATGATGTGATTGTTGTCAATGTGTTTGTTAATTTTAGCCCTCAAAATGGATGTCAGAACCTTATAGACCGTAGGCAGACACGTAATTGGTCTATAATTTTTGGGGTCCGCGGTGCTACCAGATTTGTGGAGCAGGTGGGTAACTCCAGTGGTAAATAACTCAGGTAGTGAGCCAGATTCTAGGGCAGATTGGTACTGAGACGCCAAGCGAACGTGCGATCTTGTTAGCCATTTGATCCAAAAGTTATGCAGTCCATCCGGCCCTGGAGACTTCCAATTAGGCAGCGGACGAATTGCATTGGCTATATCTTGGGGGCTGATGATGATTGCCCCCATTTCTGGTATTGGATCGCACGCTTGCTTGACCTCCCGGGTCCAATCACCTTCGGTGTGACTGACAGGTACCGACCAGATGTTGCGCCAGAACGTTCATAAGGCGTCATCATCGGGCAGGCACATATCAGTCGCACCTTGGTCTGGTCGCTCCCAAGCCCTATATACCCACCTTTCGTTACTTCGGAAAGTGCGATTCTGGGTGAATCGTTCCACTCGCCGTCTATACCTCCGGATACGGTTTGCCCATGCATACACCTTCTGCTTTAGGAAGTCGATGCGCTCTGTGACACAGGACATATAATTATGTGGGTGGATATTGGTTCCCAAAAACGCCCGTCTCACAAAGCGCATCACTCTCGGGCGAGTGTTGTCCTCCCTAAAGCAAAGAAGTTTGCCAATGAGTGCCCTGGCCTCACCAATACGGCGCTCGATCCTACACTGCCAAGCTGGGACAGCGGGTTTAGGTCGTATAGCTATGTCATTAGAAATTTTAACATTAGCTACACGACATGCCGCGACAGCTGCGCAGTATAAGATAGAGTGGGTATCGGCGAGGTCTTCGCAGTTATCAAAATAGTCTGACAACTGCGAATCCAGAGCAGCCACCAGTGCCCTATTCCTGTTATGCATGGGCAAACGAGGTAAGCGTGGTCTTATTTCAGGCGGCATGTTGCGATATTCCCGAATAGCACATTCCAAAGCACTCCTCAATTGCTCATTATACTGGGTACTTACGTTTGTAACTCTGTCACTACTCTCTTCAACTTGAATGTTGGGCTGTGGTGGTGCCGGATGTGAAGTGACACAGCTACTCATTTTCGAACGGAGGCAATTAAGTACGGCTTCATCTAACATACGGTTACGTTGGATGACACACACTTGATCCGATAGTCGCTGGGCCGAAACGTTGACAGTTGGCTCAAGTACCTGAAACAGAGAGAGCATCCGACCACGGTACGCAGTCAGGTTAGTTCCCCCCTCTGTAGCCCCATAGTATGAGCGCATGACGTTCTCATTAATGGATTGAGTCCATCGCATGCGCTGCACACTTCCACCGGCAGCGGGAACCCTATCAGAGGCCGGTGGGCCTCGAGGTTCTAAGCAGTCCGGAGGTCGGCCTCTTCCCCGTCTACGCGCAGGTGGTGGTGTCGTCGGCGGCGAGAAGTATTCGTCACTCAAGCTCGACGCAACTGCAGCGGCCGGAGTCTCTTCACTCACGGCTGGAGCAGGTCCCGGCGGCTGCGAGCGGAGCTGAGCGCCGAATCCGAAGATCTTGGGCGTGTAGACTCGAGCAATCGTGCCCGGTTTCTCGTCAACATTGTTTATGCACAAAGTTGTCATTCATACTTGGTCTATTTCCATATTCTATGTTCTTGGTCTATTTTTAACCGACTTCTGAAAAAGGAGGAGGTTCTCAATTCGGATGTTTGTTTGTTTTTTTTTTTTTTTTTTGTTTTTTTTTTTTATGTTTGTTCGGGCATAGCTCCGTCGCTCGCCAACCGATTTGAAAAATTCTTTTTTTGTTGGAAAGGGTATACTTTCCAAATGGTCCCATGAAAATTTTATCGACATCGAACAAGCCGTTTCTGAAAAATCAACAAAAGTCTAAAAAAAATATTTACATTGATGACCTTTTCGGTTACTCTATATTGTGTTTTTTGTTCGCGCGTTTTTGGTTTTTTGTAGTTGACATTTTGGCTTTTATAACTAGATTAATTACAAATTAACCCACTAAAAAGCGCAAAAATAAAAACTTTTTTGCAAAAAAATAAAACCGACTTCCATATCAAAACACTACAAAGCCAAAAATAATTTTAATTTCGGAAGGCGGTGTGAAAAAAAAGAAAATACAAAACCAATAACACCGACTACCGAAATTAAAATTATTTTTGGCTTTGTAGTGTTTTGATATGGAAGTCGGTTTTATTTTTTTGCAAAAAAGTTTTTATTTTTGCGCTTTTTAATATTCTATGTTCTTGGTCTATTTTAGATGTAGTGCATGTGGATTGTAGTTTTTTTTTAACTATTTTCGTTTTAAAGAACATTTTAAATAACTATTTTATATTTTGAATAATTGATAAAAATCGAAATGAAAAATTTTGACGTGCTTGTTGACAGCCGGGCCACAGATTATTATTATTATATTTATTATTATTTCAGCTTTGGACTGACAAAATGCAGGAAGCCAAATACTTTTGAGCGTCATGCAGGTACAAAGGAGCCACACGAGAGGGGTCATTCCCACTTGTCCCCACCGTCTCCGCCACCACTGGTGGCAAATGGGAATTCGTTATGAAAAAATTCCCATTTGCCACCAGTGGTGGCAATTGGGACTAGCCATTCTTTTTGTTCCCTGTTGCCAACAGTGGTGAAAAATGGGAAAAAAAAATTCGCCCCGGTAGTGGCGGTGCTAGACCTGAATATATAGTGATGTGAATTATTTTTTACGGATGATAATATATAACTAGATTTTATATTTTATTAATAAGTGCACATTAAAAAAAAAACAGAAATAAAACTTTAATGTATTACTTGGAAAATATATATTTCTACAAAACACAATAATTTTAATAAACGAGATGATAAACTGAATCAACACTTTAATCACAATAATTTACCTTTACCTTACAAAAAACATTACAGATCAACATACACACATCAAAAGTGTCTAGGGATCAAGCATTTTTATGCGGATTTCTTGAGATTGAGATGTGGCTTTGTAATAAATTTATGATTTTATAAATTTATATGGATCCTTTTTGGTGCATTTCATAATTTGAAACAGGAACTGTTAATCAAATTCGAGTAAAAGATGAAAATCAGCTGTCAATATTTTCCCTATAAAAACATACAACGCATTGAAGACATTATTAGTGCTACTGTTTCCCTACTACTGATTAAAACCAACGTTATTATGGAGCGGCGACGTCATTTAAGCAGGGAAGAAATGCTCAGAGCCGTGGGAATGATAGAAGCTGGTTCCCGGCAACGTACTGTGGCTTTAGCTCTGAATACAAGTCAGAGTGTTATCAGTCGACTTTGGACACGTTACCGAAGCACTGGTACCGTGGCTGAGCGCCATGGAGGACGGTATCGCTGCACCACACGGAGACAAGACCGATACATTCAAATCTTAACTCGAAGAGCTCCAACAATAACCGCCATGATGTTAGCCGTGAGGCTTCATCACTCTTCAGGGAACTTAATTAGCGACCAAACAGTCAGAAACCGCTTGCATGAAGTGAACCTGCATTTCCGAAGACCACTACGGGTACCACCTATAGCAATGCACAATCGTAGAATTCGATATCAATGGGCTCTTGAACACAGAAATTGGGCAGAAGAACAATGGCGTTTCGTGTGCTTTTCTGATGAGTCTCGTTTTGGTATGAGACCGGATACAAGACGTATACGACACTGGAGAACCCCTGGACGCCAACAGCGATTAAAATCCTGCCAGGAAGTCCATCCTTATAGTGGTGGAACCATCATGGTATGGGCGGGTATTTGGATCGGCGGAAGAACTGAGTTGATTTGGATCAGAGGCAACCTCAACGCTCAAATTTATGCTGAGACGATTGTATCTGAGGTCATCGTTCCTCTACAAGTGCAAATCGGTCCCTTATTTCAGTTAATGCATGATAATGCACGACCGCACACCGCAAGAGTTGTAAGACAGACTCTCGCCGCAGCTAACATCAATGTCCTGCTCTGGCCTGCTCAGTCGCCAGACTTGAACCCGATTGAGCATGCATGGGATATGCTACAGAGAAGAGCTCTGCCGAATATGGAGGGTATCCAGTCGCAAGAAGACCTTTTTTTGTTGTTGCAACGAACATGGGCGGCCATTCCACAGCGTGATTTGGATGAACTCATTTTGAGTATGCCAAACCGATGTTCTTGTGTTGTTAGTGTTCGCGGTAGAAACACGGATTATTAATTGTTTAAGTTACCCAATAAAATTTTAAAGAAAACTGTTATTTCAGTCTTTTTTTCGAACTTTAATGTTAGTGGTTCAAATGTCAAAAATCCCTTTATTAGGAAAATGGCAAATTTCTTTATTAATGCAAAGGTGACTTGGTTTATCGTTACTGTGACAAACGAAAACACTTTATTTGATGAATCCTTAAAGAAAATTTTAATTAATATCAATCAGGAGAAAAGTTATTGCAAAAATATATATTGATCCTAGACACTTTTGATGTGTGTATATATGTATAATTCGATATTTCTAATTAACATCTGTAGATTATACAAATCAAAAAGAAAATTATTTTAGTTTTAGATTAAGCAATATGTTTCTTAATCATTTTATTATTTAATCAATAACAAATAATTAACCTTCTTACTATTTTTTTTAACACAGATCATATAGTATTCACAATAATTGGCGTTTTATGATATTTTAAATTTATAGTTATGTTAGTAAGTTATTTTTTGAGAGATATCTCACAAAATAACTGATATCACAGATTAATTAACGCATTATTTACATTTTTTTTATCACAGATCGGGATATTATTTTATTACAGACTCTGTAATATCGAATCCTAGATCAATGTTTTTAAAAAATGTACGATATTAGGATTTTTTTCCTAATATCAATCAATTTGCCACCAGTGGTGGCGTAGACGGTGTGGACAAGTGGGAATGACTGCACGACAGAACTAAACCGCTAATTGCTGTGACTTCTTCACACATTTTAACGTTTATTAAAATCAGTGTCCGCATAGATCTTTATTATCTATACATAATTATGTATATCAATACGCACGCAATAATTTGTACACCTTGTTACAAAATTACGCGGGATATGTAATTTGGCACAGTTAAAGTTCATAATTATGGAGTTAAAGTACAGAAGAATACATAGAATTCATTTAAATTACATACATAGAATTCGAGTACATAGAATTCATTTAAATTATGGTTGAAATTCGACCACTGGGTTATTTAAATTTTAAACTACTTACTTGTAGCTTTCCTATAAATAAATTAAATCATTCATCAATTATTCAGGTGACGAGAATCAAAGCGTGCCTACATAATAGTAATGGTCCATAAAGTTATAAATTGCAAAACTTATTTGTTGAACTAAGTCGTTTCAAACTAAATTGAATGAGGTGGGTCGATTTTTTTGTACGTTAGTGTATTTTAAGTAACTTACTGCTAAACTGATACCAGGAAAAGTTTGTTTGTTTAAAAGCACTAATCTTCGAAAGTACAGGGTGGATTTCGATGAAATCAGGTATAGTCATTGATTTAAATAGTAAAGATACGGTCGTCAGAACATTTGACGGACGCGGTCGCCCTACAAAACACACTAGCGCCATCTATTATAACTAAGATGTCAATCGGCGTGGTGTGCTCCTAGACGTAGCCTTGTAAGAGCTGGGTGTGGTATTTTTCGAGGTACAAAGAAATAAAAAAAACCTTTTAGTTTTTGAATTTTATATTTTTTGTACATAACAATACATTTTAATTTGCTTTTAATAAACAATAAAAAATAATTTTGTACATAATTTAATCTTATAGTAATATTTATTTCAACGGCTGCAACGCGCGCTGCTTCAAAGTTATGTCGCACTTTTACGCGGCTTCGCGTTGTCTATGCTAAAGGTGGAGACAAACAAGAAAGAAAATTGTTTTAAATAATGTTAGAAGTTGTAAATCAACTTCTAACATTATTACGATTATGACATATTTTTAACTTACCGGTGATATGAAATGTTATATTTTTTTATTGTGCTTTATGTCGTAGTTCACGCAACCCTTCACGACACAATTTGGCATTTTTGCTTGTAAAACTGACGACCCCTCCCGAAGATAGCCGATCGCGTTCTAGTTCACTTCGATAAAGGTTAGACCACTTTGGGACCAAGTTCGAGGCGTCATTATAACATGCGGTCCGCCCAGTCCTTACGCAGTAATATATATGTCAATGGGTATAGTGGTATATAATCAGTGTAGCTTGAAACTTGAGGAAGGTTATAGGTTACTTTTTACCCGACTGCAATAAAAGGAGGCTTATGTTTTTATCGTGATGAAGTCCACGGGAGCGCAATCCCGTGGACTTCGCGACTGTAAGTTAGATTATAAATATACAAACAAGTATAAATACGTAGGCAGTTATGTATTAGAAGTACCTAGTTTAAACCATCTTGATTCGAAACTCCAGTTCTGCAAAACAATTATGCAAATAAATATAATTTTCCTTTCAGTTTCATTGTGTATTTAGTAATACCAATTAATTTGCTAATTAATACGACGCGCACTGCCGCAATACCTAGACATCGGTAGATAATAGCATAAAAAATACTACAGACACGAAACATTCCATCAATTATATAATTAAACCACAGGTTATGACATAAAAACAAACCTATGAGGGTAGGAACGCCACAGACGCAATTTTCTACCCATTGTTCGATCAACTACTATATAAGGTGTATCTATTCATACACGAAATATTTTAAGAGGTATACCTATAGGTGGTAAGGAAACCATAGCAACAAAAAATAAAAAAATATCTAGGTATATTATTAATAAAATTAAATAATTTAATATTACTTGACACACATAATAAATACTGGTTCATTCTTATTTTTAAACATCCACTACACTAGTTTACGCGGGCGGCGGTATTTGAAATGGCGCGCAGCTTATGATCAAAGAAAAAACATGCGCGCGCAGCGGGCGGCGGGGGCGCCTGCTACCCTTCTCGGCGCTCGCGTCTTAGTCCCGCTCAATCCGCGTGTCGTGTCGCTCGCGCGCGCCTTAGCAGACAGCTGACACGCGTCGGGCTCGCTCGGGGAACATATTAAACAATGCCTAACTACAGGAGTACCAGAACATGGTGGTGGTGCTACAATGAGGGTGGAAATATTTTGCTCACAGCAAAAGCCCTCTTCTTGAAGCGATTTGGGAGAAGACCATCACTGCAGACCATCCTTGGAACTGTACAGCGGCATATGGACTATAGGATCTACATGCCACCAGCTGCAGACGGAGGAAGGCAACGAGTGCCAGTAAGAATCGAGGACGACATCGTCGACTTCTTTTTGCAGCACCCAATGGCCAGCACATCAGACGCCGCTCGTGTTTTTAACGTGAGCAAAATGACCATTTGGCGCCTTCTGCGGGATGAGGGGAAGCACCCGTTCCACTTCACTAGGGTGGAAGAATTAAAGCTGATAGACTTAAATCCACGCGTGGAATTTTGCCATTGGTTACTTGAAGACCCGACGCGGCACATCTGGACGGACGAGTCCACCTTTACGCGCGTTGGGATGTTTACATCCACAACGCACACTGGTGGGCATCAGAAAATCCACATATTGTTAGGCCGACGCGGTTCAGTGTAAATGTGTGGGGTAGGGCTAAAGACCTGGTTTTTGGTAATGACGGCCATACCATATCAAGTGTGGAACAATTAAAAACGCGAATTGTGAACGCTTTCGCAGTGATGGTTAGTGATAGAGACACATAATTAAAAGTGCAAGAACACATATTAAAACATACAGCCGTCTGCGTCCAACAACAGGGCGAATATGTACAATTGGTGTAAATAAAAACTACGTAGGTACTAGGTATGTACATTTTAAATTATTGTAAATAAGTTGATTCCAATTTTTAGACACGCCAAATTATTGTTACTGTAATTCGTAAAAAGCGTCACAATTACGAATTTCTTGTAAAATAGACAGGTTTCCGACTAACTACACTGCGACATAAAGCCAAAACAATAATAATGTAGAATAATAAGTACCTATTACTTCATTATTGACGGCATTCTTAAAGTTCACATGTGTATGAGTAGAGAACTAACAATCAGCTGACGGATACGACTCGCTAGACACATCTTAATAACCTCACAGAGGTCATTAACATGCGAATTCGAGTTGAACCTATCAGCTGTTTATTGGTATTTACCTAGTTTACAGATGAAATGAAATATTTATTTTGTAAATTGGTTCTAGATAGTACACTTTTACACGTCATTTTTTTGTGTTTTGAGTAAAGCTTGATAAGGCCGGTGTTTCCTGACTACTCTGAAAAGAAACAACGAACTCAGAGGTCAACGCCTCTTAAAGTCCATTCAATTCGTATCATCGTATGTGATGTAGGTAGGATAGATGTAAATGTAGATGGGTAGGTATTGTAGGTTAGGATTATAATTGAAAAAATATTTTAATCGCATCTAGGTTCCTTTTCATAAAACTTTAATGGAGTGAATTTAATAATTTGCCTACTTAGCTTTAAATGGTATTGTAATTTAAATTCACATTTATTATCATTGTAAGCGATACGTTATTAAAATGACACTAGAATGAGACACGAAGTCTAGCTACGTTGGTTTATTTTTAACATCATCACGCCTGATTTCTCGGTTGAGATAGGCAGAGGTGTATTTTCGTAAGTCCACTACAGTTCACCAGTGATATTGTTAGGTCTCGTGTAAAATGAGATGGAGACAGGTGTTTGAGTCCGGCAGAACACAGACTGGAGTGCGGTAACAATCAGGACGCGAAATAACTACCATGTAGCACCGTCACGTGGAGACATGCATGCGAAGCGAATATTCGTACAATCTCACCAACACGCGGCTGCTCGACACAGGTGCGCGGGGGCACGTCACTTCACCGCGGCGCGGGCGGGCGGGTCATTCATAGAATATGGAGTAAAGATTTTATGCAAAATGTCTCAAGCAGTTTTAAAATTATAATAATTACGTAAAATAAAAAAAAACATTGATAAACATTTTTTAGTCGTGTTTATTGTTTCTTTACAAGCTATAGGTATATCTCTTAAAATATTTCGTGTATGAATAGATACACCTTATATATCTTCTTTAAATCCATACTAATATTATAAATGTGAAAGTAACTCTGTCTGTTTGTTGGTTACTTTTTCACGCCTAAACCGCTGAACCGATTTAGATGAAATTTGGCGTGGGAATAGTTTAGTTTTTATCCCGAAATTCCTACGGGTTCCGGATTTACGCGGGAACCCCCTTCCACGCGAAAGAAGTCGCGGGCAGAAGCTAGTATTACATACAGATGGACGAATAAAAACGAAATGATCAGAGAGTCAGTCTTATTATAGAAGATACGGGGCGATATAATCGAAGCTATACAAGTGAACTTCAGTGCAACTTAAGTGCTAAGTGACAAGTATTTTAGTGCGAATAATTGTGTTAATTTTTGTTTTGTGTTTATTTAATTAAAGTGTTAATTTTGGTCTAATTGGCGTTAATTATTTCTATCCCGAACCCCAGCTCGTAACAATTTGGTGTCAGAAGTAGGATAGAAAAATTGCCGGTTTTACCGAAAGATGATATGGAGGGTGTAAGAACAAGAAATCAACGGCAGCAGAAGATCGACCAAAGGCGGTTCAAAGGCTAACCATCGCCAGCACCGGTTGGAAATCAGCCGACGATGGAGGCGTCTGCGAGTACATCCGGAGTTGCTCCAGTGACTGTAGCCCCGGCTGCATTGATGGCTATGCTGCAGGAACATGCCCACCGCCAAGAAGAGTAGGCTGCACGTCTCCAGGAAGAGCTAGCCCGCCGCCAGGAAGAACAAGCCCGCCATCAGGAAGAGCTGGTGCTACTCACGAAATGGAAATGAATGCGAATTTCTGCAAGGACTTTAGTGCAGTAAAGGAACGAGTGCACCACCAAGAGGAACGGATTACTGAAGCTGAGATTCGTATCTCCGGAGCTGAAATCGAGATCACTGATGTAAGAAAGTCTCTGGGTGTACTGAAGTCTGGAGATTTGACTACAGTTCCTATGGCCACTGCTCCTTCGGTGCGAGGCTTCAAGGTACCTCCGTTTGATGGTAGCTCTTCATGGTCGGCCTACAAGATCCAGTTCGAGGCCGTCGTCAAGGCCAACGGATGGAGCAAAGCGCAGGCTATGGCGGCACTTACACTTGGCCTTCGTGACCAGGCCCTAACCATTCTAGTGACCCTCGGGAAAGAGGTTACCTACGAACGAAAGTAAATATGTATGTATAGAAACTTGAGTATAATAAATAATACAACAGTATAATAAATAAGACACACGAATGTAAAACTACTTGCATAAGCACAACACTAATGGAAAATTCCAGAAGTCGGCACTCGTTTATGACGTATGAAGTGGTCGTCTTTATCCGACCGTGGCGCTGGGCGTACTAACAAAGTAAGTTTCGGAACATGTAGGCTAGGGATGGGAACCATCAACTCAGTTGCTGACATTTCAGAATTAAATTTACGTAATTTCAAAGTAATCAAATGAAATACTCACAAATATTTGTAAAAAAATGTTTTATTAACAATTGATGTATTTATTTTATAGTTAGTAGTTAGTCAGTATAAATAGAAATATTTTGATTTATGTTTATTTTTGTATCGGTAAATCTTGGCATATGTCCCGTCCCTTATGTCGGATTTTTCCATCATGGGCGTTGTACATCAATATAATTTTCTAAAAATAATATTAGTAATTCATATAACTTTGGACATTATTTTTAGGACTTCTGATTAAGAGACTAAAATTTATTAAACTGTAAATGATTACTTAATTAACTATTTACCTAATATAAACATCTTTTTGATAGAATACAGCGTAATTAAGTAAAAAAGTACATTAAACGAGCTGTGGTATTTTTGTCGTATATATACGACTCTGGCGAAAGGGACCGAAAATATTTATCGGATTAATCCGACGTAGGCGGTTAAAAGGTTAAACTCTGTTTTCATAATGTATATAGATCAAACTTTTAGGCGCTTGTTGTTTATTTTCTTAGCTTTAAGGTTTAGTTAGCATTATATAAAATTCATTCTTGTTTTTTTTTTCTTGTTGATATTTCACGTAGCATCAACACAATGGTAGTAATAAGTGGATATTGTTGTTAGTAGTACGATAAGTAATTTTAAGTTACATGTTTATATACAATATACATTGTACTATTGTTTTATGTCCCAAAATAAAATAAAATAAAATAATGTGGGAGCCCCATGGGAACGGATTGCGCTAGATGTTGCGGGACCATTTCCTGAGAGCGAGAGTGGGAACAGATAGTTTATGGTCGTGATGGATTATTACACAAAGTGAATTGCGAAACAGAATGAACGACATATACGAACATGTCAGATAATCCGGTCAACAAATATCAAATTGGTCAAGAAATGGGATGGACCATACCGCGTTGTGATGAAGATTAATGACGTCACTTATCGGATCCAGAAATATCCACGAGCTGCGCCAAAGACTGTTCATGTCGATCGACATGAACAATCGTTACTACGGATCTAACGATGCTCGAGTCGAGCATGTCTTAGGAGGGGCAGTGTTACGCCAGTCGCTTAGCTAAGTACGTCAAAAAAACTTCGACCGACATCTAGAATATTTGATACACTAACGCCACCTGACGGCGAGTAGCAGTACTGAGTATGTCAAAAAGCTTCTGGAACATTCTTGCCAGTATTAACAGTGTGTCAACTGTACTTGATCTTTCTAGAACACATACAACGCGGTATAAATAGCTCGCAAAGGAACGCAGAATCAGTCTTATTAGAAGATACGAGACGATATAATCGAAGCTATACAAGTGAATTTCAGTGCGATTTAAGGACGCATTTACGTTTATCACTCGCTCAATTTTAGGTATTCTAGTAGCAACACAACAACATTGCGCGCACACACACTTACAAACCATTGTTCGCCCGATTTTATACATTACTTAACTAATATTGATACTTGAAGGTAATATTATATTTTATTTAATATTGTTTGATCATAATAAGTTGTAACTTATTGTTTACAAAGGGTTACATGCTTATTGATTAGATGTTAGTTTATTAATGTGTTTGACGCCCGATTAGGAGTACTAGGGGACTTTGGAAACAAAATACTCATATGTGATAAAAAAATTAATAAGAAATAAAAAAAGTTTCGTCATGCCTGTCTGTCTGTCTGTCTGTTTGTCCAACCGTCTGTATGTCACAGCCATTTTCAACCGACGAAAAAAACGGAGGAGCTTATCAATTCGACGCGTATATTTTTTTTAATGTTTGATCACCGATTACTCGAAGACGGCTGAACCAATTTGGAAAATTCTTTTTTTGTTTGAAAGGGTATACTTCGCAATTGGTCCCATTTTCACCAAGACAGGAGCTGATAATGGGATCTTGGAGTAATCGAGGAAACTCTTCAAATATTATAGGCACACCTACAGTGATTTGAGAATTTTTTATAGTAACTTGTGTAGTTGCATTTGAAAAGCACCATTTGTGAAGTGGATCTGATGATGAAGACCACAGATGGCCACTGGAACTACTCAATATATAAGTAGGAATAAGAAGTATTTCATGGGTTCCGCTTCGATTACTTGAATATGGTTATTAAGCACAATATGCTCGTCACAATGCATATGATGAAGTGAAGCTAACGGTGAAGTACCAGGAGAACTCCTCAACAATTAACGGCCCAGCATTGGAAAAAGCAATATTTTGTCTACTTTCTAACTAATTTCGTAATTCGGACACCGCCTACCTACCGAAATTAAAGTTATTTTTCACTTTGCAGTGTTTTTTGGAAGTCGGTTTAATTTTTTTGGTAAAAGTTTATATATTCCGAAACTATTAGAATGATACATGTGAAACTTGGTAGGTAGATGTATTCTGTGTACCGCTTTCCGATTTTAAGAAAAAAAGTAAAAAAATATTTAAAAAATATTTTCAGTTTCAGTTCCATCACTGATTTGAAAACCACTTGATCGCGCATACGTTGCCCCGACGCACGAAAATTATGCGAGTTTTTGCTCTTATATATTGGCTACGATACACGAACCATTTTAGTTGTGACCAAGTATTAGGCCTGTGTGCATGCTAAACAATTACAAATTTTAAATTTTTGTATCCAATTTATAACGCATAATAATGCTTTCATGCACGTTGAAGTGGTGTAGAAAACATTCCCAGACATCTAGATACCAAATGCATGATGTCATCAATATAATAAATATTTAATCAATATAATCTGATTGTGTAATAAATATTTTTCATATTATTTCATTACTGATGAATAGTTATGTAACTATTCATCAGTAATGAAATAATATGAAAAATATTTATTATTTAATCAGATTATAAGCTACCGCAGAGGTCCATTTAAAGTGGTGGTTTGGGTGGCCAAGGACAAAATTGTGTCGCGCGTTGATTTCTTTTGGAAATGTCTCTTACTTACATGAAGAAATTCTAATTCTTTTATTCCTGTCTTTTCATCTGTATTTTTATCGTAAAAATCTGTGCTGTTACCTATAACGGCTGAATACGATATCGATAATTATAAAATTAAACTTATTTTTTTTAATTCAATTCAGATAGTTGTCATAAAATACCTATCTACATTAACCGACTTCAAAAAAAAAGGAGAAAGTTCTGATATTTTTTCTTCTGTGTGACATGCATGTTTTTATTTTAGATTTCCCAAGATTCCAGATTAAAAAGAAAAGTGGATGGATAAGGTTACTAGGGAATATTGGTTTCTAGTTTGGTTTTTATTGATATAATGTTGAGAAAAGTCAAAATAATATAAGATACCTATATCCAATCTTTTTAGGCTTCAAATAGTATGACGGAGTCTAATATTAATTAACTTGGACCTATGCATTACAATATCGCCCTCGTAAGTTACTTTGGTTCCGGGGTTGCGGTAATGTTCTAATGAGATACCGCGGCCCCGGAACTTAAGGGCAGCGGAAGGAACAGGGTGGGTTTTTAGTCAGTAGAAGTCTGACACCCCCTTCCACTTTACCCAGAGCGGGAGAAGTCATTCGATGATTTTTCCACCCAGGAAAAAGAAACAAGTTACTTGGTTTCGATGTCAAGTCCACGAGTTAAGTGTATGTAGGAAGGAGGAGTCATTAGATAAATCATCTAATGACTCACCACCAAAAAAATAATTATTACCGAGTGCCTGCTGAAGCTACAGTTGTTGACACAACTGATTTTAATGAAAATATATTTATTATGGAATATAAAATAAATATAAAAAAATAAAATATAAAAATAATATATGGCCGGCTACATTGTCCATGCTCTGATAAAGCAAATAAAATGCCTAACTTGTATTGGAGCGTTGATTGGTGTTACAAATCAAAACGCCTTACAATTTAAAAAAAGACACTAAAACAAGTTATTGTTCGGATCCACCACAGTAATAGAAATTTGTCGTCTGTGATGAAATGAAAATTGTCGTATTAAAAGGGCGATCAACGAGAGTGGTTCGAAAGTGCTGTCTCAGAAATATAATTCCAATTATTTTATGAGATAGGTTTTAAAATCACTGATTGGGTATAATTTATTCCCGGATATTAATTTTCATCAATATGAAATAGAAACTACTAATCATTTGATTGAATTAGCAAGATGCATAATTCAGAAATATATAGACGCTCGGTTATCATTTTTTAGCAGAAACAATCAGGACCCTAAAACTTTAATTCGAAAAACATTTACCAAATTAATTCATTTTAGTTCAAGCTTGACCTTGAACTGACCAATTGCAGTAGCGCATTTTTTCCTCGCCTCCCAACCCGTATTGGTGAGTTGTGTTCTTCAAAGAAATCGGCCTATAAGCTCTTTTAAATACTCTCTGAGTTCCATGTACCCCACATGGAACTGAAACTGAAAATATATATTTTTTCATGAATCTTATGCGTGTATGTATGTATTAATAGAGAGGTCTTTAAAAATGGCATACGGCTTTCTAAACTTTTTAAAACCACTTTTTCATAAAGTTTATCATTTAAAAGATATACACTTCCAAATTGGTAAAATGTGTCCCCCCCTCTTACTTCTATAATAATGGAGTGAAAAATTATACAAAAATATATGCTATGATCCTTAATGTAAACTTTCAACCAAAATTGGTTTGAACGAGATCGGGTTGGCAGCTTTTGAGATACAGCATATTTTCTAAAACCGCAAATAAAAATTTGTAATTCATACAAACACTATCAAAAGCAAAGTTATTTGGCGTATTTACTACGGAACGCTTCATGGGCGAGTCTGACTCGCACTTGGCCAATTTTTTAGTTTTTGTACGAACTGAACATTTTGGCCTATTGAACCGTATGAAGTAAGCCCAACAAAAGGTAACTGTTGTATATCGTTGAGGAATTCCCTCGACTGTCTATGGTCTCCATCATCAGACCTGTAATGGCACTTATAACCCATATGGGTGCAAAGTTCTCATCAATATAAATGAATTAAGTCCAAACACAAGGTAGCTACTGTAAACCGTTGAGGAGTTCCCTTAACTGTCCTTTGTCTTCATCATCAGACCTCTAATGACAGTCACAAACTATCTAGGTGTAAAGTTCTGGTCAATTCAAATTAATCAAGCCCAAACAAAAGGTTACTGCTGTAAATCGTCGAGGAGTTCCCTCGACTGTCAGGAGTCAATCTGATGAAAGGCTCCATTATCAGAAATACTCTAGACCTTCCTTAATTTGTATTACTTTAAGATACTTACTGAAAAAAAAAACATTTATACGGTCGAATTGCGAAACCTCCTTATTTGAAGTCGGTTAAAAAAAAATTGTTGTTTCATGCTAGGTTCAGTAACCAATATCCATCCAATTCTAAAAATAAGTATGGTTCTCGTTCTTACTTTTGTTTCGGTACGAAAAAGTATCAACGTATTATAGTCACAGTATACCAGACGCCACTGTCTTTATTATAGGTTTCGACGTATTTATTTTTTGGAGGAAAGCGATACACCCCTGCGTTCACGAGCGCGTCTGAGCGCAGAATGACGGTCGGAGCCGTGCGTTCGGTAGAAAAATGTATGAAGAAATTTGAGACCGATTTTATTTTTCTCATAAATCATAAAGATTTTTATGTATGTTCAAAATAATTAGCTTAACGTATAGATAAATACATAGGCTATAATTTCTTGTTATTTTGAAGTTAAGAATATGCTCCAGATTTGGCTTACAGGTACATATTCAGACCCCATTTTTTGTAATTTTCTACGATTATTGCGGCGATAAAAACGTATTTGTGTGAAAAAGATGTATGGGACTTTGTAATTATAATTCATTCAATGTGGAGATGAATAAATTATCTTGAAATTAATACCATAACATTGTCAAAATTTTAACTCCTTATGTATCAAAATGGGACCAGAAAAACATTGAAATTTGCGAGAAAACGTAAATGCGTCCTTAAGTGTTAAGTGACAAGTATTGTAGTGCGAATAACTGTGTTAATTTTTGTTTTGTATTTATTTAATTAAAGTGTTAATTTTGGTCTAATTGGCGTTAATTATTTCTATCCCGAACTCCAGATCGTAACAGTACTTTTAAAATAAAACGCGCCTTGCGTAGAAAAATATCTTAAGGGAAAATATTCCTTACTTATGAAACATGACATAGTTTTATAATTTCCAGAAGGATCTTAATCATTTAAACAGTCTATGATTCAAGACAACAAACTAACTACTCGATGTAAGCCTGAAGTAGATTTGTTTTTTGAGGTACAGAACTGATAATTTTCTATATTTTATAACAAACTAGAAGCTCACCCGGCTTCACACGGTTCAACTCAACTGATGCAAAGTGATGATGGCACGTATACTTGCATGCAGAGAGAGCAGGTAGGAGATAGGTATCCTTTGAGTAATAAGCTTCATAATAACAGATTCCTTTGATTACAGAGATGTCCTACCTTCTGTGCAACCTGGCTACTTATTGAATTCACTTCCTGAAATTGCTCCGGAACAACCGGAAGATTGGCAAGAGGTTCTGAAAGACTTCAACCAGACGATAATGCCCGGGGTGAGTATCAACAAAGATGAATGCTTTTTGTCGTTCGCGTCTTAGTTGTGTCTAGTAATAATTCTTTTTTATACATATAGTAAAATTACGACGTTGATTAAGACCTCAAACAATTTTCCCAGTTCACGTTTATTTGCTACAGAATTCCGTCGACGATTTTTTTTCAAACTACATTCGGTAAACCTTCCCAAAGAGATACTACAACCAACTGACGTTTTTAATGACTGATCCATTAACTTTATTTCATACTTTTAAAGATTACGCACTGGAATTCTCCACGTTTCCACGCGTTTTACCCAGCCGGCACATCTTATGCAAGCATCGTAGGAAATATGCTGAGCGATGGCCTGTCCATCTTAGGATTTAGCTGGGTAAGTTTTACTTTTAACTAGGCGCACTTGAAAAATGTAACTTACTGAAAGACGTCTACTAAGTTCCAAATTCCATAAACATTGACATTTCGAAGTCCAGATTTCGTAATTGGAGCTTTTTACGCCTGTTGTAAAGTAAGGCATCTGTTTCCTATAGTTATCGAGTCCCGCATGCACAGAGCTTGAGGTCCTAACTATGAACTGGCTGGGCAAGTTGCTTGGTATACCTGAAGAATTTCTGCATTGTTCCAGTGGACCCGGAGGAGGTATTGTTCAAGTCCACATGAACATATAGAATACTTATTTAGCTAATCATTTTTGTTTATATAGTTTAATTTAGTAATTTTAGTTGATTATTCGTCCTTTTATTATCTTTGGTAAATCTCTAGTTATTAAGTTGGCAACATTGTTTTGGACTGAGAAAATTTGTCTGGGTCATGGCGCACGTTGTGCTCTTTTATTTAATATAATAAAAGTTAATTAACTTCAAAATACACGCATTTCATTTCGAACATGCGTAATGGTCCTTCGAATTAGTGGTGAAGTAACTTCAGTGCCTTTGGTGAAGTTTTTTCGTCTTGCACCGTGTGCGTGGTGGTTTTGTTCGGGCCGCGTTGCCCCCGCGGAGCCTCACCCTGCTCATAGTTTGGGTAAAAATCCCGACTTTGCATCAATTCCAGCCTCCATCAACCTAAAATCGCCAATTGTGAGCGATTTTCATCATCAAGGTGGTAAAATTCAAGAAAACCTAAATTTTTTACCGTTCGGAGGTAGGTACTTCCATTGAATAAGTAATACCTACTCAAAGAAAAAGTTTGACATCCCGCCAACGAACTGTCAGATTGACATTGTCAATTTTTCAAGTTTACGAAGTAAACAAAGTTCACAAACAACAACGAAAAGTTGCATAAAGCACTTCAAAAGTGCATTAATTAAAGGTGATAGTGACCTAGTGTTAAAGCATACAGTGAATTTGTGTTGCGTTGCAATGGCCGAGCTAAAGAAACTAAAAATTACGCGTTCGCAGTACAAAGGAACATTAACACGAGTGGAAAACTTTGCCAGTGATCCAACTATTATAAGTTCAGCAACAATTGATATGTTAGAAGCCCGCAAGGATAAATTAAATTCTGTTTTTAATCAATACGAAAGTGTACAATTAGATATTTTGAGCTTAGATCCTGAGGACTCTGAAGATGTTGGTGCATTTGAAGAAAAGTTTTATGCAACTCTTGCCATTCTAAATAAAAATATAAAATCACGTAACAAGTCAGATTCAGAGCCCTCCCAGACTGGATATGTCAGTTCTTCAAAATTACCTAACATTGACATTCCTACTTTTGATGGGAAAGACTACACTAAATTTAAACCATTCTATGAGTTGTTTATTGCTGTCATTGATAACAACACAACATTGTCGGATGTTCAGAAGTTATTTTATTTAAGAAAATATTTATTAGATGAGGCCTTATCTGTAATTGTGAACCTGCCTCTCACAAATAAGTCCTACACAGAGGCTTTAGAATTATTAAATAAACGATATGACAATAAGTCAAGATTAATTTGTAATCATATCTACCTACTTCTGGATATCCCATCAATGCCTAAGGGCACAGCTGCATCTATAAGGACATTTGTTTCCAATATTCAGCAACAGTTGCATGCATTGAAAAATTTAAACGAACCAGTCAATGAGTGGGATCGACTTTTGATTTGTGTGCTTTGTAGAAAGATTGATCCATACACATATCGCGCTTTTCAACTTGACCGCAATCCAGAAACATTACCAACAATGACAGACTTTTTATCTTTTCTTGAAAAACGTGCAACAGCATTGGAGGAAAGTAACCCTCATAAAGTTAATAATGAAAATAAAGGTAAGTCTGTGACACGTGTATCTAATTTAGCTGTCCCCACTGGTTTAGTGTGTTCCTTTTGCAGTAAAAAAGAACATGCAATTTTTAATTGCCCACAATTTAAAATGATCCCTATAGATGCTCGACTGACTTTTGTTAAAGATAAAAAACTATGTTCCCTCTGTTTGAAAAGTCATGCTGACAATGTTTGTAAGTATAAATTTAAATGTAGAATTTGTAAAAAATCACACAATACACTTTTACATTGTGATGACCAGCCAGAGACTCCAGTCTCACTTTGTTCAAATTCTCAAGTTACAACCTGTAATGTTATGCTGCCTACTGTAATGGTAAAAATTATTGACAAATATGGTCATGATTTTAAAGTTAGAGCATTGCTTGACAGTGGCAGTCAAGGTTCCTTTGTAACTAAATCAGTTGTTGAAAAGTTAAATATGATTCCTACTCAGCAGGTTACCAATATTATTGGGATCGGCAATAATTCTTCAAAAATTAATCAAACTGTTAATTTTAACATAAATTCATGTCAATTTGACGATGTTAAATTCAATGTAACTTGTTATGTTGTTGATTCTATTACTACACCTTTGCCTCAACAATTTGTTGATATTTCTAAATTAAAGATTCCTAAAAATATTCAATTATCAGACAGTGACTTCAATATCCCTTCAGAAATCTCAATCTTATTGGGTGCTGAAATATACTTTAACTCCTTGTTAAATGGTTGTATGAAGATTCCAAATGGTCCTGTACTCCAAAACACTGTATTTGGATATGTTATTGCTGGCACAATAGGAGAATGCAACAAACAAATGGTATGTAATAACCTGGTATCAAATTTTGTTATAAGTGATAATTTAAAATTAGAACAGGTGATGGAAAAATTTTGGCTTACTGAGAAGTTACCTGAACCTGTCGATAAGTGTGCAGATGAGTGTCAAAGATCAGAAACTATCTTTCAACAGTCTGTATGCCTTGAAAATAATACATTTCATGTTGATATGCCACTTATCTGTTCCAAGGAACAATTAGAGCTTGGAAATTCTTTTTCTATTGCCCTTCAAAGATTTTGGTATCTAGAACGCAAATTTAAACAACATCCTATGCTATTGGAGAAATACAAAGAATTTATAGATCAGTATGTTGCGATGGGACATGCAATTGAAATTGATATAAGTTTATATGATATTGACTGTGGCTCTGTTTATTTTTTAGCTCACCATGCTGTCTTTAATGAGGAGAGCAAGACCACTAAGTTGCGAGTGGTTTTTGACGGAAGTATGAAGAGTAAGAACAATACTTCATTAAATGATGTAATGCTGAATGGGCCTGTGGTACAGGGTGAGCTTTTCGATATACTACTTCTATTCCGAACATATTTGTTCACCTTAATTTGTGACATAGAGAAGATGTTCAGGTGTGTTTTTATTAATAAAAACTATACCACCCTGCAGAACATTCTCTGGAGAGATCACCCCAGCGAACCAATCAGGTGCTTGCAATTGCAGACCATCACATATGGGCTAAAGTCGTCTACCTTTTTGGCCACTCGGTGCTTATTAGAGCTTGCCAATAGATATAAGGAGCAATACCCTCTAGCGGCTAATGTTATCATTTCTAGCACTTATGTGGACGATGTCATTTCTGGTTGTGATAATGTAGAAGAGCTACACCTGCTAAAAACTCAGTTGATAGAGTTGCTTAGATTAGGCAATTTCAATTTGCATAAATGGTGTTCAAACCATTCTTCTGTTCTCAAAGACATTCCAGTTCAACGTCAATACTTTGATGAAGTTAATCTTAATACAGATAAGGTTGTTAAAACACTTGGTCTAAAATATGATGTCGTTTTAGATAATTTTACTTTTCAATCCCCACAGTGTGAGGAAGAAACTTTAAATACTAAGAGAAAGGTACTTAGTTATATTGGTAAAATTTTTGACCCTTTGGGTCTTATTGGGCCTATTATAGTAGTGGCCAAGTTAATAATGCAGGAGTTATGGCTTTTAAAAATAGAGTGGGACTCTACTTTACCTACTAAACAATTATTACCATGGAGAAATTTTCTTGCAAATTTAAAACTTATGGGCAAAATTACAGTCCTCAGATCTATAAAAAGTCATAATTTAGTATTGGTTCAGTTAGTTGGTTATGCTGATGCTTCACAGAAAGCCTTTGGCTGCTGTATTTATTTAAGAGTTTTATATGAAAATGGAAAAGTAGAGACTAATTTACTGTGCTCAAAATCGCGCGTTGCTCCTGTAGCTAAAAAATTAACAATACCTCAGTTGGAACTAAATAGTGCATTATTGCTAGCACAGTTGGCAAGTAGAGTCGGTAGAGTACTTGCATCTAGATTTAATCTCTCAGTTTATCTCTATAGTGATTCCCAAATTGTACTAGCTTGGATACAGGCCGAAAAATTAAAATATAATGTTTATGTTCAAAACAGAGTACGAAAAATTGCTGAACTTACACAAAAATCTTCTTGGTTCCATGTTAGGTCTTCTGATAATCCAGCTGACATACTCTCAAGGGGAATAGATCCGCAAAAATTGCAAAATCACGCTCTATGGTGGCATGGTCCACAATATTTGTCTAAGGCCGATTTCTGTCACGAAGAACAAATATTAAATAATATAAGTAGTACAGAAATTGATGAAGAGGAAATTTCTTGCTTCTTGCAAAAAGTAGAGCAGTCCTACATATTGGAGATTTTTGAAAAATTCTCTGATTTAAATAAAATTGTAGATATTGTGTCATACATATATAGATTTTATAATAATACTTTAAAAAATAAAAAAGAGGCTATTGACTCAAATCTGTCACCTAAAGAATTGCAAGATGCTCTTTTAATTATAATTCGTTGTGTACAGAAACAGCACTTTGCTGAAGATTTTAAACTGGAAAAGAAAACTACTCTTGCAAGTTTACACCCTTTCATAGACGCACATGGATTACTTCGCGTGGGTGGCAGGTTGCTTAATGCAGATATACCACATGATAAAATGCACCCCTTAATTCTTCCAAAAAATTGCCATATAACTTCTTTATTAATTAAGAGAGAACATCTCAGATTATTGCATGCTGGTCCCAGACTTGTCCTTAGTTCCCTCTCGCAGAAGTATTGGATCATTAGTGGCATTAGAGAGGTCAAAAAGGTATTGCATAAATGTTTAATATGTGCGCGTTTGAAGGCTGAGACTGCAAGGCAGCTTATGGGTTCACTACCAGCTGAAAGAATTACTGCTACTAGACCCTTTCAGCATGTGGGTATTGACTTTTGTGGCCCTTTTAATATCAAGGTTGGTAGAATCCGTAAACCACTCGTAACGAAGGGGTATATTGCCCTCTTTGTCTGCTTTGCTACTAAGGCCATCCATGTGGAAGTGGTATCAGATCTCACTACTGAGAATTTTTTGGCATGTTTCAACCGTTTTATCTCCAGAAGAGGCATGCCTACAAAAGTTTTTTGCGATAACGCAAAGACATTTAAGGGTGCACAAAATCAACTTAAAGATTTATATGAGTTACAAAACTCAAAGTCTCATAGAGACTCAGTGCATAATTTTTGTAAAAATAGTTATATTACCTTTGTATTTATTCCTAGTTACTCACCGGAGTTTGGTGGATTGTGGGAAGCGGGAGTAAAGAGTGTAAAACACCACCTTAAAAGAGTAGTAGGCACCTTAAGTTTGACCTATGAGGAATTTAACACAGTTGTGGTGCAAATAGAAGGTGTTTTGAATTCTCGACCTCTGCTCTCACTAAACCCAAATGAAGGCAAGTATTTATCTCCTGGTCATTTTGTGATTGGCACGGCTTTGTGCAGCTATCCTGAGGTTGATTTGACAGAAGTCCCTATAAATCGTCTACGATTTTGGAAGGTGGTAACCAAGCTTAAGCAAGACTTCTGGAAAACCTGGTCAAATGATTACTTGACTCAGCTGCAAAGTCGTCCCAAGTGGAAACATGAATCACCAAATATGAAGGAAGGTGATATTGTTTTGGTAAAGCATTTGAATACGTCACCATTAGTGTGGCCTATTGCTAGGATAATAAAAGTATATCCAGGAAATGATAAATGTGTTAGAGTGGCTGATGTAAAGTTTAATGATAAGATTTATAGAAGGAGTGTCTCAAAGTTATGTCCGCTACCTATTAATTAACAATGTTATTTTCTATCATTGTTAAATTCAAATTAATCTTAACTATTGTGTTCATTGCAGTTATGATTCTTGGCCTGGCCCAACTATGTTCAAGTCCACATGAACATATAGAATACTTATTTAGCTAATCATTTTTGTTTATATAGTTTAATTTAGTAATTTTAGTTGATTATTCGTCCTTTTATTATCTTTGGTAAATCTCTAGTTATTAAGTTGGCAACATTGTTTTGGACTGAGAAAATTTGTCTGGGTCATGGCGCACGTTGTGCTCTTTTATTTAATATAATAAAAGTTAATTAACTTCAAAATACACGCATTTCATTTCGAACAGGTATCATTCAGGTAATACATACATCCTTTCAATTCTATAAATATATTTTATTATCAACACATATACTGAAATTGACTGTAGACTTTTAAACGGAAATAAGACGTTAATAGTGATATAAATCATACAGGGCTCGGCAAGTGAAGCTACACTGGTGGGACTATTGGCAGCTAAAGATAAAACTGTTCGAAAACTAATAAGAAACGATCCCAGCCTAGATAAAGATGAAATAAAACCAAAACTTGTAGCTTACACGTCCGATCAATGTAATTCATCAGTAGAGAAAGCTGGTCTTCTGGGCTCTATGAAAATGCGATTACTGAAGGCTGATAATAACGGCAGACTTCGTGGAGAAACACTCAAAAACGCCTTCGAAGAAGACAGAGCTCAAGGTCTAATACCTTGTTATGTTGTCGCAAATCTAGGAACCACAGGAACCTGTGCGTTTGACCTCTTATACGAACTGGGACCTATCTGTAATGAAAATGATGTGTGGCTACATGTTGACGCCGCATATGCAGGCGCAGCGTTCATGTGTCCGGAATATAGGCACTTAATGAGAGGCATTGAACTATCTGATTCCATCGACGTGAACGCACACAAATGGATGCCCGTCAGTTTCGACTGTTCTGCTATGTGGGTGAAAGATGGATATGACCTTGTTAGGGCATTTGATGTACAAAGGATTTATTTGGACGATATCAAATCAGAAAATAAGATTCCTGACTACCGTCACTGGCAGATACCACTCGGCCGCAGATTCAGAGCTCTGAAATTATGGACTGTTATGAGAATTTATGGCGCGGAAGGTCTAAGGAAACATGTGAGGGACCAAATATCCCTAGCGCAGTATTTCGCTAAATTGGTTCGAGCTGATGAAAGATTCCTGGTTGAACCCGAGCCGTCTATGGGTCTAGTGTGCTTCAGACTAAAGGGAGGAGACATTTTAACGAAGAAATTATTAGAGAAATTAACTGAGAAAAAAAAGGTGTTTATGGTGGCTGCCGCTTACAAAGAAAGATTTATTATACGATTTGTTGTATGTTCGCGTCTAACGGTAAAGGAAGATGTGGATTACAGCTGGAAACAAATAAAAGAAGAAGCGGATTTGCTTTATACAAACCAAATACACACTAAAGCGCAAATACCAGCCATTGATCAAATAGTAGCGAGAGAGATTTGTGAGAAATCCAAATAACCATCTATAGATTAAGAACACTCCAAAATACTGTATGATGCATACTTGTATACGGGTAGATAGTGGTTATAAATTCGTTTTACTGTTTGGTACTTGCGAAACACGAAGGCAAATATGTTTATTATATAGATCAATAAAAAATGGGGTCCACAAAAGTCAAGTCGTAATTTAAGGTATTAATTAATTAAGTCAATCATTAAGTATAATATATTTTGAATTAAGTTCTTGTGATCAAACCTTTAAAATGGCATCCAGGTTCTGTTAGTATTCAAATAAAAGAAAAACCGAAAAATGACTACATGTTTTATTTCGAATTTAAAATGATCATGTTTATTTGTGTACTGCTACTACCACTAATTATAATTATATACAGCTACAGGTATGACTGACGCAGATACCGTAAGTGTAACCTTTTGGGAGACAGTGCTCTTGGCACACCGCGTCCTCGTTGGCTTCTTCGAAATCGCACGAAACTCGCCCAGGATTTTTGTTTTCTGAAATATAATAATTAGACAACACAATTTTCCGTATTCTGTATTATAATCCACATTTTGCAAGTCATTGGCAAGGTATGCCCTGGTCAATTTAATACGTCAAATATGTATAAAAGTAAAAGGTGGCATTTAAATACAATTGTCTAGATATGTTTTATGCAAAAAACTCAATTACAATGAATAATGGATTTTAATTAGGGAATAAATAATAGGGGAACCTACTACTTAATTAGTTCACCCGTGGGGTATTTATTAACCCAGAAATTTAGTAACATTAAAAACTAACACATGTTATAGATTAGGTTAAAACAATTAATGGCCGTTATTAAAAATGAATGTAAGTTGTTTGTCGGTCTCAAGGATATGAGCGAAACGCAGAACAAAATGCATAGTTACCTGAAGTGGTAGACGCCTCTGGTCCCGGCGTGATATCTTTCTTCTGTGACAAGGCCTCGTTATTAAGAGGCAATACACTCCGGTCCTCCACCATGGAACTGTCTCTCGGCTTCGGTTTGCCAAACGCAGTTTGCACCAAACAAGCCGATAACACAATTAGCAAAAACACATTCACTGCCTTTAAACCCATTATTTCTTTGTTCTTTTATTATAGCAAACAAGGAAATGAAACGTCGTTATTGTTGTACGGCTAATTAACAAATAACCAACGTATTACGCCACAAAAATAGACGAACACAATGCTATGAGAGGTCAACAGAAGCGGCTTTATATATTGTGCATTCAAGTTGACAGTGGGCAAATCATGTAGGCTCTAGACAGAGGGACCGCATTTCAACTGCAATCCAACCGCAAATTGCAGTTCGGATGCAGTTTGAATGCAGTTGACACGACTGCAATAGAACTGCAAACCAAACGTGCAGTCCGATTGCAGTTCTATTGCAGTCGTGTCAACTGCATTCGAACTGCATCCGAACTGCACCATACCCACCCGCCCGCACTACTTACTTAATAGAACTGCACGGTTGGTTTGCAGTTCTATTGCAGTCGTGTCAACTGCATTCAAACTGCATCCGAACTGCAATTTGCGGTTGGATTGCAGTTGAAATGCAGTTCGTCTGTCTAGAGCCGTACGCACTCACGCAAACGACCCACTCACGCAGTGACTAATGCATCGATGGCTAACTGTGGTAACACTGATTCGGCGAAAGATGAATCATTCATAGTTTGTACTAATATAAAATAACTATAATTAATTCGTCGCAAGCAAGTATGAAAAAAATTGGCCGTACGTGCCAAATAGCACCTTCGTGTTTTATACACGACTAGCTTCCGCCCGCGACTTCGTCCCCGTGGAAAAAAAATCCCCCGATTTTGAAACATTCTTCATTACTGCTCCGCTCCTATTGGTGTTAGCGTGATGATATATAGCCTATAGCCTTCCTCGATAAATGGGCTATCTAACACTGAAAGAATTTTTCAAATCAGAACGGTAGTTCCTGAGATTAGCGCGTTCAAGCAAACAAACAAACAAACAAACAAACAAACAAACTCTTCAGCTTTATAATATTAGTATAGATGACGATATGTAGCTGGGTTTAAGCTGGTAATACTTGTGAGATTTAATAGTTTATCAACTGTCGTTGTTTTAATAACAACTTAGGCATATTTTCTAAATCCATATTTTCTAATCCTTATTCTGGTCAAAAAGTATTACGCACGCCTCTTTAGCATAATTAATTTGTTAATTAGGGTCTTTTCTGGGTATTGAGCCACTATGTAGATAGCAAACTCAAAAATCCCCGTTTCGTCATCAGGTTACACTTAAGTCCTTAGGTCTCCTAATCTCTTCCACACGTTACCAATATTATCTACTCTGTGGCACCGATACATACATCGCTGCTTCCACCATATACCTACGTCGCACAATGGCAAAAAATTGCATTCAATGTTTCAATTCCTGCATTATTATTCAATTATCAACCAAAGGATATGAAAGAGCTAGAATAATGCAATTTGAGGCAGCTATGTTATGTTAGTTTTTATTAGGTACCTACCCTAAGCATGAAAATGATTTATGAACTCAAAACTAGGTTTGTATGTGTACCTATATTATTGGCGTATTGGTAAATACTTTCTACTTAATATAAAAGTGAAAGTGTATATTATGTATAGATGTTTGGCACTCTATCACGCCAAAAAGGTTGAAAGGATGTGGATGTGGCGTTTGGGCTTGAACATGAACATAAAAATATTGCACTATTTTTGTTTTTATTGAGTGGCTTACAGTATAAAGAAAACATATAAATAAGAAGTTTTGTATCAAATTGATTAATATAATACAAAAAAAAAAACCGGAACCTGGAAGGACCGATGCTCGCTAGGGCCACGAGGAATTTCTGAAAAGGATGTGTATATAGTCAGTAAAAGTCTGACACCCTCCCGCTTCACCCCAGAGCGAGAAACGTAAATGGATGATTTATCACTTCAAATACTCCAAAGGCCAGAGTAACGCTCGGTCTTCCAGAAAAATATTTTAATGTTTTGAAACTCTAGAACCGATCAGCACCACAACTGTCACCATACACAAATAAAATAATCAATTAAAAATCTTTTTTGTTCGTTTTTAATATTACTTATTTTGACACTCTCGAATAGAGACCAATGTACACTAAATATTATTACTAAATTATTTATGAATTCCTTTTTTCCCAATACGGCTGTTTGCGGTTATGGCCCATTTTGGTTGATGTCCTTTGGCACGTAGATAGATCAAAGCCAAGAATAGCATAGGTTTTTTATCCTGGGAAAATGAACAATTACAATGGAATAGGTATATCAACATTTTCATGCGGACGAGGTCGTGGACAAATGCTAGTTTAAAAAAAAAAATATCTCGGGTGAGGCCTCTTTTGACCTCGATCTCGCCTGATGGTAAGCGATAGATGGAGTATACGAGGTGACGAGCGAGCCCATAAGATTATAGACCTATTTACTCTTGCTTTAAAGGCTGAAAGGTATAATAAGTAGTATAATTATATTATACATACAGTATGTTACCTAAAGCCTGCAATACATGTTGGCCGAGCGTTGTCGAGTGAAGGCCAATACCAACATGTAGACGGTATATTTGCCTTGTCTTGCTATCGCTCGGTGTCACTTGCCTAGTTGGCCGAGTGAAGGCCAGCGCCAACGTGTATAGAGCTCATTTGGTGCAACTTGTCTTCGCTCGCCGTTGCACGTGATCACTTGTCTCACTTCGTATCGGTGTCGGTTTTTGGTCACAAATCAAAGGCACTCGCCTGCGCTCGGCCAACGTGTGGGCAGCTCTACAGACCCTATTCTACATTGGTCGTCTGCATTGGCGTTCGACGAACTTGTCGAACGTGTGGACATTACTTCTTGCCTTGTACCTATTTGCCAATACTCGCGTTGGCCTACGCTAGGCCAACATGTATTGCAGGCTTTACAGAGGGCGTTCGCACCGTTTGCGCATGATAGCCGCAAAGCCGTCTGTGCCGGTCGCCGCAAACATCGCGGAGGCGCTGCGGTAGCGCGGCATCCCATCAGCACCCGGAACGCGTTATTGTAGTGAACGCGCAGGTCGCTATATGACCACTGCGTATAGTTAAACAACAGGCTGCAGGTGTAAAAGGCCTGACAGTACGCTTTAACATACGTAACTTTGACAGTCCTCGTATACCGTGAAAACCTGCCGGCCAACATGTTGCATCAGACAGACAGCGCCCTGCGTTCCATTTCTATATCCCTATTGTCCTTAAGAATGCTTTTAATCTAGATTATTTTTTATATAATAATAAAACCAGTTTTTTGTCCGCGGCAACATTCCTAAGTTTAACGTGCCAAAAGAGAGACCATCCTGGCGAAGATAATGGTACCTATTTGCTAAAATTAAGCGGATTTGAACAAAAAAGTAATTGGGTGGGTAATGTTGAAGTGGAAGTTGTGTAAAAAATAAACTAGGTATCTACCAATGAGGATAGTCTTTTTTCCGGGTAGGAAAATCATCAAATAACTTCTCCCGCTCTGGGTGGAGTGGAACGAAGTGTCAGACTTCTACTGATTAATCAACATATCGATATACCTCCGCCCCTGGGAAGCACGCAAACACTAGTAATCAGGTTCATCATAACATAGTTGGAAAAAGGTTAAGCAGATGACGGTGATGACAGTAACCCCAAATCTGCTTGACTACATCATTAGGTACTAGGTGCTAGCTAATGATCGGATATTGATTTAGAAGCCAATTATGTGTTACCTACTATTGCAATTATTATTACGTGTATGTCAACAGACTGAAGAAACTACTTTCAAGTCTTGCGTTTATTTTGCTACACGTTCTTTAATTTTTTTTTTCATTTATTTCTTTATTTGGGATAATTTTAAGAACTTTTTTTTTATTAAGATTTTAGGTTAAATTAAACTAAATCTATAAATATCTATATACTTTATAAATAATTTTCAAAATTATTTATAAAGAAATATTTCTTTAAGTCTTAATAGAAATTTCTATTCCTTAAAATTTGCTATTTTATATCATTTATTTTAATAAAAGATAAATTATTCTCGTAAATAAATTTATAATTTATCGCTTAAAATCTCAGCCATTTTATTTAGCGAAAATTACTTTATTCAACAAATCATAAAGATATTGGAACATTATATTTTATTTTTGGTATTTGAGCAGGAATAGTAGGAACATCCCTAAGATTATTAATTCGTGCTGAATTAGGAAATCCGGGATCTTTAATTGGAGATGATCAAATTTATAATACCATTGTAACTGCTTATGCTTTTATTATATTTTTTTATAGTTATACCTATTATAATTGGAGGATTTGGTAATTGACTCGTACCATTAACAAAACACTTAACAAATGAGTCACAGTAACTTGTAAAATAAAATAAATTGAATTGAATTGAATTAATATTAGGGGCTCCTGATATAGCTTTTCCTCGAATAAATAATATAAGTTTTTGACTTCTACCCCACTCATTAAATGCTGAAATAAACAAGGTTACTGGCAAAACAAGAACAGAACAAAAATAAAGGCCGCAGTCACACGTTATTAATTGTTTTGTTACGGTTGATATCCTATATAACGTGTGACTGCGGCTTTTATTTTTGTTCTGTTCTTGTTTTGCCAGTAACCTTGTTTATTTCAGCATCCTGAAAATATTGTTTCATACTTTTTCAGCGTCGATTTTTTTAGTCGTAGTCGGGTTTTAGTTTTTTACTTTTTATTATTTAAACTATTTTGGTGTCAAATCATTGTGCTTCTATACTATTTACTTTATTTTTTATAAGTTCAAGTGAAGCCCTTTAGCTTTTGAGCTATGAGGGAATAGATGAACATACACACATACATACATACATAGCCTGTCAAAATCATAACCCTCCTTTGGCTTTGCCGTAGTAGGGTAAAAATTACATACAGTATGTTAGGTTAAACGAGGGACTTGTTGAGGGAGGGTATTCAGTATTCGATTCTCGTCCCAAATATGTGAAAATCCTATAACCTAAATTTTTGGCGTAATTGTCCGATAAAATACGTTAATCAGGAACACTGAGCTCCAAGAGGTGAATGAACTTGTAAACAGTATCTAAAGTAATCACGTGGCAAAACAAGCGCCGATCCTGCCAAAAAAACGTCAATATTAAAGTTAGCGCAAGGGTGCATACATGTCGTGAGACTTTTGCGAAATTTTTGGTATGGTTCTGTCTGTTATTTATCAGTGTTTTTTTTTTTCATATTTTATTAGTATCATGTAAGCATATACTATTGTGGGTTCCTCGTTTAAACTAACATCCTGTATATACTGTATATTTTAATAAAATATTTTAACTATAATTGGTTTGAACGAGATACAGTCAGTAGTTTTTGAGATATAGAACATTTTCAGAAACCGCAAATATATGTATTTCTTAATGTAAACACATAAGACTTAAAAGAAAAAACCAAATACAGACAAAAGAGCACAAAGGTGCTGTTACTTCATAAGAAATTTCATCCAGCAGACTTGCGACAGGAGAGTTGAATAAGAGATGATGGACACAGTGTGAATAAATATTAATTACGTAAATTTCTAAAAAAACATACTTAACTAATAAAATAAATTATAAAGATACAATAAATAAATATAAACATACATAGAGATAAAATACATATTTATATGTATTAATATTAATAGTGTAAAAATGGTTTCAATCAAATTATAAAATTACGGGATGATGGAGAAGTAGTGTTTTTTGACCAGGTTTTTGAAAATATGGATCGTTTGAACTTTGTTATTCATACAAACACTATGATTAAACAAAGTTATTTGGCATAGCCACTACGGTACGCGTCATGGGCGAGTCTGACTCGCACTTGGCCAATTTTTTTTCACATGGCCAATTCTATGTTGCTTTATCTTTGTAGATCCGGGCGCAGGGAAAACCAAAACACTTATATCACAAGAAAGTAGGACTAAAATATTGTAAATACTGTAAATCTATTCTTAACAATATAATTACTTTACTTCGCGATTCTCTATCCAGTGCGAATTAGGTAGGTAGGTATACTTAAATTTTAACATCTATTCATTAATATTCAGAAATCATCGAGTTAATAACAGTAGTAGGATTATACGCAGGTGAAACCGCGGGGCACACCTAGTAGCTATATAAAAAAAAGAATTTTCCAAATCGGTTCAGCCGTCTTCGAGTAATCGATGATCAAACATTAAAAAAAAAAAAAAAAAAAATATACGCGTCGAATTTATAACCTCGTCTTTTTGTCGTCGGTTGAAAACGAAGTTTCATTCAAATATTAGTATAATTAGCGTGTACAGACAGACATTTTTTTAAAATTATTTCTTTATTACTGTTTCTTTACCCCCTCAATAATTATTTTGTAAATGTGTATATTCAATGTACAGATACCAACAGATACACCTTTTTTCTGTTTCATTGTATGTATAGATACATATTTAAATGACGATTCAAATATCTTACAATGACGTTATATTTTTTTCGATATCCGGTTCAATGAAGCAAAATGTTTATTCTGCTCCTAATTATACTATGATGAGCGCTAGGAGACAGACACTAAACCGAGTACTAAATCTTGTGCAGCGACAAATTTCAGGGTATACGACGCACAAAAATCCTGATAACCTGTTAATGTTTGTGTTTTTATGTTTTTGCAGTATAATGAGGCTGTAATGCTTTAATAAACAAAAGTTTGGCCAAGTACCCGGGGGTACAGGTAGCCGCAGTAACAAAGTTACCTGATCAATGCAAACAGATTGATCTTCGATGTTATAGTTATGAGTCATAACTATAACATAGAAGATCAATCTGTTTCAATCAAAAAGTAAGTATAAGTATCGTGCGTCATAACTTATGACGCACGATACTTATACTTACTTTTATGACACACAACAATATAGATGTTTTCTACTTTAAGTTATAAGTTTTTCTTGTTTCTTAATATTTTTCATTTAGTGTTTAACGCACAATAATCTACTGCCACCCTATCTCTTTACTCTCGGTTGATGGTAGAAAATGCCTTTTGTTTTTGTTTCGGGGAAGACCTTCCAATGACTCCACTGTGGTGGACTTCTACTGACTAAAAACATACCTTTTTCCTTGAGTTACCCTTGCTTTTAATTACCTATATCTTGTTAGAACATTCCTAATCAAATGCCTAAGCATTAAGTCAACCTTTGTAGCTATGTGCGTGAAGCTATTTATTTTTTATTTACACTTTTAGTTTTTAAAATTGCTCAGCTATTGCTGAGCTAAAATGATGACATTTTTCATTTAGTGAGTGAATCAATCAATCAGATCGTGTTTCGGAACTAGCTTACGATTATGAACAGCGTGATACACCTTCAGTAACCTCTTTCCAACCACGCGCAAATTATAATCATGGACCTGATATAGCTAATGAGATGTAAAGAGAGGAAAGTACAATTAACCTTGCAACTACTAAGTTGTACCTAAAAGGATTATATAACCGTTTTGTGACTAACTACCAGCACCGGAGTCCGGAAAATGGAAGGCGGAAGATTTTTTAAATAGATATTTACGAGTAGTTGTGGGTGAAAGGGATAGAAATAACAGAGAACTTTATCATCATCCACAATTTTTCTTCAAAATAAAATTATCTCTATTAATCTATTATCCAGTCTCAGCCTTTCTGAGCCAATTATATCCAATTTAGTTTGACCTACAGTTCAGCAACAATATTTTTTAATTAGTTATTTATATTTAGACTTACGCAATTGTGGTAAACAATCAAATTTTTACTGAAACATTATTGTGAATTCGTACACGCTGAAGAAGCCATGTAAAACTGCCGACATCTTATTGTATGCCGTAAATTGAGGCTACTTTGCTCCGTTTTTTGCTCCAAAATTTAAAAAGTGTGGCTCACGTAAAATCCTTTGATACGGCTTTTCAAAAAATTTTCCATGGCTTATTCATCCTTCTATCTTCATTATATACAACATGTTTCGTAATTAACGCACATCCTCAAACACCGCAATTAGCAAATTATGTTATTATCATAACACATATTATGAATTTTTTTTTAAGACTTATATTGCTTTAAATGAGTTTCATTCTTCTGCAATGTATACTGAATGACGGAATTTATATAAATCTGCATTTAAAAAGTTACTACTTTAATTTACGGTCCATAGTTAGTTTGTTTTTACTATACAGCGAAAGTGTAATTTGTAATTTACGTATATTTAATTGCTTTGGGATAAAAATTTAGATTTCTTTTTTTATTAAAAACGATTAAAATCGATTCAGTAAACGATTCTGAATAAACTAATTTCAGGATGTGCATTAATTATGTTACATGTTGTAGATGACAAATATAGTTGTTTAATTTATTTTCTTATTTTTTTTTATATTTAAAAATGGAGCAATTTTACCCACCCTATCGGAAACATTGCTCCTACATTTATCTTGCACTAAAACAGGTACATTTAAGAGACCGTAGGAAAGTTAACAGCCTCAGCTGTTAAATTGCTAAAAAATAATAGTGAGGAAGCATATTTTGTGTCTCTTTTGTCATATTGATATGGTTTGAATGAAATAAAACTCAAAATTTATACATAAGGAACTATTTACTTGTACTTTCAGTCAAATCAGTCTTAGAATCATTTTCTCTTAACTCTAATAAACTATTAAAACCACCAAAGGCAACATAAATATAGAGAAACATGTAAACTTTTCTAAAAACATAATAAAAATAAGAATTAGCCCTAGGGATTACAGCCCTGAAAAAGAACCAACTAAAAATACCTTCTAAAAACACAAGAGTTAGATAATCCTTTTTTGCTCATTTAGTTAGTTTATAAACATTCATATTTTTGAGATCTTAGACAGGCGTCCGTCACTCACTCAAGGCCACGCGTTATATGCCTACCGCTTCGCGTATCGCCCTCGGTACATCCGACAGTGGGCTGCCGCTTGAGCCTTTTTAAATAATTTTGACAACGTCATAATGGATCGACCTAAAAACAATTGTTTTTCCTCCGCTTTTAACGAACAACGAAACATAAATGTGATCAACAAAAAAAATTGTTTTTCTATAAGTATTCGTTTTATTACCAATATCCAATATCATCATATACAACCCTGGGACATTCGCTCGATGACGTGGGTCGCGCGGCGGGCAAAACAATCTCAACTCTCTGTGTGCGTACTTATGGTACATTTCTTCTAACTGCAAACAGCTGGTATTATTATTAAGATTTTGTAGGCGATACGAAGGTATTTTCGCTTTTGTATGAGAGTGATGTATCTGTTACGAAGTAACTATTTAGGAATCTGTGTCTTAGATCCCCCAAATTTGGTCGACTTCAGGAACAGTATAAAACTCACGTCAACCTTCTTTGGTGCTCCTAAAACTTCTTTCCAATTATATTGGATCTCATCCTTTGGTTTTGGCTATTTCCACCTTTGGTTTTGGCCATTTCCACCTTGGGTTTTGACCATTTCCAATATTTGAGAGATCTTTTCGTTGAGGATATGTACGGTCCTTTATTATTAATATCGTTATGGTACCTGGGAAAACCTCCCCTTCGTACGTGAAAGCTACATATTCTCCTTCAGCCTTTATGAGTGGTTTTAGATTATTCGTTTTAGAACTTTCGGTGATATTTTCCAAGTTTCTCTCTTCTTATCCCACTGGCGTTTTACGAGCGTTGGCGTCTCTCGAACGTCTGCGCAGCACCATCGCTGCGCAGACGCGACGTTGACGTTGCGTCGTCGCGTTGCAAGCATTAACGTCCGCTGAACGCGACGTTAATGTCGCACCAACGTAACGTTAACGTCGCGTTTGTTGGTAACAGGTACAATCACGTCGTCTTGCTCTGTCCGTGTGGGTACGTACGGGCGGGGTTTACAGACGACGGCCATTTGCACAGTTGCTGCTTTAGCGAGCGTACGTAGGTACTGGTACGATTCAGAATGCAGTCACTATCAGAAAACCATTTCGCTATTGAAAATACATACATTTATTATAATACTAGCTGACCCGCCACGACTTCGTTCGCGTGGTATCCTACCCCTACCCAACCGATACCACTACCCCTATCCTACCGATACCCTACCCTACCCTACCCAAACCCTACACTACCCTACCCTACCCTACCCAAACCCTACACTACCCTACCCTACCAATACCCTACCCCTACCCTAACCCTACCCTACCCTATCCCTACCCCTACCCTACCCCTACCCTACCCCTACCCTACCCCTACCCTACCCCTACCCTACCCCTACCCTACCCCTACACTACCCCTACCCTACCCCTATCCTACCTCTACTCTACACCAACCCTACCCCTACCCTACCCTACCCTACCCCTACCCTAAAAAATAGATAGTAGCCGATTCTCAGACCTACTGAATATGCATATAAAATTTGGTAAAAATCAGTAAAGCCGTTTCGGAGGAGTAAGGTAACTAACATTGTGACACGAGAATTTTATATATTAGAAAGATGATTCTAAAAGGTCTCCATGACGAAAATTTCCGAACAAACAAACTTTGATTATTGTAAACCATAAGACAGTGTCTTTGAACAAATAAAACAAGTAGTTAAAAATATACACAGAAGCGTTTTATTATTATTATATTTTAAAGAGCCTGTATGAGAAATTTAAATGTATTGTTTTCCTAACATACTTCAAAGTTACAACAAGCCTCTCTTCTGGTGACACTGAAACTAAGATTAGTGTCTAAATGTAATTGTCAAATGTGGTCTTCGGCATTCGCAAATTTTAATATTTATAAAATTCCGATTCATTATTTTTAATATTATTAGAGTACAGTGCGAAATATTCACTTTCTTGTGATCGATCGGACCATAAAGGGTTTTCTCCAAAATTGACGACGGCATTTTCTTTTTCTTTTACGTAATTTTCGTCGAAGTAGTAAAACCAACAGTAGTGTTTCCTCGTCGGAATCCATTATGTTTCTGATTGTACGCCTCAAATAGTATCATGTCTAGCATATCGTTCATTGTTTCGTCTTTTGAAGAGTCATGAAAAGAAATTTCACTCTCAATTTCACGCATATGTACTATCACTGTTTATTCTTGTACGACGAAGTTCTGAAGTTGAGGCCTGGGCTTCTATTTCAAAACATGGTTCCTCGTTTTCTTTGTCCGCCTGTGAACCATCTATCAGCTCCGTGACACTTCTTCCCGGAACTATGTTGAGTTTTGTCCGTCGTCTTTTCGGGTTAACGCCTCCTGTCCATTCCACTCTCTTGGCTTGAAGTGTTTCCAGAAAAGAATCTTCAGCCGCAGTCTTATCAACAGGTTTAGGCATTCTCTCTAACAAGGCATTTGCATCGATCGGATAAATCCCACATTTCTTGAAACCGGATTTCAAGTTATCTTTTTTATTTTCTTCTAAATCGTTAAGAAGCTTTTTAAGTAAGACTGGGAAACTGCTTTTTTGAACACTTTTTATGCCTTGTTCGCAATGCTTCCATGTCGTTAGAATTTTCCGCCACACAACTTTCATTGGATGAAAGAGGGCGACACCGAGAGGCTGCGTCAAGTGGGTGCTGTTCGGAGGAAGATAAACGAACCTTATGTTATTTTCTTTACAAGCTTTAAGAACATCCACCGAAATATGTGACGATAGATTGTCGCCTATGAGGACTTTCGGGCCTTCCTGTTTTTTAAGTTCTGGCAGGACAAGTGCGAAAAACCAGTCATTGAATATATTCATGTCGAACCAACCGGAGGGATTACAATTGTAGCGAGTATTTTTCAGCTCATTTTCAGTATAAGTATTCCACTGCTGCTTAGATTTATCATGCTAGCTTAATTTTTGTATGCATGATACGAATATTTTTTCTTCTTCAACTGTAAAGGTGCCTGGTCCTGGAGGCCTTGGTGTTTCGTTGCGCCGTAAAATCCTGAGTTGGTTTATTATAGTCCTTCGTGGAATTTTATATATTTCAATGGCGTTTCTTTGCGTTAATTCTTTATTTTCTATTGCTGCTAGGCAATCTCGAAGAGTCTCTTGTGAATAATTTATATAATTTCTTGTTGGCACTTCCTGCACATATTTCCGTGGCATTTTCCCATAATCAAAAACGATATGAATTCACTATGAGCTATGAGGCAGTTACAATAGCAAGTATTAAAAAAAATTGTAACTTTGCTCCAGGAGCAAAGTATCCTCAAAAATGGCGCAAAGTAGGAACGTGAAAGTAAAAGAGGTTAGAAACTCAAATAAATCTACATATTAACTAAATATTAGTTGTAATCGTTAGCTAATTACATACCCACTTGCATTAAACGCTCCTTGGGTTCTAATAATAATAATAATATACAAATAAATTTGCAAAATATAGTGATAAGTTTTCCCATCCAAATTTCTCAATATTTACGAAAAGAGGACAGATTAAACCAAGATAAATAACATAAATCTAAAAAGCAACCGATAATAAAACGAAAATGAAGATAATATATAATCCATCGACAACTGTCAAGTGGTCTGTCAATGACACCAATCACTAAAAAATGCAAGAAATAACGATGTTAATAAACAAAACTTGATGATGCTTACTAGAGCAGCTTCGCGACGTGCACGCCCACCACCCCCGGACCCGTCGCTCAGCTCCGCCTCGCCACCGGATTTAGGATTACCAACGTCACCGGCGGCTGCATCCGCGTCGAGCTCGAGCGACGAGTATTTCTCTCCGCCGACGTCGCCAACACCTGTGCGTCGGCAGGGGAGAGGCCGGCCACCGAACAGCTTGGGGCTTAGGAGCCAACTGGCTCCGAGTCGGGTCCCCGCTGCCGGTGGTGTGCAGCGCATGAGATGGACTCAGTCCATAAACGAAAACGTCATGCGCGCATATTATGGATCTACAGAGGGGGGAACTAACCTCACTGCGTATCGTGTCAGGATGCTGTCTCTGTTTCAGGACCTAGAACCAGCTGTCAACGTCTCGGCCCAACGATTGTCGGATCAGGTGCGGGTCATCCAGCGTAGCCACAGGCTGGATGATGCAACACTTGATAGGCTGCGCTCAGAGGTACTGAGCAACCATATCATCTCGACCCCGACACATGCCGTGGTACAAGCGCCCGCTAGTGGCGCAATGATACCGTGGCTCAATAGTCATAATAATGAGCTAGATGATAGGGTTGTCACGGTAAGTAGCCAATGCAACGATCGACTGAGGAGCGCACTGGAGGATGCGCTTCGCGAGTATAGATCAGTTCCGCCTGAACTTAGACCCCGGTTACCACGGTTACCTATGCATAAAAAAAATAGGGCGTTGGTGTGTGCTTTGGATTCGCTGCTTGAGAACATTTTTGAGAGCAGCGAAAACCTTGTTGATACGCATTCAATCCTATATTGCGGGGCTGTTGCGGCGTGTCGCTTAGCTAACGTCAAATTTCCTAATAACGACGAAGCTATTCGACCAAAACCTGCTGTACCAGTCTGGCAGTATAGGATCGAGAGGCGTATCGATGAGGCCAGAGCACTCATCGGCAAACTATACTGCTTCAAGGAAGGCAATGCACGCCCACGTGTAATGCGTTTTGTACGGCGGGCTTTCTTGGGGACTGGAATCAGCCCTCGAGAATACGCACCCCACATTACGGAGCGCATTGACTTCCTTAAGCAGAAAATTTATGCATGGGCAAGCCGTATCCGACGGTTTAAGCGGCGGGTTGAACGGTACTCACAGAATCGCATGTTCCAGAGCGATGAGAGGTGGGTATACAGAGCTTGGGAGCGACCCAATCAAAATGTGACTGACGTGTGCCGCCCGGATGATACCGCCACGAATTTATTCTGGCGCAACATCTGGTCGGTACCCGTCTGTCATGTTGAGGGTGACTGGATGCGTGAAGTTGAACGCGTGTGTGAAGCTATACCACAAATGGATAAAATAATCATTAACACTTCTGATATAGCCAAAGCAGTTCATCCGTTACCAAACTGGAAGTCTCCAGGACCGGATGGACTGCACAACTTCTGGCTCAAATGGTATAGCAGCTCGAACGCGCTTTTGGCTTCTCAATTCCAGGCATCCTTAGAGACTGGGTCTCTACCAGAGTTTTTAACGACAGGCTGTACCCACCTGCTTCATAAGAGTGGTAGTCCCACGGAACCCAAAAACTATAGACCGATTACCTGTCTGTCTACGGTCTATAAGGTTCTTACGTCCATTCTGAGAGTGAAAATAAATATGCACATTGAGTGCAACTCAATTATGTCCGCTTCTCAGAATGGATGTAGGAAAGGGTCCCGTGGCACTAAGGAGCTACTCCTCATTGACATGGCCATTAGCCAACAGGCTCGTCGATCCCGAAAAGATCTATCGACATGCTGGATAGACTACAAAAAAGCCTTTGATTCTGTTCCTCATACCTGGCTCATGAAGGTGCTAGAGCTTTACAAAATACATCCAACTCTACGCACGTTCCTTGAGTCATGTATGAGGCAATGGAAGACGGTACTTTGCTATCCAGGATGTCGACCGATTCGAGGAAACGATGAGCCTATATGGATCAGACGGGGAATATTTCAGGGCGACAGTTTGAGTCCACTTTGGTTTTGCTTGGCCCTGAATCCTCTAAGTACAATGCTAGAGGAGTCAGGCCTGGGCTATCGGTTGAGAAGAGGAGGTCAAAGTATATCCCACCTCCTTTACATGGATGATTTGAAACTTTTTGCCCCCAACAACTTGCAACTGATGGAACTACTGAAGGTAACTGAAACTTTCAGTAGCGCCATCAAGATGGAATTTGGTGTGGACAAATGTGCAATCATGCATGTAAAACGAGGAGAGATTATGGAATCTGAGGGAATTGAACTTTCAGATTCCATACACCTTAGATCTCTCTGCTTAACCGAAACTTATAAGTATTTGGGTATGTCGGAAGCTTTGGGCATTAATGTTGCTGACATGAAGCAATCGCTGAGGGAGCGCTTCTTTGGCCGCCTGACAAAGGTATTAAACAGCCTTTTGTCGGGAGGAAATAAGGTGCGCGCTTTCAACGGTTGGGTCATGCCGGTGTTTATGTATTCTTTCGGCATACTCAAATGGACTCAAACCGAACTGGACGCCCTGGATAGGAGGGTCCGTACACTGCTAACCGCAAATCGGATGCATCACCCACGATCATCGGTGATGAGACTGTACATCCCGCGGAAATGTGGAGGTCGAGGCTTTTTAAATGCCAAAACTCTCCACAACCGCGAGATTTGCAGTCTCAGGGAATATTTCCTTAAAGCCGATGTGGGTATGCACCGAGATGTGATTGCAGTGGACAAGGGACTCACCCCGCTGACCATGGCTAAAGAGAACTGGCACAAACCTGTTATACTTACCCCAGATGACCGCAAGGAGGTATGGAAAAGCAAGGAACTTCATGGTCGCTACTATCGGGCTCTTTATGGGTCCGATGTAGATTTGACAGCTTCCGTTGCCTGGCTACGCTTCGGGGATCTCTTCTGAGAAACTGAAGGTTTTGTCTGTGCAATTATGGACGAAGTTATCTTGACGAATAATTACCGGAGACATATTATGAAGGACGGGACGATTGACATATGTCGGGCATGCTATCGTCCTGGTGAGTCCATCAGACATATTGTCTCCGGTTGTTCACGTCTAGCTAACGGCGAGTACTTGCATAGACACAATCAAGTAGCCAGAATTATCCACCAGCAACTTGCTTTGAAATACAAACTTGTCGATTCTGAGGTACCGTATTACAAGTATGTGCCCGACCCAGTTCTCGAAAATGACCATGTCACGTTGTACTGGGATCGGTCTATCATCACTGATAGGACTATTGTTGCCAATAAGCCTGATATAGTGGTGATAGACCGATTAGTGCGCCGTGCAATGATAATCGATGTTACCATCCCACATGACGAGAATCTCGTGAAAGCTGAGAAAGAGAAACACATTAAGTATCTCGACTTAGCTCATGAGGTTGTTGACATGTGGGATGTGGACTCGGCTGTCATTGTGCCGATTGTCATATCAGTCAATGGGCTGATAGCTAAAAGCTTCGACGACCATCTGTCGAAGCTGGCTTTGCACAGCTGGATAAAGGGCCTGATACAGAAGGCAGTTCTCCTCGATACAGCTCGTATTGTGAGGAGGTTCCTTTCTCTGGAGACCTAACCACCGGTAGCTTGGACCCCGCTCCCGATACCAGTGGACTGCCATTTTTTATATTTTTAAATGTTTTTTTATTGTCACTTTTTTATAGAAAAATATTTAAAAATGTAATTTTTGAGAGGTATATGAAATAAAGGAAATAATAATATTATAATAATATATATAATATATAATATTATCGTGTCAGGATGCTGTCTCTGTTTCAGGACCTAGAACCAGCTGTCAACGTCTCGGCCCAACGATTGTCGGATCAGGTGCGGGTCATCCAGCGTAGCCACAGGCTGGATGATGCAACACTTGATAGGCTGCGCTCAGAGGTACTGAGCAACCATATCATCTCGACCCCGACACATGCCGTGGTACAAGCGCCCGCTAGTGGCGCAATGATACCGCGGCTCAATAGTCATAATAATGAGCTAGATGATAGGGTTGTCACGGTAAGTAGCCAATGCAACGATCGACTGAGGAGCGCACTGGAGGATGCGCTTCGCGAGTATAGATCAGTTCCGCCTGAACTTAGACCCCGGTTACCACGGTTACCTATGCATAAAAAAAATAGGGCGTTGGTGTGTGCTTTGGATTCGCTGCTTGAGAACATTTTTGAGAGCAGCGAAAACCTTGTTGATACGCATTCAATCCTATATTGCGGGGCTGTTGCGGCGTGTCGCTTAGCTAACGTCAAATTTCCTAATAACGACGAAGCTATTCGACCAAAACCTGCTGTACCAGTCTGGCAGTATAGGATCGAGAGGCGTATCGATGAGGCCAGAGCACTCATCGGCAAACTATACTGCTTCAAGGAAGGCAATGCACGCCCACGTGTAATGCGTTTTGTACGGCGGGCTTTCTTGGGGACTGGAATCAGCCCTCGAGAATACGCACCCCACATTACGGAGCGCATTGACTTCCTTAAGCAGAAAATTTATGCATGGGCAAGCCGTATCCGACGGTTTAAGCGGCGGGTTGAACGGTACTCACAGAATCGCATGTTCCAGAGCGATGAGAGGTGGGTATACAGAGCTTGGGAGCGACCCAATCAAAATGTGACTGACGTGTGCCGCCCGGATGATACCGCCACGAATTTATTCTGGCGCAACATCTGGTCGGTACCCGTCTGTCATGTTGAGGGTGACTGGATGCGTGAAGTTGAACGCGTGTGTGAAGCTATACCACAAATGGATAAAATAATCATTAACACTTCTGATATAGCCAAAGCAGTTCATCCGTTACCAAACTGGAAGTCTCCAGGACCGGATGGACTGCACAACTTCTGGCTCAAATGGTATAGCAGCTCGCACGCGCTTTTGGCTTCTCAATTCCAGGCATCCTTAGAGACTGGGTCTCTACCAGAGTTTTTAACGACAGGCTGTACCCACCTGCTTCATAAGAGTGGTAGTCCCACGGAACCCAAAAACTATAGACCGATTACCTGTCTGTCTACGGTCTATAAGGTTCTTACGTCCATTCTGAGAGTGAAAATAAATATGCACATTGAGTGCAACTCAATTATGTCCGCTTCTCAGAATGGATGTAGGAAAGGGTCCCGTGGCACTAAGGAGCTACTCCTCATTGACATGGCCATTAGCCAACAGGCTCGTCGATCCCGAAAAGATCTATCGACATGCTGGATAGACTACAAAAAAGCCTTTGATTCTGTTCCTCATACCTGGCTCATGAAGGTGCTAGAGCTTTACAAAATACATCCAACTCTACGCACGTTCCTTGAGTCATGTATGAGGCAATGGAAGACGGTACTTTGCTATCCAGGATGTCGACCGATTCGAGGAAACGATGAGCCTATATGGATCAGACGGGGAATATTTCAGGGCGACAGTTTGAGTCCACTTTGGTTTTGCTTGGCCCTGAATCCTCTAAGTACAATGCTAGAGGAGTCAGGCCTGGGCTATCGGTTGAGAAGAGGAGGTCAAAGTATATCCCACCTCCTTTACATGGATGATTTGAAACTTTTTGCCCCCAACAACTTGCAACTGATGGAACTACTGAAGGTAACTGAAACTTTCAGTAGCGCCATCAAGATGGAATTTGGTGTGGACAAATGTGCAATCATGCATGTAAAACGAGGAGAGATTATGGAATCTGAGGGAATTGAACTTTCAGATTCCATACACCTTAGATCTCTCTGCTTAACCGAAACTTATAAGTATTTGGGTATGTCGGAAGCTTTGGGCATTAATGTTGCTGACATGAAGCAATCGCTGAGGGAGCGCTTCTTTGGCCGCCTGACAAAGGTATTAAACAGCCTTTTGTCGGGAGGAAATAAGGTGCGCGCTTTCAACGGTTGGGTCATGCCGGTGTTGATGTATTCTTTCGGCATACTCAAATGGACTCAAACCGAACTGGACGCCCTGGATAGGAGGGTCCGTACACTGCTAACCGCAAATCGGATGCATCACCCACGATCATCGGTGATGAGACTGTACATCCCGCGGAAATGTGGAGGTCGAGGCTTTTTAAATGCCAAAACTCTCCACAACCGCGAGATTTGCAGTCTCAGGGAATATTTCCTTAAAGCCGATGTGGGTATGCACCGAGATGTGATTGCAGTGGACAAGGGACTCACCCCGCTGACCATGGCTAAAGAGAACTGGCACAAACCTGTTATACTTACCCCAGATGACCGCAAGGAGGTATGGAAAAGCAAGGAACTTCATGGTCGCTACTATCGGGCTCTTTATGGGTCCGATGTAGATTTGACAGCTTCCGTTGCCTGGCTACGCTTCGGGGATCTCTTCTGAGAAACTGAAGGTTTTGTCTGTGCAATTATGGACGAAGTTATCTTGACGAATAATTACCGGAGACATATTATGAAGGACGGGACGATTGACATATGTCGGGCATGCAATCGTCCTGGTGAGTCCATCAGACATATTGTCTCCGGTTGTTCACGTCTAGCTAACGGCGAGTACTTGCATAGACACAATCAAGTAGCCAGAATTATCCACCAGCAACTTGCTTTGAAATACAAACTTGTCGATTCTGAGGTACCGTATTACAAGTATGTGCCCGACCCAGTTCTCGAAAATGACCATGTCACGTTGTACTGGGATCGGTCTATCATCACTGATAGGACTATTGTTGCCAATAAGCCTGATATAGTGGTGATAGACCGATTAGTGCGCCGTGCAATGATAATCGATGTTACCATCCCACATGACGAGAATCTCGTGAAAGCTGAGAAAGAGAAACACATTAAGTATCTCGACTTAGCTCATGAGGTTGTTGACATGTGGGATGTGGACTCGGCTGTCATTGTGCCGATTGTCATATCAGTCAATGGGCTGATAGCTAAAAGCTTCGACGACCATCTGTCGAAGGTGGCTTTGCACAGCTGGATAAAGGGCCTGATACAGAAGGCAGTTCTCCTCGATACAGCTCGTATTGTGAGGAGGTTCCTTTCTCTGGAGACCTAACCACCGGTAGCTTGGACCCCGCTCCCGATACCAGTGGACTGCCATTTTTTATATTTTTAAATGTTTTTTTATTGTCACTTTTTTATAGAAAAATATTTAAAAATGTAATTTTTGAGAGGTATATGAAATAAAGGAAATAATAATATTATAATAATATATATAATAATATATATAATATATAATATTATCGTGTCAGGATGCTGTCTCTGTTCCAGGACCTAGAACCAGCTGTCAACGTCTCGGCCCAACGACTGTCGGATCAGGTGCGGGTCATCCAGCGTAGCCACAGGTTGGATGACGCAACACTTGATAGGCTGCGCTCAGAGGTACTGAGCAACCATATCATCTCGTCCCCGACGCAAGCCGTGGTACAAGCGCCCGCTAGTGGCGCAATGACACCGCGGCCCAATGGTCATAATAATGAGCTAGATGATAGGGTTGTCACGGTAAGTAGCCAATGCAACGATCGACTGAGGAGCGCACTGGAGGATGCGCTTCGCGAGTATAGATCGACTCCGCCTGAACTTAGACCCCGGTTACCACGGTTACCCATGCACAAAAAAAATAGGGCGCTGGTGTGTGCTTTGGACTCGCTGCTTGAGAACATTTTTGAGAGCAGCGAAAACCTCGTTGATACGCACTCAATCCTGTATTGCGGGGCTGTTGCGGCATGTCGCTTAGCTAACGTCAAATTCCCTAATAACGACGAAGCTATTCGACCAAAACCTGCTGTACCAGCCTGGCAGTATAGGATCGAGAGGCGTATCGATGAGGCCAGAACACTCATCGGCAAACTATACTGCTTCAAGGAAGGCAATGCACGCCCACGTGTGATGCGTTTTGTACGGCGGGCTTTCTCGGGGACTGGAATCAGCCCTCGAGAATACACACCCCACATTACGGAGCGCATTGACTTCCTGAAGCAGAAAATTTATGCATGGGCAAGCCGTATCCGACGGTTTAAGCGGCGCGCGGCGGGTTGAACGGTACTCACAGAATCGCATGTTCCAGAGCGATGAGAGGTATATATACAGAGCTTGGGAGCGACCCAATCAAAATGTGACTGACGTGTGCCGCCCGGATGATACCGCCACGAATTTATTCTGGCGCAACATCTGGTCGGTACCCGTCTGTCATGTTGAGGGTGACTGGATGCGTGAAGTTGAACGCGTATGTGAAGCTATACCACAAATGGATAAAATAAATATCAATAAGTCTGATGTAGCCAAAGCAGTTCATCCGTTACCAAAATGGAAGTCTCCAGGACCGGATGGACTGCACAACTTCTGGCTCAAGTGGTATAGCAGCTCACACGCGCTTTTGGCTTCTCAATTCCAGGCATCCTTAGAGGCTGGGTCTCTACCAGAGTTTCTTACGACTGGCTGTACCCACCTGCTCTATAAGAGTGGTAGTCCCATGGAACCCAAAAACTATAGACCGATTACTTGTTTGTCTACGGTCTATAAGGTTCTTACGTCCATTCTGAGAGTGAAAATAAATATGCACATTGAGTGCAACTCAATTATGTCCGCTTCTCAGAATGGATGTAGGAAAGGGTCCCGTGGCACTAAGGAGCTACTCCTCATTGACATGGCCATTAGCCGACAGGTTCGTCGATCCCGCAAAGATCTATCAACATGCTGGATAGACTACAAAAAAGCCTATGACTCTGTTCCTCATACCTGGCTCATGAAGGTGCTAGAGCTTTACAAAATAGATCCAACTCTACGCACCTTCCTTGAGTCATGTATGAGGCAATGGAAGACGGTACTTCGCTATCCAGGATGTCGACCGATCCGAGGGAATGATGAGCCTATATGGATCAGACGGGGAATATTTCAGGGTGACAGTTTGAGTCCACTTTGGTTTTGCTTGGCCCTGAATCCTCTAAGCACAATGTTAGAGGACTCAGGCCTGGGCTATCGGTTGAGAAGAGGAGGTCAAAGTATATCCCACCTCCTATACATGGATGATTTGAAACTCTTTGCCCCCAACAACTTGCAACTGATGGAACTACTGAAGGTAACTGAAACTTTCAGTAGCGCCATCAAGATGGAATTTGGTGTGGACAAATGCGCAATCATGCATGTAAAACGAGGAGAGATTATGGAATCTGAGGGAATTCAACTTTCAGACTCCATACACCTTAGATCTCTCTGCTTGACCGAAACTTATAAGTATTTGGGTATGTCGGAAGCTTTGGGCATTAATGTTGCTGACATGAAGCAATCGTTGAGGGAGCGCTTCTTTGGCCGCCTGACAAAGGTATTAAACAGCCTTTTGTCGGGAGGAAATAAGGTGCGCGCCTTCAACGGTTGGGTCATGCCGGTGTTGATGTATTCTTTCGGCATACTCAAATGGACTCAAACCGAACTGGACGCCCTGGATAGGAGGGTCCGCACACTGCTGACCGCAAATCGGATGCATCACCCACGATCATCGGTGATGAGACTGTACATCCCGCGGAAGTGTGGAGGTCGAGGCTTTTTAAACGCCAAAACTCTCCACAACCGCGAGATTTGCAGTCTCAGGGAATATTTCCTTCAAGCCGATGTGGGTATGCACCGAGATGTGGTTGCAGTGGACAAGGGACTCACCCCGCTGACCATGGCTAAAGAGAACTGGCACAAACCTGTTATACTCACCGCAGATGACCGCAAGGAGGTATGGAAAAGCAAGGAGCTTCATGGTCGCTACTATCGGGCTCTCTATGGGCCCGATGTAGATTTGACAGCTTCGGTTGCCTGGCTACGCTTCGGGGATCTCTTCGGAGAAACTGAAGGTTTTGTCTGTGCAATTATGGACGAAGTTATCTTGACGAATAATTACCGGAGACATATTATGAAGGACGGGACGATTGACGTGTGTCGGGCATGCCATCATCCTGGTGAGTCCATCAGACATATTGTCTCCGGTTGTTCTCGTCTTGCTAACGGTGAGTACTTGCATAGACACAACCAAGTAGCCAGAATTATCCATCAGCAACTTGCTTTGAAATACAAACTTGTCGATTCTGAGGTACCGTATTACAAGTATGTGCCCGACCCAGTTCTCGAAAATGACCATGTCACGTTGTACTGGGATCGGTCTATCATCACTGACAGGACTATTGTTGCCAATAAGCCTGATATAGTGGTGATAGACCGATTAGTGCGCCGCGCAATGATAATCGATGTTACCATCCCACATGACGAGAATCTCGTGAAAGCTGAGAAAGAGAAACACATAAAGTATCTCGACTTAGCTCATGAGGTTGTTGACATGTGGAATGTGGACTCGGCTGTCATTGTGCCGATTGTCATGTCAGTCAATGGGCTGATCGCTAAAAGCTTCGACGACCATCTGTCGAAGCTGGCGTTGCACAGCTGGATAAAGGGCCTGATACAGAAGGCAGTTCTCCTCGATACAGCTCGCATTGTGAGGAGGTTCCTTTCTCTGGAGACCTAACCACCGGTAGCTTGGACCCTGCTCCCGACACCGATGGACTGCCATTTTTTATATTTTTAAATGTTTTTTTATTGTAAGTTTTTATAGAAAAATATTTAAAAATGTAATTTTTGAGATATTTGTTGAATAAAGGAAATAATAATATAATATATAATAATAATATTCCACAACTTTCACACAACGCCATCTAGTCCCAAACTAAGCAGAGCTTGTGGTATGAGTACTAGACAACTGATAAACATACATATATATTTCTAAATACATACATATTATAGATAAATTACACCCAGACAAAGAACAAATGATCGTGCTCATCACACAAACATTTGTCCTAGGTGGGAATCGAACCCACGACCTTGCGCTTAGCAGTCAGGGCCACTGACCACTATACCAATGGGCCTGGTAATACAGCTGGAACGCCGACAGTGACAAGAGCTCGTCGGATAAAGTCGTTAATATTCGCGTGCCGTGCTATGCGACCAGCGCTGCGGCCGCATGAAAGGCCATGGTGACCGAGGCTGTTGACAACTTCGCCGTAGTGGCAGTGATGAGCAGAACAGCAGGGAGCACCTAATCGAAGGGAAGCAGCGAGGCGGAAAGTAGTATCATCGAACAAGGTGCGTATGTTCGAAGACGGTAGTGCGTGAAGCCAGAGACCCGACTCCCATTCACCCACAGCCAGCAGGCGCACACGCTCTGCAGCCAAAGCAGATGTGGCAATAAGGTCACTCTGAACTGCTCTAAAGAGCGGCTCATCCCACCGCCTCTGAGATGATGGATTGTCGGGTGGATTTAGGTTTGGGCAAGCGAGTTTCCAGGTATCTATAGCCTCGGTGAAGAAGCACATTGAAATCAACCAGTGACGGAGCTAGGATATTCCTGATTAATTTCTCAGTGCCGTGTACCGAGGACATAAAAGCCGGTAGACTGATGCTATTAATTTTGCGGACGCCGAGACCAGCCATACAAATGGGAAGAGTAGCTTGTGCCCAAGCTCGGTCGTCCATAGCCACATTTAAAATTTCTGTCAGAGTTTGACGAATAATTTGGTCCATTTTTTCCAAAAGGTTAGGATGATGCCATAGATGTGAAGAACGAAGAAAGTACGTTAATTTAGGTCCAAAACAACAGTAACGAATTAAGGTGATGGCCTAATGCATATTAATTTGGTATAATCTGGCCGAGACGTCATTAAAATTTTGTATTTTTTCCTCGACAAAACCGGGAAAGGAATACTCATAAATTGGAGACCCAAGAAGGCAAAGGGAACTTTTTTCCACTATTAGGATATCTGGAAAATAAAAGCCGCAGTCACACGTTATATAGGATATCAACCGTAACAAAACTATTAATAACGTGTGACTGCGGCTTTTATTTTTGTTCTGTTCTTGTTTTGCCAGTAACCTTGTTTATTTCAGCATCCTGAAAATATTGTTTCATACTTTATCAGCGTCGATTTTTTAGTCGTAGTCGGGTTTTAGTTTTTTACTTTTTATTATTGATTTTAGACTTTGTTATTTTAAAAGTTAGAGAGGAAACATTTTACTTCTTTGAAAGTGTATATAGGTATGTTCCAAATGACTAGATTTGAGGAAAAATTATTTTTTGAAACTTAATTTCATTTTTAAAGATCTATGTATAGACCACCCGCACGTACAGGTTTGATGAACCAAATATTTGTTTAGTTCCAGTTCCATGTATGGGGAGCCTCCCCTTAATGTTTTTTTTTATATTTTTTTATTAAAATATAATAATATATATATAATAATAATATAATATAATATATTCCACAACTTTTTTCACACAACGCCATCTAGTCCCAAACTAAGCAGAGCTTGTGGTATGGGTACTAGACAACTGATAAACATACATATATATTTCTAAATACATACATATTATAGATAAATTACACCCAGACAAAGAACAAATGACCGTGCTCATCACACAAACTGAAAATGGATTTATGAAAGTACGGGGCAAATAGTATTGAAAAAAAAAATACAGAAATATAATCTTGAGATTACAGAAAGTCTATAGTTTTAAAACATGTTTAGAAAATTGTTAATCGCTTAGAACTCTTTCCGCACCGGTCCGGCTCACACAGACCCGATTTTTTAAATAAACATTCTTGATATTCCAAAGATTATAAAATTGCGTGGGACACAAATTGTATGTATAATTCGCCTTCAGTACGTTATCACACCTTATCATAACAGGCGACCTAGAAAACGGTTTCGATGACGTATGCCATACCGTTTTGAAAATCATCAATTTATCGGTAGGTATTGCACTGAGCACATGTTAAGAACAAAACTTTTTAGCAAAAAATAAAACCGACTTCCATATCAAAACACTACCGAAATTAAAGTTATTTTTGGCTTTGTAGTGTTTTGATATGGAAGTCGGTTTTATTTTTTGCTAAAAAGATTTTTTTTTCACGCTTTTTAGTGGGTCGGTTTGTAATTTATCAATTTATAAAAGCCAAAATGTCAACAACGTATCGCCTTTTACCACATATTGCTTTTCCCAATTCAGAGCCGTTAATTTTTGAGGAGTTCTCCTGGTACTTCACTATCAACTCTACATCACCATATGCATTGTGACGAGCATAAAGTGCTTAAGACCCATATTCAAGTAATCAAATCGCAATCCACGAAATACTTATTATTGAGTAGTTTCGGTGGCCATCTGTGGTCTTCATAATCAGTTCCACTTCCCCAAATGGTGCTTTTCGAGAGCAACTGCACAAAGTACTGTAAGAAATACCCAAAACGCTATAGGTGTGCCTATAATATTTGAAGAGTTCCCTCGATTTCTCTAGGATCCCATCGTCATATCCTGATTTCATAACAACGGGACCAACTAGAAAGTATACCCTTTCAAACGAAAAAAGAATTTTCCAAATCGACCCAGCCATCTCCGAGCTATGAGGTAACATACATAAAAAAAGTTCAAGACAAACTGAGAACCTCCTCCTTTTTTGTAGTCGGTAGAAATGTAAACGTTTATCTATCTTCAATACATCTATCTTAAACATATATTTTATTATTGTAAATATTTAAAATAAATTGCTTTTTGTTTATAGGAAGTACTCATTGTTGGTAGATATCCTATTTTGGGGATTATTTCAGTCATAGAAATATACAACGTGTAATTTAAAGGGTATATACATACCGAGTGCACGGCTTCTTTGGATGATAACAAACAATATGGCAAGGGTTTTCTAATCCTATGTCTACATGTGTGGAGCATATTAGAAATTTCAATACATTGATACCAGAGACCGAATTTTTCAAATTAAGAAGAACGAAGAGAATTATCGTTTTATTGGCAAGTGACGTGGAAAGTGATGACCCTCATAGTGCTTGCAACACGTTTGTTATTACTGGTATTCAAGAAACATATGAAATCAATAATTTAGGGTCAATTCTGTGAGTCACTTATTTTGAGCTGAAACTTTGCATAGAGACTCCATACCAGATGTTATCTTCAGTACTTTTGGATAGATATGGGGTTTCCGTTACACGTTGTATACATATGTATATAACAATTTAATATTGAAAAGGCTCGTTGACGTTTCTCGTGACCCAACCCAAGGGCTAGCCATTTCTTTGGACAAATGCTATCGCAATGCCGCCAGTCTCTCGTTACCAGCCGACAACGTTGAGGATAAACTTTTTAGGGTTCCGTAGCCGAATGGCAAAAAACGGAACCCTTATAGTTTCGATATGTCTGTCCGTCTGTCTGTCTGTCTGTCTGTCCGTCCGTCCGTATGTCACAGCCATTTTATTCCGAATCTATTAAGACTATACATGTAAAACTTAGTAGGTAGATGTACACTGTGAACCGCTTTCCGATTTTCAAAAAAAATTAATAAATATTTAAAATAAAGGGGGTCCCCATACATGTAACTAGAACTGAAAATATATTTTTTCATGAAACCTATAGGTATGTGGTAAGGGTTTTTAAAACCATTTTTTCATAACGTCAATCATTTAAAAGATACAAGCTTCCAACGTGGTAAAATGCGTGTGTCTCCCCTCTAACTTCTATAATAATGGAGTGAAAAATCTTAAAAAAATACATGTCTGTAGATCTTAATGTAAACTTTCAACCAAAATTGGTTTGAACGAAATCGGGTTAGCAGATTTTGAGATACAGCATATTTTCTAAAACCGCAAATATAACTTTGTAATTCATACAAACACTATGAAAAACAAAGTTATTTAGCGTAGTTGTAAAAATGTAAATAAGCTAGTTTTAAGAAATTTTTAAGGTTTTTTTTTATTCGTCAAATAAATATACATATTATATTATATTATTATAGTTACTACGGAACCCTTCATGGGCGAGTCTGACTCGCACTCGGCCAATTTTTTATTTATTCTAGAATGTATTTTAAGTATTTTAGTTTTGTATAATGGTTATTATTATAAATAAATGATTTCCCCTTAAAACACTTAATTTGGCAAATAAATGGTTCCCGACAAAATGCAAGCCACGGAATAATTGATTTTTCTTAAATTTTAATATATAATTGTATATTGCAGTTTAAGAATTATAATTTTCCATTCCCATCTTCATGAAGGAAATCATGGACCATACGAGCCTGAGAGAGACAAATCATAGATGCATTCGAAATGTGTCGTTGGAGGCATTTGCCTTCACCCGTCCAGGGCATCCTAAGCATTTGCTTAGGATGCCCTGGACGGCTAAATGGACTAATGTATCTTTTCCGTCCCAACTCAGAGACAAAACCCATTATTTGCCATCTTTTTTAGGGTTCCGTAGCAGAATGGCAAAAAATGGAACCCTTATAGTTTCATCATGTGTCTGTCCGTCCGTCCGTCCGTATGTCACAGCCATTTTATTCCGAAACTATTAGGACTATACATGTGAAACTTGGTAGGTAGATGTATTCTGTGAACCGCTTTCCGATTTAAAGAAAAAAATAAAAAATAAAGGGGCTCCCCATACATGGAACTGAAACTGAAAATATATATTTTTTTTTTCATGAAATCTATGAGTGTGTATCTATAGACTGGTCTTTAAAAATGACATTGAGGTTTTTAAAATCTTTTTTTCATAAAGTTAATCGTTTAAAAGGTATACGCTTCCAAAGTGCTAAAATGTGTGTCCTTTCCCCTCTAACTTCTATAATAATAGAGTGAAAATTCTAAAAAAAAAATATGCTATAGATCTTAATGTAAACTTTCAACCAAAATTGGTTTGAACGAGATCATGTCAGCAGTTTTTGAGATACAGCATATTATAGGTTAGCGTTTGACCACCCTGTCGCATGCTTTACAACTAATAGGTACGGAGAGGCAATAAGCTGTATAAGCCCACTGCAGGGCAAAAGCCTCTTTTCCTTCATTTTTCTCTGTCCACTGCCACATCTGGCCAATCCATATTAATATAATCACAAATCTTGATAACTCTGGTCTCTGACAGCTGGTGTAAATATTTCGTTAATATTTTAGTTTGACACACATTTAAAAAAATGGTAACTGAGCATAATGTATATATTTTATAACTAGTAATATGTAAGCAAGGGGTCTTTATAAGACTTCCGCTCAAAGTTCTGAAATTGATTGCTTTGAATCGTATCATGTTTTGAAATCTAAAAGATAAGAATCAGTCTGATATTATAGAATGTTAGATACCAACTGATAATAATATTCTGGTTTCAAAAGAGCAGAAATACAATATATCATATCAGGCTCAGATAAGTTGTTCTTATAAATTTACAAAGATTAACAACCAGTTAATACTGCTTTGTTTCTAATAAATCCCAACCAAGATACCACTGAATGAGATTTAATTTGTATTCAAATGTTCTCTGCTTTTTAGGGTTCCGTAGCCGAATGGCAAAAAACGGAACCCTTATAATTTCGACATGTCTGTCCGTCTGTCTGTCTGTCCGTCCGTCCGTATGTCACAGCCATTTTATTCCGAAACTATTAGGACTATACATATAAAACTTGGTAGGTAGATGTATTCTGTAAACCGCTTTTCAATTTTAAGAAAAAAAATAAAAAATATTTAAAATAAAGGGAGCCCCCCTTTATTTTAGAACTAAAACTGAAAATTTATTTTTTCATGAAACCTATGCGCATGTGGTATTTATAGACAGGTCTTTAAAAATGACACTGAGGTTTCTAAAACCACTTTTTCATAAAGTTAATCGTTTAAAAGATATAAGCTTCCAAAGTGGTAAAATGTGTGTCCCCCCTCTAATTTCTATAATAATGGAGTGAAAAATCTAAAAAAAATATATGTCTATAGATCTTAATGTAAACTTTCAACCAAAATTGTGGAATATTATTACTTTGTAATTCATACAAACACTATGAAAAACAAAGTTATTTAGCGTAGTTGTAAAAAAATGTAAATAAGCTAGTTTTAAGAAATTTGTAAGGTTTTTCTTTGTTGTTGTTGGGTTCCGTAGTAACTCTTCATGGGCGAGTCAGACTCGCACTTGGCCAATTTTTTATTAGGTAACATTTAAATCAATGCGTATTCAAAATGTATCCCATTTGAACTTGTATGAGCGCTTAGTATTATTATTTGGGGATACATAGAAATACTTTATTAGTAGTAATAGTATAAATATTTAGTGCGTATAAGAAAATCCACCAAATATACCAGGGGTGGCCAACCGGTCAATCGCGGCTATTAGTCGAGTCGATTGCGGCAAGGCAAACAATCATTTTAATTTTATTTTTTAAAGTTTAATATGTAAATACCTAATAATAATACTTATATTTAAAAAAATATATGAAACTGATTGCGCAACGTAATTACCAACAAATTAGGATATAATAATGTAATGATTACATTATTTACCTACCCTCATTAGTTTCTCGCAGTAGCTCTCTTTTATTTTCGATACAAAATGACTAGGGAAATTATTACTCTTCGCTGCGACATATTACTAAAAGCAAGGACATCCTCTGGTCTAGACTTCCAGGCATTCGTTTTCAACGAAAAGTATCCAAATTAAAAGAAATGTGTTGTACAGTTGCACTCATGTTTTGGTTCAACATATTTATGTGAGTCAGCATTTTCTTATTTAAAACAAACGAAAAGTAAACACCGTTCGCTTTTAACAGATACTCACGTTGGACTCTTTGAGATTGGCAATTTCCAACTACAAACCTGACTTTTATAAACTAGCGAAAGATTATCAGGCGCAATGCTTACCTCAGAATACAGAAAGAACCCCAGTTCTTTCTGAAGCAACAAAAACTACTCCTAAATGATGTAGTTTGACGCGATCAGTTGTTCTATGAACGTCATATCGCGTGACGTCTTTTAGGGCCTATGCACACCACGTTTTTTAAACGCGCCGTTGTCGCGCGTTTGTAGCGATACAGACGCGATACGCACGCAAGTCAGACGCAGCCTATAGACCTTTGCACACCTGTATAAATTCAAATACGCGTTTGAATCGATACAGACGCGTGTGTGTAGCGATACAGACGCGATGCAAACGCGCGTGTGTAGCGATACAGACGCGATGCAAACGCGCGTGTGTATCGATACAAACGCGCTGGCATTTTGCGTTTTTAAGCAAAGTTGCGAAGATATTTACGTAAGTCTATAATATCACTATATTTATTGTAGAATGGGTTCCAAATGGCAACGGCGTATTCCAGTTGGGGCCGGATAATGGATTTGTAAAGATATAAGTAAGTAGAAGGGCGGCGGAATTCCCTAGCCGCTCTCATTACGAATCCAAACAATTGGAAAGCCTTATTAACAACATTTTCTACGTGAGCATTCAGATGTAACTTCGAGTCCAATAAAATACCTAGATCACGGAGGCACGTAACATTGTCAAGGTAATTATTGCCAAAGCAGTATTTATATTTGGTGACACTTTTTTTGGTAAACGTAATGCTATGACATTTCGAAAGATTAAGGTGAAGTTTGTTAACAGTGCAATAATCAAAGAAGCGATCAAGGTCATTCTGGAGGTCAATGCAGTTAGAAATACTGGTAATATTTTTGTAAATTTTTAAATCGTCCGCATAAAGAAGAAACTTAGAATTCAGAAAACAGTTTTTAATGTCATTAATAAATAAAATGAACAATAATGGACCCAAAATCGAGCCTTGCGGGACTCCAGACGTAACTTTTATAAAACTAGATTCGTAGCCGTTAATCACTACTTTTTGTGACATATTACTTACATAAGATAAAAACCACTGTAGCAGATTTCCTTTTATGCCATTGAAAGCTATTTTATAAAGTAAGAGCTCGTGGTCAACTTTATCAAATGCCTTTTGGAAATCCGTATAAACAGCATCAATTTGTTGTCTGTTGTCAATACCTTTGAATAGCTGTGACGTAAAAATAAGGAGCTTGCTGACACAAGACCTATCTTTTACAAACCCATGTTGCTCTTTAAGTATCACACTGTACAGGACTGGGTAGATTTCATTATGTACAAATTTTTCAAATTTTCGGCTAGGTTTGACAGTAAATAGATTGGACGATATGTTGATACATCACTTTTGGAGCCGCTTTTGTGGATCGGGACAATATTAGCAAGTTTCCATATCTCGGGAAATACACCCATGGATATACATTTATTGATTAATATGAATAAAGGAAGGCAGAGAGTGTCACAGGTGTTTCTCAAGAAGACTGAGGGGATACCGTCTGGCCCTGGTCCTTTGGAAACATCTAATGACTTCAACTCTGTACGTATTTTATGTAACGAGAAATGTAAATTACAGAGATTGATATCATTTTCCACAGTAGAGAGTGGAGGAGTCCATGCAGCTGGATCAAATGAAGAGGGCTCATAAACTAATTGAAAAAATTTGGAAAATAAATTGCAAGTACAAATAGGATCATTAGAATACTGTTGCTGATAATATACTGTAAGAATAATATACTGATAAGCTATTAGTGGACTTGCGACTGGAGACATACGATCAAAATGCTTTAACGTTGGAAGCCACATTATCCTCTATCATATTCATGTACTTTTTATAACATAAGTGTATTTCTTTTTTAAATCTCACTCTGTAGATGGAAAAAAATCGTATTTGTTAACATTTCCATATTTTTTCCACTTAGTCCAAGCACGGCTTTTTTTGTATACAAATTTAATAAGTGTTTGGAAACCATTTAGGAAATTTATATTTTTTGGCTTGTGCAAAGGAGTATGCAGCTTAATTATCTCATATTTTTTTCATAAAAACTTGACACTGCCTCATCGGGGTACAGTGTTTCCAATAAATCGATACCTCTGGGCTCAAAGGTCGTAAAGGACAAAATGCGACTTTCCAGGAGAAGCAAAAAACTAAAAAAAAAAATATATTTTTGCTCTAACATTTTTGTTTTTTGAGCTATTTATATGAAACCTAGGAAAAGTGTTTAGAATTTATAGTACTCTCTAAGACAGTGTTAAAGAATTACCCTAGTGCTGGATTTACCGAGATAGATTTCCTTTACGACCATAATTTTAAAAATAAAAGTCCTTTACATCCTTAAAATTTTCATCCTATGATTTTACCTAAGGGCGTAAATCTACTTTACTGCACAAAATAAAACATAATAAGGAAATAAACGACAAGTGTGATAATTTTTAGGTTCTTAAGGGTCACCCGCTAAGGTGTTCTAAAAGGATACAGTCGTTTCTTTACAAATAGTACAGTATTTTCTTTACAAATAATCATGAAATAACATAATTATACTTATAAAACGTACATTTGCATAATCACATTGAGATAGTTTATTATTTTGTAATTGAACTCAAAGTTTTAAATCTTTGAAGTATAAATTAATATTTTAGTAATTAACGTACTTTTTTGGTTGCCTTTTCTTCACTTTCTTTTTTGGTCTTTTAATTAGTTTCACTTCTTTAATCAACTTCAACTTAACTAACTTCTTCTTTACTTAAATTTCTTCTTTTGCTTTCTTTTCTTTCAACTTTATAATCAGAATCTGTTTGATGAGAAGATGAGTAAATAAATCATCATCAGATATTTAATTTATTTACTCATCTTCTTACTCATTTTTTTATCGTTCTCTTCATCTGTTTCCTTCAAAGTCTCGCGTAGCTCAGAATTGCATGGAAGCTCCCTATATTCTTTTTGAAATCTTTTAGGTATTGATCCATTTTGATCTATTGGTAATTATTATTATAAATATTGGTAGTATTGTATAGCTGTTTCACTGCATCCATACCAATCACAGGTTCATTGTTAATCTGGCTTTTTTCCCTTTGGACTTTCTCTTCCCCTTTCCTTTTGTTTTTCTTTGATCTGAGGTTTTTCGCATAATGTTACAGAGTGAGTTTCTGCTTTGTCTTCCATGAAGCATTTGACAAACATTTTGTCGTTACGCTTTTTTTTAATGTGGCGACTCTGATGTTTTTAAATTTAATATTTCTTAATGTCATTAGCGTGAATATATATATTTAAAGCTAATTGATCAAATTTAAAAAAGTCAGTATTATATTCCATAACATTAACTTGGTAAGGTCTTGGTCTTTTGCGGGCCGATTCAAAATATGTAGACCATTGTGAGGGACTCCAAACAATAACTTTTCACACTTCCGTTTCGATAACAGCATGAACTGTATCGACAGGCATGTATGTATGGCCCGGGAGTAAATAGTTAATTTGAATGGCCTGAAAATTAATTGCTGATTTTAGGAATTGGTTCATGGTAGCCAATACGGTTTTATTTTTATTTTGACCACAATACGAATCACAGTACATCAGATGTTTTACGCCCATTTTGTCCTTTTTCTCAAGATATTTCAATAAACAAGTTGCAATTTCGTTACTCCCTCTTTTTCCATCATATTCCCCCCATGTATAACAATTAACATGCTGTGTGCGACTTTCATAAATGGTGAAATTAAACACCAAATATTTTCTAGAATAGTACAATATCATACTTTGTCCATGTGGCTAATTCAAGACTTTTTGTAGGTCAAAACTGTAGGTGACCGTTTCATTGTTGGGTGAATTAAGGGTTTGATGAATGTTAAATCTCTTATAAGTAGTTATCTTCTCTTTGAGATGAGAGTTCAGCAGCTCTTTGTCCTTGTCATTCATTTCGTCTTTATTATTCTCTGTTTTGACGCAAGTTAGGCATTTGTCTTTTTAGGTATGTGAAAACTTATTATTATACTCTTTAAAAACAGTTCGATATGCATTCTCACTTAATGCCTGCTTTTTCTGTTCAGTATAATATTTTAAATATATGTTTTTCATTCCCTGACGAAGATAAGTGCTATTAGTTTTTTCTCTTGTAGTGCGATGGAACTGCTGGCAGCTTCTCAATAAAGTTCTTTGTAAACATTTTAGCTTCTTCGGTATATTTTTTAAGTATGTTAGGTTTACGAAAATCTTCTTGGGCCATGTCAATACTACGATAGTTATAAAGTGGATACTTAAACTGAACATCTTTTAATTTCGATAATCGATTAATAATACATTTCACAAAATTGTGAGGAAATAGTTATGTGTTTTATTTTAAGTTAGGTAGTAAATTTAGATTTAATTCGTTATTTTTTGAATATTCTAGGATTTAGTGGAAGCACATAATTAATTTGAAACTAGGTAGTAAAGGACACTTGTATTTTTTATTTTAAATTTTTAGGGTGTACAGGACAATTTGCAAAGACGATGTCCTTTACATTCAAATTTTTGAGGTGACTTACATTAACCACCTAAGGTGTATAGGACAATTGACATTTTTAATGTATTTTACACCCAAAAGTTGTTTTATATTTTGCTTTATTACCAAAATGTGTACACTCTAGTAACTAAGTGTTATTTACTTCCAAAATTTCACGATAAACTTTGTTTAACGTCTCAAGTTATGTGGGTCGTAAAGGCATTTTTTTAGCAAATTTCGTAAAATGGAATATACAGATCGATAGAAAATTTAAAACTGAGTAAAACAGTATCAAAAAGTCATTTTCGCCCAAATGTCCTTTACGACCTTTGAGCCCAGAGGTATCGAAATGTTGCCAGTCCACTGTTTCAATATCACCATTTATATCTACATAATTCGATTTGTAATAATTTAATGTATTTCGTTTTGTACATTTAGGTAGTTGTGATAGTTTTGTAAAAGGCTGGATGGTGTGAATCGATAGGTAAGAGTGAAGTGTTTGGCTTATGGACCTCCGCATGTTTGCTACAAAAATACAAGTCTAGGATACGGTCATTGCAATTATTAAAACTATTCAATTGGTTCATGTTTAGTTGTGAACAAAAGTTCGGTAAATATCGACTACTATTAGAATAATTGCTATTCGGGGCACATATCATGTGAGAAGATGATTTGATCCAATTGAGCTCCGTAAAGTTAGTCTCATGCCAAAATCATGCACCATATATATAGATGGGTCATCAATTAAAACGACTAATGAATTAATAAAATTAATATAAATATCTTCCGTTGTATTAGGAGGGTAGCACAGACAAGTAAACACTTATTATCATGAGACGGTATTCTAATTATTAAATGTTTTGGCAAAAATAAAGGGGTAATAGTGTTACACTTGAAGACCTAAGGTTCTTAGAAACCGCTATTAGAACGCCTCCGCCATCCTTTTTTTTAGTGAGAGAACGATTACGATCGCATCTGAATACTGAGTAGCGTTAGTCGATAAATTCATTATCATATTCGGATATCGGAAAAGCATTAATCTTAAAGAGACGATAAGTAAACCTTTACCTACTCAGTTCTCTGTCCACCTGTGAAAACTATATGAGAATTCTTTTAAGACTTACATTCATTTGAAAAATATCGCTGCTTTGATTTCTATTAACTCTTGTTTACTCAGACCCTTTCATTTATATAACTTTACTGTTAAAGTACGGACAAAAAGGGTTATGCTGTTTTATTATATATGTGTTTAGATTAGACATTTTTTTCTGGGTGGGAAAATCATCGAATGACTAAGGTACGTATCGTTTAAGGTACTAAATTACGTGTGCCTGAACTAGGTAATCCTGAGTTTCAGGCGATAAGTGCTAACAAAGTGTTCCAATAATATTAAAATAAGAACCTGTTAATTTTATATTTTAACATTACATCTTAAATAATAAAGATAGTAAAAAGGAAAGAACAGAAGGTAGACAACTTAAATGATAAATGATCTTTATTTTACAAATTGGTTATTAAATAACACTTTTACACGTCATTTTTTTCGTAAATATTAACTAGATGAGGCCGGTGTTTCCTAACTGACTACCCTGAGAAGAAACACCGAAACAAACTCAGGGGTCCGTCTCTTTTAAAGTCCATACAATCTACACTGGTTTAATTATATGGGAACCTTGTAGGTTTCAGTCTGAGGCGGTCTTTTGAAGAAAGATGCTTACAGATTTGAGTGGGCCTGTCCATACAGTGCAAGCATTTGTCAAATGACGTATAGCTCAACTTAGAACAATACCACATATAAATAGAACGATTTGACGAACAATACCAAGGTAAGGACCTTTGGGTAGGCCGCAAAAAGCACTCAAACTGCCAGACAATTTATTATGTTTAACTCGAATAAAATAACCTACATAGTGCACATATTCACAATCGTTTATGAGGATTATGTAGATTAGTCTGAAATGGCCTTTTGAGGAAAAACGACACAGATTTGAAAAGACCCGTCCCGTCAGTGCAAGCTTTTGTCAGTTAGTCTGTAAGCTCAACTTTGGACTACCAAGGAGCTCAACCACCTGACGAACAATGCCAACGACGGTACATTTGAGTAGGTCACTAAAATACTCAAACTGTCAGACAACGTCGTAATAAACAGAGAGAAAAAAAATGTTAATGGAAATTAAAAAAAAAAAACACATAATCCTCGCATTTAAGTACATAATTAAGTAAATATTCTAAAAATATATATACATTATACTTTACAAAGTAAATATTCATGTCAAAATAAAATAAAATATTATACTTTAAAAATTAAATATTCATATCAAAATAAAATAAAATATTTTACTTTAAAAAGTAAATATCCATGTCAAAATAAATATTAAAAAACAAAAAATGACAATTGTCTTGACAATGACCTTGAGATTCGATCTCTGGTCTCTGATCACTAACAGTGTTTTACAAACTCCACTCCATGCAGTAATGCTGTAGATTAGTAGAGGAAAAGGTGGTAATGTGGTCCCTGCAGGTATATTGACCCCCTTCGATATTTATAGTTTAGATACACGCCATCTAGATTTTTTCTATTGCAACGCGGAGCTCGTGTGACATTATTGATTTTAACCCAAAAAAATCCGTGAGAGTGCGTTACGATTTCTTTTTATGCGAACCAGTCGAAACACGCAAGTGGCCAACTTTTAATATCGCTCTGAATTTTATTCAATTTTACTGGAAATAAGTGAGTTTTAGCTTTGGTGATTTATACATTGTGTTCGATAAACGTTGTTCTACAGGATTTTGAAGGTAATTATAAAAAAACATTTGATTGAATATTTATTTTATGGTTTGTTTACATATTCTTTCTTGCTTTCAATTTGGCCCCCCCACACTGTTTGTATTATGGTCCCGGGGGCCATGTAACATGTATGACCGATATATCACTTCCTTATTTTTTTATTTTCTTCTCTCAGATGCCTCGACAAAGTGTGTTATCTCCATCTTCAAAGAAAAGGAAAACATGGGATCCTGACCAAATGAAAAAGGCAATTGAATCGGTGAGGACAAAGGTCATGGGCTATAAAAAGGCTGTAAAACTGTTTTGTGTGCCAAGATCTACACTGAAACGATTAGTGAAGGACTCTCAAGAATCTTTAGAGTTACTTGTGCATAAGCCTCTTGGTAGAAAACCTATACTTCCATCTGAGCTGGAAAAGAAGTTAGTACAGTATATTTTGTTTATGGAGTCTAGATACTATGGACTTACTAGAATGGATGTTCGAAAAATGGCCTTTCAGTTGGCATTAAAAAACAACATCGAAAATAACTTTCGAAATGAAGTAGCAGGGCGTGCTTGGTTGGATCACTTTTTGAAGCGACATAGAGACAGTTTATCACTACGCAGACCAATAGGGACATCGTATGCTCGTGCTCAAGGATTTAACCGCGAAGCAGTCAAAGAATTTTTTGACATTTTGGAAGCCGAAATGAGAAAAACGAAATATCCTCCTGACAGGATTTTTAATGTAGATGAGACTGGGTTGACAATTGTGCAGTCAAAAGTACCACAGGTGGTAGGCAAAAAAGGGAAGAAGCAAATAGGAGCCTTGACTGCTGCAGAGCGAGGGTCATTATGTACTCTTGTTTGCTGCATGAGTGCATCGGGTATCTTTGTGCCACCCATGATGATATTCCCGAGAAAATACGGATATTTTGATGAAAGGTGCGCCTCCAGGATCGATTGGTAAAGTTCATCCATCTGGTTGGATTCAATCTAATTTGTTCACCGAATGGTTCAGGCATTTTATTGAAAAAACTAGCCCAAGTAAAGCCTCTCCGGTATTACTCATCTTTGACGGACATTATAGTCACACTCGCAATTTAGAAATAATAGAACTAGCCCGCGAAAAACATGTCACCATTGTCAGTCTCCCACCACATACTACGCATAAACTCCAGCCATTAGATAAGACTTTCATGGGTGCCCTTAAGAGTCATTACAGTGAGGAGATCCGCAAGTTTCTTTTGCATTCTGAAAGAATGCTCAAGCCTTACGATATTGCTGAGCTTTTTGGCCGAGCATATCTCAAAAGTACCACGGGGGAAATTGCAGTGAATGGCTTTCGTGCCACAGGAATTTACCCATTTAATCCGCAAGTTTTTACAGAAGCTGATTTTATAGCGGAAGCATCTAACAGTGATCAGTCGTCTCGCACTCAAGATAACCAACATACAAGCGTTCTTGCTGAACAAGTTAGTACAGCTGATACAAGAGCTGTTCCTGACCAAGGTGCACCAGGAGTTAGTACTGCTGGAGCAAGTGTTGTTGCTGACGAAGGTGGTCCAGGGGTGAGTACAGCGGTTCAAGAGCTGCAGACTGGTTTGGTTCTGCCCGAAAACATTCAGCCGATCCCCAGGGCCAAGACTAGGACTTCTAATCGTGGAAGAAAAGCTACAACAGCAAAAGTGATCACATCATCACCATACAAAAACCAATTAATCGAATCTTTGAGTTTAGCTGAGACTCGTAGACGTAGAGGCGGACGTGGAGGCGGACGTGGACGTGGACGTGGCCGTGGACGTGGCCGCCGACGTAGTCAAGATGGAGAGGGCAGCAGCGGTACTTTACGACGCCAGAGAGTCGTTACATCCAGCAGTAGCTCTGAAAGTGACGCAGTCGTAGAAACCGACTCTGAATATGACGACAATGTCTATCCAAATATCATACCTGAAAGCTCAGATACGATCTGCATATTCTGTGACACTAGTTACTCTAACGACAGACGTGGCGAGGAGTGGATTCAGTGCCAGAGCTGTAATTTATGGGCACATACAGCCTGTGCAGGTCCTGAAGGCGAATATTATATCTGCGATTTTTGCCGTTAGATTTTGATTAAATGAATACATTTAATATGGCCCCTAGGGTGCCATATAACCCTCACTTGATCTCATGTTGCCAAATTTGTTTGTTTTTAGAATACATAAGTTTTCGATTATACTAAGGCAGTTTCATTTATTACATAGTAAGTCATGTATAGTTAAATGAATAAAGAACGATATAACATATTTATTACAATTCTGAGTCTCGTATTTTTTACATAAGACCTCAAAAACAAATTAGGGGGCCACATTACCACCTTTTCCTCTATGGTTTGACAATGACATAAAACAAAATAAGTGATTATTTGTGGTTCGGCAATATTGCATAGTTTTAACAGCCTGGTAAAATAAATTCATTGTTCGCGTACCTGATAAAATTCAATAGATAATTATTAACTTCACAGCTCTATAAAATATAGGTAACTAATATTTTGTTGCATCTAAGCCAATGATTATTTTGTAAAGAACTATGTATAGCATGTATATCATCTAAAATATATATTATGTCTATCACTTTTTAGAGCATTGCTGAAAAATCCTGATCCTGATCCTGAGAGCTGATACGCTGATACTACCAGCTCTCAGTAATCTTAACAGATTACTGAGAGCTGGTAATAGAATTTTTTGTATATTTCATGACTTTCTACAGTGTGAACTATATTATACAAACATATTTTCAAGAAACATATTGGAAAGTCCTGCTCTCTTCATTGCGCTTTAGATCAATTCTTTAAAAATCCGTTATCTACATTAATTCGAAAAAAAACATATTTTATGACAATCAGTGCACATTATCAGAAATTCTGAACACCTGATAAGTCATTATTTAAATAATATTTGCGTGTCATCGGAAGATCTAAATATACAGATGATGCAACAAATTGTGGACTGATGTTATAGCGATGCACCGTGGATGAATGACAAGCTAAACTCCAATGTTCCCCCCGCTCGCCACCTCGGTCGGCCGCCGCCGGCGGCCATATTTATGGTTATGCCAAGCCAAACTAGCGGTGGGCGAAACCGTTACTTTTTTGTCACTGTCACTGTCGTTCCTGTTCCATAAAAGTCACAGTGACAAATCAACGTGACTGTTACTGCGGTCACTCACGTTACGAAATATGAATCCGTAGATATTTGATCCCAACAACGTTCACTGTGATTTTTGTAACAGGAACGACAGTCACAGTTTTACAGGCTTAGTTAGGAATGTCGGAAATTCTTTTGAATAACTATGACATGTATTTATTTAACATTTATAATTACTTTTTTTCAAAATGTTTTTTCGAAACGTAGCCAGATATATTTTTAAAAGCATGTTTTACACAAGTTCTTACTATTGGTTCAAATAACAAATAATTTAATTATCACAAGTTCACATTTCAGAATTATATAAAAAGGGCTATAATAATTTTTTTTGCGTTGTGATATGCTCAAGTCTACAAAAATCTTATTTTTATAATACATAAGAATTTAATTTTATTATTTTGAGCAAATTAGTATTCAAGGCGCGAGGGAACGAGCCAGAAATACGGAATCATTCGCTATCTCACTCCTGGGTTATCCGAAAATGCCCGATTGCACGTATTACATTGTTCGTTAGATTTCGTTCCATGTCGTGACTCGTTCCATGTCGTGACTCGGTTCATGTCGTGACTCGGTCACTGTCGTGACTCATTTCACTGTAGTGTCTCGTGTCACTGTAGTGATTGTAGTGTCTGTGTTATTTCACCACTGTTATTTTGGAACGTTCTTCCTTCATGATCAGTCACAGTAATCATTTGAGGAGCAAGATAACAACGTTATTTTTGTCGTGACGTTATTTTTCGCCCATCTTTACGCCAAACGCACATGCCACGCAGGTATGTGCGTGGCTGTATGCCGTGTCTAGGGTTGCCGATATTTCATAAGAGAATTACTCTCTTAAACCGTTATTAAAATACCGTTATTTTTAAATATGGTAAATGATTAAGAGGTACCTACAGAACTGACAACAGAATGACATAGACTACTGCATTAATAAAAATAAAGACACACTCGTCTTTATTTTTATTAATGCAGTATTTTTAATTTAATGTAAAAAAAATATTGTACTATAAATATTAGCGCAATAACAACAAGACTGGCATAAAGTTCATCAAAGCCCTATTTTTACGGGTATTACCCATAGAAAAGATGAGAGAAAACTCTGATTTTCTGAAATTTAATTTAGTTCAATTTAAATCAGAGTCCAATAAAAATTTAAAGTTTTGCAAAATACGTTCTATATTTATTGGCAATTTCATGATTAGTCTCATAATTAAATTGCACTTAATATTATTTATTTAAGTATATGGCAACTGTACATGTACTAGTAGTCGCACGGGGGCTTCGCTCACGTGGACGATGAAAGCATAACTTCCTTCTTTTGTAGTCGGGCTTCTCAAGCTTCAAGCTACTTCCAAATCCACCACTACTACCAAATTTCATCCAAATCCATCCAGCACTTTCGAAGATTAGCGCGTTTAAACAAACAAACCAACTTTTCCGCTTTATAATAAAATATTAGTATAGATATTATGTATATCAAGCACGTTTGGCAACCCTAAACATGTCTCCAAGCTCACGATACGGTCCCACTAACTTGCATCAGCCAGCCGCACGTGTTCTTTATTGCACCAATTATACAATAAGATGTCGGTAGTTTTACATGGCTTCTTCAGCATGCACGAATTTACAATAATGTTTCAGTAAAAATTTTATTATTTACCACAATTGCGTAAGTCTAAATATAAATATCTAATTAAAATTATTGTTGCTGAACTGTAGGTCAAACTAAATTGGATATAATTGGCTCAGAAAGGCTGAGACTGGATAATAGATTAATAGAGATCATTTTATTTTGAAGAAAAAATGTGAATGATATTAAAGTTATCTGTTATTTCTATCGCTTTCACCCAAAACTACTCGTAAAAATTTAGAAAATCTTCCGCCTTCCATTTTCCGGACTCCGAGGCTGGTAGTTAGTCACAAAACTGTTATATAATCTTTTTAGGTACAACTTAGTAGTTGCAAGGTTAATTGTACTTTCCTCTCCTTACATCTCATTAGCTATATCACGTACATGATTATAATTTGCGCGTGGTTAGAAAGAGGTCACTGAAGGTGTATCATGCTGTTCATAATCGTAAGCTAGTGCCGAAACACGATATGATGGATTTATTCACTCACTAGATGAAAAATGTCATCATTATTGCTGAGCAATTTAAAAAACTAAAAGTGTAAATAAAAAAACTTTTTACCAAAAAAGTTAAACCGACTCCCAAAAACACTGCAAAGTGAAAAATAACTTTAATTTCGGTAGTCGGTGTCTTTAGTTTTGTATTTTCGTTTTTGGCACCGACTTCCGAAATTAAAGTGATTTTTCATTTTGCAGTGTTTTTGGGGGTCGGTTTAATTTTTTGGTAAAAAGTTTTTATTTCACTCTTTTTAGTTGGACGATTTTTAATTTACCTAGTTAAAAGAGCCTAAATGTCAACTACTTATAACCTTTTACAAAATATTGCTTTTCTCAATGCTGGGCCGTTAATTTTTGAGGAGTTCTCCTGGTACTTCACCATCAGCTCTACATCACCATATGCATTGTGACGAACATACAGTGCTTAACATCCATATTCAAGTATTCGAATCGCAATCCACGAAATACTTATTATTGAGTAGGTTCGGCGGCCATCTGTTGTCTTCATCATCAGTTCCACTTCCCCAAATGATATTTTTTGAGAGCAACTGCACAACTTGTGGAATTGCTCTCAAACTATAAGAAATACCCAAAACGCCATAGGTGTGCCTATAATATTTGAAGAGTTCCCTCGATTTCTCCAGGATCCTATCATCAGATCCTGACCTGGTGACAATGGGACCAATTTCAAAGTATACCCTTTCAAACAAAAAAGAATTTTCCAAATCGGTTCAGCCGTCTTCCAGTAATCGGTGATCATACACAAAAAAAAAAAGATATACGCGTCGAATTGATAACCTCCTCTTTTGGTCGTCGGTTGAAAATAAATAACTTCACGCACATAGCTACAAAGGCTGACTTAATGCTTATAAGGCATTATCTACCTGCAGGGGTTGCGGGAATGTTCTAACAAGATATAGGCAATTAAAAGCAAGGGTAACTCAAGGAAAAGGTGTTTTTAGTCAGTAGAAGTCCACCCGGGCGAGTGGAGTCTTTGGAAGATTTTCCCCGAAACAAAAACAAAAGGCATTTTCTACCATCAACCGAGGGTAAAAGAGATAGCGTGGCAGTTGATTATATAGGCAATTAAAAGCAAGGGTAACTCAAGGAAAAGGTGTTTTTAGTCAGTAGAAGTCCACCCGGGCGAGTGGAGTCTTTGGAAGATTTTCCCCGAAACAAAAACAAAAGGCATTTTCTACCATCAACCGAGGGTAAAAGAGATAGCGTGGCAGTAGATTATTGTGCGTTAAACACTAAATGAAAAAACTTTTTTGCAAAAAAATAAAACCGACTTCCATATCAAAACACTACAAAGCCAAAAATTATTTTAATTTCGGTAGTCGGTGTTATTGGTTTTGTATTTTCTTTTTTTTCACACCGCCTTCCGAAATTAAAATTATTTTTGGCTTTGTAGTGTTTTGATATGGAAGTCGGTTTTATTTTTTTGCAAAAAAGTTTTTATTTTCGCGCTTTTTAGTGGGTCAATTTGTAATTAATCTAGTTATAAAAGCCAAAATGTGAACTACAAAAAACTAAAAACGCGCGAACAAAAAACACAATATAGAGTAACCGAAAAGATCATCAATGTAAATATTTTTTTTAGACTTTTGTTGATTTTTCAGAAACGGCTTGTTCGATGTCGATAAAATTTTCATGGGACCATTTGGGAAGTATACCTTTTCCAACAAAAAAAGAATTTTTCAAATCGGTTGGCGAGCGACGGAGCTATGCCCGAACAAACATAAAAAAAAAAAAAAAAAAAAACTAACAAACATCCGAATTGAGAACCTCCTCCTTTTTCAGAAGTCGGTTAAAAATATTAAGAAACAAGAAAAGCTATTAACTTAAAGTAGAAAACATCTATATTGTTGTGTGTCATAAAAGTAAGTATAAGTATCGTGCGTCATAACTATAACATAGAAGATCAATCTGTTTGCATTGATCAGTAACTTTGTTACTGCGGCTGCATGTACCCCCGGGTACTTGGCCAAACTTTTGTTTATTAAAGCATTACAGCCTATCAGGTTATCAGGATTTTTGTGCGTCGTATGTTACCCTGAAATTTGTCGCTGCACAAGATTTACTGCTCTGGGTCCTTAGCCAAAGTAACATTGCTTCGTAGCGAGACGATATCTACATTCATCGTCGTCTCTGATTGTCGCGATCGTTGTGTCGAACACAGTGTCGAATTGTTTAGTGATGTGCCAACCCGGAATAAACACAACTTGAGTTAACTCGAGTTGAAATTCACGTAACTCGAGTTCAACTCGAGTTAACTGGGTGAAATGAAACTGAGTAAATGATTTTTCGTAACAATATTTAAACAAAATTGAACAAATTCAGCATAAATATGTCCATACATTATAATGGTCCCCATGGACCATTATAATTAAAGTAGGTAGAATTCAAATAAAAAAGAAATGTATTTATTTATGCTTTATGTATTTAGGATAAAATTTTCATTACATAAATAAATTAAGTATTTCTATTAATTAACAACAAAACTATATTTGTATGAATCTGAAAACTGTTTGCACTTAGCATGTCCATTCACTGGCGATTCAAATAAATGCCAAACAACAGATTTCCTTTTAGGCCCCGGCATTTTTTCTATACAGTACCTAATAATTCGAAAAATTAACAACAATAACAACCGGTACTCCAAAATAACCTCAAATCTGCAACAATGCAATGTTGTGTTGTTGTGACATTGACATAATTGACATTTGTAGCGAATTAAATGAATGAAAAAAAAAAGTTATTTAAAAAATCTAAAAAACCCGACTGCTAAACTGAAATGCAAGGAACAAGCACATTTTTATTTTAAAAAGTGACAAGCAGGCGGGACCCAAAAGATCGTATTTTTCTTGTCACTTTTTAAAATAAAAATGTGCTTGTTCCTTGCATTTCAGTTGAGCAGTCGGGTTTTTTAGATTTTTTAAATAACTTTTTTTTTCAACTTTTCAGTTAAAATATTAATTAACATTTTTTTAATTTTCCCGGTCGTGTCACACTGGCACCCCACCGGATTCAGAAAGTGAAAGAGCTCAAGTCCATATTTTAAACTTTCTCTTTGTATTATTTTTGCTACTATTACACTAATGATAAATATGATATACCATTTTGAAATCCTTGTGGTAAGCCCTTTAATTTGATACCCATATTGTAGTATTAAAAAAAAAAAAAAAATTTTTCGCTATGTATAATGACTTCGCACAGCCACCATGTTTGATTTTTTCAAATGTCACCTATCTAGGAACACGGGCTGCTAAGACAAATCTAACGATACTTAAATTATGTGAATCCGTTCAGTGGTTCTGGAGATATGAGATAATAAAGAATATTACAAACAAACATACATACATACATACATACATACAAGATACGCGTGAAAAACATAACCCTTCCTTTGCAGTCGGGTAAATAGTCATAAATGATCGGCAAACCTCGCATTAACTTCGCGTATTCAAATCGACTAAATCGAGTTAAAGAGAATTCAACTCGAGAATTCGACTCGATCTAAGCCCAACTCGAGTTCGTAAATCAAGTTGACACATCACTAATCAGTGTCAGTCAACATCAGTCAAGAAGTGTCAAATCGGATCAAAAATTAAAATCATCAAACCCGTGAACTTTTTATTTGTTGTTGCTTTTAATGATAAGAATAATTATATAGTGAGTGTTGCGTTTAATCTTGTTCAAATTATAATAAAAACAATATTTTGACAGTGGTAAGTGAATAGAGTGTTATTACTTTTAGATCGTCTCCAAAACTTAATGGTATTCAAAATAAAACGATGTTGGAGTAATCTGTATTTTAATTTTTAGTGATAAAACATGAAATCAAGAGTGCGAGCAAGTACCGAACAATTGTCAACGCTGCTTGAGTATATGGAAACGTAAGTAAATCCAAGTTTTATTCATGAGTATGTAATGTAAACAATGACGCGATCTTATCAATGAAATACTTATATTGAATCTTTGTTTGTTTATGTTACAGTCATGGTGACCTGGCGAGGCCTCTTGCTGGATCACAAGGTCGGGTAAGGTCAGACCGATTATGGTCTGAACTTATCAACATTTTGAATGCTGTTGGCGGTGGTGTCAGCAAGACTACAGATAAGTGGAAAAAAGTAAGGACCTAATGAACATTTTTGGATAGACTGGTGTGATGCTAGCAATCCTAGCTATGTTTTCAAGGGTTTTGGACAAGTAGAGACACCCTTGTGGTTATGAAGGTTGGCTTGTCATTGATTCTCTGTTATTACTAGACTGGGGATTTTCGACATGATTATGATCAGTCTCTGACACCCATAGTTCAAGCTATGCTTTGGGGTCCGATGGCCATATGAGAACATGCCCCGGATGTTTATTTACTTTTCAATTAATTTCAAAAGTACTTACCAAATTTTTGGCTTTTTAATCTCATTTACACTTATAACATACTATGACTGATCTAGGTGTGGGCAGATTGGAAGTCCAAGACGAAAAAAAGGCACTGACCATAAGGCAATCATGCAAGAGGGACTGGAGGTGGGCTAGCAAGCAGGCAAACCTTGTCAGCTAGTGATGAAAGAGCGCTGGCTATAATGGGTGCTTTAGCAGTGGACGGGCAAGTCTCTGTAGAAGAGCTTGGATTTAATGTAAGTATTTTACATCTTCAAGGCTCATGCTCAATAATGAGCTAATTTTCTCTAGTAGGCAGAAGTTTTATAAAATATTCAAATTTCTATTAACAATGGTCAATCAACAATAAAAATAAATGATGTTAGTTAATGGCAACAAAAGTTACTTAGTTAACATGAAAGACACCATTTCATTTTTATTTTTTGATTATTTAGTTTAAATTGGTTTAAGTGGTTATTAATTAGTATTTGTAAATTATACTATACAAAGCTAGATTACCACTGACTGACTGACTGACTGATTCACTCACTCATTGACCTAATTGTTCTCCCAGATGGTGGATGGGGAGGTGGGTATATTTTGACAGATTCGTAAACAAGTAACTCTCAAACCTACGGGAAAAGTGCCAAACCTCCCCTTTTCACCCCCCTTCTCCCCCTCCCTATCGTATCTCGGAAACTACGAGACACGTATTTTTTGTTTTTTACGGATTCGTATAGAGGAGGCTCGGTAAAGTAATAACCATTTTTCAAAGTCGCCCCCCTTGCCCCTCTTCTCACCCCCTTTAGGCGGATCTCGGAAATTAAGAGACTTGGAGTTTTTTTTTTTTCAGATTCATTTAGAGGGGCAATGCTTTAGTCGAAATAATTGTGCAACCCCCCCCATCACCCCCCCCCCCCATTTTTTTTTTTCACAAGCACGCTAGGTGCAAGCACTCGCGCAACACGCAAATACTAGTATTATATATATAACTGAAAAAATGTTGTCATAATTTTTACATAACTACATCCTAAAATAAATATTTTTTTCAGTAATACATAATTTCATTAATATATATACATTATTTTAATAAATCTACCACAACCAATATTTTTCAGGGACCTCAGTGTTCTGCACATGATGATCCCGGCGCCCAAGATGATACAGTATATTTTGGAAATTGTAGATGGTAAGTCTAGATTTAAAATATCATAATATTTTTTATAGTGAATTTTTATTATGTAAGTACATAATGTAAAATCCCTCCCCAAAAAGGAAACCTCAGTTTTGCTATTTATATTCTATATCTGTGTGGGTCAATTTTCATCCAAATTTGTTCAGCCGTTTTTGCGTGATTGACTAAGAAACAAACAAATATCCAAACCTTCACATTTTACAATATTAGCAGGATTTGATTTAAGAAAACATTTTCAACAAACAAAGGAGGTATCCATAAATTGTCCAAAGTAACACTCATTTTCTTTTGCAGAAACTCCACAACTGACATCTTCACCACAACCTTCCACTTCACAGCCATCAAATAATTGGCTTCTGCCTTCCTCATCCCAGATGCAAACACCACCACCCCTCCCGCTCGTGCGCACTCCACCTTCGGCTCAAGGACGGGAGCCTGGCTTGGACATGACGTCGTCGTACATCTCTTCCTGGGATCCTGGTTCAGCATTTGATATAGGTGTCATCAACCAGGACCGCTGTGAATAGCCAGAATCTCCTAAAAAAGAATATTTTTTTGTTAATAGACTACTCCAGTTCTAATAAAGAATTGTATAATCGTTGTTTATTTGTAGTTATGCTCACTTAAATATAGTAAATTACTACTTGGAGTATAAGGCCATTTCAGATGTCTTACTATTTACAATATAAGGAATAACTTACCTAATAACCAAACGTGTTCACCACTTTCATAAAGCCCTTGCATATATGTGCCCACGTGACTCGCAGACCATATGTGGGAGTCATGTGCACATTAGCATTTGTTATGTGTAAGTCATAATCACACATCTGAAAAGAAAATGAAATAAAACTATAGGTAGGTATTGTTTGGTTTCCACAAAGAACCAAATTGCATTGGAGAGAAGGGATTTAATTGAGTGCTGATAAATAAAGTTACTTAATCTGATATATCATATACTTATTTCTATGTTTTTTTTTATTTTAAATATAATAATAATAGCCCTTAATTATTAGAATTAAGGTACCTACTTACAAAACAAGACATTTTATAGATTTTACAATAATATGTCCCTTTATTTCGCTATGCTGCTTGGCATAGGCTTCCTCTAACATTCTTCATTGAGTTCATATGATAAATAAGGGATATTTTATATTTATAAATACATAGTTATATACATAGTTTCGATGAAGTTTGTTAACCACATAGTTTTATATTTTGATTAGAATTTAATGATATCCTTTTCTATTAAAAAACATATGTTCTTCCTCAACCGGTCTTGTGATAGCAATATTAGGTACAGTCAATGCACCCATCACACCAGGCAAATTATGTGTCCTTTGAAATCTGTAAATTATTTTACAACAAATATCAAAAAGTTACTATTGAGGTATGTAGGAACCTAAGAAAAAATTTAAATTAGGGATTTGACCTATTTAAAAAAAAAATTACGTACTTATCTTTAATTAAGGATCTCTCGTGTGGCGTTTGTGGATACACTATCCACCTGCTGACCATCTAATTGTGATTAAGGGCGTTCACAAATCACAACCTCCCTGATGCAGCGACTTGTTGTCCGCTGCGTCAAATACTGGCCCACACCCACAATTTTTTTGTACAACCCTGTAGCTAATAAGCTAAGAGCACACAGCACCTGAAAAATACAATAATACATAGGTAGGTACCTATTTGAGTTGATGTGATTTTATTTTAATTTACAGCAGTTAATAAAGTATTGTGCGCATTGTGCGGTACCACAAAATTATTGTTGTATAGTATAAACTAAAGCCGGCTCTTCACGTTGGCCAACGCAGTGGTGAATGTAGTGGCCAATGCCTATTGGACAACGTGTAGATGGGGTGTTTGTGTACCCAAGATGAACAAACACCCACGGCATAAGAAGACGAAGATGCTTTAACCCAAGTTATAAAGTGCAACAACTAACAACTTATGTAGGTATCTAGATGCCTGCATTACCTATAATTAAATTGGTTTATTAATGTAAAATTTCTTACCTTTATTTCCAGGGGAATTTCAGGGGAACCTTTTAATCCAGCATGACCTTTTAGGTCGTTACATAACTTCCTAAATGTTTTTTTATTAAGCCTGAAATGTTGAATAAACAACAATTCTGGCATATCCTCAATTGTTTCCAATTGCCGTCGCTGTCTTAATCGCTTTTGGCGCCTCACCCAGGTGTTCTCGTTATTGTCTCATATTGAATACGACACGCACTTGGCTGTTATAAAACCTACGGAACCCTACACTGCGCGTGGCCCGACACGCACTTGACCGGTTTTTTGGTTACTTACCGATGATAGGTAACGTTAGGTGATGTGTTTAGTTTTACCCTTCCTTTATAATTTCGGCACAGTTTAATAGCGCATACCATCATTTTATCACTGTTATTTGTTTATTACTTAGCGCGCATAATATGTAGTGACACCAAAGCGACACGATCGGCACTAATCACTAATCGGCGGGTAAGAACTTATAAGCCAACAGCTGGCTGATATTTTTTGACACGTTTGCGCGCATTTGATGCTCCATCTAGAGATTATATGATCTAAGGATTATAAACGAAGAAATAAAAACGCATTAACCACTTAGTGTCAAAAATCAGCTGTTGAATGAAATCCGGCCAAATTGTTTCAATAACTACAACGTTTTAACATTCGTTTCGTTATCTTTTTTGGCGATCACGATCGAAGCGAAGGCGAACACTGAAAGCGCTGCTTGTCTACGCATAGTACGCATTTGTATGGGATAAACACGATAACGATTCGTTGAGAGTTTATAACATTGTCTACCAACTTGCGATAACGATGTCGATTGACCACGTGACTTATGTCAATCCCATACATTTCAGTCTTTTCTAACTTCGTTATCGTTTTAAATTGTTACTTTGGCTAAGCCCCCTGTTTAGTGTCTGTCTCCTAGCGCTCATCATAGTATAATTAGGAGCAGAATAAACATTTTGCTTCATTGAACCGGATATCGAAAAAATATAACGTCATTGTAAGATATTTGAATCGTCATTTAAATATGTATCTATAGATACAATGAAACAGAAAAAAGGTGTATCTGTACATTGAATATACACATTTACAAAATAATTATTGAGGGGGTAAAGAAACAGTAATAAAGAAATAATTTAAAAAAAATGTCTGTCTGTTTGTCTGTACACACTAATCATAATAATATTTGAATGAAACTTCATTTTTATATAGCTACTAGGTGTGCCCCGCGTTTACAACCGCGTATAATCCTACTACTGTTATTAACTCGATAATTTCTGAATATTAATGAATAGATGTTAAAATTTAAGTATACCCACCTACCTAATTCGCACTGGATAGAGAACCGCGAAGTAAAGTAATTATATTGTTAAGAATAGATTTACAGTATTTACAATATTTTAGTCCTACTTACTTGTGATATAAGTGTTTTGGTTTTCCCTGCGCCCGGATCTACAAAGATAAAGCAACATAGAATTGGCCATGTGAAAAACAATTGGCCAAGTGCGAGTCAGACTCGCCCATGACGCGTACCGTAGTGGCTACGCCAAATAACTTCATTTAATCATAGTGCTTGTATGAATAACAAAGTTCAAACGATCCATATTTTCAAAAACCTGGTCAAAAAACACTACTTCTCCATCATCCCGTAATTTTATGATTTGATTGTATACATTTTTACAGTATTAATATTATATTATATAAAGCTAAATTACCACTGACTGACTGACTCACTCACTCATTGACATAATTGTTCTCCCAGATGGTGGATGGGGAGGTGGGTATATTTTGACAGATTCGTAAACAAGTAACTCTCAAACCTACGGGAAAAGTGCCAAACCTCCCCTTTTCACCCCTCCCTATCGTATCTCGGAAACTACGAGACCCGTATTTTTTTTATCGATTCGTATAGAGGAGGTTTGCTAAAGTAAAAACCATTTTTCAAAGTCGCCCCCCTTGCCCCCCTTCTTACCCCCTTTAGGTGGATCTCGGAAATAAAGAGACTTGGAACATTTTTTTTCAGATTCATTTAGACGGGCAATGCTTTAGTCAAAATAATTGTGCAACCCTCCCCCATCACCCCCTCCCCCATTTTTTTTTTCACAAGCACGCGAGGTGCTTGCACCTCGCGCAACACGCAAATACTAGTTATATTATATAAAGCTAAATTACCACTCACTCACTACTGACATAATGGTTCTCCCAGATGGTGGATGGGGAGGTGGGTATATTTTGACAGATTCGTAAACAAGTAACTCTCAAACCTACGGGAAAAGTGCCAAACCTCCCCTTTTCACCCCCCTTCTCCCCCCTCCCTATCGTATCTCGGAAACTACGAGACCCGTATTTTTTTTTTACGGATTCGTTTAGAGGAGGCTCGGTAAAGTAAAAACCATTTTTCCAAGTCCCCCCCCCGCCCCCCTTCTCCTCCCCTTTAGGCGGATCTCGGAATCTAAGAGACTTGGAACATTTTTTTTTTCAGATTCATTTAGAGGGGCAATGCTTTAGTCGAAATACTTGTGCAACCCCCCCCATCACCCGCCCCCCTCTTTTTTTTTTGTTTGTTTTTTTTTTCACAAGTACGCGAGGTGCTTGCACCTCGCGCAACACGCAAATACTAAACCCCCCCATCTCCCCCCCCCCCCTTTTTTGCACCTCGCGCAACACGCAAATACTAGTTATACTATATAAAGCTAAATTACCACTGACTCACTAACTCACTCACTCACTCATTGACATAATTGTTCTCCCAGATGGTGGATGGGGAGGTGGGTATATTTTGACAGATTCGTAAACAAGTAACTCTCAAACCTACGGGAAAAGTGCCAAACCTCCCCTTTTCACCCCTCCCTATCGTATCTCGGAAACTACGAGACCCGTATTTTTTTTATCGATTCATATAGAGGAGGCTTGGTAAAGTAAAACCATTTTTCAAAGTCGCCCCCCTTGCCGCCCTTCTTACCCCCTTTAGGTGGATCTCGGAAATAAAGAGACTTGGAACATTTTTTTTTCAGATTGATTTAGACGGGCAATGCTTTAATCAAAATAATTGTGCAACCCCCCCCCCCATCACCCGCTCCCCCATTTTTTTTTTTCACAAGCACGCGAGGTGCTTGCACCTCGCGCAACATGCAAATACTAAACCCCCCCATCTCCCCCATCACCCCCCCCCCCCCACCTTTTTTGTTTTTCACAAGCACGTGGGGTGCTTGCACCTCGCGCAACACGCAAATACTAGTTCTATTATATAAAGCTAAATTACCACTCACTGACTCACTGACTGACTGACTCATTGACATAATTGTTCTCCCAGATGGTGGATGGGGAGGTGGGTATATTTTGACAGATTCGTAAACAAGTAACTCTCAAACCTACGGGAAAAGTGCCAAACCTCCGCTTTTCCCCCCCCTTCTCACCCCTCCCTATCGTATCTCGGAAACTACGAGACCGGTATTTTTTTTTTTACGGATTCGTATAGAGGAGGCTCGGTAAAGTAAAAACCATATTTCAAAGTCCCCCCCCGCCCCCCTTCTCCCCCCCTTTAGGCGGATCTCGGAATCTAAGAGACTTGGAACATTTTTTTTTTCAGATTCATTTAGAGGGGCAATGCTTTAGTCAAAATACTTCTGCAACCCCCATCACCGCCCCCCCTTTTTTTTTTTTTTCACAAGCCCGCGAGGTGCTTGCACCTCGCGCAACACGCAAATACTGAACCCCCCATCTCCCCCCATCACCCCCCCCCACTTTTTTATTCACAAGCACGCGAGGTGCTGGCACCTCGCGCAACACGCAAATACTAGTACTGGTATTATATAAAGCTAAATTACCACTGACTGACTGACTGACTGACTCACTCATTGACATAATTGTTCTCCCAGATGGTGGATGGGGAGGTGGGTATATTTTGACAGATTCGTAAACAAGTAACTCTCAAACCTACGGGAAAAGTGCCAAACCTCCCCTTTTCACCCCCCTTCTCCCCCCTCCCTATCGTATCTCGGAAACTACGAGACCCGTATTTTTTGTTTTTTACGGATTCGTATAGAGGAGGCTCGGTAAAGTAAAAACCATTTTTCAAAGTCCCCCCCCCCCCGCCCCCCTTCTCCCCCCCTTTAGGCGGATCTCGGAATCTAAGAGACTTGGAACATTTTTTTTTCAGATTCATTTAGAGGGACAATGCTTTAGTCGAAATACTTCTGCAACCCCCCCCCCTATCACCCCCCCCATTTTTTTTTTTTTTTTTCACAAGCACGCGAGGTGCTTGCACCTCGCGCAACACGCAAATACCAATTTCTTTTTTCACAAGCACGCGAGGTGCTTGCACCTCGCGCAACACGCAAATACTTGATTCAGAGGGGCAATGCTTTAGTTTTCTTCACAAGCACGCGAGGTGCTTGCACCTCGCGCAACACGCAAATACTAGTTATACTATATAAAGCTAAATTACCACTCACTGACTGACTCACTCATTGACATAATTGTTCTCCCAGATGGTGGATGGGGAGGTGGGTATATTTTGACAGATTCGTAAACAAGTAACTCTCAAACCTACGGGAAAAGTGCCAAACCTCCCCTTTTCACCCCCCTTCTCCCCCCTCCCTATCGTATCTCGGAAACTACGAGACCCGTATTTTTTTCTTTTTACGGATTCGTATAGAGGAGGCTCGGTAAAGTAAAAACCATTTTTCAAAGTCCCCCCCCCCGCCCCCCTTCTCCCCCCCTTTAGGCGGATCTCGGAATCTAAGAGACTTGGAACATTTTTTTTTTCAGATTCATTTAGAGGGGCAATGCTTTAGTCAAAATACTTCTGCAACCCCCCCCCCCCATCACCCCCGCCCCCCCCACTTTTTTTTTTCACAAGCACGCGAGGTGCTTGCACCTCGCGCAACACGCAAATACTTGATTTAGAGGGGCAATGCTTTAGCATTTTTCACAAGCACGCGAGGTGCTTGCACCTCGCGCAACACGCAAATACTAAACCCCCCCCATCACCCCCCCCCTTTTTTTTTCGCAAGCACGCGAGGTGCTTGCACCTCGCGCAACACGCAAATACTAGTTATACTATATAAAGCTAGATTACCACTGACTGACTGACTCACTCACTCATTGACATAATTGTTCTCCCAGATGGTGGATGGGGAGGTGGGTATATTTTGACAGATTCGTAAACAAGTAACTCTCAAACCTACGGGAAAAGTGCCAAACCACCCCTTTCCCCCCCCCTTCTCCCCCCCCCCCCCCCTATCGTATCTCGGAAACTACGAGACCCGTATTTTTTTTTTACGGATTCGTGTAGAGGAGGCTCGGTAAAGTAAAAACCATTTTTCAAAGTCCCCCCTCCGCCCTCCTTCTCCCCCCCTTTAGGCGGATCTCGGAAATTAAGAGACTTGGAAAATTTTTTTTTTCAGATTCATTTAGAAGGGCAATGCTTTAGTCGAAATACTTCTGCAACCCCCCCCCCTATCACCTCCCCCCATTTTTTTTTTTTTTTTTCACAAGCACGCGACGTGCTTGCACCTCGCGCAACACGCAAATACTAAACCCCCCCCCATCACCCCCGCTCCCCCCCCCACTTTCTTTTTTTCACAAGCACGCGAGGTGCTTGCACCTCGCGCAACACGCAAATACTTGATTTAGAGGGGCAATGCTTTAGTTTTTTTCACCAGCACGTGAGGTGCTTGCACCTCGCGCAACACGCAAATACTAGTTATACTATATAAAGCTAAATTACCACTGACTGACTGATTCACTCACTCACTCCTTGACATAATTGTTCTCCCAGATGGTGGATGGGGAGGTGGGTATATTTTGACAGATTCGTAAACAAGTAACTCTCAAACCTACGGGAAAAGTGCCAAACCTCCCCTTTTCACCCCCCTTGTCGCCCCTCCCTATCGTATCTCGGAAACTACGAGACTTGTATTTTTTTATTCTTAAGGATTCGTATAGAGGAGGCTCGGTTAAGTAAAAAACATTTTTCAAAGTCACCCTCCTTGCCCCCCTTCTCACCCCCTTTAGGCGCATCTCGGAAATTAAGAGACTTGGAACATTTTTTTTTTCAGATTCCTTTAGAGGGGCAATGTTTTAGTCAAAATAATTGTGCAAACCCCCCCCCCCATCACCCCCATCACCCGCCCCCCCCCCATTTTGATTTTTACTACTGAAAAAACTGTTGATTCTTACTTTTACTTTTGCATTGGCTTGACATTAACCATTTGAAGATTAATTTAGATAAATCCGTATATATTCAATTTAACCAATCAAATAATTATAAAAATAGCATTAAACTAAATATTAATAAAATCAAAGAAGTAACGCACACACGATTTTTAAGCGTAATAATAGATAAAGATATTAATTGGAAAGAACACGTAGGCAATATTAGCACTAAGATTAATAAATTTGTATACGCACTCAAACAAATTAAAAATGTTACAAACATAAAAACTGCTGTGATGTCATACCATGCGTACGTCGAATCGTTACTACGATATGGGCTTGTAATGTGGGGTAATAGCACCGACTTCAGTAGAGCATTCATCGCTCAAAAAAAGTGCATGAGGGCAATTTGTGGACTTAAACCTGACGACTCATGTCGACCAATATTTAAAAAACTTGGTTTGTTACCATTACCGTCACTTTATATTTATGAAATATGTGTGTTTGTAATTAAAAATAAACAATTATTCAAGACTGCAAATGATGTAAATCCTAGGAACAGACGAGATCCACATAAACTAGTGTTAAATGATTTACCTAGATTATCTAAATACAATAAGAACTGCCTAGCGATGTGTGTGTGCATTTATAATAAGATACCCAGTCATTTCAAAACATTAAATTCAAGATTGTTTCAATTAAGTTTTGTACGTGGTTGCATGAATGTAGTTTTTATAGTTTAAAGGAATTTTTAGATAAAAAATATTGATGCCTTCTTCAACAAACTTTAAAATTTGCATGCTATGTTTTATACGAGCTAAACATGTCTGTGCCATAATTATTGTATGTAACACCATTGTATACCATGTTTTACGCAAATAAATATATTGTATTGTATTGTATTGTTTTTAACTATAAACGGTTCTTCAAATTTTTTATGCCATGCCCTCCCCTCCCCAACCTCCCCTAAAATTGAAAAGGCTGTTACTTCATAACGGTTTGAGATAGCCATTAGGTGTTTGAACAAATATTATGTAGGGCCTGAGTGGAGCGAACCTGCGAGACCGAGTGGAGTGAAGGGGGGAGGTGGTGAGCAAAGCGAGCCGGCGACCTCCGTAGCGTAACGAAGGTTGACTGGGTGAAGCGTAACTCAGCGGCGACAACAAGCAAACTTAAGAAATTATTTTTAAAAGTCAACAATCCACCACCACAAGCACGCGAGGTGCTTGCACCTCGCGCAACACGCAAATACTAGTCATATTATATAAAGCTAAATTACCACTCACTATCTGACTCACTCATTGACATAATTGTTCTCCCAGATGGTGGATGGGCAGGTGGGTATATGTTGACAGATTCGTAAGCAAGTAACTCTCAAACCTACAGGAAAAGTGCCAAACCTCCCCTTTTCACCCCCCTTCTCCCCCCTCCCTATCGTATCTAGGAAACTACGAGACCCGTATTTTCTGTTTTTTACGGATTCGTCTAGAGGAGGCTCGGTAAAGTAAAAACTATTTTTCAAAGTCGCCCCCCTTGCCCCCCTTCTCACCCCCTTTAGGCGGATCTCGGAAATTAAGAGACTTGGAACATTTTTTTTTTCTGGTTCATTTAGAGGGGCAATGCTTTAGTCAAAATAATTGTGCACCCCCCCCATCATCCCCCCCCCATTTTTTTTTGTTTTCACAAGCACGCGAGGTGCTTGCACCTCGCGCAACACGCAAATACTAGTTATACTATATAAAGCTAAATTACCACTCACTGACTCACTGACTCATTGACATAATTGTTCTTCCAGATGGTGGATGGGGAGGTGGGTATATTTTGACAGATTCATAAACAAGTAACTATCAAACCTACGGGAAAAGTGCCAAACCTCCCCTTTTCACCCCCCATCTCCCCCCTCCCTATCGTATCTTGGAAACTACGAGACCCGTATTTTTCTTTTTACGGATTCGTATAGAGGAGGCTCTGTAAAGTAAAAACAAAGTCGCCCCCCTTGCCCCCCTTCTCACCCCCTTTAGGCGGATCTCGGAAACTAAGACTTGGAACATTTTTTTTTCAGATTCATTTAGAGGGGCAATGCTTTAGTCAAAATAATTCTGCAACCCCCCCCCCATCACCCCCCCCCCGCATTTTTTTTTTTATTTTTCATATTCACGCCACAAGCACGCGAGGTGCTTGCACCTCGCGCAACACGCAAATACTAGTTAATACATATAAATAGGTATTTTACCTCTATGTATGTTTATATTTGTTTATTTTATTTATTTATTTATTGTATCTTTATAATTTATTTTATTAGTTAAGTATGTTTTTTTTTAGAAATTTACGTAATTAATATTTATTCACACTGTGTCCATCATCTCTTATTCAACTCTCCTGTCGCAAGTCTGCTGGATGAAATTTCTTATGAAGTAAGCAGCACCTTTGTGCTCTTTTGTCTATATTTGGTTTTCTATTTTAACTCTTATGTGGTTACATAAAGAAATACATATGTTTGCGGTTTCTGAAAATGTTCTATATCTCAAAAACTACTGACTGTATCTCGTTCAAACCAATTTTAGTTAAAATATTTTATGAAAATATACAATATATACAGGATGTTAGTTTAAACGAGGAACCCACAATAGTATATGCTTACATGATACTAATAAAAATATGAACAAAAAAAACACTGATAAATAACAGACAGAACCACACCAAAAATTTCGCAAAAGTCTTACGACATGTATGCACCCTTGCGCTAACGTATTAATATTGTCGCTTTTTAGGCAGGATCGGCGCTTGTTTTGCCACGTGATTACTTTAGATACTGTTTACAAGTTCATTCACCTCTTGCGGCTCAGTGTTCCTGATTATCGTATTTTATCGGACAATTACGTCAAAAATTTAGGTTACTTATAGGTTTTTCACATATTTGGGACGAGAATCGAATACTGAATACCCTCCCTCAACAAATCCCTCGTTTAACCTAACATACTGTACATAATTTTTGATTTTAAAAGTTAGAGAGGACACATTTTACTTCTTTGAAAGTGTATAGGTATGTTCCAAATGACTAGATTTGAGGAAAAATTATTTTAGGAAACTTAATTTCATTTTTATAGATCTATGTATAGACACCCGCACGTACAGGTTTGATGAACCAAATATTTGTTTAGTTCCAGTTCCATGTATGGGGAGCCTCCCCTTAATGTTTTTTTTTTTAATATTTTTTTATTAAAATCGGAAACCGGTTTGCAAATTACATCTATGTACCAAGTTTCAACTCGGTAATTTTAATAGTTTCGGACAGACAGACGGATATACAGACATGACGAATCTTTAAGGGTTCCGTTTTCGCCATTCGGCTATGGAAATCTAACAACATCGCAATCATCGAATAACTTATCTTGCTCTAAGCGGAGCAGAAAGGAGTGTCAGACTTCTACTGACGTGACGTACGTTCCGGGGTCGCGGTATCTCGTTAGTACATTCCCGCAACTCCGACGCTTTATTTATTGTGACTTCGAAAGATACCTTTGCAGGAAATTGTATCTTTTTAAAACTAATAGGTAAATCTGTAGGTACCGTGAAGATACAAGGTATTAGTGCCGTTTGTCTAGCCGCTGGTCCAGTGAAAACTATAGCAACTATGACATTGCTTCGAAGGTATTTTAATAAAAGTAACGACTTAGGCCCTATACAGCCTGATTTTTTAGTCACCATCCAAATTTTTTCTAGGCATTAGGTATCATTCACTAACTCCATTTTTGAAAAAAAGAAATTGGTACGTTAAATTTTCATATTAAATAATTTTCGGTGGCCCGCGCTATCGTGAATTTGTTTACAATGTATTGCTATCGCGAGTATTACGAAATGGTGCGATCTTACATACTTAGTGGTGAAAGCTTGAACGGTGCCCAGAGACTGTACGAAGCAGAAAGTATTCCCCTGGCCACCCCGGTCACCAGATCTTACTCCATGTGACTTTTTTTGTGGGCGAAATAAAATGATGAGTGTATGTGGAGGAAGCCCAAAGCCTAGACCAATTAAAAGAGCAAATTGTACGTGTATTCGACCAAGTGAAAAGTGACACTGTACTGCTCAACAAAATTAAAAATAATGTGCAAAAACGTGCAAGACTCTGTTTAGAGAGAAACGGTATGCATTTTGAACATTTATTAAAGTACTGTTAATGTGATTGTTCTAAGATGATTTTGATTAGATTTTTAATTATTTGTACATAAATTGATTATTTTTTTTTAAATACGCCTAATAGCAAACAGTTTTGGCAGGGTTTAAGGTGTCAAGTTCTTAATTAATTTTTAATATATTTGTAATTGATTAATTAAGGATTCCATTCTAATCATAGTGAACATAGCACAAACCTTTTGCTAATTGTAAAAAGTATGAAGGGAGCAACTTGGTTTATTATTGTGTTATCGATGAATTGCGGCGGCGCGCGGGACGGGCTGGCCTGGTTACCTAGCGCGTACGCGCGACGCGGCGGTGTCCAGAAACATCAACTTTTTATAGATAACTTTGTGATGTGATATCTCAATATTTTTGTATTAAGTGATACTAAAAGAAAAAAACACGTATATCAAAATTTGGACGGTGTCTAAAAAATTAGCCTGTAAATATTAATATGGCGGCATGATAATAATACTACAAAGTCATGACTTATTTTTTTAAATATTTTCTTTACATAATTTGCCTTATGTGGATTATTTATAAGAGTTAGATATGTAGTACCGCGGACTTTTTTTATATCTACATAAACCATACATTTTTGTAGTACATGATTTTTACGTATATCTCAGTATTTCGCCAGCGCACGCAATTATAGTATTTTAGCAGCGTATTTTCTTCCGACTTACTTCACTAAAACCATTATTTTAGGAAAACTGAGAGTAGTAGCGTAATGCTAGATAACCTATAGCCTTCTTCATGAAACAGTCTATCATAATCATCATCAAAGAATTTTTGAAATCCACCACACAATTCGAAGATTAGCGCGTTTAAACAAACAAACAAACTTTTCCGCTTTCTAATATTAGTATAGATTAAGTATAGGATACTAGCTTCTGCCCGCGACTTCGTACGCGTGGGAAGGTTTTCCCGCACAAATCCTGATCCCGTGGGAATTTCGGGATAAAAAGTAGCCTATATGTTATTCCAGGATGTAAACTATCTACTTGCCAAATTTCATTCAGATCCGTTCAGTAGTTTTTGCGTGAAAGAGTAACAAACATCCATCCATCCTTACAAACTTTCGCATTTATAATATTAGTAGGAAGTAGGATTAGTAGGAAGTAGGACTAGCTTCAACCCGCGACTTCGTACGCGTAGGAAGGTTTTCCCGCGCAAATCCCGATCCCGTGGGAATTTCGGGATAAAAAGTAGCCTATGTGTTATTCCAGAATGTCAACTATCTACTTACCAAATTTCATTCAGATCCGTTCAGTAGTTCTTGCGTGAAAGAGTAACAAACATCCATCCATCCTCACAAACTTTCGCATTTATAATATTAGTAGGAAGTAGGAAGGAAGTAGGATAGTAGGACTAGCTTTTGCCCGCAACTTCGTTCGCGTAGGAGGGTTTTCCCGCGTAAAATCCCGATCCCGTGGGAATTCCGGGATAAAAAGTAGCCTATATGTTATTCCAGGATGGAAACTATCTACTTGCCAAATTCCATTCAGATCCGTTCAGTAGTTTTTGCGTGAAAGAGTAACAAACATCCATCCATCCTCACAAACTTTCGCATTTATAATATTAGTAGGAAGGACTAGCTTCAGCCCGCGACTTCGTACGCGTGGTAAGGTTTTCCCGCGCAAATCCCGATCCCGTAGGAATTTCGGGATAAAAGTAGCCTATGTGTTATTCCAGAATGTCAACTATCTACTTACCAAATTTCATTCAGATCCGTTCAGTAGTTTTTGCGTGAAATGAAAGAGTAACAAACATCCATCCATCCTCACAAACTTTCGCATTTATAATATTAGTAAGAAGTAAGATAGTAAGATAAGAAGTAAGATAGTAAGAAGTAAGTATATTAAGTAAGAAAGATAAGATAAGATAAGATAATTGATTTCGGAAACTGAAAACCTAATGCAGAACATTAAACGCAAGCTAAGCCGCAGGCGAAAGCTAGTGTTAAATTTATGATGATACGAAAATGCGTCTGCCTCTACAGGTAGCTTACAATATCCGGAATTTTGTGTGATTCAAGATGTTGTTGTTGTGAAGCTGTTTAATAATAATAATTCGTTTAAGAAGGTTATTTGTAGTACATAATATTTGGATGTTTTTTTAATTGGTGTAGTAGGTAAATAGATATTATGCTAGAAAATTTTGAGTGAGCTGCTGTTCTCCTAGATAGGTGACTGAGCAACCTAAGATTGGGTTCTCTTATTATACCTAATCAACTATGATTTTCAACAATGTTATCAACTATGATTTTATTACATTATTAATAATATCCTGGATAATATTATGAAAAATTAAAAAATAAAAATAAAGAAAAAGTATTGTCAGTGAAGCGTGTGCAGAAAGATATACATATGTGTATGCTGTTTTCGAAGCTTTCATGATTTAACTAACTTAAGTTATAGGAATCCAATGATGGTCTCTCTCAAAGTACATTGAAATACCCAGCCCTCTGATGTACAATTAGGTATGCCATAAAAAGCATCATTATCTTTTTTTTTATATATTTATTTAGTTAATTTATTTATATACAGAGGTATCACTTAAATCTAAACTCGCCAAACTTTTACGTTTGATGGCAAGAGAAGAAAGAAGCGTGATGCCTACACGCAAAGCATCAGTGTTTCAACTGAATAAAATTTATTTACCGTTTGAATCGATCTCTACGTGCGCTGATAACAACGTTTAATTGATACTTTTAACAAACTATTTACGGTCTCTTATAAGGTGATTAGTAAACGCTCCAACTGTACAATAACAAACTATGATAGTCGCCTTTTTTTTGCTACGGCCGGCGTCGCACTGATACGATGCCGGTCGTAGCAAAAAAAGGAACATCATTTGATAACAATAGATTGTTGTATCTTATGTTCGTCTTATCGTGCCCCACTGCTGGTCATGGACCTCTGTGGGAGTGACTTCCAAAATCACGCAAAGTATTAGTGTTAAGATGATCGTCACGACTCTAAGCTTAAAAAGAATGCCTGGTTGGTTAAATTATCAGCGGATAATGAAGACATGAATTTGAAAATTTTGTATTTTTATTTAATATGAATTTTATTGATCTTGTAAAATGTAGATGAAATGAACATCGTCAATCCATCAAGTCAAGGTGGAATATAACTGTGGAAGGTGGCTTATAATCATCAATGTCAGCCCTGTTCCACCAACTGCTGAGTACTATAGGCTTCCTCCCTTTTGTGCCGTATATCCCTGAGCTAAGCGAGTCTAAATCAGATTTTAATTGCAATTTTATGAAAATCAATCGGCGGATCATCAAGCTCTTTCCATCCAAATTTTCACAGTGTGATTTTTACAGAAAAGGCCGACTGCTATTCTCGCGAACACCATCGCTGCTTAAATTCAAAAGGGCCACAAGTCGAAAAAATTACAAATGCTTTTTAAAGCAAAAATCGTATAAAAATCTGCCTGATTTTCATATTCGAAAAAGACACCCAGTTTTTTCGCATTAAAATGGAGCTAATCGCACAACAGCCCTTTTTGCACTGACCCTGCAGTCAGTGCGAGCGCAGTACGTTTGTTTTGTGAAAAAGGGCCACATTCCGAAAAATACCTTAACTTTGCATAATATTATATCTCATTCTAAGTCAAAGATTTACGTCGCCTTTTAATTTGTGATTTATTTTAAGAGAAGATTTAATTTAGATACGAAAATAAGCATTTTAATAATTTATTAACATGGTGTGCTAGAGATTTATAAGCAATTTGTGTTTTGTTAACTTACTTACTTAAGTACATTTTTTCTTTAGAAGCTGATGTAATTTTAAGTTTTTTTTTGTATGTGACATGGGTAGGTGTCGATATTGCTTATTCCAGTCAAAATTCTGGATATCTTGAGATTATCTCTAAAAGTACATTTAAAAATGTACGTTTTTTATTTGTTTTGTATCTTTTTAAGGTTGATTTTTTGTAATTTTATTGCAAGGTATTGCTAATATGCTACCATTTAGTTATAAACAAAAAGTAGTATAATTACCATTTAGTATAAACCATTTAGTAATAAGTGTAGTACCATTTAGTAATAAACAAAAACATTATACGAAATGACACAATAAAACTTATTTTCTGTTTGAGTTGTGGCTTTTTATTCATAAAATTCACAAAAATTATATATGTTTTTTATAATCAAAAGGGACTTATGTCACTATTTTTATACTGTGCTTATGTGGTGTTTTTATTAACTGGGTAAAACTTATAGAAAATATCAAATTAAAGACAAATAAAGGCTTAAAATATACATCCGATGATATATAACACATAGATTTACAACGTAGAATAATAAAAATAATAAACAAAAACACATATCAAAACTTTGACGGGCTCTCTCCTGTAAAAATGTGACTTTTGGACTTGTGGCCCTTTTGAATTTAAGCAGCGACCTGTATATTTGTCCGGTACTGCTATTCCACTAAAGATGTGAAAGATAAATTAATTCACAACATTAAATTAGCATTAATGAAATGGTGAAACGATAATTTGGTTGATATTGAAGATCCGCAATAGATTTGCTTGATGTCACTAGTTCAGAAGCACGACCATCGCGACCGACTAGCTGTCCCCGCGACACACGACACTCAATAAAAACATTGCATCAGCCACCACATGCGGCGCGCTAGGTATCACAGTTCACACCTTCGAAATTTAGAACAGTTGTAACTTTTACAAAATATTGCTAAGCCAAACAAATGTCTACGCCGCACGTGTATACATGTTTATGGAATTTAAGTGTATAGACTACTTATGATATGAAATGTAGAACAAAACATGCGTAAAATTTGGTTTTAAGGCACGCTGTTTTGTCTCTTTCAAGTCGCTTACATCAAACTTCATCGATTCAGCAACATTCAGACTTTCAAATGAAAGTTTGATACTTTTATGTGAAAGTCTGAACGTTTGCTCATCAATCTTGGCTCAACGATTGGAATTAGGAACCCTGTTAAGACTAGGATACTATATTTCACGAGTGAGTATGTACCTGAGGGATAACTTCCACATTTGTAGCTCCGGTGGAGAAAGCATATAAAACATACTGGACTTTGTAATTAATAAAGCGATAAGCCATCGAACTATCTCTCTCTCTAGCTCAACAGATAATAAAAACCTCTATTACCGTTATTCTAAATAGTATTTTTTTACGTTTGTAATTCATTTTACAAAATATTGCGAAAACTGTATAATGCCGAAATGTATGCATCTAATTTCCGAACGACTGTACCAAATTGGATAGGTACTTCTTTATTTTTTGGGTTTGTTATTGTCAGGTTGGCCTGATTTTTATAAAAGAAAATAAAAAAATAAATAGAAAAAACATGGCGGTATAAAGGTTGTTGGGTCAGCATCAAATAAAATTAATGGTAGACTTAACAACCACTATTTTATTTCGTGGTAAGAACTCGTTTCTTGGACTCAGACCGATCGCATTTTATAATTTTTGGTTCGCGTTTGACCAACATCTCACCTGATGATAAGCGATGATGGGGTCGAAGATAAAGTACGCTTAACTAGAAGTAACTTTAGTAACTTATTCACACTTAACTTAAAGACTCCCAGGTTATAACCTCAGGAAACGCAGACGCAGGGAGTTCCACTGAACACACAATGAAAGTATTCCCAAAACGTTTTGTGCGTATGGATGGAATGTTTCTACATGTGTGGATGTTGTTTTAAAACTGTTTTCGTAAGAATTATTTCACGTGTGTACTAATGTGATAGACATCGTTAAGATAACCTTTGCGAAGGTGACGCTATTGACGACCGTTACACCGAATGAGGAAAACAATATACCTAGTAACAAGAAACCAGTCTACGCCATGATATGGTAAAATGCGGGAAAAATTCTACTTAATTCATTTTTATTACTATTCGTAGGTCAAAACCGCTCTCATTTTAGAACTTTGTTTTGGAACTTACTAAATGTGACCTTCTTCAGAAAGTATTTCATTGCTAACTAAACTGAGCCGTCAGCCCATCTGTCCGTCTGTCAGCGGTCCGTATCTTATGAACAGTATTTCTTAGACTGTTCACATTTTCACTAAGTGGAAATTTCTATTGCCGCTACAATTAATAAAATACTTACACGTGATTTTTATTTTGCTAATAAATTATATCTTACAACTAACTAGATCTATCTATACTTCTATCTATACTTATATTATAAAGCAGAAAAGTTTGTTTGTTTGTTTGTTTGCTTGAACGCGCTAATCTTCGAAAATACTGGGTGGATTTGGATGAAATTTGGTATGGAAGTATCTTGAAGCTTGAGGAAGGTTATAGGCTACATTTTACGCGACTGCAAAAAAGGAGAGTTATGTTTTTACCGTGATAGAATCCACGGGAGCGAAGCCCCGCGTGAGTACTAGTACTAATATAAAGTGGAAAAGTTTGTTTGTTTGTTTGAACGTAGCGCGTTCATCTTCGAAAGTACTGGGTGGATTTCAAAAATTCTTTCTGATTATGATAGGCAGTTTCATGAGGAAGCTTATAGGCTATGCATCATTACGCTACTGCTCTCGGTTTCCTAAAATAATTCCTTTATTTTAGTAGTTAGTCAAGTAAGTCGGAAGAAAATACGCCGCTAAATTACTAAAATCGCGTGCGCTGGCGAAATGCTGAGACGTAATGATCATGTACTACAAAAATGTAGAATTTATGTAGGTTTAAAAAAAGTCCGCAGTACTAAGTATCTAACTTTTATAAATAATCCACAAATTATGTAAAGAAAATATCAATAAAATAAGGCTTAAATTTGTAGTATTATTATTATGCGGCCATATTAATACTTACGTTTGAAAGTAAAGTCATCATCAAGACAACTTTATGAAGATAAACTTTGCCTTTTACCGTATATAATTTGGACTTATGGTTTAGGAGAAAATGTAGAATTAAAATTATTCAACAACATTATTTACCGAAAGGTGCGCGGATGTACGGCGCAGCGCGTCGAGTACAGTAACTATCGTACAGCTACACTCCCCGATACATAGGTACCGCACTGATAGTATAGGGTATATGATATATGGGTTTCATTTCGATTTATTTGCCTAGAGACTTCCTATGTAAAAAAAAGGTTTCAGACTTTTTTTACGTCAGATGTGTGTTTTTGTATCTATACATTTAAATATTTTACTTTCTGTTTATTAGAATAAGTCATTTTGATAGGGTGTTTTTACGTTTATCCCATTTTTAGGATTCCGTAACCGAATGACAAAAAACGGAACCCTTATAGTTTCGTCATGTCTGTCTATGAATGCGTTCGTATGTCAGAGCCATTTTATTCCGAAACTATTAGGACTGTACACATGAAACTTGGTGGGTAGATGTATTATGTGAACCGCTTTTCTATTTTAAGAAAAATACCTCATACATGGAACTGAAACTGAAAATATATTTTTTTTCATGAAAATATGGTATATATAGAAAGGTCTTTAAAAATGACATTGAGGTTTCTAAAACCACGTTTTCATAAAGTCAATCGTTTAAAAGATTACGCTTCCAAAGTGGTAAAATTTGTCCCCCCCTCTAACTTCTATAATAATAGAGCGAAATATTTAAAAAATATATATGCTGTAGATCTTAATGTAAACTATCAACGAAAATTGATTTGAACGAGATCGGGTCAGCAGTTATTGAGATATAGCATATTTTCTAAAATCGCAAATATAATTTTGTAATTCATACAAATACTATGAAAGTCTGACTCGCCCTTGGCCGATTTTTTATGTCATCGTTCAGTTTAAAGTTAGTTTATTAATTTTGTTTTATTTTAATGCACTGATTAAGAATTAAGAATCGTAAAATATAGACTACAAATACGTATTTTTATAACTGTAACTACTTATAATAGGTATTTCATTAAATTTTTACTGTAGGTAGGTAATAAGTCATTAATAGGGTAACTAAGTCATTAGTTTTATTAAAATATCTTCGGAGCAATTCCAAAGTTGTTATAGTTTCCACTGAACCAGTGGCTAGACAAACAGCACTAATACCTGGAATCCCCACGGTACCTACAGATTTAACTTTTAGTTTTAAAAGGATACAATTTCCTGCAAAGGTATCTTTCGCAGTTACAATAAATAAAGCGCCGGAGTTGCTGGAATGTGCCCGTTGGTATAGTGGTCAGTGGCCCTGACTGCTATGCTCAAGGTCGTGGGTTCGATTCCCACCTAGGACAAATGTTTGTGTGATGAGCACGGTCATTTGTTCTTTGTCTGGGTGTAATTTATCTATAATATGTATGTATTTAGAAATATATATGTATGTTTATCCGTTGTCTAGTACCCATACCACAAGCTCTGCTTAGTTTGGGACTAGATGGCGTTGTGTGAAAAGTTGTGGAATATTATTATTATTTTTGTGTATACATTTTTGTATCTCAGCAGTTTTCTGCCGGTTTTATAGAATAACACGGGCCAAAGCCAAGTGCTACCCTGAAAATATAAACCTAACTGATGGATGACTGTCTATTGTTGAGGAGTCTGATGTCAGTGCATGTGGTATAGAAGTTTCGTTTTGCAGGAATTTTCTGACAATTCTACAGGTGTTCAAAATAACAGCTTTCTGTAAAGTGTGGTAGGTGGAAGGAGATACATCGAGCATTTTTAAAGATTCGTGCAGTTGTTTTGGAACGACACCCGTTGTTGATATGACTACAGGAATAATGGAGACCCTGTCTAATCGCCACATTCGACAGATTTCAATTTTTAAATCTGTGTATTTTGACATCTTTTCTGCTATAGTATTTTGTAGGTTGTGTGTGTTTGGTACCGCTATATCAATGATTTGTGCAGTTTTATTGATTTTATCAAGTAAAGTAATGTCTGGCCTATTGTAATGTGTAGTTCTATCTGTAAGAATAGCACGATCAAAATACAACTTGTGTGTTGTATTTTCTAACACTGTTTCTGCATGATATTTGTAGTAAGGTACAGAGGATGTGGTAATTAATTTATATTTAATAGCAAGTTTCTGGTGAATTATGTTGGCTATTTGATCGTGTCTGTGCTTGTAATCTGTCTGAACTATTGCTTTACATGCTCCAGTAATGTGTTGTATAGTTTCAGAAGAACTTTGGCATCGTCTACAAATATCTGTTGAAAGGGGTGACCGCATGATGTACTTTTGGTAGTTACGGGTTTCAATTACTTGATCTTGTATGGCGGTCATGAACCCTTCAGTCTCAGGGAATAAATCACCGCGCCTAAGCCATTCGTTCGACGCTAACTTGTCGACGGTAAGTTGGCAAAGGTCTTGGCGATGTCTTCCATGAAGTGACTTCTGGGTCCATTCTAGGATTTTTGTCTTAGTGTCAGTTAGTTTTTCATTAATTTGAGGGTTTTTGTTAGACATATTTAACGGAGTCAGTTTTCGGTCATTATAAACTATTGCTTTGTGTAGTGAAGAGGTTGTACTTTTTGTATTGAAATATTGCCTAAGAGTGTTTATTTGTTTATTGTGCAGGTTGGTAATATCTATTAAGCCTCGTCCTCCCTCCTTCCTTGGTAAAGTTAATCGCTGTATACAAGATCGCGGATGGTGTTTTCTATATTTCGTCATTGTGGTGTTGATGACGCGTTGTAATTTTTTAAGGTCACTTTTTGTCCAGTTTATTATACCAAAGGAATATGTTAGAACAGGGATTGCGAAGCTATTAATAGCTTTAACTGTATTTCGTGACTGCAATTGTGTATTAAGAATGGATTTAAGTCTGTGCCTAAATTGTTCAGTAAGTTTAGTTTTAATCGTTCTGTGTTTAATTAACTGATCTTGAATATAACCTAAGTACTTGTACGTTTCGTTTTCATTTAAGGAGTCTATGGTTTCCCCTGTGTGGATGGTGTATGAATGTTGGTACGGTTGGCCTGATTTAATTGAGTTGATTTTACATTTATCAATACCAAATTCCATACCTATATCCCTTGAAAATTGGTCTGTGGTTTCCACTAATTCATTCAAATCCTCTTGGCTCGTAGCGTATAATTTTATGTCATCCATATAGAGAAGATGGTTAATCTTGCAGTTTTGTTGGTCAGTTAGTATGTCATCTGTACTGTCATTAAATGGTAGGTTATAGCCTGGCGTTAGGGTATTTAGTTTGTTCGATAAGGGATTTAAAGCTAGACAGAACCATAAAGCGCTCAGAGAGTCACCTTGGAATATTCCTCTTTGGATCTTAATTTCATCAGTTTCTACAATTCCCGAGGGTGATGTAACACGCAGGCGCGTCTTCCATTGTGTCATAGTGTTACTTAAAAATGTGATGATGAGAGGGTTTATTTTATATATTTTTAAAACTTCAAGTAACCACGTATGTGGTACCGAATCGAACGCTTTTTTATAGTCTATGTACATAGTGTATAGTTCTCTTTTTTTCTGTTGGACCTGCTTGAGTATAATTGAATCTATGGTGAGTTGTTCTTTACAACCCTGACTAAACTTTCTGCATCCTTTTTGTTCTTCGGATAATATTGTATTCTTTTCAAGGTGATTATAAACGATATGAGTAATACATGATGTTATTATTTTATATATTGTTTGTAGGCATGTTATGGGTCTATACTTTGCTGGATTGCTTCTATCGTTAGTGTCTTTTGGTATCATGTACGTTATTCCTTCCGCTATGTATGCAGGTATTATTGTTGGGTTTTTAATAAAGGTGTTGATGTAATTGTAAAGGTATGGTTGAATATGAGTAAATTTTTTATACCAAAAGTTGTGTATGTAGTCCGAGCCTGGCGCTTTCCAGTTGTGTAATTTTTGAAGAACGTCATGGAAGGTATCTGTTGAGATATATTCAAACTCCATTACTTCAGTGTACCTATATCTATCAGTTTCTGTTGTAATCCATTCTGCTTCTGCGTTATGGCATATTGGCCTCTCCCAAATTTTTGACCAAAATTGTCGAAGATTATCTATCGGAGGTATACTAGGGTTACTGTGTTGTTCCCTGGCTACTGTTTGGTTAGTTGTTGATTGTTTTAATGAACGGTAAAACTGTTTTTCGTTACTTCTAAAATTATTATTTTGGATTTTACGTAGTGAACATTTATTGTATCTGTTTAATCTGCTTTTTACAAGAAGAAGTTTTTGCTTAAGCGTGTCTAAAAAGTGTGTGAGCTGAGTATTTGGTTCTTCATGAATGGAATGTATTTTATAATTTTCTATTATTGAGTGTACTTCTCTGACAAGTTTCCAACCTCTGTTACCTTGTATGTACGCTGTGAGTCTTCCTATTTTTGCTCTTAAATCTTTCACTCTTAACTCTAATCGTCTCTGCCATTTAGGTTTTTTATTGTTCTGATTGATGCTAGTTACATGTTCTAGAGTGGCATATGAAAGTTTACTTCCATTTGTTTTAGCAGCTGTCCAAGCAGCACTATATATGACTGTCTGTAAGGTTTCAAAATCTGTATCTGCATTAACGTATTTTGGAAGAATATTGTTATTAATATAACTTACTATTTCCGCAAATTTTTTAGATGTTCTTTGTTTTGGTATGTAATCTCTTTTAGTGGGATGAATTTTTGTGTAGTACTGTAGTGTGTGTGAAAATGTTTCCTCTAGTTCTTGATATCTTTCCTGATTCTCTTCAATATTTGCGGTATTATGTTCCATGTTTATAGCGTTGGTTGTAAAAGTAGCTAAGTCAATGCTGTTTAATAAATTTGGCTCATTTTCTACTTTGTTTTCGTGAGTTTGATTTACGTATGTAACTACTGTGTTATTAATTGTTGATGCTTGTGTGGAGGCATTTGCTGCAGTTGTAATTGAATTGGTAAAATCTGCTTGCCTACAAGGATTTGCTTGGCTTAGTATATTCTCTGCATATGTTTTTAGATCCTGAAGTCGTTCTTCAGGTATCATTTTATTATTTAGAATGACTCTTTTTTGGTCAGAAATTCTTTGTTCAGATAGGTGTGCGAATTGTGGAAAGAAATTAGTGAACATTTCTCTTGTATTTTTTCTCCAAGTAGTCATATCGGATTCCATTTTCGTAGAAATAAAATAGCATTTAATCAGTGTCTCGTTCATTTCGTTTGACCACCTAATTCTACTCTTTGTTTGTGTTTGCAAATGTGTGTTACTTTGATCTGCATTAACATGTGTTGTTTGAGTTTGTGTATTTAAATTAAAGCTGTCAATTTGTAACTCTTGGCTTACTTCTAATCTAATTTGGTCTAGTGTAATGGCTGAAAGTAATTTGTTATTAACTATTGCTCTACGTTGATCTCCAACCCTCTGTTTTGAGACCTGCATTTGAGGAAATCTGGTAATGAATTGTTGATGTAATGATGTCAGATATGATGTATTTTCAGTTTCTAACTTGGTGATATTTAGATACATACGCCAAATGAATTGATTCATTTCTTTGCTCCATTTTTTACGCGTATTGGTCGTGCCAGTAGCGGGTGAAGGGTTTATGGCAGTAATAGCCTCCGACACAACATCTACTGACCCTACTGATAGTATTGATGATGACCTTGATGAACGTTGTAAATACGATGGTGGTGATGATGGTATTGATGAAAAAATGGACCTCAAAGAGGATGAAGATGAAATCGGTGATATCGGCTGGTTAGCCTGTATATGATTTTTTGCTTTTGATCTTGTTATCATAATTATTCCCACGAGTAGCTAGGGACTAATAAAGTCGACCACAGCAGAGCCCTGCGTTCACTGTGGCAAGGGTAGATAAAACTGGAGGTCCCCTTTTCTCCAGAGTTTGCACACTAACGACTAGTGCCTTCCCCTAGCCATGCAGCCCTGGCATGTGCGACCCTAGCTTGGATTGTATCTCTCTTAGTTTGGCCCCTCATCCTAAATCTATGTAGGCAGAGTTTTTCTGTCGTCATAGATTTAGGGTTCACTGGGGCATGCAAGCCCCACCACGTTGTAAACGTAGAGATACAGCGATGGGTTTCCAGAGCCACGTTAGCCACGCCAGTAATTTCTTATTCGTGTGTCCGCCCCCCACGTGATTAGGTGTTCAATCAGGACGTGTGGTTGTTTAGGGGGCTTATTATTATTATTATTATTATTATTATTAATGAGATACCGCGGCCCTGGAACGCAAGGGCAGCTAAAGTAACTGGTTGGGCTTGTAGTCAGTAGAAGTCTGACACTCATTTCCGCTCCACTTAGAGCGAGAGAAGTCATTCGATGATTTATAGCCGTATTGCAAAAAAATGGAACCCTTATAGATTCGTCATGTCTGTCTGGCCGTCTGTCCTTCCGTATGTCACAGTCATTTTATTCCGAAACTATTAAGACTACAGAGTTGAAACTTGATAAATAGATGTATTCTGCAAACTGGTTTGACGATTTTAAAACAAAAATTTTTAAAAAAATAACATTCACTCCCCATACACTGAACTAGAACTATTGTAAAAAAAATATTTTTCAATCAAGCCTGTACGCCTATGCGGGTGTCGGCGTCTAAAGATATATCTTTAAAAATGATATTGAGATTCATTTAATCATTTTTCTCAAAGTCAATCGTTTAAAAGATATATTTGGAGACAGTAAAATGTGTCCCATCCAACTTTTAAAATAATAAAGTGTAAAATATAAAAAATGCTGTAGATTCTAATGAAAACGTTTAACTAAAATTGGTTCGAACAAGATACAATCAGTAGTTTTTGAGATATAGCACATTTTCAAAATCCAAAAATATAACTTTGTGTTTCATGCAAACACTATGAAAAACAAAGTTATTTGGCGTAGTTACTACGGAACCCTTCATGGGTGAGTCTGACTCGCACTTGGCCAATTTTTTTTAAATATGGATTTTTTGAACCTTGTTATTACATAAACACTATAAAAAACTAAGTTATTTGGCGTAGCTACTACGGAATCCTTCATGGTCGAGTCTGACTCGCACTTGGCCAATTTTTTTTTTCACAAGGCCAATTACCTACATGTTGCTTTATCTAGATTCGGATGCAGAGAAAACCAATACATACTTACTTATACCAGGAGAATATATTGTATATATACCGAAATACTCTAAATCTATTTAATAAAACTATCAATATAATTAATAAAACTATCTTTACTACGCGATTCTCCAGTGCGAATTAGATTGACGCATTTTACACATTAATAATAGTAGTAGGATTATACGCGAGTGAAACCGCGGGGCACAGCTAGTATTACATATGAGAGCGTACACTGAAAATTTTTCCAAATCAAGCAGTGAGCTACCTACCACTCAGCAATAGTATTTTAATAACAATAATTATATAGAAAAGAGTTAAAAATGGGTTTTAAACAAGATTTAATTTATGTTCGGCTTTATAAGTCACCGAGGTACTCTTACCTCAACTTATTACTGTTTGTTCTTCATGGAATAGCTAGCTATTACAATATTAAAAGACGCATAAAATTTAGATTTCGTCGACATTGTCACGGCCCCAGTGTATGGCCATCAACTGACTCCTGACCTGAGATCACACAGTGATATTTGCTCCAATTTCATCCGGATCGCGCCTGATCTTTGGGTTGACACCGAAACCAAAACGTATCAGAGAGCGTGTATGTGCAATATCTATTTAGGTGTGTAATAAATGCTACTAGGTGCCTACTTGGTAGCAGGATACGCTAAAAACTAAAATACAGGTGAACATATCAAACTAATAAGTACGTTTCTTTATTACCACGTTTCAGAACGTGACACGAAACTCCAAATATGAACTATTGTTTTTTTTTTAAAAAAAAAGGTCTCTAGCAATGTGGTTACAGTTCACATGATTAGCAATCTTGTTAACCCTCCAACTAAGCTAAATAAACTTGTGTCTGGAAGGGGTTGACCGCAAAAGTGTAATGGGTTCGAACCTCGCGACCTCCCAATCACAAGTCCAACACCGGCTATTGACCATTATTTTATTATTATATAATTTTATTTTTAGAACAGAAGAATCTCTTTTCTGTTTATAGGTACGACAGAAAACTAGTTTTTTTTTCTTGCAAAATAAGTTTTAATGACCAGTTAATGAACACTATTGATATACTAATAACCGGTTTATGTTATAATAGTTAATAAATGTCACACAATATTGGCCGTCTTGAGAAGCCAGCTTATTTAGAAGAATAGTAGTGAAAAAAATCCGACGTGTCGAACAAAATTGGCGCAGCATTGATAAATCCCAAATTATATTATTTTAGATACGTTTAATTTGCAATAGACGATATACAAAATCGCTAGTTACTAAAGCGAGGTTATAATGATCTACCTGTACTACATAATATGACATACCTATATTTGATCTTCATAAAGTACTTTCTAATAGGTACCTACGTCTACCTAGCTTTCTCTCTTTTATCGTTAAATTTGTATGAGTAATTTTACATGTAATTAATGTATATAAACAAGCAGATATCTTTGATCAAAATTCATTAGTCATTGCATTATTAGGTATTTCGTAGGAAAGTCTATATTTTCTTTTCTACAAGGTTTTGCAGAAAACATCTTTTATATAAATATTGTAAGGTGTAGGTACAGTAAAATACCTATAGGATAAATTATATTAATCACTCATTCTCTGAAAACGATGTTTATCTCTTAAATGCATTGCAGGAAAATTTTGATAACCAGCATTTACGTAAAACATCATGTAAGTATTTAACTCGTAATAATGTAAACAAAGATAAGATTCATTGAGAACAAAACAAAGTGTGGGGAATTTACTTGCTCGTCATGCATACAAGCAAAATAGTAGTTAGCCAATGAGGCAATGACAGGTAGCAAATTAATTTAATTCTATACTAATATTACTTATAAAGCGGAAAACTTTGTTTGTTTGTTTAAACACGCTAATCTTCGAAAGAACTTGGTAAATTTAGATGAAATTTGGTATGGAAGTAGCTTGAAGCTTGAGAAAGGTTAAAGGATACTTTTTACCCGACTACAAAAGAAGGAGGGTTATATTTTTATATCTTGATATAGTCTATATAGGAAAATGCTGTAGGTATCAGGATCTGCGGTGAACCTATCTCATCAGCTTAATCGAACTCCTTACTAAGTCATGAAATGTCAATACATTTCGTGTTAGTTGATAACTCAATTCATTCTTTACATTTAAACAGTACTCAAATAACTCTAAAGAGCTCGTGGATAAATAATAAGAGCCGCACGGATCTATCTTCCAAGTTATTGTTAATTTTATTTGTCGTAATCAATTTTATCTGTTATAATCAATTTTATCTGTTACTAGTACTCTCGCGGGGCTTCGCTCCCGTGGATTCTATCACGGTACAAACATAACTCTCCTTTTTTGCAGTCGGGTAAAAAGTAGCCTATAACCTTCCTCAAGCTTCAAGCTACTTCCATACCAAATTTCATCCAAATCCACCCAGTACTTTCGAAGATTAGCGCGTTCAAGCAAACAAACAAACAAACTAACAAACTTTTCCGCTTTATAATATTAGTATAGATAATAAATTTTATAGCACTTTTTATTTGCAACATAATATATCTTTATGTATTTAACAACTTATTTTTATGTACCTACATTCCAAGCAAATAAAGACTTATTCTATTCTATTCTATTCTGTTAAGCAACGCTTACCGAAGTAGATGGGTAACCATCGACATAAAATATCGAGATTCATTAAGGCTTACGTCCCGGCTGACATTTACGCATATTTGACAGGCGGCGGGCGACGGGTATTCAGAACCCAGCCACAATTCTTGCCGAGGGGTATGGTGTTTCCTATCTGGGTTATGCAGTTCAGGCAGGCAGCTGCAACCGGTTAATAGAAGCCGACCCCGTTGAGAAAAGCCTCGACAAAATTGAGAAAAGGATCAGCAGATGACGATGATTTGAACACCACTCTGGTCAAAGTTAGCTACTGCTCGGTACCTTTTCTTTTTTTTTCTCTGGTGGGTAAATTATCAAATGACTCCCCCGCTCTGGGTGGAGCGGAGGAGTGTCAGACTTCTACTTACTAAAACCCAATTTTGTCTGTTCCTGTAGCTGTCCTTCTTTCAACATTTTCGCTGCCACAGCAGGCAATGGTACTCTGCTCAAAGTTAGCTACTGCTCAGCACCTATCTGCTAAATAATCATCAATGACTAGCAAAATCCGGTTTCTCATTTAATGATGTAAAAAAATATTTTCTCCTCCGTCATAATCGAGCGATAACAAACGCAAAGGAATGTTATGAACGGTCTCAAAAGTATAAACATTTATGCCAGCCTTGATCTTGCGTATGAATGTCAAGAAAATATTATCCCCACAGTTCAACGTCTTTGAGTAGGCTAGTAGGATATTAAGATGTAAATGTAAGTTTGGTAAACATCTCTAAATTCGTAGAGACAACCTCATTCGTAGGAATTTTGTTTTTTTTTCGCTAACACTTTTTTTATTGGGTGGGAATATCATCAAATTACCTACTCCGCCCGCTGACGGCGCAGCGGAAGGGAGTGTCAGACTTCTACTGACTAAAAACGCACTCTGCTCTTTTAGTTGCCCTTACGTTCCGCGGTATAATCTCGTTAGAACATTCCCGCAACCCCGGAGGCGTAAACACTTGAGGCACTGTGAATGGTGAAAGAATACATAAGTTTGGAGTTGACTTAAACAATACTAGAGCATGCATAGAGGGAATAAAGTAGTAATATGGTGGCCACATTAAATCTTGATTGTTATGAAGGATACCAGATTGAACTCATGCACGAAGCAAGGGAGGTCATACTAGAAATTTCTTCCAATAAGTGTCTTCGTTTTGGTCTAGAGCAAAACGGGCACTCGCTAAACGGGGTAAAATTATTCAATATTCCGGGACACTTCATTCAGCTTTCCAGGAAATCGTGCGGGTGCGCAAGTGATACGTTTACAAGGCATTATACTCGCAGGAAGGTTTCCGTCCCGAAACCAAGGGAACCTTTCCGGGACATCTTACCATCTCCGCAGTTAGTAGTTTCCAGGAGCCTACAAGCTTCCTAATCGTAAAACCGATTAAGATTCAGGGAGATATTCCTGAATAGCAAGAAACGTGTTATTCCTTTATAATTAGTGGATATTTTATCGAAAAAGGTTCATCCCGCACGTCCGACTACATTATCACAAGATCTATTTACATTATTACGAAATGAAAAACATTCGTGACGTCAGCTCTTTGTTGCTTATTACGGCACGTCATAATATTTTGATAAAGATATGTTATTCAATTAAATGGACAACGCGACATGACGTAGATATTGTGTATCATCAATTTTAAGAACTCATCATCTCCCTAGCTTTTTCCCAACTTTTTTGTAGTCGGCTTCCAGTTCCAGTAGAACCGGATAAAGCTGAATATCAGTAATTTACATGGAGTGACTATAGGTACCATGCCAACCCAGTAAGGGTTGTTGTAAATAGGCAGTCACCCAGGGTACCTCCACATACCAAATCTATTGAAGAGTCTGATATTATGTTTTCTGGCTTAATGACAGGCTTTTTTCGGGAGAAAAGCATCAAATGACTCTTCCAGCTCAGATTTTAGCGGAAGGGAGTGTGAAGAGCATTCCCGCAACCATTAAAAATAGCATGGACTAACGACTAAATGTGTGGAATCACGATCACGACATTTTAAGATGGTCCACGGACCAAACTTAGCCAGCGTTGCAGATCAGCTTCTCAATAAACTTTCACAACGTATTATCCTTTGGCACAATTTAGGAAGATACATATTAGCGACACTAATTAATTCTTATTATAGTTTCATCTCTCAGTATTGACGTCGAGAGCAGTACCTATACTATCTACTAGTGATCATATATGTATATAAAACTGTACATCACTTCTGCGTATACCTATGTAGCGATTGCCAATCTTATCACTACGCCACAACAATGTATGCCTGAATATGCCGAAATTCATCCGCAGTAGTAAAATTCTACCCTACTTACCATACTCACAAATATTAGTTAGGTACCAGCTGACCCGGTGAACTTATTACCGCGATTTGTTTCTGTTCGTTTTTTTTAATTTGCTTTTATATAAATCTTGTCTACGCGAGCCCCTCTTAGAAGTTGCGAGGAGAGCTAAACACCTCACTCCCCCGCTTGACCTGCCGGGACAAATTGAAGGTGAGCGAGGGAACACGGGTTGGTTTTAGTCAGAGTCTGACCGAGCTGGAGAATAAAAAAGCTCTACCTTGCGCCAGACAGGGTGCGCAGAAGCTGGCTAGCACCAGTCGAGGGCCGCGGTGAAGAGAATATATTAAAAAGCTCCCGCATACGTATACAAAATGCGGACTAGTGGCGTAACAATAGGTTAAAATACCACGGGCCCACAGCCGGAAGGGCCCACAGTACGAGGAACCCACAATACGAGGGTCGAAACAAAATAATAAATCTGTGATTAGTACGATACGTAACCGGATGCAGTTGAGTTCTAGTGTTTTACATGAAACGACTGTTTTGACCCTTTGGCAGGACTGTTGTCAGATTTTCTGACTTCAATTGGTTTCTTCATTAACCTTGAAAATAGGCTGTTATGACATTAAGTCACAAGCTCCTCTTTAGAAACTGATAACGTCATACAAACGTTTGTATGTAAGGAGGGCTGCATCCGCTGAATTTGCCACGGGCCTCAAACGGTATAGTTAAGCCACTGCAAGGAGCTCACTAGTCTTAATCTCTAAGTCTAAGGAAATATACAACCTGAAGCAGAAGAGACAACACAGAAGCATATCACGCAGGTAATCCTCAAAGAGATAGGATGAAATTCAGGCAGAGTGGTATACCCGTACCGAGATATGATTTTGTGAACAAAATAGCAAAATATTTATTAATATTGCAGGTGTTTACAAAATAATAGCGATGGTCTTACCTATTATGCTAATTAAACAGTTAATGAACGTGAAAAGTTTTTCATCTTAAGCTAAAATTCCACAGTTACTGGAACAAAGAACAGTTCAATATCATTGTGTCTTTTTTTACCGCTTATCTAACGCTGTAACAAATGCGATTTATGGAAAATAATAAGAAGTTTTTATTTATTTAATTACGTACTCAGTATTGCAATTCAATACAATAATTACGTAGTTTCAGGTAAACTACAGGCAGGTATCATCATCATAAAAAATATAAAGCCAATCAAGAATATAATTGTTTCCATTGTTATGAAATAGTCTGAAAACACAGGTCAAACCACTTATGAAATGTACAGACAACAAAGCTATTCTTCACTTAAATTTTAAAGAAAGCGTATTAATATTTAAAAATAAAACGGAAGAAATTATTATAATACGTGAATGTAATAAAACTCTGAAAAGAGGATATATTTGTGTAGCATTTGAATATTATGATAAATTTCTAAATTGAGAGATAAATGAACTCTGTTGCTGGCCGTACCAGACACACTTTTACTGTCTGTTCGTTTGTCTTATTTTCTTAATTTCGCAAAAAAAAAAATGTTGTAAGAGCACTTTCTTAGCTAAGAGCAATTATTATCTTTTATAGCTAATGATCTGCATATTTTACAAGAGGATAAATAACTCCTTGACAGCACATTTATGCCTCGTCGATCTAGCGATTGCACGACAGGTGATTGTAGCGGGATTATGGACTTTCATACCGGGTAAGTGTCATCGCAAAACATTGAACGTAGTGAGTAGGTACTTACATACTTCTTCTTCTTCTTCTTATCGTGTGGGTAAGTGAGGTCTAACGACCCCATACACCCTAGTGTCAGAGTTTCTAGACCGCCTCTAGGGCCTCTGACGTGGTCTATTTTGACGGCCGCCATTTGGCGACCGGGACCAACGGCTTATACGTGCCTTCCGAAGCACGGAACCATCTTTTTATCAGACAGTCAGGTGATTCAGGCCTGCAAAGTCCTAGCCAAACTGGAAACAACTTTACAAAGTATGCTTCCCGCGGGAATTGAACCCACGACCACCGGGTCACAAGGCAAACGCCTAAACCACTCGACCACGGAGGCAGTTAACTTAACTTATACTTAACTTTACTCTAAGGAGGATCATTATGGACAAATATAATCCGTTTGTTCATAATAGAACCACAGTCTAATAGAACCATGCAAGAGTCCATAATTATATTAACCTATACCCCAAGGACCCTACCGAGTCCTACATATACCTATGTATTCTCTTGATTAGTAGCTCACCAAAATCGTTTTCCAATCTTGTGTGTCCTTACCGCTCCACCATTCTTTCTTCGCGGAGCTGAAACTTGGTCCCTGTGTTTACGTGACCGCCAAATAATTGACGCGTTGGAGATGTGGTGTTGGAGGCGTATGTTGAAGATCCCGTGAACCGCTTTCCGCACTAAAACCTCTACCGTAAAGGAACTCAAAGTTGAGGAACGGCATTAGTCGATTGTGCAATTGCGAATACTAAAATTCGTTAGCCACATATCAAGGAACGAATACCCGACAGCAAAACTGGTGCAGGGTCACGTAAAGGGCAAAAGATGAAGAGGCTGATCACGCAACCGATGGATAGACTTAATTAAATCAAGCACGCGAAGTAACATGACGGAATACTCTCGCAACGCAGCAAACCGTCGAAAATGGAGAGGTATTACCAAAAAAGCAGTTCAAGTCGATTTGCCCACCAAAGATTAACCATGTACGTGTACCTCCAGCCCCAACGGAACAACCACCTCTCTGTAAGTGTGCGACTGAGAAGAATTGTGGTTTGGTACCTATTTAATTCGTCTTACAGCTAGACTCTACCTGATTTCTGGTATTTGTTAAATTCTGCTATAACCTGAAAACTAACTCCAAATAATAACTAAATGAAATACATGGCCTTTACTGACTGAAGTAGGTTTACAACATTAATACAATTTATTATACTTACTGTACAAGGAATTCCTAAGAAAAATAAGGAAGACTAGGTTTATGCTTGACATCCCAAGGCATGAATTCATCATATGACGCAAACCTACTGTACATTTATTTTACTAGTTAGGTACTATTGGTGTATTGCCGTTGTCCCCGTAGTCCATTATTCACCTGATTCTATCGACATTTTCCGAAAGAGCATAAACAAGTAACCGGTAAAAAATATTGCATCATTCGTTGTAAAAAAACTAAAATTAATTACATATTGATGCTAAGGTGATGTTTTTGTCAACTCAGGCGCAAACGCAATAGCGAAAACGATTTTCATCAGATGATAGATATTATTGAGTTATTATTCAACTAATATTTAATTTTAACTCAAGGACGTGCAGATTTATATTATTCGAGTTTTAGCTATTATATCTATTATAACATTATAGCACCTGTAATTTTAAAAGGTCACATTCTTTAATTGTTACATAATTTTAACATAGTTGTCATAGTTAGTTGATTCGATAGGACAAATCACGTACTCATACAATTAGTGTTGCCCAAATGCAAGACCAGACGAGACTTAGCCAGTCTTGGTCTTGGTATTGCGCTCCTAGTCATGGTCTTGGCTTAGTCTTGGTCTTGCGCAAGAGTCTCGCAAGAGTCTTGCAATTAACGATTATCCTATTGCTATTTATTAAACGGTAGTTTAGATCTTAGAACAATGTAACAGAGTAGGTACATTTTGAGCTTGAATTGACATAGGCATAGTAAAGGCCAACCAAATTAATAAATTTATTAAGAAATTCGAAATGTCAACTGACACATCATCATCTCTGTGTGTTCAGAACTCATGGTCTAAACCCACGATCTCGGCGATCCGTGCTGATGCTCTAACCAACTGAGCTACCTACCGTGTCCCACGAAAGTCCGTTGGTTTCTTAATGAAAGTTTACATTCAATAAGCTTACATGTGCTAAAACATGGTTAAAATATATAAAAAACAAATTAATGACATTAACTTGACTGTATTTGAATATTCGTCACTCATGTCAAATTGTAAACTTATCAGTCCGAAAACAACAAGGATTAAGTAAAAAAATAATTATTACATTAAACTCGAAGCGAAGCTCAATTTGGAATTACTAAAATTGAAATAAATACTAATAATAAGCAGACGCCGAAATACCGATAAAGGACGGCATTCTTTGATAAAAATAATGACTCTTTGGAAGATTAATAAAACAGATGCGTACCAGATAGGTATAGTGTGCCTATGTAGCATTATACTGTAGATATTATGTAAATAATATTCTGTGTATTATGTTCTTCTTTTGATGGAATTAATCTACATTAATTAAATAAAATTTGCCGAAGTCCGCTACCTACTGTATTTATATAGGTACTTAATAACTACTAGAGTATGATAGAAGTTGATAAACCGACAATGCTAATCTCAATTTTTGGATGTGTGTGATTTTAAAACACAAAATGCGCGACGTGACGTCGCTCATTTGATTAGTATTGTGGACAATTTTTACACACAAGTATTTCCAATATTTCTCATACGGGAGCACGGCGCGGCGGCGACGATTGCATGCGATATCAATAGAAGCCGCCTGCGCGTGTACTCTTATCTAGACCTTGTGCTTCCGACTAGATGCAAACTTTCTTTTGTTGACTTTGTTGTTGACAACATCAAAGTGTTACCGACAACAAAGCCACGCACTATCAAAGCGCTGCGATGGTCAAAACTAAGGATGCAATCTTTTTCTTTTAATCGATATTTTGTACAACGTATGTTTATGTTATTGTTCGTAATGCGCATAAGTAGATATCGTAAAAATAATACACACGAGTATTTACTTATCACGAAAATACGACACAACAAAAAATAAAAACATTTTGTAATAAAATCCAATGAAAACTGTGAAACAACAATACTGACTTATTTAATGCAGACTTGTTTAATTATTGAGAAAATCAATTGTCATTAATTACATTAAGAACGAAAAAAAATACGAGACAGTTTTATGTGTATGATTACATTTTAACATTTTGATGCACTGATACCTACGCTTTAAAACTGCATAAATGAATCTATACAAAAAATCCTGTCCCTAGGCAAAGGCACCGCCGCCACCGGCACGGCGGCTATCCTGACCTTCATTGAATATAAGGTACTAGAAATCACTATAAATTTTTAATTAAGTTGAAAAATATTAAGTTAACTACAACAACTTAATATTTTCCGCTGATTTCTTATTTTAAAAATCCATGGATCGAATATTGTGTTTGTGCTAATCTACCTGTATCACTGTTGGTGGTAGTAACTTTAAGCACATCCGTCAGAGCCAGCGCATTAAGGTTCTCATCGAATAATCCGGCTCTGGACAACCATCCAAACTCTGAGAACACATAAATAGTTCTTTTAAGAGCTGCCTAAGTTTTATTGTTTCCCCCGCATCGCCCGCCCTTCCCCTGTGTTTTTACAATGTATATTTCTCATTTTAATAATAATAACACAAAGAAAACGACAGTCTGAACAAACTGCAAGACGCAGGAGTCTCGCAGGCTTAGTCTTGTTCTTGCTTAAATCTTGCAGGATAAGTCTTGGTCTTGGTCTTGCTAAAATTAGGCGGTCTTGGTCTTGCAAAACTGCAAGAACAAGACCAAGACTGATTTTGGGCAACACAATAAAAAGAATGATACCTACCTAGGTATTATCTTAATTTTGTAAAAAAGCCAAGAAAAATACATCTCCATAAATTAGGAACCGGACTCTCAATGAAGAATGGCATTAGATATAGAATGAATGAAAATGTAGAATGAAGAATATTATGTACATACATACTTTTAGATCTAACTACATTGCAAACTGCAAAGGGAGAGGAATTTGGGACGTTTTATTGATTTTTTATATTGTTCAATAATGCCTCTTTTCTTAAGATCAAGGACAATTCCAAACGTATCTTCTTGACCGCTCCTGAAAAGGTATATTGCAGTTTTACAATTTTAATCAGTTAAAAAGGACTGAAGGAAGGGAGCGGGGGGTGCGCCTGCGTCACGAATATATCAAAATAATAACATTTCATGGAAAGTGTGTCACACATTTGTTAGATTATTGAAATAAGTTGCAGTATCAAACAATTGATAACGTTATGACGTTATTTCGGTTGTTTGTGGGTGTCGTACGACGGGTGACGACAGTACAGTTCACCGGCCTTTAGCTACGTTAGGTCGTTAGCTCTCATCAGAAATGTCAATAGTTTAACTACATACTTATCTACTAAAATAATAAGTAGTAGTAGTTCCCAAAAAAGATCAATAAACAGAAAGTAGAAAATGATCTTACACCTATTTAACACTTTATGAACAAAAATAAGATATGCTTTATGAGCTATCTCCGGAAGTACCTGACCTGACGGTGTTTTACGGGGAAAGTAAAATCATTGATATAACTGGCACAGAGGCGCGGGGATTTGTTCAAACGAAAAGAGCCTTATTCCCAGCCTTTAGTTTGGCTGTAGTTAACGGAGATGAAAATAATTTTATTAGTAATTGTATTAAAATAATAATATCATCCAAACAATGACATAACACAACCCAATTTGAGTACAATTTTAGGCTCAACTAAGTAAAGGTCGGAAAAATGTGAGTAATACTGACACCGTCCGTTAGTCTGATAGCTTTAGCCGAGGTGTCGGCAGCACACGACAACAGCCGGAGGCGTGCATAGCGCGGCCCGTGCCGGCGCACGCGCAAGATAGCGCGGTGTTACATCAGACCGAGCGAGCCAACCGCGGCGCGTGCCCCACCGCTATATAACTCACAGCCCTGCGACGAACAACTCATTCACTAATCACAAGTAATCGATGACAACAGTAAATTAGTTTTGTGGCAATGATCTACGCTCTCATGCATCATTCTACTATCGTGAATAATAAACTGAAATACGAACAACTGTGGCATAGTGACAATTGGTGTGACAGTCATTCCCCGCGATTCGAGCATCAACAGAGATAACCCAGAGTCCTTCAGATCGAGTGCAGTGATTAAAAGGTAAATATTATTTGTTTTCAAATTATTCTTGTTTTCACATTAATGCAGTTAACCTTCTAAATAATGAACAAATACAGTCATAAAAATGATTCTGTAATGAAACAAAATAAATTAATAAACACAATATTGGTGTGTAAAATTTTTAGTTAATTTCTTTTATATAAGTTAACGACAGTCCACTCGTTGTTTTTTTTATCAATGAACTTTTCATTTGCGTCAAATGCGAGAGATAACTTGCCGGTGCCGATCGCCGTTTAAAAACTAAGGGGTCAACTGAATGCCGCGACACATTGTTTATAGACACTGTCGTACGACAATAAAGTTGTGAACTGCTTCTAGTGTCCCTTATATACGGGAAAGAGTTGCCAATACTTTGGTGGTGGTTGTCTAGACGTGTAAAACGATCCAAGTTAACGGTATCGTATTTTAACTATTCACGCTCTGGTGCTTTCGCCTAGGGCTGGCACTGCTACCCAACAATTAATTCGGTCATCTAAAATAAGTGATATTTAAAAAAAAAATCTTTAATCGATTTTTGAATGACCGCAGCAGGACCTAGACTAAGATTTTTTTTACGGTGAATTTTATAATTTAATAATATTAGACGCAATGTTTGACAACCCTAAAAGCGAATGAAATGCAGGCACTAATATGGTTTCATAATTCATTTACAGAGTGACAAGCGGTCGATCAATCAATCGAGTCTAGATCACCTGAACGAGCTAACGTGTCTGTTAGGCGAGAAGAGAAAAACAAAAAATTTATTGAAAAGATTTTTTTGAGGATAATTAAGATGGCAACTGTACAGACCCCACCTGAGATAAACCTTTCGGCGTCTCTGCCGGTACAACAGGAGCAATCCGAAATAGACCTGATGGCGCTAACCATGGCGGCGCTGCGCTTCGTGAACCCCTGGTCGGTGGAGTCCAAGCCGAGCAAATGGGAAGACCAGATCGTCCCGGGAGCCCCCGAAGCGAAAGATCGCATAATTACCCTAGCGGAAGTCAGACTTCACGACTCACCGCAAGATTGCTGGGTGGTCATCTATGATCGAGTATACGACATTACTACTTTCTTTGATGAGGTAAGTTCAACAGATATAAGGAATCAATAAATCCGTTACAGTTAAACTTTTCCTTATCTGACATCGGAATTATTGTTCTCTTGAAACTACGACCACTTTTTGAAATAAACATGTTGTTATAATGATATTTCCTGTTGTTACAGCACCCTGGCGGAGCGGACATAATGTTCGAGTACGCCGGTCACGACGCGAGCACTGCGTTCCGGAGCTCTGGGCACTCGCGGATGGCCAACAAAGCCCTGGAGCGATTTGTGGTCGGAGAATTACCCCTTCAGGAACGCATGTACCGACGACCAGGCGGAATCCGACTCAGTGACATTCCGGAATAAGACGTCAAGTCTTAGCACATTGCACTGCCAAAATATTTTAAAATAAGTAGAATTAAGTTAAAATCCCGCCCAAATGCATACTTTTTTAAGCTATTGACTTGTCGCCTTTGATAGTGACCGGCTTTGGAGGTGAATTGAATTTTGTATTCACGGGAAAGAGAAAAAATTTATGACCTTTTAAATGTTATATTTTCTCTTAACCATGCTTTAAGTGTCACGCCATTTGACGTGTTTTTTAAGGTCGTTTAGTTTTATCAAAGCTTTATTTTAGACATGGACAGATTTTAATGAGTATATTGTTACATTTACAGTCTGTTAAACAGATATAGCAAGAGTAGGCATTGTATCATAAATTGATAATTTATTTCGCTAACCGTGACTTGCTTATCCGAGAATTCGTACTTTATAATAATTATTGTTACTGTTAACCTCAGGCATTGATGTCAGAGCTTTGATAAGCGCCAGTCACAAGTATTGTTAAAACGAACTGGCCAGCTGTACTTTTTCCACTATCCAGCCGCATATATGTACTGCCAAGTTGAGAATGTCTCTTAGTATTGTATGTTAATTGCATTTAATTAAGTACCTAGATATTATTTTAATGTATTCTATAATGCAGGGCAGTAGATCAACGTTCTTAATAATACTATTATGTTCATTGTGTTACGTACCTATAATTTCAGGCCACTGATATCTTATTTTTGGCCAACTGGCGACAAGCTTGTTTCCGAATTAATATATCTGTAAAAGAGCTAAGATTTTGTTCTCTGTTTGTATTGTTAGTTTAGATATAACTCAGTATTAATTCTAAAAGAGACGTATTTAAATGTATCGCTTAAATCTACCAATAAGTGCTTTCTCTTATGTTCCTACTATTTTATAGTTAAAAAATATAATATTTGCATTATTCAATAAACCTTTTCATTTTATTTACCGACCTTCGCACCAATCTATACCTACTAATATATAATGAAGAGGAAAGTTTTGATTTTTGTTTGTTTGACCCGTTTACGGCCTGATACTGAAACTGTAAGTAAGTATCCCATCAAAAACATAAATGTGAAATGAGAGCCAAGTTCAATATTATGATATATGCCTTGGTTGTTGACTTCAACGACAAAAGAAGTGAAATCTAAATGGGTGCCAAGTTCAATGGTCAGTCCTGAAATTTATTTATAACAACATAAAATACTATTTTTTCTTATAACTTAGGACAATATATTGTAGCCTAAAGTCTGACCTGGCTAGTTCTCATATACGAATTATTATGTTCGATGGTTAGTTTCTACCAGCAAGCCAAATTTTTGGAATAATAAAATAAGAACCGACAAGTAACAGGTTTAGAACTTGCAAAGGCTATAATATAATTCGTATATGAAAACTAGCCAAGTCAGACCTTAGGCTACAATATATTCTCCTAAGTTATAAGAAAAAACCGGTCAAGTGCGTGTCGGGCCACGCGCAGTGTAGGGTTCCGTAGTTTTTATAACAGCCAACTGCGTGTCGTATTCGCTGATTGATCGTTTCGTACCATGCTCTAACTAAAAGCCAAACATGACTACCTAACTAATTTGACTTCCTATACAAATCCTCACCTAATCCGACAATTTTGCACGAAAAGTTTTAATTTTTTTAGAGATTTGTATAAAACTTGTCATAGCCGGTGTTTTGAATTTAAATACGGACACAGAGCTACACTACTCAATCGTCACAAGAAACTAGCACGATACAACTGGCGCTTGGCGCCATCTATCGACATTTCTATAGAGTTGTTCAAAATTTTCGAGTCAAATACAATTGGTCGACTATTACTCGTAAACTTGTAAAGCCCACTTATGTGTGATAGTTTTCCTATAAATTTCGTTATATATAGGTACTACTGCCGTGACATTTGAATTTCTAACTACAACCGTTTAGTTGATAGAGGGGGGGGACACTTGACTCTAACGAAAACTGATACTTTAAAGCTTGATAAGTCACGAACGGTTTACTTAATCAAAAAACGGTCTTACCAAACCCCTAATATTTTTGAAAGACCTATCCAACGATATCCCACACTATGGGAAGAACGAAAAAAAATAATTATCATCCCACTTTACATGTATGGGAGGTACCCTAAATAATTGTTTTTTTCAATATTTTATTTTACCACTTTTTTGGCGTCATTAACGTGTATATTCATGCCAAAGTACAACTTTCTAGTACCAATAGTTTTTGAGCTAAACCGCGGACAGACGGACAGACAGACGGACATGGCGAAACTATATGGGTTCCTTGTTGACTACGGAACCCTAAAAATGATATTTTATGTTATTATAAATAAAGGAGATGTTTTATTTTGGGCTACCTCTGTGTACATCAGTGGCGAAGGCTCCATACAACTCGATTCCTACCGGCTTCCCTTTTGAAACATAGCAAATATTATTCTATTATTTTATATATGAATATATAAATCTGTAGGTGAAAGCTAAATGACCTTAAGTCCATTTTTTGACATTTTTATATTTTAAATGATATTTATTCAGAATACCCCAATTGATCAAATGGTAAAAGCCATAAAGTTCTACAGCCGCTAATTTCGCAGATGTAAAATTATAAATAACCTTAAGTCCCTAGACGTGAAAAAGTAAATGATCGTATGGTTACTTAATATTGTTCACCATTTAAAAAATAAATATAGATAAATGTTAAATGATTGTATGTGGGACTTACTGTTCTTTACCATTATGCTCGCGGGTTAGATTTGCGCGGGTGTATCGTACCTACGATTCCTGCCGCGCCCATGCGCATGCTCTCCCTCCGTTTAGTTTGATTTGTGTTTCGTGCAATACTAGACGTACTCGAAGACGTACTCGCGGCTGAAATCCCTCTCTCTCAAAGTGCACTTCAGCAATATCCGGGGTCTGCAAATCTCGTTGCAGTCCACCACAATCACGAGACTGAAAAACCTGCTCTTTTGTTTCTTTCGGAGACGCAGATCAGAAGTCCGTCAGACGTGTCGTATCTTTCATACCCAGGGTTCACCTTGGAGCACAATTTCAAACCACGTGCGGGTGTATGCATGTACGCCCGCGACGACATCTGCTATCGGCGTCTCCGTAACCTTGAGGACTCCAGGTTCTCGACGCTTTGGGCTCTGGTGGACACGGGCATGGACAAAATTATTTATGCCTGTTTCTACCGCTCGCATAGTGGAGATCAGTGAGGCGGCAGATGCGGCCTAGCAGCGGTACCCTTCAGCTCAGTTCGTGTTACTGGGGGACTTTAATGCCCATCACCAGGAGTGGCTCTTCCCGTACCAGTGCACGGATCATGCTGGGCGAGAGATGCACAATCTTGCGTTTGCATTAAATCTCACTCAGCTGGTCCAGGGAGCAACGAGGGTGCTGGATGTTGAGTCGCACACAGCCAATTTCTTGGACCTTCTGCTGACTACAGATCTAGACCGCTACTCGGTAACGACATCTTCACCGTTAGGTAGTTCCGACCACTGTCTGGTGAAGTCTGTATCCGTCTACTCCCCGCCCGATCCCAGCCTTAATGGCACACGGTGGGTATAGCGATACAAGTCAGCGGATTGGGATGGCATGCGATATTTCTTTGCATGTTATCTTTGGCAGCCTACTTGCTTATCTTGAAATGATTCATCATCGTACGCAGACGCCGTGGCGGATGTTTTGTGACAGGGGATGAAGTACTACATTCCGTTCTCTGATCTAACAATGTCCGGCAAAGCTCGATCGAAAGCTTGGTTTGGCGCCGAATGTGATCGCGCTGAAGCGCTTAAACACGCGGCGTACCTAGCATGGGTCGATGCTAGAAACTGCAAAGCAAATGACGTGATTCAGATGAAGACAGCTTTCAACAGGGCTGCCAAGTCCTGTAAAAAGGTTTTGCGGAGGGCTCGTTTAGCCGAATCGCGAACAAACTTGCTTCATACCCTGCTGGCAGCAAAGCTTTTTGGTCCCTGGCAAAGACGGTTGAATCGAACTTCTGTCGCCCCTCAGTACCACCACTGCTTAAACCTGACGGGTCTCTGGCCCACTCCGCTGAGGAAAAAGCAAACTTGTTTGCCGCTCTTTTTGCGGAGTCTTCACGTCTGGATAGTAGTTGCGCTCACCCTCCTGATGCTCCTATTGGATGCGGGACGTGTATGCCGGACATTCGCATCCAACAGAAGGACGTCCGTAGAGTGCTGCGTAATCTTGACGTGAACAAAGCTAGTGGCTGGATTTTCTAGCATATGCTATTCATATCTGGCGTGAGGCAATCGAGAAGCACGGGGAAGCACTTGCTGTCTCCCTTGACATCTCTAAGGCCTTTGACAGAGTCTGACACGATAGCCTTATTGCTAAGCTACCTTCTTTCGGTTTACCCACACAACTTTGCGTTTGAATTGAAGACTTCCTGAGAGATCGGTCTATTCGAGTGGTCATTGATGGCTGCTCATCTGGCCAATTGGCAATTAATGCCGGGGTCCCTCAGGGGTCGGTTCTCTCAGCAACTTTATTCTTGCTGCACATTAATGATCTGCTTATGCCCGGTACCTTTGGGTATGCAGACGACAGCACAGTTGCTGAGAGATATGTGTCAAGCGCGCGTGCTGGTGGGTCACAGATCCAGTCTCTCCGTGAGGACATGGTTGGGCGCTTGAACTTGTCCTTGAAGGCTGTCTCCGAATGGGGCGATGCCAACTTGGTCAAGTTTAATGCAGCTAAGACCCAGGCGTGTCTCTTCTCCGCAAAAAGGAGTCAATTCAAACCGGCTCCTACTTTCCGAGGTGTAACCGTGCCGATAACCGATCGTATCGAGCTTCTGGGGGTAACACTAACTTCTACCCTCAATTTTGGCCAGTTTATCGAGGCTACGGCTCAACTAGCATCAAAAAAGTTGGGAATCCTAGCAAAGGTGAGACGGTACTTCACACCCGAACAGCTGCTAAATCTCTATCAAGCCCACATTCGGTCGTGTATGGAGTACTGCTCACATCTTTGGGATGGATCTGCCAAGTACCAACTAGATGGGCTTGAGTCTATTGAGAAACAGGCCAAAAGACTGATTGGCAACGATACACTGGTCGAATCAAAGCTCCAGACTTGAACATCGGCGATGAGTTGCTAGTCTATCGGTTTTCTATCGGTTACATTTCGGGGAGTGTGCGATGGAATTACACAATCTAATTCCGTCAAGCCCGTTTCATCATCGGACTACAAGACAAACGGCGATGCGCCATCGTTACATGGTGGACATCCCACTTATACGCACTAAACGTTTTGGGAATATCTTCATTGTGCGTACGGCTAAGGAGTGGAATTCCCTGCCGGAGTCTGTGTTTCTCGGTAGCTATAACCTAAAGGTCTTTAAGTCAAGAGTGAATAGGTTACTTTTAGGTAAGCGTGCTCCATCTTCGACCACATCATCACTTACCATCAGGTGATATGGTGGTCAAACGCGAGCCTATTATAAATAAAAAATAAAAACAATACTTAAATGAAAGTTGAAAAAGAAGAGTATGGCACAATGAGTTACTAAACATCTTTTAATCAACAAGAATTCGAAAAGGTATCCTTAATAAGAAACAGAAAGAGATCCCTAGAAGACTTTGCCATGCTTATATTGCAGCCTATTCGATTAGGCCACAATCCTATAAGCACTAAAAAATTTTAGGATTCACAGAAAGCTCTGCAATGGATTCCACCCATTTTTCATAATTTTTATAATATTAGCCCACGAGGATACAGCATGTGACTTACCAGAATAACATTAAGTGTTTTGTTTAATTTCATTTATTTTATTAAAGATTTTAAAATACAAAGATTTTAATTTTAATTACATAATACATATCGTCGCTCGCATGACTAACAGTCCTATCTCCGTATTGTCAATTGTTCAGGAAAAGCGTTTTACGGTTACGGCATTTCAAACTAAGATAAAATTATAATCTATTGGCAATTCTGAATATTTAATTATATTTATTCATAAAGAGTATATATAGTACTTTAATTTTAGACTATAGCTACTTATTTATTTACAATATTAGTATTTATTTTTAATTATGAAAACAGATAGGACACTTTGTGAAAACTTTACTTATCAAACTGAGCAGTTTTTTTTTACTTACGACTTTACGGTTTGGATTAAGTTTGGAAATAAAACACGCAAAACATTTAATTTTTAATTTCTATTTAAGAAAAGAGTTTAACATAAAAGGAAGAGAACACGTTTTTTAGAATCACAATTTAAAAAGATAGAACAATATAAAAAAAAAACTTTAAAATATAATTAGCAAATTATAATAAACAGGATAAAAACAATTTAATAACCTACTAATTCAGTCATATTTTGAGATCACATAAAGCAAGTAATTGGGATTTGATAAAAAGACTGATTTTATGATAAATACTATCATAAAATCAGTCTTTTTATCGAATCTTAATACTAAATTGTATTTTTCTTTTAGAAAACAAGTGATTTGCAGTTTTGTATTATAGGTATCTTAATGATGCAGTGAACGATAAAATGAAACGAATTCGGGTCACCTTATGACTGGTGTGTCACCCGCAGTCAAAGCCGATCATTGTACTTTTCTAGAGAAATTTTTGGTTGTGTTACACTGAGTGGTAAAATTTGTGAGTGCAATTATCCAGAAACTTGCCTCCTTACGAGAAGTTTCAACAGTGTGATCAGTTTTGAAAAATAATTTGTTGGGAGCAGTCTTCATAAAAGATAATTCCATCATTTCTCTCCAATCTACCACTTCACCGGTGTCATCTTTTCGAACAGAAAGTAGCCGCAAATTTTGTGAGAGTGCCTTAAAATATAAAAAGTCCGAGTAGCTTAGAGCTGTTACTATATACGGTTGTCGTCTTCGTGCCAACTTTATGATGGGAATTAACTGAGAAGGGAGGAAAATGTCACCACTTTTTTTAATTGCACAGTCAATGGCACTATGAGCAGAGTTGCCCTCATTTTGCCCATGACACGGGACAGAGATGCTTAAAACAATTTCTTAAATAGAAAGGGAATTGTTTATCACGTAGAGAAGGGTAGCTGCTACAATTGAATTTTTGTTTTGGCCGCTGCAGCCATCGGCAAATAAATAGACTTTCTGACCTTACCTTTTTCGTCCAAACTTTTAAGGAAAATGTATTAAGAAGTAGAAATTTCTGAAGCCCGTCTCTTACTTTGTCCTTCATGCCACGTGTAGCAGAAACAATCATGTTATATCATCTCATAAATGGTGAAATTATACACCGATAACCTTCTCTTGTAAAACACAGCGCTTTCATTACTTATAGGTAAATTAATAACTTGCTAGAGATCAAAAGTAGCACAAGCTATTGTTAATACATCTTTTTGAGCTTCTTTTTTCGTTTTGATCGTTTTGCACGGAATGATTGCTTTTTTAGTATATGGGTGGTATATTTTTCGTGCAAATTCGCTTTGATGTCGTCAGTTCCCTCACGATATGTTGAGCATAAACTGCACTCGTCTTTCTTAGGACGATGAAAAGATAAATTTTTACATTTGAATAGTTTTCTGTAAAAAGAAAGGCTGGGTTTCGGTTTTTCCTGCAACTCTTCAACAAACATTTGATGCATTTTTGGAGAAAGATATATCCACGCCGCGAGGAACGATGTGGCGAGATTATGTTCCCCGCATCCTTGTCTCACTTTATGAAGTTACCGGCCTAAATTATGTCCAAATGTCAAGTGCCATAAAGTTAAGTTTCAACTGTCAAAGCGTACCTAACTCAGTGTAAATATAATTCTTATAAAAATAATTCACGATTCTAAATTTCACTAAAAGTCCTAAATGAGTTACGCTTTTTAGTAATATTTTTTTTTAGTTAATATGAGATACGTTGACTTTCAAAACGGTAATATTTTGAGATCCAAATAACATAGAGATACGACGGTTAGCGAGAAATGTAAAGAGTCACGAATTGAAAAATGTAGTTATTCTAACTCAAATCAGCTAAAAAATGAGATAGGACTTTTAGTCATGCGAGCAACGATATTACGTATAATGTTATTTCATTTTTAATGTCATTAAAACTTTTTAATATATTTTTCTATGATGTTGTATCGTACCTAACTTATAAAATAATAAAATTTACTATACATTATTGATCCAGTAGAGACGTAAGTACCGTCATACTATAAGATATCTAGTAAAGCTTCAAAGTTAAAGAACCTTAAGTCCAATAATACAGCCTTAAAGAACTATATTTGTTAAAAAAATATCTCAATATAATAGCTTAAGTACCCATCATAATCATACTTTTTATTCGACAATGATACGATAATTACTTTTTATACTCTGTCGATTTTAATGTCAAATTTCGGGTATGGACATCTTTAATGAGCTCTACTGAATACTTTATAAAATGTGACTTAAGGTCCTTCACTTTTCACCTACAGAAATAGTAATCTATTATTTTCAATCAAACAATTATTTACGAAGTTACAAGATTTCGAAGTCAGCCACAGGGCCACAGTTACTGGAATTCACGCATCACACTTAAGCAAGGTAAGCATTTTTTGGTCCGGCTTCCCTTTTATGAAAATCACACACACACACATACACATAGATAAATCGAAAAAACAATAGAGATTATCATAAAAATAACCAAAAAATTATTTAGAGACGGGTATAGCAGTGATAAGTTATTATTTGGGAAGATTTTTGTTATGATAAGCCTTGTTTTAGAGCAACCATGACAGTCGAGTTTGACATGACGTTTGACAGATTTGAGTTTCGTGACGTCTTTCTGTGAGTCGTAGGGATGGGCAAGTGGAAAAAACATATTTATAAATATAGAATCGATATTTAAAGCTAAATAACGATAAATCGATGTAGAGATAGTTTTCGTAAAGATAACGCACGTAAGTAACATTAAGTGCACTACATCACGTGGATTTTGTCACTACGCAATCTCGTGGCCACAAAAAAAACGAAACTAGCCTGAAGGTATATATATGCATACATTCTTATGGTATATATATGGTATATATATGCATACATTCTTATGGCGCAATCGTGCTGACAATCTGGTGATCAACATTTGAACTACCCCCCGGATATGACAAGATTAGTATACGTTAGACTAATTATTTTAAAATGAATAAAAAATATCGATTTATTGAGATTTAAAATATCGCCGACATTTATCGATTATTTTATGAAAAATATCTATATTTTTATACATCGATTCGTCAAGACGACATGTCAAAATGACATTCGCATCACTGTTCAACAGCAACATGGCCGATCCACCATATTTTTTGTTACTCTCCTTGACCGAGTTAATTTGAATATCACACTAAAATAAAATGAAATTATAGAAAATGAACATTAAAAGACGGTTACTACATTATACAGTTATATTTACATGTGGTGTACATAGTGCTAGCCCAGGCTCCATACATTTCTGAAACATCTCCTTTCAGGACTGACCATTGAACTTGGCACCCATTTAGATTTCACTTATTTTGTCGTTGAAGTCAACAACCAAGGCATATATCATAATATTGAACTTGGCTCTCATTTCACATTTATGTTACGCGCCTAGCGTTACCATGACGAGACGACATAATTTTGAGACGGCTGGCGGCGAAGATCTATGGGCAACGATGATAATTCATGGCGTATTTTTAACTGTGTGTGCTGTCTACATCAAGCCCACTGCTACTGACGATGACTATATGGCGTGGTTTTGCAAAGTTGAGAGTAACATCTGTAATATGAACGGAACTGTTTTAATTTTAGGCGATCTTAATTTAAATAGTGCATCCGTGAATGTAAACAATTATTATCATTATTTCCTAAGCTTTTGTAATCTGGCTGAGATGAATGAAGTGATGAATATGCGTGGGAGTAAGTTAGATGTAGTGTTGGCTCGGGAGGGCACTGGTGTTAACTGCGAGCATGTCATAGGGATGGAGTTGGTACCAATTGATTTGTATCATCCTCCGTTAGACATTGCGGTTAACATCGCAACGGACAAGGTTAACGAAAAATTAGACCCCAGCAACATTGATCGTAGTAGGGATTGGAATTTTCGTAAAGGAAACTACACACTACTATACGAGCAAATTCGTTCTGCTCCTTGGAGTGACGTTCTTCGCTGCAATGACGCTCCCGCCGCTGCTGGTAAGTTTTACCAGATTCTGTATAGTTTGTTCGATTCTTCCGTTCCAAAGAAGAGGAGAAGGAGTACTGGCAATCGGCGTTATCCAGTTTGGTTTACTCGAGACATCATACGCGACAGTCAGCGTAAAAGTAAATTGCACAATAAATGGAAACGCTCGCGATGTAGTTTTACGTATGCGGAGTTTAGCAACCTCCGATCAAATCTCAAATTAAGAACCCGGGAAGCTTACAAAGTATATTGTCGTTACCTTGAAAACAATATAGCAAAAGACCCGCGTCAATTCTGGCAGCATGTTTCGAGTCTGCGATCAAAGGGTGGTTTCGAGCCAACTGTTGTTCATAAAGGTGAGACTAGTTCGGGTGTCGGAGCGGCCGAGGCGTTTGCTCAATATTTTGCCAGCGTTTTTTTGCCTGATACACCTCAGTTGGACCCAACAAATGTTATCGTTTGTAGTGAAGGAGATAATATTCCTCTCCCCTTTTTAGACCTTGTGGATGTAGTTAAGGGAATTGCTAGACTCAAGTCCTGTAGTTCAGTTGGCCCTGACAACATTCCAGCATTTATTCTCAAGGGATGTAACGATATCTTGGCAGTTCCTCTATGTCATATCTATAACCTAGCCCTCCAGTCTGGCATTTACCCTGAGCAGTTTAAAATTTCGCGGGTCACTCCCATACCTAAAACTAGAGATAAAACATCTGTAGAGGAACACAGACCCATCGCTATCCTGCCTACCATAGCTAAGGTCTTTGAACACATACTGCATAAATTTATACACAAACGCATAGATATGTCTTTATCTGATGCGCAACACGGTTTTCGACCCGGTCGCTCCGTAAATTCAAACTTGCTTATTCATGTCGATTATATATCTAGTGGCATGGACATAGGTAGGCAAGTTGATGCGCTCTATTTCGATTTCCGTAAAGCTTTCGATAAAGTTGACAATGATGTGCTATTGACGAAGCTGGGAGCCATCGGTTTCTCGTCCGCTTGGCTTAACTTCTTTTCTGACTACCTGCGGGATCGCAAACAGTTTGTCCGACATGGCTGCTTCGAATCCAAGCCTTACTACACTCGCTCAGGTGTGAGTCAAGGATCTGTTTTAGGGCCACCTCTCTTCCTAATCATGATCAATGATCTTATTTCCAATGTCAAGTTTGCGAAATGCTTGCTCTATGCTGATGACTTAAAACTTGTTGCGCAAATCAAAACGGTTGATGATTGTAAACTCCTGCAAAAGGACATTGACGCCATCTATGAGTGGAGCATCCAGAACAGGCTGTTTTTTAATACGAGCAAGTGCTATGTCATGACGTACGGTCGGAAGTTGCAACCAATCCATTACAACTATTGTTTGGGTGGAGAAGCAATTACTCGTGTCACCAATATTAAGGACTTGGGAGTGACCTTTGACCGATACCTGACTTTTAGAGATCACGTCTCTGCCCTTGCGAAAGAATCTTTTAGGCGCCTAGGTTTTGTACTAAGAAATGCTCGGGATTTCCGCAATCCCAATGTTATTAGGCTATTATACACCACTTTGGTAAGGAGTAAACTTGAAAGCAGTGCCTGTGTCTGGCATCCTTACACTGCAATTCAAACATTAATGATAGAAAAGGTTCAGAAAACCTTCCTGAGGTTCCTATTCAAAAGGTTATACCACTTCTTCCCTTACATGTACCCTACCAACTACCTTTTAGGAATGCTAGGCTTTAATTCTTTGGAGGTGAGGAGAGGCTTTGATCAGCTCACCGTAGCCTGCAAGATCCTGAGCGGACGTATCAATTGTCCCGAGCTCCATGGCCTTTTCTGCCGACTATTCGTGCCTGACAAGTACATCCGACATCGTCAGAACCGCTTACACAATTTGTTTGCTCCACCGACTTCCAAAACTGTCGCCAGAGCTGAATCCCCAGTATGTCGCACTCTAAGGCTGCTCAATGCCCTCCTGACTACCAACCCTGAATGTGATGTGTTTGCTGACGAATGGAGTAAAATTATGCGTGCATGTCTGGTCTTCTGTGAAAGGAAGTATGCAAGAGTGTCTACTGTTCCTGGTTAATTTTAATTTTATTTTATCTTATATAATTTCAATTTTCAATCACAATTATTACTATTCTTATGTTAAATGTATTTCTATTTCTATGTTAATTAATGTAATTGGTGTTGTACCGTTTTAATTAACTATAAATAAATAAATAAAATAATAAATGTTTTTGATGGGATATCATAGGTACTTATTTATAACAAAATTAATACTAAATGGTTTTTTGTTAAACTGCTGTATTTTCCTAAGTTTACGGGGTATAATTGTCCTTTTTGTGTTATTTTCTATATTTTCTTGTACCTTTGAAATGTTCGAGTGAATTGCCCATTCAGTAGGTATCCGGAATTCTTTTTACGCGTTTTCTGTTTATAGTTTATTTGGCCAAGTCGGGGCGGTATAACGTGCGCAGATGGTTTTACTCTACAATAGAGCTCTCTTGTGCCTTGATTTGTCTTGGATCTAAATTGATAAGATGTACTCCATCTAAGGTTTTAACTCTAGAGAGTCCAACGTAAGCTTGCCCTTTACTAAATATAGAGGAGACTATGTCGAGAAGAGCACTTTCAAGGCTAAGGCCTTGAAAGTGATTTGTGGATAGTAATAGCATATGCTAAGCAAATAGCTAAGGAATTGTTCCCTGTGAACATATACATTACCTACTTAATATCTGAAACTTGGTCTTGACTCGTTCTAGTTCGTAAATTAAATTATGTTTAAATTGTATTGTAATTTTAAGTGCGTTATCGCTGTTGTAGACGTCCCAATGTAGGTGCCTTCTCTATTTTTCCAATGGACCCGTTTACCAGTCCTTTACTGACATCTACGTTTCTTCGCAACATTACACGTGCACCTATTTTTATCGAGCGACTATATATAGCGACGATCCTCGTTCTTTTTCAACCGACGACAAAAAGAGGAGGTTATCAATTCGACGCGTATATTTTTTTTTTTTTAATGTATGATCATCGATTACTCGAAGACGGCTGAACCGATTTGGAAAATTCTTTTTTTGATTGAAAGGGTATACTTCGATATTGGTCCCATTTTCATAAACGTCAGGATCTGATGATGGCATCCTGGAGAAATCGAGGGAACTCTTCAAATATTATAGGCACATCTATGTCGTTTTGGGTATTTATTATAGTAACTTGTGCAGTTGCTCTCAAAAAGTACCATTTGAGGAAGTGGAACTGATGATGAAGACCACAGATGGCCGCCGAAACTACTCAATAATAAGTATTGAGTGGATTGCGATTCGATTACTTGAATATGGATGTTACGCACTTTATGCTCGTTACAATGCATATGGTGATGTAGAGCTGATGGTGAAGTACCAGGAGAACTCCTCAACAATTAACGGCCCAGCATTGGGAAAAGCAATATTTTGTAAAAGGTTATAAGTAGTTGATAATTAGGCTTTTGTAACTAGGTAAATTAAAAATAGACCAACTAAAAAGAGTGAAATAAAAACTTTTTACCAAAAAATTAAACCGACTCCCAAAAACACTGTAAAGTGAAAAATAACTTTAATTTCGGAAGTCGGTGCCAAAAACGAAAATACAAAACTAAAGACACGACTACCGAAATTAAAGTTATTTTTCACTTTACAGTGTTTTTGGGAGTCGGTTTAATTTTTTGGTAAAAAGTTTTTTGAGTACTTAATTTGCTCGTTTTTTAGATACCGTGGACAGTCTATTTCGTCTACCGAATTTAATTTAATTTCTGGTTGCTCCATACTTGATTCAGGATCGTGACGTAATTGCATAACGCCATCTAGTGTCACTTTTAAATAAATCAATGGAGGCGGCATGGTGTAGTGACCCTCTAAGATAATAGGTGGCGCTAGTGGTTGTAGAATACGGTTAGTTACGCGTAATAAATACGAAAATCTACTATATTCTTATTTATAAGTACAAAAACGAAAATATTTGGATTAAAAAAAATTAAGGGTGGTATTCATCTCGTTATATATTCACGTAAAGATCTTAAAATCCACATATAGAGATTTACAGGCACTAATTATAAGTTAAGTGAAAATTATAATTAAATAATAAAAAATTACCACTGGGTTATAGTTTTGATCTATAGGTCAGTCATAAAAATGACGATTTTTGGACGTTAATATCTAAATAACCGTTTGAGATATATTTATCAAATTTGGAACACAGATGTATCTCGCCAGTCTCAATATATGAGCCAAATTTGACAAGCTTAGGTGAAATAGTTAATGAGTTATGAGGGGCTCAAAAGTGGTTCCAAATGGTTCGTGTAATATTACACACGGTGAGCTGCGCGCCAGAACTTGGCTTGACACATTCCCGCGTATCTAGATAAAACCTAAATTTTCGGGGCCCGGTATGGGACCGTTGCCATTATAATAGCTGCAGCGCACTTAATATTACTAGGTTGGTCACTGGCGCACTTAAGATTAATAGGATTACTAGATTGGTCATTGTAGTTCGTCTCAGAGATTTTGCCGTAGTAATGAAATGTAGTACCTTGTTAGTAGTCCTCCATTTCATTATTAGGAAAAGTGGTCACAGTTATTTATAACAAGCCTAATGCACGGTACGATGATGTACGATTCCATAATTCTTGTTATTTTCCACCAAAATAAAAAGGCCTTACAGATCAATAACATTATTATTTATTTACGCAGACATTGCCTTGAGGCTCTATCACAAGCCCTGATAATTAAACAAGTAAGGGTCTCGAACTGCTGACCTCGTCCGACATCTAGCTAGGTAAGCGGATATTAAATTGAAATAGCGAGTAAATAAAGTGGCTTTTAATCAACAATTAGAAATATAAGATAAATCATAAATTTACATAAAATCAATACAACAACATTAAAAAGCATCTTTTTTACCGACTCACACTTTCTTGCCCGATCTGAAACAAAAAAATATTTGAAATACTCATATTTTTAACCGACTTCTAATAAAGGAAAGAAGGTTATCAATTTGTAGCGTATTCAACCATATCTTGAATATGGTTGTTAATCGGAGCCCATGAAATACTTCTTATTGAGTAGTTTCAGTGGCCATCTGTGGTCTTCATGATCAGTTCAACTTCCCCAAATGGTACATTTCGAAAGCAACTGCTCAAGGTACTATAAGAAATACCCAAAAAGCTATAGGTGTACCTATAATATTTGAAGAGTTCCCTCGATTTTTCCAGGATCCCATCATCAGATCCTGATTTCGTAACAATGGGACCAACTAGAAAGTATACCTTTTCAAACGCAAAAAGAATTTTTCAAATCGGTCCAGCCAACTCCGAGTTATGAGATACATAAAAAAAAAGTTCAACAAGAACTGAGAACCTCCTTCTTTTTTTGAAGTCGGTTAAAAATTAAGGGTGAAGTTATGATTTTGACCGCTATGTATGTATGTTTATCTGTTCCCTCATAACTTCTAAACTACTTATCGTAATTTAATAAATGAGGTAGAAGTTAGAAGTAGGTGTATTAATTTTCTGCTGGTTACGTGACGTCGCATAAACTTGAATATGGCGCCCTCTAGAAGATATAGTCATGAACAAAAAATGCTATGCTGGGTATGAAACGAAAGGGCATAATTAGCACAATTCAAAAATATATTGCATACACCCGATAAACTAATATTATAAAGCGGAAAAGTTTGTTTGTTTGTATTTTACATGAAGCGACTGTTTAAAATATGAAATATCTGAAAAAAAAAAACGAAATAATAGCTCTGACGGTAATTTTTTGAAATACAATTTATAATTATTTCTAAAAATCCCCGATTAAAAAAATAGCCTCGGATAAGCTATACCCTATTCAGCTGGGCTTGAGATAAAGTGTAAACAAAGAAAACAAAGTTTCTCAAACTTTTATTTCACTGTTTTTATTTCTATTTTATTTAATGTAAGGTTTCCCATTTGTGTATCTAGCAGCTAGCTATACTGTTCTTATGTTGTATTGTCTGAAAGCCTGACTCCAAGATCAAAGACTATGCATTTAGTTTCTGTACTTTATCTTACATAGTTCACCCGTACAAATAAATGCACAAGTTTTGTTAGAAGGTACTTAACTATGAGGATAATAAAACCAAAGATCTCTCTTATTTAATTATTTATTCAGAGAATTCTGAAGAACTGTCACCAACATGAATAACGAAACGGTCAACTACAGTACTGCTTTCTTTGCTACAAATATCAATTCTCCTCCTTCCAGAAAGCCTGAGTTTGAGCCTGTAAACATATTATGATTGAATTATAAATATCCGGAAACTTGATTTATGTATGTATCAAAATTTACTCGCCCCCTATTCTATGGGATTTCAACATAAACTGATGAAATGTGGGTGTGTACTATACACCACTGCCCACTCCGGGGGAATCCAGGTATGTTAGGTATTGTCAGGAATACTATGTTTGTGTTGTATTAAAATTAAACTTTACCAATGTGAACTACAATGAGTCGTTTTCCTTTTCCACTTAGATTTTTTAAACCAGTGGATAAACCTTGATGATGAGCTTCTTTCATTGACTTTATTGACTCGTCCTGCCTAACTTTGTTCATAGTGTCTCCTGTAACAGATTTGATGTTAATTTAGAGTATTAATTACAAAATAAATTCTTCGATTCATAATTATAAAACATTAAGTACTTTAAAATCATTTTATACTTTTAAATGAACTATTATCCAGGTCTCCAGTAATTAAATACAGGCATATGTAATAATTGAAGTATATGATTGAAGTCTTAAAATATGTTTAAACTAACCTTCATTGAGCCAAGTTTCATCTGTGTAATAAATGTTATGCCTTCAGTCCTTAATTTTGTTATGGTGTTTAAATATTTGATACGCCATAACAGTATCATTTCTGTCAATGAGTGCACTCTTGCGGCTACATTTCACATTATTTAAATTGGAGTTTGATTAATAATTTATAAAATGTTGTTCTTTTAAAACTGGGCAATGTTTCATCTGAATTTACAGCACCTTCTCAATGGTAGGCAGTTCATTGTTAAAGTAAAACAGTGTACTTTACGGCGTATTCCACCCAAATCTATATTGATTAAAGTGTTAATCTTCGATAGTCTTGGTGATGGTGGTGGAGGTGATCTCAGGCAGCCTGTGGTTTTTTTTTCCTTTATAAACCTGTTTACAGTGGCTCGTGATATTCCCATAATTTCAGCGGCTTTATTGATAATATCGGTTTTGTACGAATACAACGATACGAATCCTTCGGCCACGTTTCTTCTACGTGTTTAAACACATTAATAACAGCCACCGTTTCCGTTGAATGCATTGGAGTTTCCTTTTATCGCTTTTTCTTCGGCGAAGAAAATCTGCAAGCGCTGTTTGGTCCAGGTTCACTCATGTTTTAAGCACGAAAATGTCAATATAACAAAAACAAAACGATCAACAAATAACTTTAAACTGAACAAAATAAGAAACTTAATGAAAACAACAAAAGTAACAACTGAATAACAAGAATTCAACGAAAATATTTGGAAGCTTATCAACAAGTTGATAGATAGTAAAGATGGCGGATATAACCCGACCGATGACAAAACGTCACATTTTTATGTAAAATGTTCGCAGTACCTGTGGTATATAATTTAGTAGTATTAAAATCAGTTCGAAGTTTGGGAATCAAGTCTGTTTTGGATGTTTTTACATGTAAACGATTTAATAAATAATTAATCAAAATTAAGAAAATAATTTAAGGCATTTATGATATTCAAATTGAAATAAGTCTGAAAGAATTTCATAAGTTCTACAGACATCATTCTAAAATATCATTTACAGTGTTGTCAGCGTTTTATTCCGTAGTTATTTTTATAAAATATATTCACTTCATCAATCGTGACCTTTAAAGTACCCTTTTTATGGTTTGTTTACCTTTTATCTCACGGCTTCCTGAATACGGTATAGATGTTTTTGATGTTTTTTGTACGTCAAGAAGTTACAGGGCGGGTCGCTAAGAAGCGTATTACTGGACTAATAATATGATTTTTTTTAAATTACGAATGAGCCCGCTCTTGACCTCGATCACACCTGATGGTAAGTGTAAGATGAGGTCTACGATCGAACGAGCGAGCTCAGAAAATGCCTATTCACTCTTGCTTTAAAGGCTGACGGATCATATGTGGCAAGGAACACAGAAGCCGGCAGAGAGTTCCACACCTTGGCTGTGCGCACAATGAATGTTGAAGAAAAGCGCTTAATACGACTAGACGGTATATCGACCAAGTGTGGATGGTATCCTACGGTACCTCTGGTAGACCGGTAGTAAAAGGGGGATGAAGGGATTAGGTCGTGGAGCTCCTGCGCACACTCTCCGAAGTAGGTACAATCTGTAGAAGATAGACAGGCAAGCAACGTTTCGCCGGTTAGCCAGGCTGTGAATCTTGCCTGCCAGAACCTCGTCACCTATGAGCCTTTTAGCTCTGCGTTCGATCGAGTCAAGTGCAGCTAGCTGGTATTTGGCTGAGCCATCCCACAAGTGACTGCAATACTCCATACAGGGACGGACCTGTGATTTATATAAATTCAAAAGCTGTCCAGATGTGAAGTATTGTCTCATTTTCTGTAGGATGCCCAGCTTTTTGGCTGCAGTCTGAGCTTTAGACTCAATGGTTGAGCCGAAGTTGAGGTTAGACGTCAACTCCATGCCCAAGAGCGGTCCGTAATAGGTACATTGGCTCCTTTTAGCGCAGAAAAGACAACGGATTAACGGTTGAGACTAGCAAGTCAACTGCTTCCGAAAGTAAGTAGCCGCTGCCCTTCTACGTTTGCCGCTAAGGACCATGAAGGCATACTATTTTTTTCATGGACAAATCATTAATCAAATCTACCCTGTTCCTTCAGTTCCCCTTGCGTTCCGGAACCGCGGTACCTCGTTAGAACATTCCCGCAGCCCTGGAGACCTTTTTTTATCGATGGGCGTTTGACCACCGTCTAACCTGATGGTAAGTGATGATGTGGTAGAAAATGGAACACATTTACCTTTATGCCTTAAAGGAACCTCTATGAGCTTAGATTGTTTATTATTTATTTATTTATTTATTGTTTCCCGACAGCTATAAACTAGGAATCTTTAAGTCAAGAGTGAATAGGTTACTTTTAGGTAAACGTGCTTCATCTTCGACCACATCATCACTTACCATCAGGTGAGATGGTGATCAAACGTGAGCCTATTATCCATTTAATTTAATTTAATATTATAAAGCGGAAAAGTTTGTTTGTTTGCTTGAACGCGCTAATCTTCGAGAGTACTGGGTGGATTTGGATTCAATTTGGAATGGTAGTATCTTGAAGCTTGAGGAAGGTTATAGGCTACTTTTTACGCGACTGCAAAAAAGGAGAATTATGTTTTTACCGTGATAGAATCCACGGGAGCGAAGCCCCCCGTGAGTACGAGTCCATTTAAAAAAAAACACGCGCCAGGAAAAATTTTACCGTAACATACACACTTTTTGTAAGGGAAATCCACGATGTATGTTATTAAACTCACTTGTGCCTTTATAGGTTATTTTTAGGTATTTAGCTTTATTATTAAATACAGAATATAAAATAAGAAATACAGATATAGAATTTAAATACTTTTAAGAAAAGTCTTAAAAAATTTGTCCTTCAGTCGCAAATTAATTTTAATAATATAAATATTGACAAATCATTTATTTAGTTACAATATGCTATAGGTAATTCTATTCTAATAAGATAATTAATTACTCAATTTTATTTGACAAACTTAGTATTAGGGCAGTTATTTGAAATCTCAACACAATTTTATTTTATCTAGTTTTAATAAAAAATCGTATTTCATTAATAACTTTTCTTGTCACTTTTTTGTTATTATTTATTTTTTTTCCCTTGGCGGGCAGTTTGATACTAGGCAACTAACGCGCTTTTTGGTGGCGAGTTTCAAATTACAATTTAAAGGTTTTTATTTATTTATTTTTTATTTTTAGCACGTAGCACGATATTAAACGTTACAATTTTTGTTTTATTTATGTATTTAATACACTACACATTAATTAATATTAGTTTATTTACCCTCGTCCGTGTGTCACTGCGGGGTGCCAACTGAAAACCAGCGCTGGGTGTCTTTCGCCCAGCAAATGCTGAGTTGGTAACCCTTTCGGTGTAGACATGCTCAGCGAAATTACTAATGTAATTTTTTATTTTTATTTTTATGTTTGTAATTTTCTGTTGTTGTGTGTGTTTATAACCGAATAAATGGTTTTCAATTTCAATTTATTAGCGGTCTCAGAGTTTATACTCTGAGACCGCTAATAATACCTGTTATCTGTTTGACCCAAGTCACGAGTGCAAATATGTGACCGCTTATAAGGCAAACCACAAACTCTTTTCTTTGGCAATATTTGTTCTCTTCTCTTATTATTTGTTTTCATTGGCAATCATAATATTATAATCAGCAAACAATAATTCGGATCTAGTGCATGCCGCTTTCTTAACGATTCACCGTTCTAAGAGCAGTGGTGAAGATGAAAACTAGACACACGAATATACTTGTCTTGGCTCGAATCTACGACCTACAATTCCTAAGCCGTGCCTGTAACCACTCGACCACAAGTGCTTTAATAAAACCAATACAATTAATTTTATATGAGCTCGAGCGGAACGTCTTATTTGACAGGTGGTCTCCTGCTCATGCATGTTGAGAATGGAATGCCCACTTTTAGTGAGCCATCAAGGAATCGCCCCTAACTCGGATAGCATTCTGTCCCCACTAGGAAACAGGTTAACTTAATATCCTTATAACAAGGATAATTATGAATGATGTATTGCAAAAAATAATTATATATTTTTACATATTTTTATTTTCTGTATTAATCCCGATTTATCAATAACTGTGTATTTTACATTTTTGATTCACTGGTAATCTGAGGAATTTAGATTTGAATAGAAAAAAACATCGATTGAAAATATTGGTATGATTACATACTATAATAATAATACATACTTGAACTGCTGAAAATGGAATTTGGTGTAACCATTAAAAAATTGGCCAAGTGCGAGTCAGACTCGCCCATGAAGGGTTCCGTAGTAACTATAATAATATAATATAATATGTATATTTATTTGCCGAATAAAAAAAACCTTAAAAATTTCTTAAAACTAGCTTATTTACATTTTTACAACTACGCTAAATAACTTTGTTTTTCATAGTGTTTGTATGAATTACAAAGTTATATTTCGTCGCCCAGCAGTGAAAACCACGTAAGTGTTTATAACAAAATTTTACAGGAGGAAGAAAAAACTGTCTACTGAAAAGAAAATGTATGAGTGGGGAAGATATTACCTTTTGTTTTTTTTTTAGATTTCATGCATTCCTTAGGTACGTATCACATTGTTTCTATTATCGTGTGCCTAAATAAGTTTGAGGTGACTTACAAGGTTTTCATCACAAATAATATTATTTTGTAAGATTATGTAAGGTTTTCAAATTAAAACAATGTACAGTTTTGGTAATCAGTTTGTATTTTCTTGCCATGTTTTCAAAAAAAAAATAGTATTACGTAAGGGAACAATAAAACACACCATAACATTTAAATTTAAAGGCGTTATAAAAGAAAAGACTTCTTCCAAAAGTATAAACTTTGAACAAAACGAAAACAAAGTATTAAATGTCTCCATTATCTAGCAGATGCGTAAAAATTATCACATCATATTATTAGAAAATCACAAAAGAAAACATTTTTTAATTTAAGTTTATATTACTTATTATAATTTCTAAAAATGTTTTCTTTTGTGATCTTCTAATAATATGATGTGATAATTTTTACGCATCTTTGCTAGATAATGGAGACATTTAATACTTTGTTTACGTTTATCAAATACAACAAGATTATCTATAAGTGGTATGAAAGCAGTGAGAAACCCGTCACCAAGTTTACAAGGTTTTCATAGGTATAATACAACGAGTACGAGGTTAGCAATACATTTCAAGACAAAATCGTTGAAAATAGTAGTCAATTCTTCATAAAACTTATTAAATCATAACTAAGTACTTACTTACATAAGTACTTACTTTTCGATGTATTTTGACACTTTACAACACAAATTGGGCACTTTGTACACACTTTCTTCAATTTTTAATCCGGAATAACGCTATTATCAACCGTACTGGCGAGTTTCTCAGACGAAAATGGCGGAGCCTATTTTGATACAAGGTTCTCATAGCACGTCATTGATGGCACTAGGAGTAGCTGATTCGAAAGTTTGCTAAAGCACGAAATAGAAAATACAGTGGAAGTGCCCCTCAGATATCGCACGCGTGTCAACTAGAGGTTTGCACCGGAGCGAGATTTTAAGGACCGATTGAATTCACCGGTGATTGGGCAATCTCCGGTGAAAAACCGGAGGTCACCGGAGAATAAAGAAAATTTGTTTCTTAATTTTAATTTATGGGTACGGCCGCCAAAAATAACCATTTAGATGAATGACTCAGAATCGTTGAGTGATCATATATCTATATATATAAAAATCAATTGCTGTTCGTTAGTCTCGCTAAAACTCGAGAACGGCTGAACGGATTTATCTTATTTTGGTTTTGAAATGTTCGTGGAGGTCTAGGGAAGGTTTAAAAGTTGAGAAAAATTTAAACAAAATTGCCGGTAAAACCGTCAAAACAGCCCTTTTCTATTTCCTATACAAACGTTTTCTAAATAAAAAGGAGAGTAGTGTAGGGGTAGGGTAGGAGTAGTGTAGGGGTAGGGTAGGAGTAGGGTAGGGTTGGGGTAGGGTAGGGGTAGGGTAGTGGTATCGGTTGGGTAGGGGTAGGATACCACGCGAACGAAGTCGTGGCGGGTCAGCTAGTAGTAGATACAAATAAAACAGTTAACTTAAGAAGAATTTATCTTTTAAAATGGAAACTCAAGGTAAGCTAAATTTATTCACGATTTTGTTTTAAACGTATGCAAGATACAATCTATGTTTTTTATTTACCTATTTTTTTTTCTATTTAGATCTATTTGAAGAATATGCGCAAAGGATGACATTTTTGACGAAGAACCAGAAGGTGATTGTGCTAGAAATATTTCAAAAAAGCAACCCATAGTAATGAGGAATGAAAAATTGGCCAAGTGCGAGTCGGACTCGCCCATGAAGGGTTCCGTAGTAACTATAATAAATATAACATACTTAATATATTTATTTGGAAAAAAAAACAAAAAACTTTACAAATTTCTTAAAACTAGCTTATTTACATTTTTTACAACTACGCCAAATAACTTTGTTTTTCATAGTATTTGTATGAATCACAAAGTTATATTTGCGGTTTTCGAAAATATACTGTATCTCAAAAACTGCTGACTCGATCTCGTTCAAACTAATCTTGGTTGAAAGTTTACATTAAGATCTACAACATATCGTTTTTTTTAGATTTTTCACTTCATTATTGTAGAAGTTAGAAGGGGGGGACACACATTTTACCACTTTGGAAGCGTATATCTTTTAAACGATTAACTTTATGAAAAAGTCATTTTAGAAACCATAATGTCATTTTTAAAGACCTGTCTATAGATACCACACACGTATAGGTTTCATGAAAAAAAATATTTTCAGTTTCAGTTCCATGCATGGGGAGCCCCCTTTATTTTAAATATTTTTCTAAATTTTCTCTTAAAATCGGAAAGCGGTTCACAGAATACATCCACCTACCAAGTTTTACATGTATAGTCTTAATAGTTTCGGAATAAAATGGCTGTGACATACGGACGGACGGACAGACAGGCAGACAGACGGACAGACATGTCGAAACTATAAGGGTTCCGTTTTTTGCCATTCGGCTACGGAACCCTAAAAAGGAACGAAAACAGAAAATTACAGAAATAACCACGAACATTGCAACAAATTATTTGGCCTGTTAGTTGCTAGTGAAATGAATCACATAAACGGACAAGACCACTGTGAACTAATGACTGAAATAATTAATCTAATTCGAAAGAAACAAGTTGGTAAATAATTGTCATGAATGTTAAATAATTATTTAAAAAAAATATTGTTGAATGTGTATTTTATTTGTGTAAAAAATAAGATATAAAAATAAGATGCGACGATCACCGGAGATCAATCGGTTAATTACCGATTATTTCAATCGAGTACTTTTACCGGTAAATCACCGGTTATTCTCCGGTACTCACTGCTCCGGTGCAAACCTCTAGTGTCAACATTAAGCACAGATGCGCGACATTAGCTTATTCGCTGTCAAATTTATGTCGCGATTGGTTGTCTCTAAAATACACGAAATATTAGAAATTATGCCTTGTTGTGCGGTTTGGACCTGCAAAAACGAAAGCAATAAATAAAATGTATCTTGTGGAGGCGTATTGTATCATCGATAAGTATTAAAGTTTGTTAATTTTAAATATATTTGATTTTAATGTCAATACCACATTTCATGACTTCAATGCAAACTATAAACAACCTTATTTTCATTAACACAACGTTTAAATCTACTTGGTCGTTATCCGGAGGAACATACTAAAAATTCTAGTAACTTCGACGCTACTCAATTAGGGATGCGACATATTCGTAAAGTAGGTCTGTATCGATAATTTTTATTTATTCATTTCATAGCTGGCACCATCATTCAGAAAATTTATTTCGGACGGTTTATGTGTATAATTTATGAATGTTTAATCACACGTAACCTGCATCCGTCTGTAGTAGATACGGGTCGCTAATCACACCGCCTATTGTACATTAATTTTTATAAATAATTGTCCTGTGTTAAATTGAGGTGTACAATAAAGTATATAATAATAATTACACTAATATTATAAGTCAAAAGTTTGTGTTTGTTACTTCTTCACGCTCGAAAAGCTGAACGGATTTCAATGAAACTTGGTACCATGTCCTGGAATAGAACACATGATTTTTTCCTGAGACTATGTTCCCTTGGGATAATTTTCTACTTTCACGCGGGTGAAGCCGCTGGTAGCAGCTAGTAGTTAATAAATATAACATCACATAATGTAAAACCGTAACATATCAATTTCTGGATATTGACCTCATAAAAGTAAAAAAGTAATTTAAATATTTCAGTTTTCTCCAAGATCCTTTTATTAAGGAAAATGGATGTTTATTGGGTCGTCAATATTCCAAAACATAATCTATCATCAGTTAGGGGAATTTCTTACGTCTAATCATATTACCGACTTAATGAAAGCCATCACGGCAAAATATATTAATATACGCTTTCATCACCTATTAAAATTAAACATAAAACTATCAAAATGGCAATTATTAAACAAATATGTATAATTTCAAGGTCAATAAATATTTTTAATACTATCTATTAACATTTCATTGAACACTAGCTTGTGCCAGCGGCTTCGCCCGCATGAAATTAATATTTTGTTATATGATTTATAGCCTATCTATAGCATTCAAGAATAATGCAGCTACATATTAGGGAAAGAATTTTCAGAATCGGTTCAGTAGTTTCAGAGATTACACCTACATACAAACTTACAAATTTTACCTCTTTAATATTAAAATAGATTATTTTTTTTTGAAGATGATCAACCTTTTTCCATTACTGACCATTTGTATGATGTCGATAAATTATTACATTGCTCACACGAATAAAATACGTAACATCGATATTAAAATATCGATATTTGTCTACATCTCTATCTGAGTAGCAAAAGACATTACATGTGCATGCAAATATGACATCTATTTCAAAGTACTTAGCGTTCCGAATAGAATAAATTGGTTACAGTGCCATCTAGCGTTGAGTAGCTGAACTCGATGTAAATTGTTCGATTTATGTTTTTTAAACGATAAACGCCTTTATTGATTATGTCATGTCAAATAATAACAACTTTTGGTCGTTGTAATAAGACTCAATATTTTTGACAGCATTAAGAAGATGATTTGTTAAAGTTGCGTTTCAACTTTGTAGCCAATTATATCACTGTTTTTTATGTGTGTAATTGACATTTTGGTTTTGCAAATGTGTGAGTTTGGCGACACTGGTTCTCGTGTTGAGAAAGTGTAGGGGCACTTCTACTTAATTTTTTTTTCTGTGTGCTAAAGTAATCTGTGCTTACCGAGTTTATAAATCCAAAGAAAAAATAATATTTTTTTTAAGGAAATGAGACATCCGAGGTTTTCACTGCTGGGCGACGATTTGTGGTTTTAGAAAATATGCTGTATCTCAAAAACTGCTGACCCGATTTCATTCAAACCAATTTTGGTTGAAAGTTTACATTAAGGTCTACAGACATATATTTTTTTTTAGATTTTTCACTCCATTATTATAGAAGTTAGAGGAGGACACACACACACACATTTTACCACTTTGGAAGCTTATATCTATTAAACGATTGACTTTATGAAAAAGTGGTTTTAGAAACCCTTATATCACTTTTAAAGACCTGTCTATAGATACCACACACGCATAGGTTTCATGAAATAAAATATTTTCAGTTCTAGTTCCATGTATTTTTTTCTTAAAATCGGAAAGCGGTTCACAGAGTACATCTACCTACTAAGTTTCACATGTATAGTCTTAATAGTTTCGGAATAAAATGGCAGTGTCATACGGACGGACGGACAGACAGACATATCGAAACTATAAGTAGCCGAATGGCTAAAAACGGAACCCTAAAAAGGAGAAGAGCACTAAGAAAAGAGATCTAGATTCTGTATCCTTCAGCAACTGTACAAGACCTATAAAGTTAAACATGTCACCATAGCTATAAAGTTATGATGACATGTTTAACCTGAATAAAAAATATCATATTTCCTCCATAAAAATTACGCTCGATAACAAGTACATTTCCTGATCAAACCAGTCCTTAAAATCACAACCAAGCGAACAGTATCCGTGTATTATCTAAAAAATTGGCCAAGTGCGAGTCAGACTCGCCCATGAAACTTTGTTTTTCATAGTGTTTGTATGAATTACAAAGCTACATTTGCGGTTTTAGAAAATATGCTTTTTAAGATTTTTCACTCCATTATTATAGAAGTTAAAGTGGGGGACCCACATTTTACCACTTTGGAAGCGTATATCTTTTAAACGATTAACTTTATGAAAAAGTGGTTTTAGAAACCTCAATTTCATTTTTAAAGACCTGTCTATAGATACCACACACGCATAGGTTTCATGAAAATAATATTTTCAGTTTTAGTTCCATGTATATGGAAGAAATAAATTAGAAAATATTTAAAATAAAGGGGGGCTCTTTATTTTAAATATTTTTTTTATTTTTTTCTTAGACAGATGAAACAATAAGAAACTATAAGGGTTCCGTTTTTGCCATTCGGCTACGGAACCCCAGAAAGCAGATTGCACTTAATAAACAATAAATTGAGTTTAATTGGGAGACGATTTGCCGCGGTTGCGGGAATGTTCTAACGAGATACCGCGGCCCCGGAACTTAAGGGCAGCTGAAGGAACAGGACAGGAATTTTTAGTCAGTAGAAGTCTGATTTACTCACCCGGAAAAAAATTATTAGGAGACGATTTCTTCTTTTTGTTAGCACAGGCTTCAAATTATTACCGCGATGACCGTTTCGAGATAGAATTATAGAGTATCTAAAGGATTTCATGTCACAGCAAAAATGTCGATGATATTCCCTTGCACGTGGAGATGGCGTTTTAGACTATCAGTGGATCGTTTCTTGATTAAAGCAACCTTTCGCCTTTGCCAGACGATCACTCAAACTGGCTACTCTTAGTGAGCCAGAAATTATCATGTAGGGGAGAGCGGGGTTGGTGTTAACGGAAGTAAGAATTAACAAGCTTATTCCTGCCAAACGTGAAGACATAATAATATGATACTCGGTTTAGAAATACTATATACACAGCTGAACATATCCTGACTTGTCAGTTGTCAGCCTTCCCTTGATTGTAATAGTTGTGCGAAGTGACCTCGGATTAACAGGTAAGCGAACTTATTGTGGTTTGCAATAAATTGATTTAAGATTTGTTTATTCGCTGAATCGAATTAAAGTACTCTATTTTATCGACAGTAACACTATGTTATTTGTTTATGATTATTTCGTCTATTTAATTTTCTGTAATTATTTAAGTAAAAAAGTGTCCTTGGGGCTAAAATTAACAAATTGAGTGGGGTAAGCATTAACATGTTAATACTTACCCCGTATGTGTATGGTAGTAATCGAATGTTTTTTTTTTTTTTATTACAATAAGTATGATTTTTTACTGAATGAGAAACTACATATGAAAGAGTACAAGAGGGTAGACCCTCTTGTACTCTTTACCTCAAGAAATTTTTGAGCTGGCAGTTAAGGAAATTCCAAGAACCCCATAGTACCTTTGTATAATCTTCAACCGCTAGATGTTGGTGTATATGGACCGTTGAAGCATTTTACATTAGCCAACAGCAAACAAACTGGATGATTAATCATCCCGGGGAAACAATGACCATCTATAACCTCCCTTGAATTGTGAAAGAAGCATTTCCTCTGACATTCACCCAAAACAATATCATCAACTTATTAAAAATGCTGGCATTATACCGTGCAATGAAGATTAAGTATTTCAAGACTGCAACTTTGCACCATCAGTTGTTACCGATTGTCCTAATCTAAATACTGTTTCGTTAAAAAACACGTCTGCCCGAAGATACTTCTACCAATCAAGAAGAAAATGACTACTAAATTTAGAATCCATAAATCAAAATTATAAGTAATATGCCTGATATTAACATAAGTATTTAGGATATTATATATCAAATATAAAATGAGTGAGGACCTTCACATGTGCCAGGATGATAGTGAAGATGCTCGCTTCTGTTCGGTTTGCGCCGAGTCTTCTAAGGAAGATACATCTGGACGTGACTGTCTATAATGCATTTTATGCTAAAGGGCTAATATTACTTGTGTTAGATGTGACACCATGACGTATATATGCCTCAATTGTTTCTCAGATAATAAGAAATTGTATTCCAGACAATTATTGCCTGATTTAGGGTATTCCCACCTAAAATAAACTGAAAAAGTATTAATGTTTTTCTATAAATTCAGTACAAAATAGATTAATATTAATTACACTATATTCTTTTTAACTTAATAAGATACCTCAATTTAAATTAAGTGTATTAACATTTGTAGTATTAAAAATCTTTAAACTGGGACAATTATTGATAAATAGTGTAGATTTCATAGAGTATACTGATTTGTTGTACCTTATTGACACTTTTTAAGACTGTTGACACTGAAAAGTTTATGTTACTTTTAAGTATTAAGTTCAAAGTATTTGTAATAATGTTTATAAGCTAAAACTACCTTTACACTCAGTGATGGTTAATTAGTGTAGATTAAAAAGAATTTACTAGATACATTTTTCCAGTTCCTGTCATAAAAAAGTACTGATTTCTCAGATCTTAAAGACAATAAAACATTTTGATTAATATACATGATATTTTGTTTCAATATTTGATAGAATTTTAGTCTCTGTTAATAATTGCCCCTTACGTTAATACTTACCCCAGCTCTGTTAATATTTACCCCAGATAAGGGGTAAGTATTAACAAATGACTTTTTTGGTTTTGACGACTCTGTTTCTGAAAGTACTTACTAAACTGATGATTTTTATTTCTAATATCATAGCTGAATAACCAAAGTATGCTATGCATAAAAAATAAAACAAAAAAGTTCATTGAAATTGAAAATATAAACTATAATATAAAATTTGTTAGTACCAGCCCCGCTCTCCCCTACTGAACGTTTGACCCCAAAATCTCTTAGGATAAAGTCAAACTCAAAATATTTTATTTATAATATTTTTAATATTTCTACATGGGCACTTACAAAAAGTCAGAAGTTAGTACATGGTTCGAAATTTGTTGTTTTCTATGGAGAAGAACCGGCAAGAAACTCCACTATGGTTAGGATAAGACCGATTATACTCACAGTTGCTTGTAGTTCAGGGTATTGGTAGTGGTGTAATATTTCAGGTAGACTAGCAGAGCGAGTGTCATCAGTATGGCTGTGATCTGCAGACTCCACTCCCGAGGCGTGCCGCATTTAGACACTTTCACTTCATCTGGGGTTATCGTCAACTGAAAACGGGCAAATGAAGTCTCAGTCACATAAGCATGCAGGAAAATAATTATCCTTACTTCTATACCTATTTTACTAGGACTTTGCCAGCTATTTCATTCGCGTGGATTTCGAAATAAGTTCTAGTTCACTCACAAATAATGCACTTTACTACCAATAAAAAACATTTTGGAATTGGTTCATTAGTTCCGGAGATTACATACAAATTTAACCTTTACAATATTAGTATAATAGTATAAATAGCATAACGAGATAAAGTTTAAGTTTATAGGAAGTCACCTCTAAATCTACAGAACTGATTTGAACATGATTTTACCATATATCGACAAATATTCCAGAGTGACATAGGCGAGGGCAACCGCGGGCAAAACTAGTAGTAAAATAATAATTATAAGTAGTAGGTAATCATTTCGTCACACCTAGAGTTGATTCTTGGCTTAAAAACAATTGGGACGAGGCCGATCAACAAAGACAAACTCGTAAACATCGAACATCATCTTATATAATATTAATTAATATTATATAATATTAATTTTGGAAACATCGTTTGTCACCCAAACTAATATTCAGTTTGAAGTCAACTATTTTTAACCGACTTCGAAAAGGAGGTTCTGTTTTCGACCAGTATGTATGTATGTTTGTATTTTCGCGATTTTCTCAAAAACAACTAAACCGATTCCGATTGCGCCAATGCACCAACTTCAGCCATGTGAGTGGGTACCTAGTCCTTATTTGAAGCGGAATGAGACATCCAATGGGGCAACCTTTAAGGTTATTTTTCGTACTCTAGTGCAGTAGTGCTTTTGTTTGTTTTGAAGTCGGTAAAATTTTTATTAAAAAGTTTTTAATTCTAATTTATTTTTAATAGCATTCTTATAATAATAATAGGTCTCCTAGCCGTTCTCGGTCACGGCAGCTGATCTGATAATTGATTATTATATTATAGTGCACAAGTATGTGCGAAATTACAGATGCACTCTCTGTTCCTTTACTCCCATTGTCCAATGGGAAGGCAATCCGATACGACCGGAGGATGGATATTATTTTTTTTCCTAGAACTGGTAAAATCTAGCCTTTCGCCCCGTACCCGCTTGACGTTGAGTTTCGGGACATATGGGTATATGGACTAGCAGTCCCGCGTGGACTTTATCACGTCAAAAAAAAAACAAAATCACTTTCTTCATACGCAGTCTGGGAAAAGCAGTCTATAATTATATAACCTGCTTCAAGCTACTTACATACCAAATTTCATCGAAATCCACCCAGTTCTTTCGAAGATTTTCGCTTTTAAACAAACAAACAAACTTTCCAGAGCAGCTGACTTAGTACTTACAACGACATGTATATTATACTCATACATATCGCACTCTTAGAATGAAAGTGACCTAACTCTAAATTCGTTTATTTTCAGATTTTGGTGTAAGCTGGCCTGAAACATTACTCTGAATTGCCGTAGAAACAGGAATCTGAATTACGAGTTATAAAAAGGCAGCTTATATATTTGCCACTTGAGATATATGAATATAATTTATTCAATGCTGCTTTATTAGTTATTACTGCTCAAATCCAAAAAATACAATTTTTTGAGTAAGGTCCCTGTCATTCTGAGAGTGCGATATCAAGTTTATAATATAGAAAGGAGGGTAAATAAAATATACATTTTTAATTAATTTATAGAACAAACACTCACCAAATAATACTTAGGGTCCAATCTGTTTCTCCACGAGAATGAAGGAACTGTGTACTCGACAAACTCGATCTTATGGTCGGGAGTGGGCACGAAGCTATGTCTGACGACGCAGCTGTGATGCGTATGCGCACCGAAGGCGGCGCGCGGTCGCAGGCTTTCAACTAAGTACTCCGTGGATTCTTTGGAGAGGCAGTCCCAACGCTCCTCGAACAAGCTGTTGCGGTCAGGCAGAGGGGCTGCGTCGGGTTCCGTGCAAACGCTGTCTGATTCTCTGTATAGAGGGTAGTGCTAAAAAGTATACTTGTCATCAATTTTAATATTCCTTGCATAAGGCTTCCGTCAATAGCCTAATGGCTAAGGTGTCGGACTTGTGAGGTCGCGGGATCGAATTATCATCGACTATTGCCGTGAACCCACTCCAGACACAACAAAATTAACTTAACTTGCTAGTAATGTGAATTCTACCTACATTGAAAGTAGGGTCAGGTGGGGTAAATGCGAGTACCATAACTAGAATGACATATTCAACCATACACAAAATTTTACTTTAAAATAGTATACAATTTATAATTACCATGTGTATTAAGTATTTAGTAGACTAAAGTTTTAAGTTATTTGTTTAATTAAAATCACTCTGATAATAAAGATAATCAAATTAAAAAAAATAATGGCTCACTTATTACATTTACCCGGTGTTCAGGGGCAAATGTAATAATGTTGGTCAATTTCTCAGGACTTTATATAGATGCAAATCAGGAGTAATAGCAATAAAATGCGAAAATTGAATTAACTTTGGTTTTTTATTTCAAAGAGATCACATGAAAGCTTACGAAGATATGAACTTTTTTTTTTACAGACTACATAAATCAATCAAAGGGTTTACGAAACAAACATATTTATTGTATCAACATCTTCTATTATAGGCCATGCAAAGGTTGCACCCTTACTTCGTACAAACTTTACCTCCCAACGGCTATCTGTTTTTGCACAAAGCCTACGTAATATTTATGTCCTTTCACCAAAGTTTTAAAGGACAATATATCCTTTTATCAATATTAACAATCACCCATTTGTTAATATTGATATCTAGTCCTGTCTTCACTTCTGCCTTATTTTCTTTGTTTATTTCTGTCATTGTAGCTTCATTGTCTTACTCAATAACTTCAGCTTTCTTTCATATTTTCTTGTTTATTTTAGCTTTTTTATTTGCGATTAACTTTTATTTTTCCTTTAACACTTCAAGCGTTCTAGCAGACGTAACAACTTCAGCACCTCAGGCAACCTCCTGGTCCTTTTTTTTAGATAATTTCGTACCATCTGGAAAGAAAGGGGTAAGTGTAATGAAACTTTACATTTGCCCCTTGCCATGTGATTACAATTGCCCCAACACCAAAATTTCAAGAGGTAAATGTAATAATAGCCATAAAAGAAACACCTTCACCTATTAAGTAAAAATTTGCATTTAGATTAATTCCCAACACAGAATATTATGACACTAATACAAATAAATTCAAAAACTTACGTTTCTTTCCAGATGAAAGACGATTGAAGGTTATGTTAACAAAGTGTGTAACACGCGGCATCGACGTCACTCAACTAATGACGTTTCATTCAATCATCGATCCGTCAAACTCTCTCGCGAATTGATCGGCGCGAAGTTCAAAAAGTACCTTTCACATATCAGAGATGGCAGCACCAGTTTTCTTTAGTAGTTATGCCGTAAACACATCCTATTGCATATACCCCGTTATTGCAAATACCCCACCTGACCCTACTTTATAAAAAAGTGCTAATTTGTTATTTATTTATTTAAGAATTATGGAGGACTAACAGCTGTTAAATACAGAAAAATATATAGTATAGTAGACAGTGAGCCAATTAAAAGTCCTCACGTTTAGAGGCAGGAAAATCTTACAGTGAACACTTAATCTTAATATAACCATATCATACATACAATATTCAAAATGACTAAATAGATAGACATAGCAGTAACTACAGATATAAATATTTTTTGAAGAAATCAAGGCTTAGGCGTCTTCTCGCTGCAATTACACTTGTTGTAAACGGGTCAAAATCGTGCTGCTTACACCGGTTATTAAAGCTTCTGCTTGCACGCACAATAAATGAATTTTGCCAATACTTAGTTGAGCTTAATGGTACCCGTGAAGGTGGATTATACCGAGTTTTAGTCGGATTGTTTCGGATTAACTTTAGATAAGAGATTGGAGCTATCAATATTATTGTTTAATATTCAGTTCAGTATTAGATTTTTTAGGCAGAGAATTTAGAAATATTTCCTTTAACTTATGTACTTAATACTTTATAATGGTTTTTAATAGGTATTTCAGTTCTGTGCCTTCGGCTTGACCTTCGGAGATAACCTACCTTACTTATCTGTACTCACATGCGTCTACTTACGTCCTTCTATCTCTGAGCGTGTTCCAGGTGCGGTGAGGCGGACGGGCGGACCAGGGGGTGAGGCGCGGCGACGTGCCCTCCCCCGCGCGGGGGGCGGCGGCTGCCGCGCGGCGGAAGAGCGCGCGTTCTTGTTAGTACGCTTACCATTACCTAGTGTACGCACATGTTTCTTTTACGTAAATGATTACGATCAAAACATTACGAAAAGTTTAGTGTTTCAACGTTGTTGTAACGTTTTTGTGAGTGATTTACCGTTGGATATTGAGGTAAGTCATTAAAATGTTTTATTTTTGTCCCTGTGTTGTTTTGTCTAAGGTGCGGGTTGATATTGGAAATAACATTTGTTTTTGGCGACATATTGTAAGCTTAGCATGCTCTATGGCATTACCGGTGGCATAATTTTTGTCGGACATTCCATCCACAAAATATGTATAGGTAGTTGTCGTAGTTGTCGGACATACCATCCACATTTTACGTACCTACCTGCATGCCTAACTGCGACGCAGCAATGGCGCTCATGTGACATGTCGGCTATTCAGCCACAGTCCGCCTGGTCCAAGCCATAGCCCGGGTAGTGGGCTGCGCGGCTCGAATATTCAGCAGCGCGGCTCAAAAAATTGGGCGGCGCGGCTCGAAATTTGGGCGGCGCGGTTCGAAATTTGGGCGGCGCGGCTCAAAATTTGGACGGCGCGGCTATAAATTCGGGCGGCGCGGCTCACAATGTGGGCGGCGCGTTTCAGAAATGGTATAAAGTTGCTATAATAACCCCTTGAGTACTCGGTACTACCTGCTTGGCTATCGCTTGACCGCTTCGCTTTTGCTTCAGATGACGCAACAAGGAAGTCTGGTGACCCTTGGCGAACTGTTAGACGAGCATGCGAAAACGGACCAAGACGAAGAGATTTTGGAGCGGGTGAAGGTTTTGGCGCAGGAGCATCTCCCAGACGGATGGACTAGCTGGGAAGTTACTACAGCCACAAAGGAGGAAGTATTTGGTGAGGAGATTGAACCAAATATATTAAACAAATTAGTGTACGCTCTGCCTACCGAGGACCTAGCTCGCGCATTTGTACCAGAGGCAGATCACCTTTCGGAGAAGGGATATCGAGACATAAGGCGTAAACTACTGGATTGGGCATTTACGAGAGAGCTTGTTCTTGGGCCACCAGCGGTAGCAAACCGCATACGAGGCTCAGCAGCACGCACTGAACTTTTTAAACAATCTGTCGAGGCGCTACGACCACTGTTGCACACTAGGGCTGAAACTGATAAGATTCTCTCTGGTTCTCTTTCTGAAACGGAACAGACTAGTCGGAAGAGGAGAAATACATCGGCTTCGACATCACAAAGCCATGAACCTCTGGCACGTAGGCGCAAGCGCGACTCAAACTCATCCTCCTCATCACAGGATGATAGACTTAAAGCTATGGAACAAAAATTTGAAGGCATGTTTTCTGTTCTCTTGAAGAAACTCGAGCAGCGACAACAGTTTGACCCCGAATCTGACAAGGAAAATTACTATTCTGACTGCGAAGTAGAGTCAGTTTCGGACACTTCTGAGTCTCCTTCATGGAAAGCACCTGTTTTGGACCCGTATCCAGATTGGCAAGTCACGGAAGATGAGAAGGAGCTCGAATTTCTGCCCACTACTAAAGAAGCGGACCCTCTCATACCCGAGCCGTCGGCGTAACTTAAGAGTGAGGGCATTGAGTGCCAAAGATTAGGCACCAAAGGCTGGAGCCGAATTCGTTATAAAGAAGTAGAAAAACACTTGCACGCGGCATCGGTCTTTAGCGCGCTTAAAGTAAACACTGAGCTGGGGACTCTAGCCTCACAACCGTCTCCCTGGGTAACAAGACAGGAAGGTATGTTAGGCACAATCACGCACGGATTGCTGCTACAACGCAGGGCTCTTGCTGAAGGTTTGAACGCTATAATTAAAAAATGTCCGAGCGCCAGCGCGGAATTAAGGCAGTTAGTGGCAGAGGACTCCAAGTTCAAATCAGTATCAGACCAGCTCCTGCAGTTCGTGTGCGCACATCGGTCGGAAACAATAGATCTTCGTCGCAAGACTTTTAAGACAAGGAATGAGATTCTTAATGGTGCGCTCCACAACATTCCTCCTTCGTCTACACATTTATTTGACGAGAAACAGCTGAGTTCCTTGGTCAAAGATAACGGTGGAGTGGCAGCTGTTTTTATTTCACCAAGGACTACGGAAAAGGCCGGGAATTCCTTTCGTAAACCGATTCCATCTGTTAGATCTACCGGCACGAAACCAACTTGGCGCACCCGATCCTCTACTCATTACTCCGCTAACTACCACTCATCTCCCCACCACTCATCCTCTCACCGCTCATCACCCCGCAATCCGCCAGGTAAAAAGCCGTTTAACCACAATCAACGCAGGGGTAGGGGCGGAAGCGACAAGAAGTCCCGAAAGACCCGTGGTACATATTGACGATTTTCGAGGGGGACAGCTGTGCGAGTACCGGCCACTGTGGGAAAAGATCGGAGCTCCAAACGCGATCCTAAAAATAATTTAAGGTTATACAATACCATTCGTTTCCAAACCGCCTTCCATCCCCCAGCGAGAAAATTTAGGAAGATTCGCGACAAGACCCTCGAACAAAATGTCCAAAGAGCTCAGAGAGCTTCTAGCCCAAGGCGTAGTCGAGAGATCATTCATTCCGAAACTGGGTTTTTGTCACGAATGTTCCTAATTCCGAAAACAAACGGAAAGCTCCGGCAAATTTTCGACCTCCGTCGCCTGAATTGTTATCTAAGGCCCCGAAAGTTTCGCCTGATAAATCAGGCTCAAGTCCCCAATTTTCTCCAGCCCGGCGACTTCTTAGGGAAGCTAGACATAAGTCAAGCTTACTTTCATGTGCCAATAAAACTGAGCCACCGAAGATTTCTTGCGTTTGGCTATGCAAACGAACTCTTCCAGATGACGTCCCTTCCCTTCGGCCTATCCAGCACACCGTTAGCCTTCTCCCGCATCAGCAAATGGGTAGCAGGGTTCCTAAGGACAAAGGGACTACGAGTCTTAGTATACTTAGACGATTTCCTGTTGGCACATCAGAATCCTTATGTACTCAGAAGCCAGATGAGTTATGCAGTGGGCCTTCTGCAAAGTCTCGGCTGGTGTGTGAATCTGGAAAAGTCTGTTCTGGAACCTACAAGAAATATAGAATTTCTAGGGATTGTGTGGGATACAAATATGAACGAGAAAAGACTTCCGGAAGAGAAAATAGTTCGATTGCTGACAGGCTTAGAGAAGATATTGCGGGAAGGTCGATGGTCGTGGCGGTTAGGAACTTCACTAATAGGTCAACTGGGTTTTGCAGCTCTGGTGACTCCCCTAGGTCGTCTGTTCACCAGGTATATTCAACGCGCCAGTCTAAAACTGCCTCAAAACCAGCCCAACCTGTCGCGGGACTTACCACCGCAAGCGATCAACGATTGTCGTTGGTGGACTCTCAACGTAAGAGTGCCAGGGAAAATTTTCGACCCAGAGATTACGATTTATGTAGAGATTACAACGGATGCGTCAGACGAAGGCTGGGGTGTTCAGATCGGCGATTGTCATCTACTGGGGAAATGGACGAGGGAACAAGCTGCTTGGCACATAAACGTGCACCGTGTACATAGCCCTAGAGAAATGCCAGAACGACGTAGCAAGACAGTCGATTATGATCCAATCCGACAACATAACGGTGGTTTCGTACCTGAGAAATCAGGGAGGAACACGGTCTACGGCGTTGTTAGAGGAGACCAAAAAGATCTTGTTACTAGCGAAAAGCTTAGGGGTAACCATTCATTCCTTTTACCTACCAGGCCGTTACAATTCCATAGCCGACTGTTTGTCGAGGGGAAAGTGTCTCCCAGACTGGCATGTCGTAGACGAGGTCACGACAAAAGTGTTTTTAAAGTGGGGTATCCCTCAGGTGGATCTGTTCGCAACCAGTCGATCAAAGGTAGTCTCGACGTATGTTTCGATAGAAGCGTGGGACACGCAGGCGGCGTTCATCAACGCCTTCAGCCAGACTTGGCATTACAAACTAGCATGGATCTTCCCACCTTCACCTCTAATACCCAGAGTGTTACGACACCTCAACCAGTCCTCAGGAACCTATCTGCTGATGGTTCCGCGCAGGGAAACAGTTTTTTGGAGGGGCGACCTGAAACGAAGAGCTCTGGAGGCTCCCTTTCAGATACGCAATGTCAGCAAGAGTCTGGTCGACCTGTCCACCAATCGCCCTCTGCCGAACGCAGGAGACTTGTTTTTCGGTTTGGAGGATACGGGGTGGGGTGAACTCATAGCAGATATGGATCCGGGTGATATCGAACTTGTCCAGTCCGCATGGCGTGATTCCACGTGGCGCACTTATGAGTCTGCCTGGAAACAATGGGTCTCGTGGTGCAGACAAAATGGGAAAAGTCCTAGCAGTCCTCGACCTCAGGATGTCGCTACCTATTTGGGGTTCCTATCCCGTGTTAGAAAGCTTGCAGTCTCGACCATTATGGTCCACAAGTCAGTTGTTTTGACTTTGGCAGATCCCACGCAGGAAAAAGGGTTGTCCGCGCATCCTTTAGTTTTAGCTATAGTCAAAGCTATAGGCATTAAAAAGTGTGCATCCTCATTACCCAAGTCACAGATTTGGGATGTTCAGGATCTACTGAAATGGTTGAGATCTCATTGTCCAACTGAAGATAGCATATTTCAGGTTTCTCGGCATGTAGCCTTGCTGTTATTATTGACTTCAGGTCGTCGTATCCATGACCTAACACTGTTATGCATTGACGACCAACATTGTGATAGATCAAGTTCTTCGATAACCTTTTGGCCCAAATTTGGCTCTAAAACCGATAATATCAAGAATCGGCAGTCTGGATGGCAGCTATCTTGTTCAGGAGACCCTGAATTAAGTTTGGTCAGATGGGTGAATAACTTGATTGAGTTGTCAGCAAGTAGAAGAAGTGCACGATCTAATTTGCATAGTCTATTTATCACTACACGTGGTGAAGTGAGGGCCGCCTCAAGGGCAATAATTGCCGGCTGGATTAAGGCTCCTTTTCGTGATTTAGGCATAAACTATAGTCCGGGCTCAATCAGATCAGCCGCTGCGTCAAATGATTATCAAAATAATGTACCGTTAGACTCTATCTTAAAAAGAGGAAACTGGAGAGGTTCTGACAATTTTTTTAAGCACTATTGCAAATCGCTAGAACTTCCTAGAAACGCAAACTTAAATGTTCTTAATAATTCATTCTCCGCAGTTTAATTAGCTATTATTGTAGTAATCCTGCCTGTGTTTAATTTAGATTTGAAAGGCTGAAAAAGATCTCACTATGTCATTTGACACACATAAGTCATTGTTATTTTTTATGTACTTTTATAAAGTCTAGTGCTAGACTAATATTTTATTTCTTAAAGTCTTGTTTTCTACTTGGACAGAGCTCCATGAATAGTCTATATCTTATTGACTGTTTGAACGCTGTAAGCTAGACCTAAGATTTTTGAGTCAAAAACTGTACCTACTGAATTTAAGATTCCTAAGGGAAATAAAATTGACATGATTGTTACAAATCTCAGCTTTTATTTTAAGGATGTTTCACACCCACTTCTGTCACAGTACGCTATAGTTAGAGGGCGCCGGCAGAAAATAGACACGTCTCCGAAGGTCAAGCCGAAGGCACAGAACTGAAATAGGACCGTTTTCCACCCCGAAGGGAAGAAAACGATTATTTCAGGTCTTGCCGAGGCTTGACCGAAGCAAGCCCTTGCCGGCTCTTCGGAGTAAGGTACTAACAAGAACGCGCGCTCTTCCGCCGCGCGGCAGCCGCCGCCCCCCGCGCGGGGGAGGGCACGTCGCCGCGCCTCACCCCCGCACCTGGAACACGCTCAGAGATAGAAGGACGTAAGTAGACGCATGTGAGTACAGATAAGTAAGGTAGGTTATCTCCGAAGGTCAAGCCTCGGCAAGACCTGAAATAATCGTTTTCTTCCCTTCGGGGTGGAAAACGGTCCTATTAAAAAATTTACATAGGTAAGGCTTTTTGTTTTCCTTAGTTAACTTACAAAATGAAAAATCTGCAACACTACAATAATTACTAATGAGGTCTTTACCTATGAGATTCCTGTTTTGCCGTACTGGCTGTTTCAAATCAAAATATTATTTTTATCCGACGACAAAAAGAGGAGGTTATCAATTCGACGCGTATATTTTTTTTTTTTTTTTTTTTTTTAATGTATGATCATCGATTACTCGAAGACGGCCGAACCGATTTGGAAAATTCTTTTTTTGATTGAAAGGGTATACTTCGATACTGGTCCCATTTTCTTAAACGTCAGGATCTGATGATGGGATCCTGGAGAAATCGAGGGAACTCTTCAAATATTATAGGCACACCTATGTCGTTTTGGGTATTTATTATAGTAAGTTGTGCAGTTGCTCTCAAAAAGTACAATTTGAGGAAGTGGAACTGATTATGAAGACCACAAATGGCCGCCGAAACTACTCAATAATAAGTATTGAGTGGATTGCGATTCGATTACTTGAATATGGATGTTACGCACTTTATGCTCGTCACAATGCATATGGTGATGTAGAGCTGATGGTGAAGTACCAGGAGAACTCCTCAACAATTAACGGCCCAGCATTGGGAAAAGCAATATTTTGTAAAAGGTTATAAGTAGTTGATAATTAGGCTCTTGTAACTAGGTAAATTAAAAATAGACCAACTAAAAAGAGTGAAATAAAAACTTTTTACCAAAAAATTAAACCGACTCCCAAAAACACTGCAAAGTGAAAAATAACTTTAATTTCGGAAGTCGGTGCCAAAAACTAAAATACAAAACTAAAGACACCGACTACCGAAATTAAAGTTATTTTTCACTTTGCAGTGTTTTTGGGAGTCGGTTTAATTTTTTGGTAAAAAGTTTTTATTTGACTAACAATTCCTATTCCAAATTTATTTTATTTTAAAAATATGGTATTATTTTTTCAACATTAGTCATTTGTTTAATGGATAGCGTTCTGTTTTCAACGCATTTGAAAATTTTTCGTCATCATGGATACGTTAAGAATTCGAGTAATTATGGAGAATACGAGTACTGTCGTACCGTGGCACAACCGGCACGCAACATCAACGACGTTTACGAAACACTACAAACGAACGCACCACCTGTTATTGGTTTGCCAAATTCCGTTCTGGTTTCGACCTGAATAACTAACCCCGTGTTCATCCGAAAACTTTGGTCGATAATGACGAAATAAAGGCGGTTGTGGAAGAATGTTACATGAAAAACGGCAATTGCATAGGTAAATACTTAATGTTTGGGATGCAAATAAAACTGTTTTATTCATAAACACTCACCTGCATAATAATTGGTCTGCTATATCTTTCCAACTTGTTTTTGCCTTTGCACAGACTTGAACCACTGCTGCACTTTAAAATATCTGTTAAGGAAAATATAATAATGTAGAGAATTAAGACTTGGTAACACAACAAATGTTTCTGCATTAAATCAGTGGCTTGATAATGATATCCTAAATGTTAAGTTTTAGAACTACAAATTTCAGCATGCAGACTCAGATTATAAAACAAAAGGCAGATGGAGCGTGCCGAACTCGCGAGTGGCCCCACCAAAGCTAATACAAATTCAAAAGAAAATACAAACCCCCGCCAGTGCTAGACGCGATTTGTCCGACGCTTCAGTAACGACTGATTCGTAATTTTAGTTAAAAAAATGCCGTCTTGTGTTATTAAACACTATAAAAGTTGTTCTCAAAAACGAAAAAAAGAAGATGGATATTCCATTCTATTCCTTTCACAGGTAACTATTGATTATTTGGCTTAATAATTTTTTTATCCACATAATAATTTTACATGTGACTCGGAACACAAAACCTCGACAGTCATTCGCCAGTGTTGTCAGTATGTTTTGCCTTTTTTAGTGGTAAAACTACAGTCTAGAGGTTAGTGATGTAACGAAAGTTGGATTTTTCAAAATCGAAAATGCGAATGTGAATATTAGACAAAAAAAATCTCAAGATTACTTTTCTTAGAAAATACTTTTTATGTCAGGTTTTTTTAGGGTTCCGTAGTTGAATGGCAAAAAACAGAACCCTTATAGTTTTTCTTCATGTCTGTCTGTCTGTCCGTCCGTCCGTATGTCACAGCCATTTTATTCCGAAACTATTAGGACTGGGACTAGGATGTGAAACTTGGTAGTAAATAAAAAAAAATATAAAATTAATAAAAAGATTAAAATTAATAACCGATATTTTGTCCATATATTACTTTAGTATTTTATGCTACAAAAGAACGGTACCAATATTACAACAATTTATTAGAAAAAAATAATTTTACAATATCTGGTAACTCTACACGCACACAGATGCACGTGAACGAAAAGTGCAGCGGCTCGTTGTCACGCACACATAACTATAGATGTGGCGACACTCGCGAGTTCGGCACGCTCCATCTGCCTTTTGTTTTATAATCTGAGCATGCAGACTACAAATAATCAACAATACATTATCAAAAAGCTATTAAACTTCAAACTTCTTTTTTCGCTTTTTTTCTAGCATTTTAATCTTATGAACATGGTAGGTTCTTCATAGCCTAAGAGGAGAGAGATACTACTACCATATTCTTCTTAAATTAATCACAAATTTATATATTTTAATAGTATCATCGCTGTAAAGTTTCAATAGAACTGTGTGTGGCAACTATGAACTTCAAACTTACTTGATATGTTAGCTATCTGGGCAACAGTGCGCGCGCATAGTGTGCAGCCATCTCCTTCCATTGCCATAGAGTTGATAAGTATGAAGTGATTCCCCCTGATGCTGACTAGCTGCACTGGGGGCGACTTAAGCCTAGTCTCAAACCTTTGGACTAGCTGCGGTGTTATCCTTTGAACATACTGCAGTTAATTTATAATGATAATTCAACAATTATGGAAAAAAGAAGAGCTCATTTACATGTTTAATGTTAATTGTCAACGATAGATATAATCTGTTATGAAAATATAAATTTAATAAATTACTTATCCTGGTTTCATTAATACGAGTATAATATGGTCACCCTACACACTGAATTTACAAGAAAATAGTTTTTTCAGAATCCGAAATATATACATTGCTGAACTGTGCAGATATATTTAGCAGACATTTCTGCTAAATGTTAGTGAGTCTGGCTTTAAATTCTCAGGTGGCTACAGTCAAACATATATAATTAGAACGTCGGGATTGAGGAGCCAAAGAAAATGCATTCATATACAAAATTTACTCTGTTTTACTATTTTATTCCTATACAACAGCAATTGTTTATTGCAAAAACAAACACAACACCTGCTAAATGATCATTATGTCGAATATATTAATTGATTGCTCTCATCCTATAGAAATTCACCTCTTGAGTTTAGATTGAGGAGCCATATTAAAAGTATTGTATTTTCTTTCATTTGAGCGCTACAGAAGCTAAATTTTTAGATGGTAACATGCAAAATTGCTACTAAATGATACAAAATTTTCATAAATATTCATTTATTACTTAACAAGTTCCAGGTGGCTCCTCAATTCAGACGTTCAGATTGAGGAGCCACTTTTGCATTAAAATAACTAGTGATATATTTTGCTGCTAAATCTAGAATTCGTGCTGCAAAATAAGCTACATTGCTAAATAATGGTGAGATCAGATTTAAAAAATCTGATGTGGCTCCTCAATCCTTACGGACATAATATTAATATAAAATATTAGATACCTGTAATGGAAGCCAATGTCATGATTGCCAACAACAGAGTACATTGCTGTTCCTTCTGGGACATTGAATAATTGGTAAAACCTTTCAACATAATCATTGAATTCTTTTTCAGGACACCACAGACCCTCATCAAAGATATCACCTGAAAATAATCATTTTATCCAGTGAAACACCAAATTCACACCAGTTCAGCCATTCATGCAGACAAACAGACAAAAATTTAAAAGAGTACCTATGTTTAAATGTTTTAGTAGGTACCTAGTGAGTTTGAACTCAGTCAGATAAATTGCTTTGGATTATGGCCCATTCCCTTTCACAGAGGAGACCTGTGTCCAGTACAGTGGGAATATAGTAGACTGATTATAATTATACTATCGCTTAAATAAGAATTTAGGAAAACATTTGGTCAGTGGGTCGTCTTAGGGGCGGAGTTGATTAAATCAGTAAAATAAATTGAAACGTACCTAAAACAAAGACGACATCTGGACTATGTAGAGTTATAGCTGACTGAAAAGCTCGATGCATCTGCCACTCTCGTCTCCATTTATCAAACCAGTGACCATTGCGGGAACCAAGGAGGTGTGTGTCCGCAATAACCATCGCGTATACCGGCTCCACACCGTTATTAGGCTCCTTGCTTAGAGTTGACCATCCACACTGGAATGCATTTAAGTGTTATTCACTGATTAGTCTTATGTGATAGTTATACGTAAATGTGAGAGTTACCTGAATTTGTGTAACATAATAAATTACGTATTCACAATAGACATAAATTACAACTAAACCGACAAACAAGCGCGGAATAATATTACTAAGAAAATTTCTTCGCAATTTTCGTAACATGAGTGCCATTGTGTCTGATTTCTTATACAATTATACGGTTGTTGTTTCCTCCATATTTATTTCATTCGTATTCGTCTGTTTTTAATTCAAAGATTTGAGAAATCGCACTCACAAAAAGGTACCTTGTTTGTATACAAACAATCAATTTTATCAATATCGAAGGAATGACATTTGTACGAGTGTTGCCTTTTTAAACCTTTTAAATTATAAAACGGAATCATCTTTTAACCCCTCAAATCACACTTACGTCACCTCCGGCCAGCTTAAGTTGACCTCTAAAATTTTTTTCCCCTAGAAGATATTATCTTCTAAGATATTAATAGTATTATTTATTTTTAAATAAGATTTGTGACGAGTGTGTAATTTATAATTTTAAATTTCGTTATTATGCTAAATTAAACCCTTTTGTTGTATCATTATTATTTGGTCAGTGCATCCTTTGATGTGTAGTCTGATATATTTACTTTCAATTTAAAATCATGGGATGTAGAAGTAATAAAATAGTTATACAGATTTCCCACAGTTGTTCTATATAGAATTAGTGGCCTATTATCCGTCAGGAAACTATACCTTTTAAACATCCTTCTATATCTACACAAACGCATACCAGTTAACCAGGAAAGCCAGGCCAAGAGGCGTAAACAGAGATGCCAGAACGGCCCAAAAGATGCCCACAAGGGACGATTTTCGTACGTTTATATAATAACCTCATTTCATATTTTACCGTGACAACAGTCAAATAGCCAATTATGTATGCGTCAAACTAAACTATATTTATTTACAGCTACTACCTACAGTGTTATTAAACTAAAAGTTATTGTTAGTTCGAAGAGTGGCATCATAAAGATTACAATTTTAATGATTACTACTCCTACACTACTCCTCCACATTTATTGTGAGCACAGCCAAGCTGTGGAATCCGGCAAAGAATTTTCTATCCATTCAAATTCATTCAAATTTCTATCCATATCGTGTGCAATTTACTGAGACAATTAATAAGAAATATTTTGATTTGTGCTGTTGAAACGTTTCGTAAAATGGAGTCAGGCTTTATAAAAGCTGACAATGCGAATCTGCCTAAAATTGATTCATTTATGGTAGCAAATTTGATTTAATTCGTGACACGAATGTATTAATTTCTTACTTTTATTTTGGTCATGTTTTATTAACAAGATTAGGTTAGGTTTACTAATTTGTTTTTAGTAAATCAGAGACTTAGTTGATTTCTTCTAAATATTTACATTAAAGTGGTTCTCACAAAAGAATATTGCAGGAGTCTCGACGTGCTACTTGTAACCACTGCTTTCGACGTTTAGGGCATTTAGGAACGTGTATAAACAATTTTTAAGGAAATTTAATTGTAGTACTTCTACACATAGGCACGGCACACGTCTTGTAGCTTGTCATTTTCACAATTCCAGTGAAAAAGGTGTTAGTTTTCCACAAAATAGCTTCAGATAAATCTAAAGCTATTGTCGTAATGGGGAAGAAAACTGACAACTTTTGCCACGGGTGTCGCTGGTAACGCTTGGCTCACAAAAAAATGACATTAGCTGTCAAATTACATACAAAACTTGTTTACAAAAACTTTAAACGGCATCTGACAAAAATATGCCGCGATGTGTTGTAATCGGTTGTAATAACAGTGGAAATCATTCATTTCCTAAAGACTTACGATTAAAAAAACTATGGGAAAGAGCGACTAAGATACGTAATTTCACAGCTTCTGAAAATTCGAGGTTATGTTCTAACCATTTTAAAGAAACGGATTATCAAGGAGAAAGTCATGCTACAGGTTAGTTATACCTTCATTCACATTATAAAATATACTTGTTGCCTTGTTGGTGCAGTGGTCGCAAGCGCGACTGCTGAGCATGGGATTTTTCCATCAAGAATTTCTCAGTAGCAGCCCATAGTCTGGATTTCTGCCCGGTTAATGGCAATGGGCTCGCCTCCTATCATACGGGACTTATATATAACTGGCGAAACGAGGGTGTATTAAAATACCTCTGTCGAACCCTTCGGGGAATAGAAGATGTGATGATAAGTTATGTTTATAAAATAAATTCAATAGGAAGTAGTGTATTTTAAAGAATTGAGTCTAACTACTGTAATTTTTTACTTTCAGGACTGCCACAAGTACACCGATATTTAAAAAAGACAGCAATTCCTTCAGTTTTCGCTTGGAACAAACCAACTACTTCTACTGCAGCTGCTAGGGTGCAGCGGTATTTACAACGTTCTTCTAGAAAAGAATTGTTTCCATCTACTTCTCGACAACTATCTTTTGATGATGCTATTCAAGTTATACCTGAAGAAGTAGAACATTTACCTGAAGTTCCTGACTTTCAACATGAAATGGAAGTAACAACTGCTGATCTTAGTGCACCAAATTCAGCTCAAATTAATACAACCTCAACCCAAACACCTCACATACTCAGACTATTTTCATTTGAAGATATGTTGTCTGATGCTAGATCAGTATTATTTTACACAGGATTAGAAAACATTAACAAATTTAACTTAATATTATCTACACTATTACCCATGGCAAATCATTTACATTATAGAGGCAGTCAAGTTATTAATATAACTGTTGAAGACCAATTACTTTTAATGTTAATAAAATTAAGAAGAAATAAACAAGATTTTGAACTATCTAAAATATTTGGCATAAGCACTACTGAAGTTGGTAATATTTTTATAACATGGGTAAATTTTGTGTTTGAGTTATGGTCTCAAGTAAATATCTGGCCTAGCCGGGCTCTCGTAGACTACTACATGCCAAAATCATTTAAACAGCATCATCCAAATACAAGAGTCATTGTTGATGGCACAGAGATATTTATTGCAAAACCCAATAATCCAATCTCTCAGCAAGCTACATTTAGTAGTTATAAGCATCACAACACCATAAAGTTTCTAGTGGGTGCCACACCTGGAGGCCTTATATCCTTTTGCTCGGAGGGATATGCTGGTTCTACAAGTGATCGTCAAATAACAGAACGCAGTACACTTTTGACCTTATGTGATGAGAAAGATGCAATAATGGCAGATCGAGGCTTCAATGTTCAAGATTTATTTGAACACAAAAATGTATCCATTTACACACCAACATTTTTGAAAGGTTTGACTCAACTGCCTGGCATAAAATTAAAGCATGATCGCCAATTAGCTAAAAACCGCATTCATATTGAACGGCTAATTGGGTTAACAAAAACCTTCAAAATATTGAAATCTGATGTGAATGCTTACTATGTGCCATTGCTGTCCAGAATATTTTTCATATGTGTAATGCTATGTAATTTTAAAGAAGGAATTGTTAAATAAAATAAATCTTAAGTTGTTTTCTTTATTATTTGTTCATAGTTCTTGTAAACATATTTATTTAAAATAGCTTTCTTAAAAAACTGAATATAAAAAGCATCTATGATTTTTAACATTTCATTAATGAAATCATTATCTCTTGCCACAAAAATTACTTTCATATCTACAAAAGTAAATATTATTAAATTACAATAATTTCTGCCAGTGCAATATAGCTGTCCTTGTACTTGGTAGTAGCATGGGGACCCTTTTTTTAATTTCAAGCCATTATTACCATCTTGCACTAAATATGGCACAGTTAAATAAGTTATTTTTTTATATCTACTGCTGTATGGACACTTAATTTCGATAGTTGTTTCATCACCAAGGAGGCCATCGGGTGATGCACCAAGGTATGGACGTGCAATTGAAATAAACAGTCCACATTCATTCACCTGCAATTCCATATCTTCCATGTACTTTTGAAGAGCAATTTTTTCATTAATAATGCCATGATTGGTAGCTCTTGAAGAAAACTTATGTGGATTCAATATTTGGCTAGCAAACGTTTCTTGATTTGTGCTTCTGAGGTGACATATTGTGTGAAGTTTACTAGCAGTAATCCTCACCTCACGATGATTAGTCCACTTAGGATTATTTGCCTGACCTTGAGTCTCAAACTCAATGGTAGCAGCTTGCTCTGGGCTTATTGACAAAAGGTTGAAGGATTCCAATAACTTTGTTTCAGTACTAACATTGCTGTAGCAGTGGTCCCATTCAACTGCATAAGGGTTTGCTGGTTCATATAGCTGCTTGATGGGCATGCTCGAAGATACATAGTTTGTTACCAAACTCCTAAATCTATTATTGTATTCTATTGTATTTAATTTGAATGTACATGGGGAAAATATAATATTGTCTATATTTCTCTTCATTGGTAGTTTTGAAGTTTTTAAAGGCGTAGAGCTAAAAACCTTTCTGGGTACATGAAACTTTTGCAATTTTTCTGTAGGCACTTGGTATTTAATTATAATTTTTTCACGTACCATATGGTCAACAGCATATAGCACCATGGCCACATGTTTACAGTGGGCATTTATTCCACTGCCAGCCACACATTCACATGAAGTCTCTTCAATTTGCCCACTTGCATGTAATTTTACATTTACTTCATACTGCAGTCTTTTCATAGAGGCTTTGCAAAGACCCTTAATATATGTGTGTTCATTAACTGATGCAGCCCTAATCACTACTAAAAATCTTGATTCATATAATTGTAGACCATCATCTGGCTTTTTATCAAACCTGTAATAACAGATAGAATTACATTATTATGCAAAATAAATAATGATACAAATTATTGAAAAATAAATATGTACATTTAGAAGAATGGACGTTTCTTAATTTCATCTTAGACTCCTTACTTACTCATTGTAATACAGATGAATATGTTGCTTTGTTAGGGAAGGAAGCTTTGTGCTGCTATTTATATCGTGATAACTTTCTGGAGGTGGAAGATCCATCTTGGTATCATCAGTTTCATGCTGCTGAGGTATCCCGAAGTTCAAATTACGGTCGAATGCTTCGATTCTGTAACAGATAGATTTGGTTTCTAGGTTATGATCGTAGCTCATAAAACATCGAATGTGTTATAAAACTACTGTGTAAGTACGTAAAAGTTTGTAATTCCTACTATATTAATTAGCAACATGTTATTAATTATAACATTCGGTTAATTGCTTCTAATATTAACAAAAAAATAGGATGTAAATACCTGCTGACCAGATCCGCTTTTCGGCCTCTTAGTGAAGCTCCACGGTTCTTCAGTTCAGCTTTTAACTGAGGCACAGTCCACGTTGCATACATTGTTCGTTAAAATAACAATAAACACACGCTAGTTCTTATTAAAATTATTTAAAACCTGAAAAAAGTTACGAGGTAAGAATGACAGTACGATGTTATGAGCCAAGTGTTAGCAGCGCCATCTGTTCATAGCTTTGCGATTTCTTCTCAATTAGATTCTTTTGCACATTGTTTATTGAAATATGATGTCACATCCGCAAGTGTCAGATGACCGGCTGTTTTGGCGCGAATATCAAATTTATAAATTAAATTCATTTTTTTCCCTACTAAATAACGCTTTTTTGAGAAAAATCATTATATGGAGGTATAAAATAAACCTACGTAAATTTTAAAATATCTTTTCAAAAATTGTCTAATACATAATTGCCGCCAAAACTATATTATTTTTTTAAACAAAAATAGGCACAAAAGAAATCAATGTGGGTATTTTTTTTCCTTACGGATAGCAACAATGAATTGTGATAAGTTAGGTTATTAGAATTTTTGTTTGATGATCGATTTACGTAAAAATAATGTATTAAATGTAAGTATTTACTTGTGAATTGTAATTTGATTACAGGTTTTTTGTTTTTCTGCAGGACTATGACATCCCTTTACGCTAGAAATTATCGTTTTAAATTATTTATGCGTGAGCTCTGTTCGGCGGAATGTGACCTGGAGCTTCCCTGTATATTACTTTACTCTTTGCCTGGAGCATAGTGTTATAACTTAGAACAAAAGTGACGAAATGATAACCGACTAGTTTAGGTAGGGTTCTGCTTTTGGATATAAACTACTCAATTCAATTGATTTTTAATTTATTCGTATAGCAATAATCAAAGTTTAAGTTACGTATTGATAGATGGCATTTTTCTCAAAATATTTACACATTTAGCTTAAACTTGTTCTCCGTTTTACTCAGATATTCTAAATTATCTTTAACAAATAACCATTTTATTTTATATAAATTAATATATTAGGGATATAAGGACACCTTTTAAATTTCACACCTTTTATAATATATTAACACACGTATCTTCAAATTAATAAAATCCTCCAATTACGCAGTCCCATTTTTTCTTTAACTTATTTAATTTTAAACTAAAATGGTAACGAAACTTGCGTAAATGCAGTGATGCCAGATTGGAGGGAATCCCCCCAAATTTGGGGGGTTTTTAAAGTTATGGAGGGAGAATTGATGGACAATATTTTTGGGGGAATATTTGGACTGATGATGTCTGAACGCGATCAAACCACTAACTAATCTGTGAAAGCACACACACGAAAACAAAATGCTGTGCACGATGATAGCCGAGTGGCTCCGAAGTTGCCGCAGAATGGAATGATTTGCATCGTACAACTTGGAAATCCACGCAACACACCGAAGAGTTCTGGGTTGAAGTTTATAATTTCAAAAATGCAGTCGGTGATAGAACATACCCGTGGAAATGTTAGCAAATTGGCACTAGGAATTTTGTCTTTATGTTTTTCTAACGCAGTTGCGGAAAGAGCCTTCTCTCAAGTAGCTATTATTGAAGACAAATGTCGAAACAGATTGGCCATTAACACTGCCGAATCCATCTTGAGAATAAGATATAAATTGCTAGAAGGATGTGTTCATTTTAAACCCGGTTCAAAGATGCTAAACAGGTTTAACTCAGAAAAAATGTACGGAACTGCAACCGGCGCGAGTGAAGAGGCTAATTTAGTCATGGACGCTATTGCTGAAATTGTATAAAATTGTATCATTAATAAAAAAGAATAGCCATTTATGAGGTTTTTACAAATCTTGAATTTTGGGGAGATTTCGGAGAAAGTTTGGGGAGAACGCGAGTCGGTCACTTGGCAACACTTTGTAAATGTCAAAGGTTTAAAAAAAGTTAAATAATTTGTCAAATAATAAGTCAATAATTGCAAATAATTCAAGAAATTTCAGATATATAATATATTCTTATTTAATTGGTGTGTACCTAAGGATACTTCTAAGTTATTGTGTGGATCACGAAACGATTATGGAAGATAAAATTCAGATGGCCATCAAATATTGTAACAGAAGATTTTAATAAAGTATTTGGTGTTGTAATTATATTGTTTTATTGTAAATCAACATAAATTACTAAGTACTAAATAAAAAGGAGTAAATAAATACAGTACACTGATTTGTAGGTAGCTATATCTATATGCTATATATATATATATATATAGGTACATATGCTTCATACATTGTTGTTGTTACTTGTTGCCAGAGGGCGCGGGCGCTCTGGAATCTTCGAGTGACGGCTCTATCTCAGTATATAAAATGTACTCTGTGACCTGGAGTACTGGCAGTGACGGCTCGTCGAAAAAAGTTAGCCAAAATGGCTAAGTTTTAGTTGCCTCACTTTTTGCACTCGTACTAGGCTTCTATGCGTTATTCTTCTAAACCTGACACTGGCAAAAATGTTTAGCTAGTGATCAAATAGTGGTATTTTTTAACTTTTTTTTAGTTTTAACTTTGATTATAACGGCACTAACTGCGAACACTCTTAAATTCAACACTACCACAAACACGCGCTCACCATCTCATCCCCACACACGCATACTCAAATACACACGCACGCACCATCAAATCCACACACACCGAAACTCAAACCCTACTATAAACACGCACACATCATCACATCCATGCACACAGGCACAATCAGCTCACACACTTCTATAGACACATGCACAATAACTTAGGTACTATACAAAACTGCAACTATTATTAACTTTAACTTATTTATTACTTACTTATTTACTTTGTCAATATTATTGATATTTTTGTTCTTTTTAGTTCTAAGTTAATTACCTGCTCATCTATTATCACCTAACCTTCAAGGGGAGGAGCGAGACAACCCCGACACAAGTGTTATTAACTACTTACTGGGGCTGTTACATTCATATTTGTTAACGTTACTGTTTGAGACATAATAAACAATTTATTTGTTATTATTTATTTAGTGATTTTTAAAAAATAGTATTGACTACGGAACAGAAAATACAGTGGAAGTGCGATGCGACAACATTACTACGGGAACCGCTGTCGCCAAACTCACACAAATAAAACGGTAATCATATAATGCACTACAAATAAACAATTATTTTGATTTGTCATTTTAATTTTAGTCAAAACCAACATAAGTCACAAATCCTACTTCTGGAAATAAACCTTGATACTCTACAGATAGGATTTATTTTGCTTAAAAATCTTTACGACGTTTTATAATCTTATGTCAATTGACGAGTATATTCCGCTACTCGACCATAGATGACGTTATTTTCAGTGGAAGCGATTATATATTTTATTTTCTTAGAAATAAGGTTAACAGTCGCGTCACATGTCGATATTTATTGCTACTCAATAAGTGCAGTACATTGTATTTTTAATTACATTATCGATATCGATAGATATCCGATTTCTTTTGTATTTCGAATATAAACATTAAGTGGTGGGTGGGTGGAATATTAGATACCAACAGGGTCTGGAACTTGCAAAAATAATCTCAATTCTCGGGTGATAATAATTATATGCGCAATATTAACTAAATTGTGAAAATTATCGTGAAATCGGGTTAAAATAATATATACAGTAATTTTACTTTTCATTTAGTGTCCTTGAAATAAAAGGTATTTCTTAAGAAACTGGTTTTTCGAAAGTCTGAAACGAAAGAACTGGTGTTCCGAGCATATCGTGCTTGATATGGATGGAATTCAATTAACTCTACCCATTGCATCTATTCATTCTTTGACGCTACAGTCTTTGGGAAACCCATAATTATTTTAAATGATGATTAGGAACCTACTGATGTCCGTTTAGGGATTTCATGACATTGCTTGGCAGACAATAATTTTAATATTAATCATTAATGCAATGCAGCGTAGCTAAATTTCTATGGTAATATTTGTCTTTATATGTTTATGCAATACAATACAACAGGCGCGTGCATAGGATTATGACAGGGCATGCGGCGGAGTAAAAACACACAAAAACTTCTTCATTTATAGATTTTTAGCATAGCCACAGCCACGCATCGCCACCATGCTACGATGCGTGGCTGTGGCTATGCTAAAAATCTATAAAAGAAGAAGTTTTTGTGACCGATTACTCACAAAAACTTCTTCTTTTATAGATTTTTAGCATAGCCACAGCAACGCATCGCTACCATGCTACGATGCGTGGCTGTGGCTATGCTAAAAATCTATAAAAGAAGAAGTTTTTGTGTGTTTTTACTCCGCCGCATGCCCTGTCATAATCCTATGCACGCCACTGCAATACAATACAATATACAAATATTTCAATAGGTGACAAAGATGCCATACAAAGGGAAAATCCTCAAATTATACTCATCTTTATGAATAAAATTAATTTGAAATTATTTTACTATAAATGTTTATGTTTATTTGTATTATTTTCAGCATGGTGGACATCCCACCCATACGCACAAAACGTAAATACGAAACGGATTACGTTCATTGTGCGTACGGCTAAGGAGTGGAATTCCCTGCCAGAGTCTGTGTTTCCCGATAGCTATAACCTAGGGATCTTTAAGTCAAGAGTGAATAGGTTACTTTTAGGTAAGCGTGCTCCATCCTCGACCACATCATCACTTACCACGAGGTGAGATGGTGGTCAAACGCGAACCTATTATCAATAATAAAAACCCAATATGCTAGTTTCAACGTAATATGTATTAAAGTCATTGAGGCGGGAACAACCATGGTGGTGCACGAGCTTTTATGAAGGATCTTACACACTGAAATGACCGGTTCGTCAATGTCACAAGCATTATAAAAATTCCAATAATTAAAAATAATAAGTTAAAGTTAATAAATAAGTTTGCTTACATTTTTGGTTTAAAGCGTATTATATGCAACCTAATACACCTCTTAAAATATTTTTGGTGTATGAATGTTAGAAAATCTTAGTTATTTTTTATCGACATCTATCGATAAAACCAATATCCGACCCAACTACGTCACTAATGGGGCGTGCAACTGTCAAAGTGGCGCTAGTAGCACACAACACATCAAGGTAACACATCACGGTTCCCGCTGGATGTGGCTTGGTTATTAAGGTTAGAAGAATTAATAGAAAGGTAACCTCCCCGGATGTTACTGAATGGAAACCCACTCAAACTATTATCTTAACATTTGATGGACAAACTTTACCGAAACGTGTTTATTGTTTTCACTCTGCACTTCCAGTAGAATAATATATGTACCCAACTGTTCAATGTTTTAATTGTTGTAGGTATGGTCATACACAAACAGTCTGTAGATCAAAACCTCGATGCTTTAAGTGTGGTGAAGACCACCCAAGTAATGCATGCAAAGTTCCCACTGACATTGCTTTTTTTATATCCTGTTCTGGCAACCACTATGCCACAAACAAAGCATGCCCAGAATTCGGCCGGCAAAAGAGCATAAAAGCTCTTATGGCTGAGAAGTCTATCTCCTATGCGGAAGCAAGCCAGGTACTCCCCCGTGTTTCAAGGTCATATGCTGAAGTCTCTAGTGTTCTGCCAAAATCAAAATTCAGCCCACCCCAGCCCCCTAGACCAACTCAACAAGCTTCAAAATCCTACCGTAAAATGGTATACCTTAAACCCAAACCCCACGCCCCCCTCTCTCCTGGCTATGATAAACAGGTTCATCAAGACTCCACACAGAACTACTCCTTCTCTCCTTCCCAAAATGGTTGTGCTTACCCTCAGGAAAGTCCAAGCGGTCCTTCCTCCTCTGAAAACATTTTAAATTTAATCTCCAGTATGCTAATGACAGTTTTAGCAAACCCTACACATACACTACCTGACCACGTTGCCAACAAATTGACCTCAATTGTAAATTATATTAACAATGTTCCATCCCCTGACATTTCTTCAGTGGAATGTGAGGAGTATTGCTCCCAGGAAGCCTGAACTTCTCTTTCTTATTAATAAACATAAACCATCAGTCTGCAGCATTGCTGAGACATGGCTTTATCCTGACAGTAATTTCAGGATCCCATGCTTCGGTGATGTTAGATATGACAGATCAAATGGATATGGAGGATGTGCTTTGTTCATTAATAACAAAGTATCATTCTCCCCAATTCCTCTTCCCTTTTTAGGTGACAACATTAATGTTGTTGCTGTCAAGGCTGAGGATATAAATATTTTTAGTTTTTACATTGCTCACCCACAATCTGAAGACCTACAAACAATAAGAAATTTGCTTAGTAATGTCCAAGGTCCATTACTAATTATGGGTGATTTTAATGGCCATCACTATAGATGGGGTTCAGAAACGTGCGATAACTTTGGTATAGGCTTAGCGGATATATTTGATGAACTAGATCTTTGTGTTATTAATAAGGGCTGTTCCACACGTAGGGCTTTGCCAGGGCAGAGGAACAGCTGTGTTGATTTAACTATCTGTTCATCGAATATAGCCAGTCTTTTTAACTGGAGTCGCTTGGATATGACATATGGGAGTGATCACTACCCCATCATGGTTGAAATCCCTACCAGATCCATCCCTGACAATTTTTCCCCTCCTCTATTAAAATATCAACTCAACTCAGTTGATTGGGAACTCTATTGGTCACCTCTCTTCCTCCCATCAATAATACAACTGCTCAGCAGTGTTTCTCGTTATTTGCAAATACCATATCCACAACAGCAGAGGACTGCTTCCCCTCCAAAAAACCTCCAACCGGCAAAATCCCATCCCCGCCATGGTGGGATAGGGAGTGCTCTTCTGCAATCAGAGCCAGGAATGAGGCAGAACGGAACTTCAACGCAAATATGAACCAGGATAACATCATTGCATTTCAACATGCGTTGGCTAGGTCCAGAAAAATACTCAAGAGAAAGAAAAGAGAAGGTTGGCGGAAATACTGCGATTCCCTAAGTCCATCCACTCCAGCCTCAGTAGTCTGGCGCAAACTAAAAGGTTTTAGAAATAACTTGAGGTCTCCTTCTGGGAACATACTAGGTAAAGATGTAAGTCACCAGTTTTTTGCAAAAATAGCCCCGGCTTATGTTCCTAGCCAAGATGAATGCGTCTCAACTGACCCCCATACAACATCAAATGATCCTTTGGATAGACCGTTCACTTGGAGGGAGCTTAAGTCGGTACTCGCCCGCGTCAAAGATTCTGCTCCAGGAGCGGATGGATTCCCATACTCCTTCATTTCTAAAGCTGGGGATAAAGCTCGCCAGTACTATCTGGACTTAGTCAATTATTGTTTTACCTCCGGATATATTCCCCCTGACTGGAAGGTTCAAATTGTGATTCCCGTTTTAAAACCAGGTAAAGATCCTAGCGATCATTGTTCTTACAGGCCAATTGCTCTATCGTCCATACTGATCAAGTTGATGGAACATCTCATTAAAAATCGCCTGGTATGGTTTGTTGAGAACAGAAAGCTGCTGCCAACGACTCAATTCGGCTTCAGGAAAGGCTTGGGTACAGCTGATAGTGTGGGTACCCTCACATCAGAGATCCAGCTAGCCCTCAGTAGAGGTGAATCTGTGGCAGCAGTATTTTTAGATATTTCGTCCGCCTATGATTCTGTCCTCCTCCCAGTTCTCAGGCAGAAAATGCAAGAGCTGAGAATCCCGGTTAGGATATGTCAGATCATTTCCAATATGCTCTTACACCGTAATATTAAACTAAGGATTCCTGGGGGGAGCCCTGAACCAAGGTTAGCTTGGAGGGGCCTCCCTCAGGGATCTGTGCTCAGTCCCCCTTTATACAACATTTACACTTCAGATCTCCCTTCCTGCTTAAATTTCAATTGTAAAATTCTCCAGTATGCTGACGATATAGCTTTATTGGTCTGTTGTAACTCTATCGAGAATGCTGTCCAATCTTTGAATCTATCTTTGACCTCATTAAACCAATGGCTCTTAGATCATGGGTTGTCTTTAAGCGCTCCAAAAAGCACAGCCGTTATTTTTACCCGTAGACGCATTATACCCCCGGTGGACATCAATATTGATGGCCAATCAATCCCAATCAAGGAGAAGGCCAGGTTCCTGGGAGTTGTTCTCGATGCCAAACTGTCAGGAGTGGATCATATTGACCACACGGTCAAAAAATGCGAACGTTCGGTCTCGGTTCTAAAGGCTTTGGCAGGTGTCTGGTGGGGAGCTCACCCATACACCTTAAAATTGGTCTACAACGCGCTTATCAGAAGTGTGCTAGACTACTGTTGCTACCTAATAGAACCATGCAACAAAGCAGCTATAAGTAGACTAGATTCTATACAGGCCAAATGCCTTAGAATTGTTCTAGGAGCCATGAAATCCTCTCCCATAAACGCTCTCCAGGTTGAATGCGCAGAACCTCCTCTTACCCTACGTAGACAATACTTAGCAGATCGTTTTTTGTCTAAAGTTTTTTCCCTATCGTCCCACCCTTTACTCCCGATCTTGGAACTGATCTACCTTTCTCTTAACGCCTCATCCTATTGGAACAATAAAAATATTCCATTGATGAATAGGTTTAGAGAGCTTAAACATCTCTCCTCACCTGTTTGCCAATACCCCTCTCTCCCGGTGTTTTCTTCCGCGTATGAGATGGTCTATTTCGAGCCAAAAGTCGTTTTGGGACTTGGTATATCCAAAAACTCCCAAGACGTTAGAGGCGACTTCGACAGAGCTGTTAGCAGATTTTGGGAAGGTTGGAACCTCTTCTACACGAACGCATCGAAACTATCGTCAACAGGGTGTACAGGCGTGTCAGTATATTTCCAGAACTCTAAGATAGCTCTTTTATTCCAGTGCCCTCCGGAAGCTTCTGTATTTACAGGAGAATGCATTGGTATCCTAGAAGCTATCAACTACATTCTCTCACATAAAATTAAAAATTCGGTCATTTTCTCAGATTCTCGTAGTAGCCTCCAGGCTCTATGTGAAAACCAATTGGAATCAAAAACTCATGGTAAAATTATTATGGACATCCGAAAGCTATTATTCACCTGCCACAGCAACAATTTAAATATAGAATTAGTTTGGGTTCCCAGCCATTCGGGCATTTGCGGTAACGAGTGCGCTGACTCACTGGCAAAATATGCGACATCCAACCCTGTGGATCGAAGGCATTATATGCTCCATAGCTATGACCTACGCTCAGACACTAAACTGAAGCTTCACAACTCGTGGTCTGCAGCATGGCATGTAACTTCGAAACTTAAGGGTAGACATTATGCTAGTATCCAACCGGACATCCAGCGGAAACCTTGGTTCTTCAAATACCCAAAACTAGCCAAAAGAACTGTCTCATCTCTGTGTAGACTGAGACTCGGCCACTCCTGTAGTCCAGTATTCCTGTTCAAGATCCACGTACGTGACACTTCCTTGTGCGAATGCGGCCTTGACGACGGTACATTGGACCATATCTTCTTTTCTTGTCCTTCCAACTCCCAATCCTTCGACTTGTACCATATGCTTTCTAAAATTAAAATCCCTCTTCCTATTAACTTCAATTCCTTTTTGACACATTTTTCTCCTAAAGTCATCCAGCTCCTTTCCAAATTTTTAAATGACAATAATATAAAAACTAGGTCTGTGTGTAGCAATATAATCAATTATATATTTCTAATCATTAAAATATATATATATAAATGTATAATATATAAATAGTAATCAAATATTTTATGTTAACTAACAAAAATTGTGTCGTCCTTTCAGCCACTAACAGTATAGATATACCACAAAGTGCACAGTTCGACGGCTCACCTCACCTAATAGCCGTCAACACTTGACGCTGGCACAATAGTCGGCACCGGCTCAGTTGCCAAAGAAGTAGAAAAAAAAAAAACAAAGCAGTTTCTCTATGGAACACTATGGAAAGTGAATTCCTAAATTAGAGACAGTTATTGAGAATTTTCCGATTAAAGAACATGTATTATGTTCTTTAATCGGAAAATTGTAAAGAAATCAATGAAATGAAAATAAAAAATACGAAGCGTGTAAATGTTTAGCTCACCACAGATAACCATAGATGATACAGATAACTAAATTATCTCACAATCAAGGAACTTGTACCTAAACTGGAATGCGGACGCGAAGCTCAAATCCGTTCCGAAGAGTATACCCTCGAAGGACCTAGCTATCTCTTTCTAGTAGTGTGGATATCAATTCGCGATAAACGTAAGGACAATTTTATTTGATGCAATATTTGCAGGTTTTTTTAAGACACTTATTATTAACCTTACAAATGATGTATTTCTGTTACCGCTATAACAAAAAATACTAAAAATTAACTAAAATAAATATTTAAGGGAGACTCCCATACGACAGTTGTGATTTTTTTGGCGCTTTTTATAGGTAATGGGTACCATTCATTACCTACCTATAAAAGTACTTGGCCGGTGTTTTTTTTAACAACGTATTAAATAGAAAGAAAAAATAAATTCAATTATAAATACAAAGGTCTATATCGGTCTGTTACGCTTTCACGATTAAATCACAGAATCGCTTTCGAAAAAAATTGGCATGGAGATAGTTTAAAATCCCTGGGAGTTCCCAGGGATTTTAAACTATCTCCATGCCAAGTTATATAGGGTTCTTTCTATCTCAGATTTTTGAACAGTTGCTTGGTAGCGCGATATAACAGAATTCCACGCGGGCGAAAAGCTAGTTCTCAATATATATCTGAGGAACTTATACTGAGCGCGCTAATTTCTATAATAAACCCTTCCTTATGCGGGCTAAATGCAAAATCGGTTTTGTTAAGCAGACTTTATTGCGTTGAATTATAAACTTTAAAAGTGGTTAAGACCCGTGATACAAATACAATTATTGCAGATACAGAATTAATAACAGAATCACCAGCTGGCAATTCTTCGAAGGCTTGGCCTTAATAGGCAGTGGTATAGACGTCCAAACAAACGTGCATTAATTGGTAATCTACGTTTATTCCACACTTGTACGGTCAGAACCAGTAGACTAAAAATAAAATGATGCAATGTTTATATATAATTAAAAGTACTAAAACCCTTCATGAAAAACGATGATTATAATTAGAAAGAATAACAGAAGAGATATAATTTATTTGTGTAAGTATATATTTATTTAGGTTAACCTACAATTATTGTTTATACTATACATTTGTATGAAACAGTCATATTACATTTATAAGTGTAACAATTAATTACAGGCCAACACCACATGTGCTATTTAAGGTTAGAAATCAATACTATTAATATACATAATTCTAAACATAAAGGAGGCAGATCGAATGACAATTATAAGGTTATTATTATTATTAGGTTGGTTCTATATTTTCTATTTCCTCATATGTTGCAGCTGCAGGTTTGTTACAAGGCTTGACACACAACCCTAAAAAATGTATTACACTATTATTAGTTAAAAGTATGGATATAATCTTTAAATTGTGAATTATTATTATTATTTGTCGACATTAACTAACTGCAGTGAATAAAAGTTAAGTAATTAAGTTATAAGTAATTATTAATATAATAAACTACACTTGTAAGCAAGTTTGCATAGCTGAGTTGTAGGCCAAAATGATATAAAATATTTTTGCCATCAATTTACTAAGCAAAAGTAAATAAATCAACTAAAATGTCGACTTTTATGCTTATTAATTTGACTCCTTTCATAACTTTCACTTACCAGATCTTTGAATGTGCCCAGTACAGGTTGTATATTCTTTTCTTTAGTGGGTTTCAATATTATAGTACTTAAAACATTTATTTGTTTCGCTTTAACAGGAATCTAAAATAATAATAGATTGATGAGAACAAAATTTTAGTATTTATGGTTAAGATAGATTCAAAATGAAAAGTCATCTTGTTATGCTCATATTCTATTTCGAAACGGTGATCTTCATGTCATTTGTAAAGATTGATAACTTACTTTAGGGAAAATGGATGGAATTGCATCATTTGATCTTGTTTCGAAATGCAATATTTCTTCGGGCTTGAAAAGGCGGCTACAAATTTTGGAACCGTTTCTGACCTTTTTCTGTGTAGAACACTGAGCCACAGGTCTCGAAGATCATCATTTTTAGGAGAGCTTAAAATAAAAAAAAATAGTAAATAATGAGAAGAAAGAAAAATAATAAATGAGAAGAATAAAGAGAAAAATATCCACTTTTACATTGAAAACATAGTCACCCTAAATGCAATTTGTAAACAAAGTCACAAAACTTACTTAAAAAGGGAAATTCCAGACCCGGGGTACCCTTCACTCTTGCAATTAACCACAAAACACGTTCTTACCATGGTTACAGTATCTTGCACTATAATATTACGAAAACTCACAAAATTAAATATAATGCAAATTTACAAACATACAGATGTCAAGTAAACGTCAGACGGCAACGTAGTAATTGCCATGTATAGTATAATATATCACTACTAATTGTTAAAAATTCCATTTTTTTTTTGTTTTAAACATCTTGTGTTTGCATGGTAAAATAACTTTAATTTTCATTAATATGCATAATGTAATAATGGTAATTAATTTTAAAGATAGAATTCCAAATAAGTTTAAAACTAGGTGTTATTACTACAACAGGCAGATTGAAAAAATTACCATTAAAATGAATATTTTTAATCTGACACAGAAGAAAGGGACACAGTCCACACACGCACTGCCTCGCTCGAAAAGAATAGTTTCTTCAGTTTTATGCGTGCAAGTTTATACTCTATTGTTTAACAGCTAAGAAAGACTTTCTGAATTTTTTGAATCATTCGTAAGCAATCCAGTTAGTAGGTAGAAGATCCTTGCTCACAATCTAACTAACACTGACAGTGATAAAGGTTCTTACGGTGGTGGCGCCATCTGCGATCAGCTTTCACTTGCACGCCCCATTGAGTAGCGAAGAACTTTCTAGAAAGAAATGTGTGAATGTAGTGTATACAATAAATCCAAAATAAACTTTATTTCAATGACAAAAGGTTGATTTTGCTAAGACTTTCTATTAAATTATTAGTAAATTGAAATTATCTAAGATTTTATTAGAAAACAAATAAAATCGTACTTAGCGATGGTATGAACCACCTCCATTTTTAAGATTTTTTCTCCTACTATCATTTTTGCACTCCAAAACCATATGGAACCATACGGCATAGCTGCGGAAAATTAAAGCGCGTAATTGTGACACGCCTGCCACGCCTACTTTGCACTTCCACTGTATTTTCTGTTCCGTGTGTTCCGTGGTATTGACAAATAAGTAGCCGAAAAGTAACGAAACGTTCCTCCAGCTGATTGTTGATTGTCAATGTCAAATACATATCGGCTCAAATTGTCAATCTTTGTCAATATTGTTGCGACTAGGAAGAAAATAAACCATGTTTTCAACAAAACAATAACTTTAATTGGTGAATAATAGTTGTTGCCTTGAATAAATAACTCAGAAGTATGTCTATACACTGGAGTTCAGAAATAATGAAATGGGAGTATCGCGACTTGCAAGCCACGGCTATGTCCGTGGATTATTCGGGTAACAACGTGCTATTGGCGGGGCGACGATGGCTAGCAATCAAACAACTAACACAAGATGACGATTCTGGTGATATTGTTAAAAAGTACCCTCGTCACAGCAAGTACGACGCTGCAGGCGCTGAGTGGTGCCAGTCCTTTCATGGACAGAAACTATGCGCAATCGCGGTATGTAAAAATAAATAAATATTACGTATTCTAATTAGTTATGCCGTAATAAAAGAACTTAATTTAGAGCTTTGGTGTAAACATGTTGATAAAGTGACTACTTATACTTTTTTTTTAATTCAAAGTATCCCAACATGTTAAAGACAAAGTCAACACATTTTCTCACAAATTTTCAGAGCAACCAAAGAGTGGATGTGTATGAGTGGCGTGGAGGCAATGACTTAACATGTATCTGTTCCCTCCGCGGTCATACCAGAGTGGTCAGTGACACTCATTTTCATAGACAAGATCACAACTTAATTGCAACCTGCTCTATTGATACATTCACTCATTTATGGGATCTAAGAGATGCAAGGAAGCCTGTGGTGTCATTGTGTGCTGTTGGTAAGTATATGATAGTTTCAGAATTCTTGATGTTACTGAAGTAGATGACAAAAAAATAAGCTGAATACAGCTTAATTTTTTTTTACACATTTCTGAAGTGCTTGATCTTGTTTAAGCCAATGTTTTTGTATTGCTACTTTATTAAATAAAAAATATTTATATGTAAATATATTACTTTTTAAATTAACTCCTGATCAAATCAAATCATCTAAGGGAAAGGGAAATAATAACCAAAAATATATAAGTAAATGCTCTAACACATTAATGTGATATGCTTTCAGCTGGTGCTTCCCAAGTGCAGTGGAACAAAGTAGCAACCCATATAGTAGCCACTGCCCATGATGGTGACATCAAAATTTGGGACTATCGCAAACACTCTGCACCGATACACTACATTTCTGCACATCTATGTAAGATCCATGGTGTTGATTGGAGTCCCCATCATGAATACCAATTGGTTACTTCAAGCCATGATGGCAGCATCAAATATTTTGACATTAATAATGCAAGGAGACCTGAGAATGTGATAATGACGAACTTCCCTGTGTGGCGTGCGATATACACGCCATTTGGTAGTGGCCTACTGACTATAGGAGTTGGTTGGGGAGGGATGCCTAGAGTGGAACAAGCAGGAGTCATTGGCATTTGGGTGGGCGGAGCACTAACACACAGGCTGGTAGGCCACACTGACACAGTCCAGACCATGGTCTGGAGACCAAACACCTCCCCATCAAACTACCAGCTGGTGACATGGGCTCGAGATCAATCACTTAGAGTTTGGACGATGCATCCATCTTTGTTGAAGATGTGCAACCATTATCTCCCTGATGATGGTGAAAATGATGAGGACAATAATAGTGACAGTAAGTAACTTTTTCATTTATTAATGTCCCAATCCACACAAGAAAACTTATTGCAACATTTTAAGTTGAAGACATGCTTGGTGCACTGCTTGAGCAATTGACTGCTGCGCTGCATGTTGCAGGCTCGATTGCACCAGGATAACTGTTTGTATGGCCTACAAAAAGTTGTCCAAGAGTTTGGGTGTTAGTAAAAATGCACTCAAAATAAAGGAGAAATACCTAGTATTCTAAAAAATTAATAACATTGGTCTTATTTTAGATGTTAGCTATGCCTCTACAGTAGGATCTACAAATGATATCTCCATAGGAGATAACAAAGGTCAAGATATTGCATTGGTGAGTGATAAAGTTCAGATCTATACATACACATATAAATACATATACAAACTGCAATTTGGGATAACTCAAAACTGCAAAGATCTTTAAATCATTACGATTTGGTTTCAGAACAAACTTCCACACAAAACAAACACGTCAATTGACGAGGAGTTTGAATCTATCCGCGAAATGGCGAACATTGAAGTAACGGACATGAACATCGAAACGCGAACTTGTCAGATACACTCAGAACGCAACGGCTACGTCGCCAATCTTCAAGTCACATTCCCGAGAAACGTTACCGAACAAACAATACCAAAGTTCTCCTGGCTGTCAGGAACAAATGTCGATAGTCCCACCACCATTAAAATTCTCCAATCTATCAATAGAACTGCTTACCGCAAGAAGAAAGAAGGCCACAGATGTCTGTTGCACTGTTTGAAAACATTAGCTACGTCTATTGACGAGGTATTTACTTATTAAACATTTAAAATAGGAAATCTATAAAATTTAAGTTTGCTTGCATGTTAGTATTAGATAAATACACCAAATAACCAGGGCCTGATTAATTCTTAGGCTAATTAGGCTTCAGCCTAGGGCGCGAGGATCGAGGGGTTGCGCGCTGAAATCGTGTTTACGCATGCACTATTAATCTAGCATCTTTGCATCTACCCTACATATTTCAACTAGACCGAGACATAACACTAAAAGTAACTAAGGGTGAAGACATGTAGGAGGCTGTTCTTTGGACGATTGATAAAGGTTCCAAATTTAACTTGATATTAAAGATTGTTGTGGCCATAATGCTAGCATTAAGTCTGGTCAATACAAAGGTCAATACTTCAGTCAAGAATTAAAGCTGATAAAATTCTCTGGCTACTTTTGTTCTTTGTGCAGCGCATTCTCTCCAACTCGTGGAATCGGCTGCCGCGGAAAGTAGTGACGAGTCAGCTGCTTTTTTTACACTTGAACAAACACTGCATAATATTTTTCTGGTTTTTACAAGCAGATGGCAAATTTTGTTATCCAAATTGGATGAAGAATCGACGGTACTAAAAAATCTATCAAAAACTCGATGGAGTGCGCGGGCAGATGCAAGCAAAGCCTTATACAGTTCCTACAAACAAGTTCTGGAAGCATTAAACTTGATTTGCCAAGATGAAAATCAAAGTAAAGAGACCAAAATAGAAGCAAAGGCAATATTAGAAAAAATTTAAACTCTAGAAATTACAATAAGGTTGTGCTTTTGGAACTCTGTGCTCATAAAGTTTTAAATTGTTAGTTTTAGTTCTGTTGATTTATCGAATGTTGTTACTCTTTATAAGACATTACATATCCTTATAGGTTGCGTGACGAAAAAGAGTTCGAAAATTTTGAATCAGAGGCAATCGAGAGATGCAAAGTGACATACAAAAAAGATGTAAGAAGAAGAAAGAAACCAAAATTTCATTTTGATGAAGTTAAGACGGGATACATGGAGTTAGAAGGGAGACGACCTTTCATCGTTGATTATTATTATGCAGCTATTGATTGTCTTAAAGTGCACTTAAAAAACCGGCAAATTATTTATAATACCACATTTGTTTATTTATAATACAAGATTTGGTTTCTCATGGAAACTGCATGAACTAGACGGCAATGAATTTATTAGAAGCAAAGCAAAGGAGTTAAAACAACTAGGTATATGCCACTGATTTAAAAGAAACCTTTGCAGAAGAATGTGACCATTTGGCGCAGTTTTCAAAATCTGTCACCGAGGCCCAGCATTCTTTTTCTGTCAGATACCCAAAGGGTTTTTTGCAGTTAATAAAAAGTTTTAATATTTCATGCATGTTCCCGAATGTGGAAATAAGTAATAATAGGATTTTTTTTTGTCAATGTGTGTTACCAACTGCACGGCGAAAGGTCTTTTTCAGCACTTAAAGAGTAAAATATTACTTGCGCTCCACACTCCGCCGACAAAAACTTGCAGCGCTCTCGCTGCCGAATGAATGTCGTGCAGATGAAACGACAACGTTAGTTTCGCTTGTAGATCAATTTGAAAACTTTTATAGGTAGTACGAACCATGTTAAAATTTTAACACTATTAAACAAAGACAAAACTAATATGCTACTTTTTAGGCCGACCGTAACACACCTGGCGGGGGCGCGTCTTCATAATTAGCCTAGGGCGGCAAGAACTCTTGATCAGCCGCTGCAAATAACTAGCCTATAACATTCCCACTTTTGCCATCCACACAGGCCTTCTCTCTATGAGAGGGACTGGGCCGCAATTCACCACGTAGGGCCCATTGAGGGGTTCATTAAATATGGAAAAATATTTAAAATTAAAAACGTATTTTTATGTTCCAGATACCAGTGAAATCCAGTGACGACACCGACTCAATGAAATCAAGTCAAAGAAGTCAATCGGAGAGTGAAAACGCTGGTGACTCGTGCATACCCTTCCCCAGAACGTGTGGGGCTAAATGGTGCGGAGTTAGCACACTAGTTGTCTTCAACCGTCCGCCGAACGCGCGCCGGCTTTCCCTGAAACACGAGACCGGGACCCCGCGGTCGATGTCATCGTTGTCGTTAACTCCGGGGCTGTTTGGTACCACCGGGTACAGCTCCGTGTCGCCGCATGCGACCACAACGCCGTCCCCGACGAACGCGTCCGGTTTTCCGCAGCTGCATCATCGACATCCGTCGAATTCTATAACTACGTTCTATTTTCAAGATAGATGGGTAAGCGAACAGTTGTACAAAAAAGGTGATGAAGGGTTTTTGCAGAAAAAAAAATCTTATACTTTAGAGAGTGCATATGCTGCTCTCTGGAATTGCCATTTGTGTAACTAGTCTATAACATTCCCACTGTTGGGTCCAGGCTCCCTTTCTAAGAGAGGGAATGGCCCATAATCTACAGCAAGCTCGGTGCGGGTTGGTAGATGTCGCATGCCTTCGGCTTATTGGCCCTAGAGAAGAACTAACAAGGCCAAGAGGAAAACCTAAAACAGCGTACTTTGAAAACCTTGTCTTCTAAATATTTCCGTAATGAATTCTACATTATTATTATTATTGATTATTCACTTGCGTTTAACCATCATCTCACCTGATGGTAAGCGATGATGTGGTCAAAGATGAAGCACGCTTACCTAGAAGTAACCTATTCACTCTTGACTTAAAGTCCCCACGTTATAGCTATCAGGAAACAGACTCCAGCAGAAAATTCCACTCCATAACTCACATGAAACTATTCCCAAAACGTTTTGTGTGTACGGGTGGGACCATGTAAAGATGGCGCATAGTCGTTCATCGTGTAGTGTGTGTATGATGAACTTTGGTTAATTCATAATATGAATATCCTGTTGTCAGAAGGCGCAAGGTAGACGCGCAGGTAGCATGCGTAGCCGCGGCAGTATATCTGGGTGCGTGGCCCCACGCGTCGTCATGTACGCCGCGCCTAATCTCTTCCCACTTAATCGCAACCTCGCTGAGAAATATGTCATCAATGCTGACAACCCAGTCGGTATGTATGATCACTTATCACATTCATAACCCTGTTTTCTAACATGAAATGTTTAATTTATTAATCTAGTATGCTAATATTATAATGCGGAAAAATTTGATCACGCGCTAATTTAGATGAAATTTAGTTTGGATGTAGTTTCGATTTTAAGAAGGCTTGGCTCTTTAGCTGACTGCAAAAGAGAGGATAATGTTTTTGTCGTGATAAAGTCACGGGAGCGAAGCCGCGCAACTACTATTATTAAATATTTACATACCTGACCGCCAGTTTTGGTAAAGGTCTGGACAGTTTTTATTTATTAATGGGAATTGATATTACTTACGCGGTATTGTTATGTGTAAAGCCCGTACGAGTTTTGTGATAAAAAGTAGCCTATATGTTGCCCTATAACCTCTCTATCTTCGAGTGTAAATTGATTTAGCCGTTCTAGACATTAGGCCGGACAAACAGAAAGATGGACAGACAGTTCGGCAGACATATCTTTTGTTCAAACTTTTTGTGTTTTAATATCGAGTAAATAACTGTAAGCACTTGTGAAAACCTTTATAGTGCTGTGACATGTTTGTTATTACTGGTATTCAAGAAACATATGAAACCAATAATTTGGGGTCAATTCTGTGAGTCACTTATTTTGAGCTGAAACTTTGCATAGAGACTCCATACCAGATGTAGTCTTCAGTCCTTTTGGATAGATATGGGGTTTCCGTTACACATTGTATAGATACATTGTAACCTAAATAAAAATATCTTCTACAGAAATGTGCGAAACAAATGCCAAGTTGGCAACAGAAGAAGGTGAGACTGATATAGCCCACGCATGGAACCTCGCGGCCCTAACGGCGCGGTCCCTACGCGCGCGCCTGGTCGACCACCTGACGTCCAGCGAGGAGAGCATGGGCTGGGTGGGGCATCCGCTCTGCTGCAACCTCCTCCAGTCGCTGTGAGTATTTTGGAGATATACGGAAAAGGGTGTAAAGTCCTGCAATCCCATTGATAAGAGGGCTCAGATCTGAAATGTATATGCGGCGTGACCCCACAGGCAATGGCCCACCTTCTATCTAAATTCTGCATGCCCCGTCACTTGACGACCTTATGTCTGCATCAGCGAGCGGAGTTCGCGTAGCTGAGATTTAGGCCAATCTAACATAAAATATACTTGCCATCCACACAAAGAAGAATTGATAACGGAGGATCCTCCGATCGGAAAGGTGTTTTATCTGGTGGGCAACTGCCCATTGTCTTGTTATCGGGTGATTTGTATGCAGGCTAGTTCAGCGATAAACTGCTTGCGCGATACAGGATTTCTATCATTAGTATTGTTTATTACCTGCGGTACTACTAGTAGTACCACTTCCAACAAACGATTAGTTTGTATGTTGCGAGATAGATGTCGCTACAGTATAATCTATATTAATTATTATAAACGCGAAAGTATATTTGTTTGTTTGTCCTTCAATCACTTCAAATGGAGTAACGGATCGGCATGGTTTTTGGTGTGGAAATAGCCGACAACATGAAAAGTGACAAAACCAACTTAAGGTCTGATAGTTTTCGTTAGGTACTACTGCCGAGACGTTTGAATTCCTACCTAAAACCACTTAGTTGGTAGGGGGAGAACACTTGACTCTAACGAAAATTAGCACTTTAAAACTTAATATTTCGCAAACGGATCACTGAATCGAAAATTGTTCTGTCCACATTCCCATTATTTTTGAACGACCTATCCAACAATACTCCACACTATGAAATATTTTCTGAGCTAAGCCGCGGATAGACGGATGGACGAAAACTATAAGGGTTCCTTGTCGACTACGGAACCCTAAAAAGGCATAGTAAGTAGGGGTATTAACAATGAAAAAATAAGACAACATAACAGAAATTGGATTAGGAACAAATGGAATAACAAATAGTGGCCAAGTGCGACTCCCCAACTAGCACAAATGGGCTGCATTAGAGCTTTGGAGCGTATCCGATTATTATTTATGGTAATAGACGTAAGCGCTATAGCGTCTACTGCAGACTTAAAGCAGCCGCTTTAGCGCTATTTGGGCGCCATTTTATGCAACCTAAAGTTCCATTTAACCTGCACAACGGTTGCATAAAGGTTCCTTAATAGCTATAACGATTTATTAACGCTATACTAAAGCTCTCGTAGCGCTACTTTTGAATGATTTTGAACTACTTTGAACGAATGAATTGATTATAGTTCTTTATTGTATATCTTCAGTTGACATTGTTTGTAATATTTTGGTAAAGTGTTTTCGTCGCCATCATGAAAATAAAACAAAAAGAAGTAAGTGTTTGTATTCTGTATTAGCAAGATATATAAAGATACTTAAAACGCTGTCCAGTTTACTGTAGATATATAAGATAATTTTCGAGTAATTTTAACGCGCTTTTATGATATTTAAAAAATTAACAAAAGATATGTGATATTTTTTATTTGTTATACAGAATAAATTTTATTTCCGTATATTTACGTGTCGATAACTTACTATTTGCAAGTGGCCGATTGTTTACCGGTACATTTAATGCACATTTAACTGAAAAACCAATGTATATCAACTCAATTTTGCAAGTGAATTATAAGTTTTCTTAAAAAATCATGGCGTCATTGTACTGTAGTCATAACCTGCAGTTTGAGCTCTAATAACTCCCTTTTGAGAATCATAGCGCTAATTTTCACCCTTCTAACGCTTCCAGTGATTTTTGTTCCCCTAGTGCAACTCACAGCCACAAAAAGCTCCTATTTTCCTGTTTTTGAGGTTATAAGATTAATTATTTGTATCCTTAAGTGTATTGTAAGGTGTACAATAAAGTATATAATAAATAAATAAAATCTAGTTACCTACTTATTCGTTTAGCATCCATTTTTATTAAATGTTTTATAATAGTTACAAAAGCGGCTGTAAAATGGCGAATGGATTGAGCCTGCAAGGAATGACTATTGCCACTAAAGGCCTTAGTTACACTGATGATTTTTTTGTAACTATAGTATGCATAAGAGTTTCTATTATTTCTATAATGAAACTTATAGTAGTATAATAGTGGTTACTATAACTATAACCTATACAAGTTACAATGGAAACTACTATGCAGCTGTGAGTGGCAGAATGACCTTCGTAACTCTCATATAAAGGTGTAAGTGGTAAATGAGTTCTACCGTGGACTACTGTGAAGGCTAGGGTAGTATTTGATTCAGCTTATAGCACCTTAAGTAACTTTTATAACTATAGACGTTTACGGATGCAGATATGCAACTCTGAACTGCTTTTTGAACCCTTAAAGCGCTATTTTACAGCCCGAAGTAACAAAATAGGCTGCTATTTCCACTAATGTGCTCGTTGGGTCGGACTCGCCCTTGAAGGGTTCCGTAGTAGTATATTTCTCCAGCAAAAACAGAACTTTGGTTTTCATAGTTTATGTTTAAATAACAAATTTATACATGGGTTTTAAAAAAATGTGCTATATCTCAAAAACTGCTGACTGTATCTCATTCGAACCAACTTTCGTTGAAAGTTTTCATTAAGGGACCGTTCAAGTATTACGTAAGCACTATAGGGGGGCGTGGGGGTCTTTGCTTTGCTTATTTTTGATGACATGGGGGGTGGGGGGATCTAGATGGCGATTACGTCAGCAATAATTATTTATTTTTATACACATGTAGCAACACACGTTGTCTATGCTTCAAAACGAAATGCATTTTCGGGGATTCCTACAAATAATGAATTGTGGAATTCCGTGTCAGTAAAGTTTATTTAAATGAATATTATGTGCGTTACAGACTTCTATTCCAAACCTATTCCTTATTTCTAGATTTATAACTGCTGCTCATGAATCATTCAATTATCCCAATGTTTACGTAAACATGGGGGGAGGGGTAACAGCTTTGCTTACTTTTGCTGACGAGGGGGAGGGGTGGGTTAAAAATTGCAAAAAATGTGCTTACGTAATACTTGAACAGCCCCTAAGGTTACAGCATATTTTTTTTCGCTCTCTTATTTTTAACGTTAGAGATATCACGCATCTTACCAATTTGGAAGTGTCCATATTTTAATCGATAAACTTTGAGAAAAAGCGGTTTGTGGAACCTCAATGTCACTTTTAAAGACCAATCTATAGACACGCCACACGTATAGGTTCGATATTTTTTTTGTATCAGTTCCATGTATGGGGAGTTCATAATGTTTTATTTTTATATAAATATCTTAAAGCGGTTCACAGAATACATCAGCCTACTAAGTTTCAACTGTGTAGTCTTAAAATATAAATAGTTTCCGAATAAAGTGGCTGTGACATACAGACAGACAGACATGACAAATCTACATTCGGCTACGGAACCCTAAATAGGCATCGTTCATCATCTCGCAGAATCTCAAACATACACGACAAATTATGTACATACATCTATCCATCTAGCGGCAAACAAATCACACTCCGGTGTCGATGTCAGTAAAGCATTTCGCCACAGTCCAAACAAGCTGTATCGGTATGAATAGAAACATATAACTATTTAACACAGTCCAAACAAGCTGTATCAGTATGAATAGAAACATATAACTATTTAACATAGTAGAGTAAATCTAATGATTTAAATTGGTGTATTCCCGTTGTCCCCGTAGTCCGTGTCCCCGTTAAAGCTTTGTTTTCCTAGGATAGCGGTGCCGTCATATAGCGGCCAAGCTTAAAGGGGACAAAGGGAATTTAATAAAATAATTAAAATTACTTCCCGTTGTCCCCGTACGCTGTCCCCGTTAATTTCTTGTAATATATTAATATACCTTTAAATTTATAATACCTTTAAATTCTATCATATGAATTTTATCATATTATTAAATCTTTGTTACAGAATATCACACTATGCCAAAGCGTCCAATCTGCAAATGGCGGCAATGTTGGCATGTGCTTTCTCTGTCTTCAATGACACCAGCAATTCTAGTTCCCAGTCCACAATTAGCACTTCTAGTTATGTGAGTATACTAAGCATTCAAACGCGCTGTGATCAACGACTTGATTGACGGATTTACTTTACGTGGGTAGTAAATAATGATCGAAGATTCTCAACTATCTTGGAGTCGGCTTCCAGTCTAGCCGAATGCAGCAGTACCAGTGCTTGCGCAAGTTTTATTTAATTTATAATTTTTCTACTGTCACATTTCGGAACGCACCTCTAATGGTATAATTATGTTATTATCATCATATTTCCGAACGCATCTTACATATTAGAATACAGATTCTTATTTGACCGCAGTTTTTGAGCTAGCCATATCTCCTTTCCTCCTATCCTATTCCCATAAATCAGAGAGAGAAGAAATGCTCACCGCACGCGCCAATCAGTGGCGCATTCACCGCAACCAATCACCGCACATACGCTGTGATTCGAAAAAAAAAAAACCATATTGGGTTCTGTTAAAAAAACCACCGCTCAAGCTACAAGTCCGCGCCCGCGCCGAAATAATAAAAACCGCTAAAGTATCTAGAAATCTAAAAACTATCAATTATCCGTGTTGGCCAACACACGTGTGACAAATACAGACCAAGTGAAGTGCTCAGCAAATAAGAGGAAGAGACTCAACACACGTGCAACATCTTCTCATGCTGTCCTTTGCGCAACGCGCTTCATCCAGAGGATACCCAAGTAAGTCCTCCACCACCTTCTTCCTACCCTGTTCAGCTCATTACTGCGTGTGGTCAATATTTTACTTCGCCTAAAATTACATTCCCGCTATGGTCCTTCAAAAGCCGCATGTACCTATCCGCTATAACCGCATCAACCAGTATTTTAGATGGAGCGGCTGCCGACAGGGTTGCCAAACGTACGAGGTTCCTCGTACAAATACGAGATTTGTGGTCTTCCGTACGAGGTACGAGGACACTATCAACCTCGTACAATTATGTACGAGATTTTGATAATATGGCCATACGAACATTTTGCATTACCATTTTATAATAGTAAAGTCATTTTAATAAAGACAGAGATAAGAAACCGGCTAATTGTGGAAACAGTGTAGGCACACACTTCTTGCTACAGAGAGTGCAAAAGGTTCAACTCGTACTGGAAAGTGGAAACTGCGTCAATTTTTAACCCACAAAAGGAATGTATAGCCACATGACAAAAAAAAGAAACATGACAACAGATAAAATACACGGAAGAAAAAACGATGACAGTGAGGATGTTCCTGACTAATATTTGGAGAGGAGATGTAAACTAAGTTACCTTGAAAATTTTCATAATAATATAGACACATTTAGATTTTTTGTGATTTTACTTGATTAAGTAATAATAAAGATTTTTTAAATACAAAACAAAGTGATGTTTTATTTAATAGGAAACTTGCAATATTTTATTTCGAGTAAAAAGTCCTAAATCCAGTAGTTAAATATGCATTAATTTTGGTTTTAGCACGTTTTGCATGCATAATACCTAAATGTACGAGGTTTGAAAGTCAAAATACGAGATTTTTAGCTGCATATGTACGAGGGATTTTCTTTTGCGGTTGGCAACCCTGGCTGCCGATCTAACCAGCATAATTCAGTAACTGTAAACACGGTAACACAATGAACAATGGCCATCTGCCTCACATGCTTGGACTAGTAAAATATAATAAAACGTAACTTGATGAAACATATGTTATTTCATTTGCCTATGTAAATAGAACGAAGCAAGACATTCAATATATTTTTAAAAGCTGGGAGTATCAAGTAATTGTGTAATATGTTTTTGAGTTTACGTAGTATATTATATAATCTGTAGCATTTTGAGTTAGAGGTATTACAGTTTAAATTATGTAGAAAACACGTCAGATAAGACTGTATATATCCATAATGCCTAATCATCGTCCTATATATGCATACTTTCACATAATACTTCAAACTTTTTCCATATCTGATAGGTTTAGGTTATCTTTATTCACTCTAAGAAATAAAATCATTTTTTGTTGACCAATTAACCTCCAAAACAAATAATAATAGAATTTTTAAGATTGCTCTACTTTTCTATATTGCACTATAACAGAAAGTAGTAGTGAGAATACTAATTTCAAAAGGGTATAGCAAAACAACATGTTGATTTCTCTTTTCTTTATTATAATTCTCTAATTAATACTTCATCAAGCAATGCTGCAGAGGAGCAACTACATTTTGTTCATGTCGGGCCCATTCAAGATACCAAACTATGCTCATTATATTATTATGAGCATAGCATCCCAGTGTGCGTTGACCAACAAGACAATTACAACAATATTCTCTTATGCCAGCTAACCCAGATGTGTCATTATTAATTAAAATGTATACATAATATTGTTTCCTCCCAATATGCCTTGACTTAATTCTACCTCTTATAATTGAGACTTCATTTATATTTAAATCTAATAAATCCAGAGAAACCGGTATTTCTCTACAGACCTCAATTCTGTACTGCCCATGGAACCTAGTATGTTCCCCATAATATGAGTGCGCTTGGCGAAGTTGGTAAGTCCCAAAGGCAAATAAAATAAGATCTTCATATTGAAGGCGTGGGAAATATAATAAATTATAACTATCTGCAGTTATACTTACGAAATTGGAAGATCATCTATTATTGTTTTCTACAACATCTGCCAGATTATTATGCAAGTGCATCCTTTGGTTAATTCTATTTAATATTTGGGGAGCATTGTCGCGATTTTTTAGCCATACACCAAAGTGATTTAATAGAGCTGCTGCAATTTGAAAAACTTGCATCATGTGTGGTAAAGATTTATGAAAGATTCTTGACGAAATAAATTAAAATTACGCTTAAAATGGCCGTTCACAACTTCTACCACCCATCCGCAAAGTGTTACACATCTAGTTCGGTTTGCTTGTGCAGTGGTTAATTGTCTATCCTCCTCTAAAAGTGATTCTGGCATATATGGTTTATAATTACAATCTACCAATAAATTAATGCAGTCTCGAAAACCTCGGTCAAGAATAAAAATATCGTTTTCTCGGAAATATTGTCTCAAAGGCAGGTTTTCATCATTAAACAAGGAAATCATTATTTCAGCATCTGAGGCTTTATATGGACCAATAAATCTAAAATGTAACCGTCACATAGCACTAACATAAATGGTTTTAAAAGATTTCTATATTTGTGTAATGAATATGAATCTTTCTGGAACCTATAATTAGCACTCTTATGGGCATAAATATAAGTTCTATCACAAATAACAATGTGATGGTCTGTGACTACACCAGAATTACCATATAATCCATTAGGAATTAATAAATTATGGTTTAGGATATTTTGTCTGCTTATTTGTTCAATACCTAAGTTATAAGGAACAAAATATTGTAAAAGTTTTTCGCTCACATTATTCATCCAACATTCTAGACTTCTTCGGGATATACCCATCAAACTTGCTATTCTCTCATCTGAGTCTCCATTTCTTAATTTTATTAAAAATGCTACTAAACCAGTTACTCCCTGATGCATAGTTTGAATTTGAGGAACTTCGACCAATAAATTAGTATTGAAAGAGATGATCATCTATATTCATTGAAATCAATTATACTATTCCTGTCTAAATTAATAAAAGAAAACATATGTTCAACTTGATCCTCAGTGAACACGGCAGTACTATTCTGAATTGTACAAAGTGTCCCAATTATTACTTATTAAATGGTTAGAACAAACTCTAGCATGTATTGGTATATAAAAATTATGGTCAATAATTCTTTTAATGCACAAATCGTCAGAAATCCGATGTAGCTCCCGGTTGTTGCAATATAAAAATAAACACTGGCAGCGGTATTGGGTGCTCATCTGTAGTTTTGAAGTGTTATAGATGCAACCTGTGCAGGCTCATTTTGTGTAATCATTAATGACACTTCAGGAACCCATTCTGATAAAGATTAAGTTGTTGATACACTGGGATTGAGCACCATAATATCCACTTCTTTAGGTCTTTGTTCTGGTATGTCAGCTGGTCAGGTGGTTGTTCAATTGTCTCAATATTATGTTCTACATGAAACTCAACTTCTACCACACTTGTTGAAGGTAGAGGTGCTGATATTGTTTCTGTTTGCTCTGCCTGTATACGCATAGCAGTTCTTTTTGATTTCATCCAACATGAATGACAAACTCTGGCGTTCATAGTTATCTAGAACAAAAACAAAATATCATGATTTTTCATTGTTATGTTGAAAAAAAAATCTAATGGGATTTATATATATCCAGTGACTTCAGATTCACTAAATGTTAACAACATTGACAGTTGTTTTATCTATATATCCAGTTTAATAATCAACAGTGTTTTTACTAACGAATTACTTTGATATTATCAAGTTTTAAGGTTTTGTCAACTTGCTTTCACATTTATAAACTCACATGTCGTTTTCAGACAAAAATGTTTATATTGAACATCAACCTTTATAATAATCAAGATAAATGATTATTGATTACTATTGCAGTTGATTAGTTTGTAAAACAATAGTTAATAAAAAGGTGTCTTATATTACCTGTTGTGATTCTATGGAATTCATTATGATGGTAGCAATCATTTGTTTGCAATTCCGAGGGATTGTTGCGAAATATTAGGTCACTTTTTCTTTGAAGAATAGAACATCCACACATTAAGCATACTTTAGAGTGGCCCACAACTTGAGCATGACTACTTCCTGGAAGTTGGTTGTCATTGCTTGATAAATCTGTATGGATAATTTCATTAAGCCTCTTCATTGTAGCATCAAAACAAGCCTGGCAGATTGTATCATACTCCGTAATCTGTAAAATGAAATACTTAATAGAACAACTGAAGAATCACACATCTATTTTTTTTTTAACTCCTAATTCTTCAATAGACTATAATGTTTTAGATAATATATATATGTGTGTAAAGGGTATTGAAATAATAATGAAGTACCTAAGTATGCTAAAGCGTGTTGTGTTATAGTTTACTTGCAAGAAAATGATCTAAAAACTTACGATACGAGGAGAAATCCTTTCAGCAACAAAAGACACCACTCTTGTATCTAGCTCTAGGACAGTGTGTCGCGCAAAGTTCAATAAACGAGTGCCAAGTCTACTAGAGTAGAATTAATCGGTGTCCGTAAGCAAATCCAAATTATCAAAAAATAACACAAAATCGCACAGAACACAGAATCGCCGCCAAAGCTACAAAACGGTCTGCGCAGTAACACGTCAATCTTTTGTTTACTTGTCAAAAAATAGGGAGGTATGCAATCGATTGATTACGGTAATATCGATTTTTATAATAATAATCATTAGTTTTTAATTTCATTATATAAACTATTTACCTCTATGTAACATCTAATTATATTAGTAGCCTATTTAAGTTTTATAATTGTCATGGATTTATACGGTTAATTAAAATAAAAGATTTGTGTCAAATTCCGTTTGAGTCAGAAATAAAATCGATTTAGTTTTTGGAAAAAAGATGGACTTCTCTAGGAATGACAATAATTACAGATGCGTTCAAAAATAAGACACTTTATCCTGCGTTCTAAAACGCAAAGTCATAGTTTTAGAGACGATTATCTTTCTTTTCCCTGCTTTTAAAAATAAACTGTTGGTATCTAATAATTACATTCAACTTGTACTACATTTTGGTGATAGTTCCATCTTGGTAACAAGAACTTTTTTTTCATAGTCCATTTTGACCATTCTTCTTTCCTTGGCAGGACTGGATTCACATTTTCTGGGTGCTCTTACCCGTAACGTCAAAGATGTACATGTTTTCCGAGGTACAGAGGAATCTCGATATGTCATATATGATATACAAGGCCCAACCTTGGCAAGCGTTGTTTAACTTTGAAAGTCGTCCCGTGCTGTTATTTTATAACCACGAGCTCCTCATCGGGTTCCCTCTATCTAGAATAGAATCTTGATGCTCCGATATTTATTTGGCATAACGCACTTGGCATAATCTTCTATTCACTAATATTTTTTAAATATAAAAATTATTTAATACACTTATTGAATGGCCGAATATATATAAAATATACTGCAGGTATTTTTCTCTCGAACCGACGTTTACCTACTGTTAGTTTTTATAAAAAAACCTAGGTCGTTGATCAAAAACCTGATTTTGTATGTTTTTTTTTTTGCTTTTGAACCAGAAGAAAACGGTCGAAGTCAAAAGGAACCTAACCAAACTTTTTTTTGGTTTGGTTAGGTTCCTTTAAACCCTGCAAACGAAAATGGGCTCCTTCTACAAAAATAGGAGCCCGCAGTGGGGCTCCGTCGACCTGATGTCGACTGTCTTCTTCTGTAATACAACAAAAATAAAGAAAAGTAAGAAAACAAAACATCTTTAAATCATAGTTTATTTACATATAATTATGTTAATAAGTCGAAGTTAAAAATATAAATAACAATTTTCACTCAGTTTATCACAAAATAATTATGTACTCTCAACGAGTAGAACTTTCTGCGTTATGATGATGGTACTACTTTTTAAATATTATGAATATGAAATGTATGCTGTATAAGTGTAGGTATACCAAACGATTTTCTGCAAAATTAAGTTATATGTATATTTTATTGAAGCTATTCGCTGTTATGCAAAATAATATTATATTATATATACATAAAAAGTTACTATAAAGGGTAGACCCCTGTAGACCCCTCCTCAACATCTGACGGTTACAATCACTCCTAAAAACCGGCAACTGACTAAAAAGACAGCCTGTTTAACAAGATCTTTCTCTTTCTTAACTGAAGGGTAACGGCACATCCCCCTACAGTACAGTGAACCAGTATAGTGAGATCAGTGCCGATGGCTGGACGCTTCCCATCGTCCGCAGTAACTCATGTTCGGAGGCTGAGAACTTCTACACCGACTCTACCGTGTCTAAGTCTGAACGAGCGTCGTCGTGTGTGCTAGATGAAGCTACGGTGCACCTGTATCACTGCTTCAAACGAGTGTACGCGGATATTTTACACCGATGGCAGTTGATTTATAAGAAGACTGAGGTGAGCCATCTTCTGTTCTTTTTTATCTCTAATTTATGGCCTAAAAGTTATAATGAAATAATGATGTTTATTTTGCAAATAGGTTATAAATAACACTTTTACATGTATTTTTTTTCGTAAATATAACCAAGATGAGACCGGTGCTTCCTAACTATCCTGAGAAAAAATACCGAAACAAACTCAGAGGTCAACGTGTCTTTTGAAGTCCATACAATCCGTCGTGATAAAATCATATGTCAACAAAAAAAAAGCCTATCTCCTAGCCTTCTGAGATGGTCACATTGTCACTAAGGCAAAATCTGATGATGGGCTCCCAGGGAAATCGAGAGGAACCCTCAAATTTTATAGGCACATACATTGTTTTTCATAAACTTTCTAACGTTATTCAGATATTGTTGGTGGGGCGGGGGTAGAAGCTATAAATAAAACTACTAATAAATTATTATTGTTTTGCAAGCCAAATCAATTTCGTTTTTAAACTGATGTTTACTAACTCACGAATCTCATGGAATGACTTCTCCCGTTCTGGGTAGAGCGGAAGGTAGTGTCAGACTTCTACTGACTAAAAACCCACCCTGTTTCTTCAGCTGCCCTTAAGTTCTGGGGCGCGGTATCTCCTAAGAATGTTCCCGCAACCGCGGTCACTAACAGTATCTTAGAATTTTAAACAAGATATCGTCGCTTGCAACAGTGCCGAAATATCGAACGTCGAAACAATAAATACACATGGTAAATATCCGTTTTAAGTTCTAACGATATTAAATCCATTTAGCCTTGTACAGTAGTACCCAACTGATATGGCACCGCTCTTTGTTTACCGCTATTGGTCGGCAGCTGCCGCCATGTTAGCGCGCGACGCGTGACACGTGAGTGAGACGGAACTAACAGCTGCAGTGTATTATGAACCTTATAGTAGTGGTCTTAGGTTGATGGTAAATTTTAAGCGTTCTTTCGTTAATTTTCGGGGCCATACTTTCTTTTCTGTGCGAACAAAGATTCTCGACGCGCCTTATCAGTTGCACTACTGTATTTTAGGCCGCTATCCCACTGGCGTTTTATGAGCGTTGGCGCTTTTCCAACGTCTGCGCAGCGTCAACACTGCTCAAACGCAACGTTAACGTCTCGAGTTTCTATTGGTAAACGTTTGCGTTGTGACTTGGTTACGGTAACGTCGCGGCAACTTGACGCTAACGTTGTGATTTTGGGCAACAGGAGTTACGGCAATCGGACTTTTCCTAAAATTGACAGTGAGACTTTCTTTTACGTAAGAAATAGCAAAGCCAACAGTAGTGTTTCTTCCATCCAATCCTTTTTTTTTGCGCGACGTTAACGTTGCGTTCAGCGGATGAAACGCATACCGCTAGAGACTCACGACGTTGACGTCGCGTCTGCGCAACGTTGGCGCTGCGCAGACGTTGGAGAAGCGCCAACGCTCGTAAAACGCCAGTGGGATAGCGGCCTTAGACTGAGAAAAAGACATCGTCACACAGTCGTTCACGTTGATCGATTTCGCTAGGTACTGAAGTTAGTAGTGGAGGCTCGCGGCGCGGGTGTGGGGCGGGGCCCGGAGCTGGCGGCGGCGTGCGCGCGCTGCGGCGCGGCGGCGCGCGGCGCGGCGTGCGCGGCGTGCGCGCGCCTGGCGCTGCGCTGCGCCGTGTGCGCGCGCCCCGTGCGCGGCCTGGCCGCCGCCTGCCACTACTGCGCACACGCCGGACACGCCCTGCACATGATGCACTGGTATGTCACACTCTCCTAATTTCCTCTTTTCAATCGACGACAAAAAAAGGAGGAGGTTATCAATTCGACGCGTATATATATATATATATATTTTTTTATATATGATCACCGATTACTCGAAGACGACTGAACTGATTTGGAAAATTCTTTTTTTGTTTGAAAGGGTATACTTTGAAATTGGTCCCATTGCCACCAAGTCAGGATCTGATGATGGGATCCTGGAGAAATCGAGAGAACTCTTCAAATATTATAGGCACACCTATAGTGATTTGAGTATTTTTTATAGTAACTTGTGTAGTTGCATTCGAAAAGCACCATTTGTGAAGTGGACCTGATGATGAAGACCACAGATGGCCACTAGAACTACTCAATATATAAGTAGGAATAATACCTAAGTATTTCATGGGTTCCGCTTCGATTACTTGAATATGGTTATTAAGCACAATATGCTCGTCACAATGCATATGGTGAAGTGAAGCTGATAGTGAAGTACCAGGAGAACTCCTCAACAATTAACGGCCCAGCATTGGGAAAAGCAATATTTTGTAAAAGGTTAGAAGTAGTTGACATTTAGGCTTTTGTAACTAGGTAAATTATAAATCGACCAACTAAAAAGAGTGAAAGAAAAACATTTTACCAAAAAATTAAACCGACGATAAAATGTTTTTATTGATGTTCCAATGTTTTATCCACCTACTAGCCGCCGTTTGACAAGAGATGATGATTGGGAAGACAGCGCGCAAGTCTTTTCTTATAGTTACAAACCAAGCCGCTAAGATCATAGATACGAGAACAGAAACTCGACGCTGGGCTCTTGTAGCATGCCAGATCATGGTGTGATCCCGAGCCGATCTCCGGCCACCGTGACTTCGAAGTAGCTCACCGTCCAGTAAAATAAATAGATAGTTAAATATACTCTTTATTATACATTTTAACAGGATCAAATAAGGTCTTAACAACTAAAATGGACTGTCGCTAAAAGGTAAAAAGACCAGGCCCGAGACAAAGGCGCGACGTGTTCCACACGCGCTTCGAACAGCAATCCGCAACAGTGATGGAATATTTTCTCAACGAAAAAAAAAAGACAAATGTTGGTACGCTAAACCATCAACAAACACCGCAGCGACAGTGATGTGTGTGTAGACATGGAGCTCATTATAGATGGTTGACAGGAATGGCTGGAACCACAAACCCAAGAAACCGGTGTCCATAAATTGAAGGAGCGATGGCTATCTTATCCTTCTCCCAGCGGCAGCGGTTTATTAGGCTTCTACAGTTGTGGCGGTCAGTAGCCAAACGGACCACTTTCCCAAAACATTGGGAACTGCTCGGCCTCAGTTGGCCCGACCATCTAAATGGATCTTTCTCTAGCTCTCTTCCCCACTACGTTATCACCAGTGATCGGAATAGGTAGAGCTATTTAGGTTCATTGACCGCAACCATTGATGTTAATATGGATATTCCACGGGATTCCGACTGATACTACGGGATTTTATTGAATTTCATTATTTTTGTCAATATGTATAAAAATGGTTTATGTAAGCCAATAAGCGCATGAGCAAGGTTGTAAATTTTACAACTGTAAATGTTTTTGTACAACTTCAGAATAAAAATGTTTGAACGATTGTTGTTGAGCGTGCTCCATCTTCGACCACATCATCACTTACCATCAGGTGAGATGGTGGTCAAACGCGAGCCTATTATCAATAAAAAAAAGAAATTGTTACGTAAAAAAATATATGTGGTTTAATGAATCAAGTTTATCTATTTATTATACTATCCTTAATCTCGTCCTTCTTATATTTACCCGTCAGAAAGGAAGTGTAATCTTTCATTAGTCCCGAAGGCGAGAATAGTTTTTTTTATGATTTTACTACTTAAAAACCAAATCCCGGGACTCGGGGAATATCCATATTATTCTAACCTATAGCAAGTACATAAAACAGCTCTACCTATTACGATCTATGGTTATCACAGATGATCAATTTCTTCATGTTTTCATCTTAGCTGCGGATAAAGCTGAAGTAGTACAGGACTCCGTTCTGTAGGTCTATTATTGTCTGCAGTATTATATAGGTATAGCTACTGAAGCGTCTAAGCAGTAGGCGATGAAATAAAATCCAGAGCGAGAAGCGACAGGGTTATATTGCAGTGACAAGTACGAAGCAGTAATTGAATTTTGAATACAAAATACACGGACATTTATACTAGCAGATTATAACTAAATAATACTAATAAGGGTTCGTGCTTGACCGATCTACGCAGAAGTGGACACCCCCTCGTTAGCGCAGACAATAGACGAGTCCGCCGACATCTTGCCTCATTAACGCTCGAACAATGGATGCGCGAGCGCCATGATTCAGAAGGCGGGGTTAAGCCCGACTGATGTCATGAAGTAGGCGGAACTTTGCAACTTGTTTTGCACACGGCACGTTCTGACGTAAAATCGTATGATCTTGGTGCGCGTTTAGTCGTGCGAGTAAACTTGCCTACTCGCTACAAGGCCAAGTGCATACCTATTTATTTGTAAAATTCCCTAGTAAAAATCTTTTAAAGACATTAATACAAACATAATTATATTAAACTAGCTTCTGCCCGCGACTTCGTTTGCATGGGGGGGCGGGTTCTCCCGCATGAATTCTGATCCTGTGGGAATTTCTGGACAAAAAGTACCCCGCAAGTAAGCCTAAATGCTATTTCAAGATGTCAACTATCTACTTACCAAGATCCGTTCAGTAGTTTTTGCGTGAAAGATTAACAAATATCCATCCTCTCAAACTTTCGCATTTATAATATTAGTAAAATGTGTGTACGTTTCGTTTGTCCTTCTTTCACATTAAAACCGAGCATCGGATCGGTGTGAAGATAGTTCAAGGTCCGGAAAGTGACGTGGGCTGCTTTTTATTTGCTGAAAACACTTTTCTCGTTTGTGACGCTAGTCGTAAATATTTTGTGCTTAATAAATATTGTCACAGGTTTACAAGGTTTACCAAGAAATGAAGTGATTTTACAACGGTGATTTTATATCTGATGCTATTGAGATGTCTTTTAAAGTACGCCATGTAAAGAAATACGGTGTACAGCAAAAAACCTTTTTTTTCCGGGTGGGAAAATTATCGAATGACTTTTCCCGCTCTAGGTCGAGCGAAAGGGATTGTCAAACCTCTACTGACTAAAAACCGACCCTGTACCTTCAGTTGCCCTTAAGTCCCGGGGCCGCGGTATCTCGTTAGAACATTCCCGCAACCCCGGCAAGCAATGGCCCTATGGGGCCCCGTCACTAGTGCTGACATCTCTTTGAAGCACAGCAAAGAACCTGGCCTATCGGCTGAATGAGGTTCTTTATGAATTATTTTGAAAGTCTTGAATACTTGCCATTGTTTTACAATATTCCTTTTTTTGTTTTATTATATACTCGCATTTCCCCACCATCTCACCTAATGGTAAGTGATGATATGGTCGAAGATGAAGCACGCTTACCTATAAAAAACCCATTGGCTCTTTTAGTCTTCCAGGTTTAATAGCACACAGGGATATACAGGATAATAGGAAACACAGACTGTGGCAGGGAATTCCACACCCTAGCTGTACGCATAATGAAAGTATTATTTAAATACATTCAGATAACATCTGAAAGTACTTTAAGGGCTTTTTACCCGACTGCAAAAGATGGGTTATGTTTTTCGCGCGTATCTTGTATGTATGTATGTATGTATGTTTGTAATATTCTTTATTACCTCATATCTCCAGAACCGCTGAACGGATTCACACAATTGAGGTATCGTTAGATTTGTCTTAACATCCCGAGTGTTCTTAGATAGGTGACATTTAAAAAATTCAACATGGCGGCTGTGCGAAGCCATTATACATGGTGAAAAAAAAAAATTTTTTTTTTTTAAACTACAGTTTGGGTATCAAATTAAAGGGCTTAACATAAGGATTTCAAAAAGGTATATCGTGTTCATCATTAGTGTAATACTAGCAAAATAACACAATGAGAAAGTTTAAAAATATGGACTCAGTTTCTGAATCCGGTGGAGTACCAATGTGACACACCGGGAATACTAAATAATTGTTACTTAATATATTAACTAAAAGTTGAAAAAAAAAAACTTATTTAAAAAATCTAAAAAACCCGACTGCTCAACTGAAGTGTAAGAAACAAGCACATTTTTATTTTTAAAAGTGACAAGCAGGCGGACCCATCCCATTTTAAAAAAATATGTTCAATTGGGTCCCGCCTGCTTGTCACTTTAAAAATAAAAATGTGCTTGTTTCTTACACTTCAGTTGAGCAGTCGGGTTTTTTAGATTTTTTAAATTAGTTTATTTTTTCATCTCTTTCCCTTAAAGTACTTTTTTAAAATTTAAATTAAAACATACCCAAAATAATAATAAATTAAAATTAGAACAAAAAATTACAAAAAAATCACATTAAAAAGCCGACAGATTTAATAAGCTTACCCTTTCCCATATGATCAAGTTCTCAACCTATCTCTTCGCAGGTTCACCCAACACGACACCTGTCCGACGGGTTGTGGCTGCAAATGCGTCATGGAAGGCAACTCCGTATGGAAGGGGGTCAAGTACTGATCTCGAACAACGTATGTAACTACCCTTCTTTAAATATTGTGTAAATATCTCATTTAAATTATGTTCCTATGCGGTAGAAATAGAGTAGAATTTTTAATTGACGGAAGCATTTAGCTATTGGCTTATTTGTTCTTTGACTTTCGGGTGTAATGTTAATATTGATGATTATGAATATGTACGGTTAACTTTTGGTTCATGACGTCACTGCAAAAGCCTGGTTGAGCCCATAGACATAAAGGAATTGACTTGTCGTTGCATATCCGGCTGTAAGAACTCAGTCAAAAAAGTATGAGGGAGACAAAGCGATCTTACAGCCAGTAGTTGTCTCTTTCTAAAATTCTGATTTGTTTACATCATAGACTGTCACACTCGACACCTTAGCATAAAGAATCTCATTCTATGGAGTTATCAATATTGTGACGATACTGGTCAGTCCATTACTACGTGTCTATAGTTGAACCTGATAGCCTGGAAATATCTAAATAAGTCTTTGTATAGAATTTAACCCTGTACACACTCATAAACAATTTAATGTTAATTACGTAACTAAAATATGCGATAAGTACGCATATTTCTCTAAAATAATGAATATGTAAGTATCTAATTAATAAATTATAAAGACTGGCAATTTTATACAATGCATTGTAATAAATGATAACACAATTTTTATCAAGAATTTTATTTAACAAACGTTTTTATATTACAAATATTTAAAAACAAACAAACGAAACTGTGCTCTCGATTATCTGAAAATGAGTGAGTATATAATATTTGAAAGAATAATTAAAATGCTTTACTTCAGTCTCTTTCAAGCATTTACTTATGTGAAGTTTAGAAGCAGTTAATATAATACAGGTAGCGAGTTAAGGTATGTAATTATAGTTAGTTTAAAGTTACACAAAAATAATGATCTTTGACTGGTGGTCGGGAGATCCCTTAAAGATAAATTAAAATCACAAACATAATCTCAAATGTATGTAACTAGCGATCCGCCCCGGTTTCGCACGGGGGCAATGTTTATATTAAATATACTATAATATGTATATAAAGAACATCGTTGACAGCCTTTTTGTTATTCGACATCCATGTTCTCTTTAGTAATTACTCTTGAAAGTGCGACACATAATTTACCATGGGAAAAACATTCAACGCTCAAATCTAAGCAACATAGGCCTCCGCCGGCACCGCGCCGCAACCGCTATATCCTTGCATTTTAAATCTGTAATATCTTCGAAACTATTTATTGAAATTATATTCTGTAAAGGGCAATATTGATTTATATTAAATGCAAAATGTATTTATGGTACTGATTGGATAAGGCTTAATGCTGTATTGCTTAAAATCGCTTCGTAAAATACGCTCGTATTTCTCGTAAAATGTAAAGGATAAAAAATGGTTGTTGTGGGTTATCTATAAGAGATAGACAGATGCCATCGAGGACTTTTTTGTTGACCTTTTTAAAGTGTACAATACTGTAGTACATTATTTTGATCTATCTCGTAGGGTTCAGCCAGCGTTTGCAAAGCAAGCGCAAAAAAATGTGTTTATTTGCGACATCACATTAGAAACCTCAAAATTTATCAGTGTTCCTCTACTATATTATGCATGTTATATACCTAAAAACCTTCCTATTGAATCACTCTTTCTATTGAAAGAAACTGCATCAAAATCCGTTGCGTAGTTTTAAAGATTTAAGCATACATAGGGACAGACACAGGGAAGCGACTTTGCTTTATACTATGTTAAGATGTATGTTGGCATAGTAACTACTGTCAAAAATGTATAATAAGTATTGCATTTCCATTACATTAATATACTCGATCACCAAAGTATTTACAGAATAGGTTTTTTTTTTATTAGAAGAGCTTTATAAGCTCATACACAAAAATATATATGCATGTCAAATATGTATATTGAGTCTAGTGAGCATAGGATAAAAATATTTCTCTTGATAAAGCTGGATTATACTATAAATACATGATAATGTCGACAGATTCCTTATGTACAGTATTATTTCTTATTGCAATATCAGAAACTACCTATAAGAAAAAAAAAGAACATTATAAGTAGGCACAATATAAAAACGGAAAGGTTTAGGCACCAATTGTTTCAAGCGATCTACATCTAAAGAAATAGTAATAATAATACTTTCAACTAAATTCAAATAAAACATAAATATCTATTACAACAATATCAAACAAGAGATTCTTTCATAAATTGATTTCTAAAATCTACTTCAAAAATTCGTGAAAACTTTTCATGTGATTCTGCACCCTATATTATTTCTATTTTCTGAACACAATGTTAGGTGTAGTAAACTAGATTATAAGTCGTAAGATTGCCAATGTGGCAACGTTGTTGAATAAGTATAAAGCAGTGTTCAGAAATAATGAAGTCATTGTTTTAATGTGATATAAGGAACAGAACACTTCGCATCTTTTTTCTATAACGTAACATTTTAAAGTTGCCACTAAATCTAAGTATTAAATCTACGGTAGTAGTACAAAGTACGCATGCGCGGCGTAATGGATGCGGATCTCAGAGGCGAGTCGTTCTATTGTAGCAGCTAAAACAATAAACTCACATTAGTAAAAGAAAAATTCTTAAAATATAAAAAACTTGTCTGTTGTATAGAACTGTTTATATACAGCTATACATGTTGAATTTTATTTACGATACAATCAGCGGGAACATAGAATCTCGGTAAAAACTCCACGAATAGGAGCTATCTCTTGATTTGGTCGACCATTCAATCTAATATCTGACCTTCTATTTTTATAATAGGGTGACTGGACAAGTAATAACATTATAGGGTACTGTTACTGTACCTACATCTTGGTAGAAATTAATTGAGCGTTGTATCAAGTATTGAATTTTTTTTTCCAACTTTAAGGGTATAGTGACCAAAATATATCGACCGAGACCTTATGCTGTTATTTTTAACATCCAAGACAAAATATCCATTAAATTTAACGCTCAGTTAATTAATATCAGAATATTCAATTGCTACTTTAAGACTCGTGTGCAATTTGAAATCTCGCTATAAAAGTGGGTTAAAACAGTTCACATAAGTGTAACTAATGGATCATCTAGAGCTAAGGTTCACTGTGATAGTTAAATATTTCAAATTTTACGTTTACGTATGAAAAGAGTTCTACAAACCCGTTATTCATGATTATATTGAATAAAAATTCAAGAACCAATCAAACTATTACTACCTTACATTTAGTGAAAGCTGGTCCAGTAGAGCTTGAATTTGCGATACACATAAAAATTTGACATTCAAATAGGTATATAGGTATTTTGTTCTGAACTCTTTAAATTAGGACAGCAGTTTAATGACTTAAGTGAAATATAGAAGGATCTTATTGAGAGCTGTATACAACGTGTAACAGAATAAAAGCAATTCCTGAAAGTAGTTGGTTCAGAATCAGGTTCTGAATCGATTTCCGTCATAAAAAATAGGTGTTATATTTGACGGAAAAATCTTTCATTTAACTTAAAATGGAAACAGTATCACGACAAATTAACAAAATCCTTAATTCAAGGAAATGCGCTCGTGTGCGTGTCGGCCGCTAACATAGCATGTGTGTATGCGTCTGCGTGAGGATATTGTATGACGCACATACGTTTTGCGTTTAGTAAGGATAACTATTTATTTATTAAAAAAATCGGTTGTCTGTAAAGTCGGTTTACTGACGATAGTTGAACGTGACAACGTCATAAGAAAATACTGATGGAATAGTTGCATTTTTCAAAAGAAAATTTTAATTTTACATCACTATTACTGCACTTCTCATGACAATGGAAGAATCCCTACACAGTGACGTCATCTCTTACCGTTTTATGATAGCCTAGTACTTGACTCGTTGAGTCATACATAAATGTCAACTTGTAGATCCAATTTGATTTGCTTTGGAACGCCTCAGAGCGATGTAACGCCTCAGAGCGAGGTAACGCCGCATGAGTCATGTATTTTCGTGCGTGCAGCCAGCTTCATCGAATTATAAGACGATGTCACGTCAAAAATATCTAAGTTTGGTTTTAATTTATTTAGTTACGGATGTTGTTTTAGACTTATAATTTAATATTCTAATTGGGGTGTCTGAGGTATTGCGCTTAATCTGTTACACCTTGTATACGAACAAGTAATAATTGTCCTGCTAGTCTACCCGCGTTTGTCTGATGAATGGCGACAGTATGATAAGGGTGAGTTTGTTGGCTGCGTACCTCTCGAGCAGGCGGCGCTTGAGCTCAGGCGGGTAAGTCACGTAGATGTAGTGGTCGTCGTGGTCGGGGTCGTCCAGCAGGGCCTCCTCGGCCGCCAAGCGCTCGCCACGCGTCGGCGAAGAATGCGTCGTCATCGACACCGACGCGCTGCCCGCTACGCTGCCTTCCTCCGAACTATACAGTTGTCGCTAAGCTCAATTTTGGAAGAGAAAGGCGATATGATAGTAAAGTAACGTCTGTACCTAGATCTTGGCGGGAAGATGGGCTCGTCGAAGTCTTCATCCTCGACGTCTTGACGGTAAAGATGTTGGACCATTGAATTAATCAGATACGTCTGTACAGAGGGCAACCTTTTCCAAAACAAAAATAGGTCATCTATGAGCAACTGAGTACGGTGAGCAACGAAAGTTTGTTTACACTTTATAGCGGTTGCAACGCTTCAAGTTACCTCAAAATGTGTTTATAGCGATCTTGAAACAAGTTTGTTGTTGTAATGTAAGGTACACTAATTTAGATTCTTAATAAGCAAATTTGTGTTCAGGTAAAACAAGTCCATAACTTAAGTGTAAACGACTTTCGTTGCTGACTGTACGGCTAGAAACGCAGCTCCTGAATAGACAGGGCCGGTACATTGTTCTAGGTTATTTGAGCCACAATTTTCTTTCTTGTTACTTCAAAAGTTGTTGCATCAATCGTAGGAAGACAATCGTGAACCGATGACGAAGAACAAGTTCATATCAGTTTTATTATCACATTGTGCTACATCCATTACAAATAACTGCCACCAAGAGCGCATAGCCCTCTTCTAGATCGTAGCGATTTCCATTCTCCTGTGCTAGTTTCACGCAAAAGGCGTGATAGCCACAATGTCGACGGCAATTTCGCTGCCGGACAACACTTACTCAAACACAATCCAGATGATGTAATAGCACATGCAGAGTGCGAGCGCGAGGCCGGTAGCGAGGGCCAGTAGCAGGGGCCATGGGAAGGCTCGGGCGGAGGGCGCCGTGTCCTCCCAGTAGCGGTCGCAGCTCAGGTACCAGCATACGGCGCGCTGCATCTCCTCTGACAAACAATACCACCGTGCTGGTGAGACAGTTGTCTACACAAATGGGGAGATCCACTAGATATAGTGTATCTAGATTGAAACGAATCAACCTACAGCTGTATTAGGTGATATAACCGACATGATCATTCTTACTTCTGATCGAAAATATTGCCAACATTTGACCGGCATTGCCTACAACCGATGAGTATAAAAAAAAATGTAAATAGGTAACCTATTATACAACGTGTAACGGAAACCCCATATCTATCCAAAAGGACTGAAGACAACATCTGGTATTCAGTCTCTATGCAAAGTTTCAGCTCAAAATAAGTGACTCACAGAATTGGCACCAAATTATCGGTTTCATGTTTCTTGAATACTAATAATAACAAACGTATCACATCACTATGAGGGTCATCACTTTCCACGTCACTTGGCAATAAAACGATAATTCTCTTCGTTCTTCTTAATTTGAAAATTTCGGTCTCTGGTATCAATATATTGAAATTTCTAATATGCTCCACACTTTAGAAAACCCTTGCCATATCGTTTATTATCATCCAAAATAGCCGTGCACTTGGTATGTATATATCCTTTAAATTACACGTTGTATAATGTACTTGTCAAGTCAGGCTTGTTTAGTTTATTATAAATATCCAGATAATGCGTCGTGTTGTGACGAGCCTCAAAAAAATGGATACGCGGTGAAGCGTTTTCAAAACTGCTCGTCTCAAACAGACTTTCAGCGGTTCAAAGAAAATTCAGTGCTAATATATCTGGCGTTATATAATGTAGTCGAACAGTGTAAAAGTGGAATCATTAAAGCAAAGGATTATAAGAATAAATGGTATGAAACCTTCAAGCTCCGTGAACTGATGTTGAGTAAGGTGTAGCAGAAGCGTCGCTATACAGGAGTGTACGATCCTTTCACAGCGAACCTGAAACACAAAATTGAAATTGTAATTGAGCAAAAGATTATTCTTACATATTATAAAACAAAGTCTCCCGCAACGTCTGTATGTCTGTCTGTTCGCGATAAACTCCAAAAATACTGAACAGATTTACATGTGCTTTTTATTAATGGACTAGCTTTTGCCCGCGACTTCGTTCGCGTGGGAGGTTTTCCCGCGCAATTCCCGATCCCGTGGGAATTCCGGGATAAAACTATCCTATGTCCTTTCCAGGGTCCTAAACTATTCCCATGCCAAATTTCATCTAAATCGGTTAAGCGGTTTAGGCGTGAAAAGGTAACATACAGACAGACAGAGTTACTTTCGCATTTATAATATTAGTATGGATTATTCATAAAAGTTAGATATGTAGTACCTCGGACTTTTTTTTAGATCTACATAAACCCTACCGTTTTGTAGTACATGATCTTGTGGTAAATCTCAGCATTGCGCCAGCGCACGCGAATATAGTATTTTCTTCCGACTTACTTCACTAATACTTTTATTTTAGGAAAACCGAGAGCAGTAGCGTAATGCTAGATAGCCCATAGCCTTCCTCATGAAATTGCCTATCATAATCAGAAAGAATTTTTGAAATCCACCAAGTACTTTCGAATATTAGCGCGTTCAAGCAAACAAACAAACTTTTCCGCTTTATAATATTAAAGTATAGATAAAGTGTTTCATGATGAAGGGATGTAGTTAATAATTTATTAAAATTTTGTGTGATTTAGCAGAATGAGATCGTGTGTAGCCAGGCTGGGTCGTAAAGTAAACTTCAATAATGAATAATCAAGAAAATATAATCAAATAAGTGCCAATAACCTAATGGCTAAGGTGTCGAACTTGTGATCAAGAGGTCGCAGGTTCGAACGCCATTACATTACTGCCGTGAACCCACTCCAGATACAAACATATTTAGTTTAGTTGGAGGGGTTAACAAGATTGCTGTTAATATGAGTTCTACCCACAATGCTAGTTCTCTTTAAAAAAATCTATAACAAAGTCTCCCGCCGCATCTGACTATCTGTTCGCGATAAACTCCATTACTACTGAACAGAAGACAGACTACAGAACTTTCATTTTTTCACCAATGGGTAGTGTTTCATGATGAAGATATTAAGTGAATAATTTATTAAAGGTTTGTGTGATTTAGGAGAATGAGACCGGGAGAGCCGGGTCGGATCGTTAGTAAACTTCAATAATGCATAATCAAGAGTATAAACTCAAATGACCTTGAGGGTTTGTAGCCGGGTAGGATCGCAAGCGGCCCGCTCGGCTTGCAGGTCTGCAAGCCTCTTCTGGCGGCTGTCGGGAGGTAGGGATGACTCCACAGTGTCAGCGTCACAAAGCTCTGCCGTATGATTCGCATCACCGTCACTGTCTTCCGTTCTTTTTTCTTCTGGTTCTGAAAACAAAGAAGTTACTTATTCAATTCAATTCAATTTATTTTACAAATTACTATGACTCATTTGTTAGTAGCACTTATCCTATGTTAGTAATAATACTACATATGCCGAACTGTACGACGCTTTACCGCGGCAACACCATTCCATGGGAAATGGTGGAGCAGTGATTCACGTACGAACAGTCCAGCCTGCTCGCGATTAGGAACAGGATCCTGTTATTACTGCCCCGCACCCTACACACCAGGGATGCACAGCGTTTACGCATTGTGGCAAAGAAACAATCCACATGTGCGTCCGGGAACATTCCTGACGCGCTGCAGTAGCGGGGCAGTCTCAACAGAACCCTGAATGCGTTATTGTACTGCACACGGAGAGCACTATAAGGGGGTAAGTACATGGCCTAGATAGTTAAACTTGTATGCCCTCTTTAATGGCATACCATTAAGGTATACTAGTGGTACATAAACAGGATACCTACCCCTGGCCCCAAAGACCATGAACTCACTTTGTTTACAGTTGTAAATTAGACCATGTGAGTTAGCATACTCCTCACAAATGGCCACCAGCTTTCTAAGGCCACAGATTGACGCACTCAGCAGCACCATGTCATCTGCGTAACTGATATTATTAACACAGACTCCATCTATATAACAACCGACCCTGATGCTGCTGAGCCTGCCAATCAACGCATCGATATATAGATTAAAGAGCGTTGGTGAGCTCAACCCCCCCCTGTCTCACCCCGCACTTCAACCTATATGGATCAGATAAAGCACCTGCCCAACGCAACCACCCACATTGTTGATTTGTTGACTTATGCAGTCATTTCTAAAACTTTACCGGGTTCACTTACTAATTATTCATCTGGATAAGAATAAAAAACAAGAGGAAGATAAATAATAACAGCCATAATAGCGATCTTTTAGGTTAAACAATCCTTGCCGAGATCTTTCCGTGGATGTGCAACCAACCTAACATTTCAAGATCCTCGTAAGAGAATCATGGCATGGGGTAGGTATCGTGTTACTACAGCTTCAGCTACTATGTGCGGAGGTAAGATAGGCTCGATGTAAAACACTTGTAGGTACTTAGCTGCATCCTACAGATTGTACTTCGGAGAGTGTGAGTAGGAGCTCCACGACCTAATCCCTTCATCCCCCTTTTACTACCGGTCTACCAGACGTACCGCAGGATACCATCCACACTTGGTCGATATACCGTCTTGTTGTACTAAGCGCTTTTCTTCAACATTCATTGTGCGCACAGCCAAGGTGTGGAACTCTCTGCCGGCTTCTGTGTTCCCTGCCATATGACCCGTCAGCCTTTAAAGCAAGAGTGAATAGGCATTTTCTGGGCTCGCTCGTTCGATCGTAGACCTCATCTTATACTTACCATCGGGTGTTATCGAGGTCAATAGCGGGCTCTTACGTAATAAAGTTATAGTTGAGAAAAGGCTAAACAGATGAAGATGACATGTTTAAAAAAACCAACGCTAGAACACAAGTGTTACTTATTAACAGTGATCATGTTTAGGTTTACACATCTCAAACATAAACATGATCGATGAATGAGCCTAAACCCACGGTTTCAGTCGCGATTCACACGAACAACACACGAGCGAGCCAAACCGTTGTTCTGTAAATCTAGTGTGGCGGTTTCCGCTTTCGAATAACGCTGACGGGCTAGCTGACGTATCAGCTAACTATGGTTTTACGAAGGTACACCTAACAAGACTGCGGTTAAGCTGGCTGGGTGTAAAGGTCCTCTGGATGGATTTGAAACCTCAAAGCAACGAACTCTTATCACGGTATGTAAGGATTTTTCTTCTAAGTAACTTAGTCACCACACCAATCCTTCGATCTACAACTTTGATCGACATTAATTGGTTACTAGTAGAAATTATTGTTAGAGGTGAACCGATCCAATACTACACGCTTACAAAAGTGCCCAAGTGCGAATCGGATTAGCTCATGAAGGATTCCGTAAAGAAAATGTAGTTTAGCGAAAAGGAACTTTGTTTTTCATAGTGTTAGTATAGATAAGTGAGAAAGTTACATTTGCCATTTTTGAAAATGTGCTATATCTCACAACTGACTGTATCTCCTTCAAACCAATTTTCGTTGAGTGATTGTTAAGATCTATATCCTACTATCCTACTTCCTATCCTACTAATATTATAAATGCGAAAGTTTGTGAGGATGGATGGATGTTTGTTACTCTTTCACGCAAAAACTACTTAACGGATCCGAATGATATTTGGTAAGAAGGTAGTTGATGACCTGTAATAACACATAGGCTACTTTTTATCCCAGAAATCCCACGGGATTCGGATTTACACGGGAAAAACCTCCCACGCGAACGAAGTCGCGGGCAAAAGCTAGTAGCATATAAATGTATTACTGCAGACAACATTGTTGTTAGTTTCGGCCCCCTTAATTGTATTTTTTTTTTAAATTTTAGTATAAAAATCTAAACAGTTTCGTAATAAAGTGGCTGTGCCATACGGACGGACAGACAGACATGACGAATCTATAAGGGTTCGGGTTTTTACCATTGGACTGTAAAGTAGGAACGTACCGGTTTCCTCCTCCCTTGCATCGCCTTCTGTTCGGGGACAGTCGGCGATGAGCGGGGGAGACGCGGTGCGCGGACGCTGCCGTCTCCGCGTTGCTACCCGCGCCAAGCTCCGCGTCGCCGCCGGCGCTAACGCTTTCTTCACTGCTTCTACGTCTTGCCATACCTGTAAAGCATTGAGTAATTCTTTTATTTTTATTGATAATAGGCTCGCGTTTGAACACCATTGCACCTGATGGTAAGTGATGATATGGTTGAAGATTGCACACGCTTGCCTAGAAGTAACCTATTCACTCTTGACTTAAAGACCCGAAGAAGTTATAGCGATCATCAAAAATTCCCAGCCGTACGCACAATGAAAGTATTCCCAAAACGTTTTGTGCGTATGGGTGGGATGTCCACCATGAAACGATGGCGCATCGCCGTTTGTGTTGTAGGTAGTCCGATGATGAAACGGGCTTGGCGGAATTACACAATCGTGAATGAGCGAAATTAAACCGATAGAAATAGAAATCGCATTTATATTAGTCTGTCTTTAGCTTTTCGGAGTCTTTTGTTTAATTGGTCAACGATAGCTCACCTCAACATCTGTGCTCGGACCGTCCGCGCCGCTGAGTAGGCCGTGAGCGACCAGCACCTGGCAACGCATGATATCGCAGTAGTCTGCCAGGCATACTGCGTCCTCTGCCTGTAAATGATCACAAATTATATTGTATAAAGAAGTTTGTTAATAAAGTCATTGTCCTTGATACGTCGCGCTTTGGCTGTGCTAAATGATCTCTGTTTTGTTTAAGGATGGGAAATCATCCAATGACTGCCTGCCACGGTAGGGTGAGTCAGATTTTTACTGACTAAAACCCATCCGTGTTCCATCATATGCCCTTCGTGTACCGAGGCCGCGGTAACTCTTTCGAACAATTTTGCTGACAACCTTTGAGGCGCGCGTGGAACACGACGCGCCGTCTACACGGACCTGGTTTCAATCGGGCGGCGAGCTACCCATTGCTAGCAGCCCGCAGACCCACGCCTACGGTGGCTGGGAGTCACCCTGTGATTCCCGATGCCCGGAGCGTCTCCTGGGGCGGCTGGGGCGCAAGGGCTGCGAGGGCCTTGAGACCTGCCTCTCCCTCGCGCGTCCCGCCACCTCCTTCGCTTGCATAACTGCTTCGCAGAAAGAGGTGACTGCTTCCCATGCCTCCTCGCTTCGGACCATGGATTGAACCAGGGCCGGGAGCGAGAGGTCGCCGCCTATCGCCCCTACGAGGACACGGCGGAGCTCTGCCCAAGCAAGGCAAACCTCCACTGTGTGTTCCACCGTGTGCTAAATGATCTCTTGGATTCTAATCCAAGAAGCGATCTGTTTACGGATAAATGAAAGATTTTATTGACATGCCAGGAGTACTGTCAGACGGATTTATAAAAGTGTTGTCATGGTTTTTGTTTTTAATATAAGCTACTGTTTGTTTTGGTTACGTACATAATCCTAGTTGTTATTTGTTTTAATTACTGTAATAAATTGGTCCAATCGTTGTATTAGAATAAATAAATTGTATCCATTCGTCTCCAGCCAGAGCCATCAGGTGAATAAAGACCTTATGCAGTAAATGTCACAGGTCTCGACATTTAGCAAGCTGCTACCACCCATTGTAACACCGTTTGTAATTGTTAAGTCCTTATTCTATTATGTTGTGGTGTACAATAAAGAGTATATCTATCACCATCACCTTATTAATCTGGTTCTTGTGTCGGTGGTCGAAGTGCGTGTCGAGGTGTCGTTCTTCGTAGAAGGACTTGCCACAGAATGCGCACGTCCACTGCGACGGCCGATGCTGTAGCTTGGCCGCATGTTGTGGCGCGAAGATGTCGCGCGCTGGGTGGAATGGACACTCCAGTGGTAGTTTCACCTGTAATACAGTTATTCACACGTTATGCCCCTGTTTCCAGCCGTCATTTATCTAGGATTTTAGGGTTCCGTAGCCGAATGGCAAAAAACGAAACCCTTATAGTTTCGTCATGTCTGTCTATCTGTCCGTCCGTATGTCACAGCCATTTTATTCCGAAACTACTCAGATTACACATGTGAAACTTGGTATTCTGTGAACCGCCGCCTTAAAGTCGATCGTTTAAAAGATATACGCTTCCAAAGTGGTAAAATGTGTCCACCCCCTCTAACTTTTATAATAATGAAGTGAATAATTTAAATAAAATATATGCTGTAAATCTTAATTAAAACTTTCAACAAATTTTTTTTTGAACGAGTTCGGGTAAGCATTTTTTGAGATATATGTAGTACATTTTCTAAAACCTCAAATATAACTTAGTATTTCATAACAACACTAAGAAAAACAAAGTTATTTGGCGTAGTTACTACGGAACCCTTTATGAGTCTGAATGGCACTTGGCCAATTTAGTATGGTTGTTACGTGTTCGAAAGTTTAACAGCCGTCTCAGCAAAGGGTATATCGTGTTACGCTGTAACTGATTTGTTGAGATTAGAAAGGTTGTCGCTCTATGTAAATGTTTCCCTAAATTAGTGGATTTTTGTTTGTACTTATTTTAGCTTGATGAGATTTATTTCAATTGATTCGTTGGTTTAGTGGTTGCAGGAACTATTTGCATGCTTGAAGTCTTAAGTTCGTTTCTGAAGTCGAGCCAAAAATTTAAACATACATAAAAAAATAGCAACCTGTGTGGATATATTTGTAGCTCTATTGTCTCATACTATATTGACAATGCAGGCGGTAGTTTGACGATGATATATTTTACAAGCTTAATTCCGAACTGTTTTTGGGGCGTCGTGTTACCCAGCAACTGGGTTGTGAACGTCAAATAAGGAGTCGCTATCTACACCACTAGTACTCAGCTGATAGTTGCAAAAGAGCTAAGCACGTGATGATATCGGATCTTTTTTCGGTTTCTCATGTCTAGGTCAGTCGAAGCCAATCCCAACATAGTTTATGTTAAGGCTGAAAAGATTCTTGCTGTGCATATCACGTCGAATGTTGAGTCACAGCATGAAAATTAATATGTTTATACTTTTTCTGTACACATATTTGTGTATCTGCAAACTGTTATTTAATTTGAAACGTATTTTTTCCGTAATATTGGATTTTAATAACTGTCAATAATAATTCTGTCGGGTTTGCCTCCGGTCCAGTAGAATCAAGTAATTGACAGATTATCTCAGTGTGTTCTCGTCTGGGTAACAGTGTAGTCTCTTGGTTTAGCACAACCTGCATCCATCGGCAAGATACTCATAACACACAAGTGCATTTATATAAAGGTGAGTGTTTTTTTTTGTGTTCAGGCCTTCTCTGTTATATCTATTGTGCTAATTAGGACGGTATATTAAACTGCATTTAAAAAAAGAATGCTTATTTATACTACACCTGCTTGGAAAGTACCTTGATACTTTATCAAATTTACGGTAGAAAGTACGTCATTGCATATCGAACAAATATGCGGGGAGAAAACGCATCTGAGCGGGAGAGAAAAGTCAAAATCCATTTCTTACATGGTTTTTCTTTTTTAATTTTGGGTAAGACTATGCGCCGGTAACCTAAATATCAAAAGCCAAAAAGTTTTTACACTGAGTTTTTATCTCCAAGTTCGCAAAATGACACTGGCCACTAGCTGTGTGTTGGATGGTGTCGGGCTGGCAGTGCGACCCTGCGGCGGCAGGATAAACAATTTGAAAAAAGAACATGTGAAAATTGCAGACGCCATTGGCGCCATTTTCAATTTGTGTGTTGTTTGAGGATTCAGTTTTCGTAGAAAGTAAAATAAAACTATCAAAATGATAAGTAGTGATAGTGATGATGAAGATTTTTTAACTCCGCCGCAGTTGAAGGAAACAGCAAAAATACTGATTGATAACCTTTTACCACAGAAATCAATTAAAAATATAATAAAACTTATGACGATTTTTTGCAATGGAAAAGTGAAAAAAATGCGGCATCTTTTTCTGAAACTGTTTTGCTAGCTTATTTCAGTGAAAAAGCGCAAAAATACAAACCAAGTACGTTATGGTCTATGTACTCAATGTTGAAAAGTACTATTTATTTTCCTCGTAGGTTTAGTATAAAGCACTATGTATCACTCGAGAGAAAGTGCGATTCCCGATCACGGGTGTTTTAAACGACACCCTCGACGGTAATCGGTCACTTTCGCCTCTCGGTGAACAATGTACTATTTTGCGATGTAAGCGTTGTTGTTGGAAATAATATTGATTTCCAAAATTCCAAATTCGAATATTGTTTAGATAGTTCTAACCGGTATCATGGATCCAATCAGCTTCATCTACGGGGTTTAAAGACTGGCGCTCTTTTTTCAACAATATTAGTGTATTTTCATTGTTAGATAAAGCCGGCTTCGGCCTTTAGGTATGCTAAATTTGAAACTTAATTTCGTTTAGGTTTATGTCAAAGGCCTGGTTTGAACGTTATGTTTGATAAGAGTGCTAAGGTCAAAGGCTAAGGTCGGGGATAAGTTTCGTAGAAGCGCGCATACAAATGAAACTTAACGCCAAAGCGATGTGCATGTTAAAAGATTCGAAATTGAATTAGAAATTTGGTTATTCGAGATCGCATGGCAACGGGATTTTTCGTAGTAGCGTCCATTCGTTAATAAGTGGTTTGTGTTAGTAAAAGTGGTATACGGAGTCATACTTTCTATGTGATCACTGTCAAAACAATTCTAGCCAATAAGCCAGTACATTAGTAAATTGGTTATCAAACCAATGAATAAAAACTCGTGAAAGTTAGCAAAGAACAACATTTTAGAGGGTACATTGTTTAAGAAAGCTCCTGTATATGTGCTTCGCTACTATTTTTATTAATATTTTTATTTTTCCTTTTGCTTCATTAATGCTTTAAATGTTAAATAGGTATCCTAAATCATAAATGATATTTATTTTGCAAATCAATTATTCAATAATCAAAACATCAATATACTTCGTAAATTTAATTGGGTGAGCGAGGCCGTCCAGAGATACTTACAGTGATAAAAAGTTTCTCATGTCCTAATCCAGGGGCAAAATAACATCAAAATATTGAACAGTTAACTGACAGACACTTTCGCATTTATCACGTTGCGTGATGCCTAGCCGTAATAACAATTAGGTTTAATTGTTATTACGGCTAGGCATAGGCGTAACCGGTTGGTTACGTTGCATGGTAGTAAATGAGAATCGGGCTGAGAATGCTTCCTTGTAGAACGCCGTATGCAACCCAAATTTTCCAAATTGCGATTTTCCGAAATTTAGAGGCTAAACAATTGAATAGCTTTTTTAATGACTGCCACTAAATTCTAAGAAGTTAATAATTAATAAAAGGTTAGCAGCTTACCTGAAACCTCTCCAACACTGGGAGCCATTTGTTCTCTATAACTTTTCTTACGATTTTGGAGTTGTCACGAGAGCAGGTTATTTTGAAGACTGATGGCCCCGGCCAAGGGATCAGCGTAAGGAAGAGTAAGGCCAGGACCTGAAAACAAAACAATTGATCAAACACTGAATCATCTTCATCTATTTAGTCGACTTCCAGTATAAACAGAAGCAGCTGAGTACTAGTGGTTTGCATGGAGTGACTGACTATTTGACGTCTACAACCCAGCATCTGGGTAACTAGAACTGGATATCTCCTTGGCAAGACTGGTGACACATTTTCTGGTATTCTGACAACCCGAAACAACTGTCAAAGATGAACAGCCAATAAATAACAATTCGACCCCCCCGACCGAGAACTCGGTAAGGCTGCGTTTCCACCAGAGATGTGCGAGGATGCATAGCGAGGGATGTGTTTGTAAGGAACCAATAGAATCGCTTCATTTACCTCGCCTCGGTCAGCACAGCTCTGGTGGAAACGGCTCAGCGGCGCTAGATTTTTGCCCATACAAAACAAGCTAGGAATGTGTGCGAGGGATGTGTGCGAGGGATGTGTGCGAGGAATGTGTGCGGGGAATGTGTGCGAGGAATGTGTGCGCATTTTCACAGCTCCGCTACACATCCTCGTAGGCACATTTTCATCGCACAGCTTTGGTGGAAACGCCCACACATTTTCACAGCACAGCTAGACATCCTCGCACGACACATTTCCATCGCACATCTCTGGTGGAAACGCACCCTAATTGCTATTATGGGCTTTATGCTGGTATGTCAAATTTGGCATCTATAGACCGGAATACACCTTAGCAATTCTTTTTAGATTTTTCCTAATGATATTTACAAACATATCATGACACACATGATATTTTATGTAGGTATAGAATTTTTGGGAAATTTTATTTCTTAAATAACTAGGTTTTGAATAAAAGGAATATCATATCAATGACACAGTGAACATTCGCAAAAAAATTGCTTCCATTTAATACATCAATGACTTCAATAATCCCACTAGTTAAAACATATTTGATAAAATCACTAAATCTTTTCTCCTGTACAATTTTGATTTTTCAATTACCGAGTTCTTGCTTGAGAGGATCGAATTGAAGAAGACAGGAATAAAGTAACACATCGCTTTTTATCACATAAACTACAAGCTTCTGTCTGGGGTTTCGACCGCACGTTCAGTGCCTCCCGATATAAAAAGTCGTAATCCAGGACATTCTCTACCCGTGTGCCAATTATCCAAATCCATTTAGCCAATAAGACGAGTAAGATATGAAACAGAGGCGGAGGTACTTTGGCATTTATAAGATTAGTATGTTTGGAAGTTGGATAGATCATGTTCCAATACAATTCGAACAAAACGTAGCTACAAGATATAATAATTAAATACGCGATTTTAACGAAAAAAGCCTAACCAGTAATAAAAACGTTTCGACATGATGTTGTAGAGCTTATTTTTTTGCTATTGTCAACGCAAGCGCTTGCGAGTGAAAAATTTGTTATCATTATAAAATAAACTAGTGGTCGCCCATTGGTCTAAATTCGAACAAATTTTTTTTTTGTTTTCGAATGCATTTTTATATAAAAATCACTCACTCTCTATATAAACTTTAACAGTAGCAAACATCATACTCCTTCGTCTTCGTAATTTTCTTAAACGGGGTAATAAACTTTTTTAAATTAGGTGCCTTGATATGACCAGCATTTTAAATGTAATGAAAAATACCTGATTCAACTGTCGTTTGAGAATAATAAATTATAGGTACCTTTTAATAAATCACAATCCTGTGTTATCAGTTTATCACCTACTGGGTTTGTAGGATTGTACTCCCGGAAATGAAAAGAAGAGTGACTGAGTGACGACATCTGAATTCTTATTTCCTCCATGATATTTGGAGAATCACTTCCTAACTTTAAACTGATCGGACACTAATCAGATTAATATTAATCTTCAATATCACTCACGGAAGTACACCACTATACACAATGTCACTGAGTATGGACGATACATGCAAAATATCACAGTAGTCAATGAGAACTAAGGTTATGCTTGTGTTATTCAACTATCGATTTTCGAGCATCGGAGTTAACCTTATCTCGGAAGAAACTTGCTTACCTCGAGGGAAAACGAAGTGGTCCTCATTCATATCTCTTATACTGCAGATGGTCAAGGAAACTGTTTACAATAATCGTGAAAAGTGCTAGTTTATTACATAAAGTACAGGAGCCTCTGTATGCGTTGCCATCACCGGTTTTTCCGCGCATGCGTACTGAACGTCCGGTCTCCACTCTCGACAAAACTTAGATATTAATAATTACTGCGACCTTAAAAAGTTATTTGATTAACGGTAATAATTATTTGATTAACTTTTTGCTTTTTGATGCAACTGAGTTTTCATGCAAGAAAATAAACGAGTTCGTATTGGTTTTTTTGGAATTTCTTTCGGTTAGATCTGAAAAAGTATTTTCTTCAGAAATACAATGAAATAATGATGTTTATTTTGCAAATAAGTTGTAAATAACACTTTCACACGTCTTTTAAAAAAATGTAAACTAGATGAGACCAGGTACTAAAGTAGCCTATATAGTAGAATGTTTTCTTGACCTCGAGCGCCTTCGACCTTGTGTCATATGATATGCTACGGCATAAGCTGCTTGTGGAAGCCAGTGTCCCGAGGGAGTTGATAGCTCTCCTCAAATACTGGTAGGCATACAAAAAAAGAATGACGAAAAACGAATAATCAGGAGTGCAAACTGAAGTAAGGCAAGATGGACTGAATTCTCCGAACCTGTTTAACATCTGCGGTACCAAATTGATCGGTGGGGTCAGCGATGCCAGGTCGGTTGCTCAATAGATGGGAAAATTATTTACAATATTAGTTATGCCATCGATATGGTTCTGCTGAGACCCGGAGTCGGTCAATCCACGCAGGAGACTCCTGGCTATTATTGAGACATATGCCTCGTTACATGGCCTCAAATACAATGCTAGTAAAGCAGAAATCAAAGCCCTATCAAATGTGCCGTCACTTAAGATCAGTGGGTCGGAACTCAAGAGGGCAGTTGGTAAATCTGTTACTTTTCAGAACCTTCTGTGAGTCATTTTACACGTGCAGTCTTGGGCATCGGCGAAGCATTGCTTGCCTGTCGGTTTTGTACAGATTGTACTTCGAGGAGCGTACGCAGGAGCTCCGTGACCTGATCTCTCCATCTTCCTTTCACTACGGTTTATCAGACGCACCACTACGTACCATCCACACTTTTTTGATATACCCTCTTGTCGTAACAAGCGCTTCTCTTCCACATTTATTGTTCGCACAACCAGGATTTGGAACACTCTGCCGACTTCTGTGTTCCCTGCCACTTATGACCTTTCAGCCTTTAAAGCAAGAGTGAATAGGCATCTACTGGATTCGCTCGTTTCATCGTAGACTTCATCTATCGCTTAACATCAGGTAAAATCGAAGTAAACAAGTGGACTCATCCCGAATAAAAAGAGGGAAGAAGTGAGCTTACAGCGTCTTTCATGTTCGGTACAATGACGCTTAGTATTGAAAAAACCCAGGGTACCTTTACTATGTACTGGGCGAGTGTACACCTCCTCTGAAATCTATATAATCTTGTATCTAGCGGGTAATCTCCGGAACGAATGATCCAATTTTATTTTATTGTATAAATAATTTCGAAATCCACGCGGACGAAGTCGCGGGCGAAGTGCTAGTAAGAAATAAAGATGTAATTTGTTTTATTTACTAACAACTTATTTTTGTGTGTACTACTAACAACCAACTACGAATGCGGTATTTGTAAATTTGTATTGACTTATGTCTGAAATAAAGAAATATAAAACTATTCTTTGTTCCGTTTTGACGAAAAAAAGGACAAACAAATAAACACATCATTATATCATGTATAAATTCGTATGGATTTTCTTATAATAATAGGCAAATCGTTTTAACATGCTCGTCCAAGATTTTATGAACAAATCCAGCTATCATACCTACCTGCTTAACATTACTATTTACTGTTATCATTTACTCGTAATAGATAATTAATGTAGAGATTAGGACATGAATAGACAAACTATCATTGACTTGTCAATATTAATGCAGAATGCATTAATGTGATTTCATAAAAATCTCACACTAATATGGTTCGTAGGCTCAAATGTAGCAGAAACCGTAGCACGCTACGAGTCCCGTAGCATGCTACGGCGGATATTTCTTGAAAATCAATATCAAACTTTTTATATTCTTCATAATTATTATCTCTTGTTTGACTGGTGGAGAATGCCTAAGGTATTTAGTCCGCCTTTTCAACCGACGAAAAAAAACGGAGGAGATTATCAATTCGACGCGTATATATTTTTTTTATTTATGATCACCGATTACCCGAAGACGGCTGAACCGATTCGGAAAATTCTTTTTTGTTTGTAAAGGTCTACTTCGAAGTTGATCCCATTGTCACCAAGTCAGGATCTAATGATGGGATCCTGGAGAAATCGAGGGAACTCTTCAAATATTATAGGCACACCTATAATGATTTGAGTATTTTTATAGTAACTTGTGTAAGTAGTTGCATTCGAAAATCACCATTTGTCAAGTGGACCCGATGATGAAGACCACAGATGGCCACTGAAACTACTCAATATACATATGTATTATAAATAGGAATAATAAGTATTTCATGTGTTCCGCTTCGATTACTTGAATGTGGTTATTAAGCATAATATCCTCGTCACAATGCATATGGTGAAATGAAGCTGATGGTGAAGTACCAGGAGAACTCCTCAACAATTAACGACCCAATATTAGGAAAAGCAATATTTTGTAAATGATTATAAGTAGTTGACATTTAGGCTTTTGTAACTAGGTAAATTAAAAATCGAACAACTAAAACGAGTCAAATAAAAACTTTTTACCAAAAAATTAAACCAACTCCCAAAAAACACTGCAAAGTGAAAAATAACTTTAATTTCGGAAGTCGGTGCCAAAAACAAAAATACAAAACTAAAGAGTTTGAGCTTAATTCGCCCGATCTCAGTTTAAATATGGAATCTGCACTTGAGCATTGGTCTTATCCCAGAACGGTAATAAAATTACACTCAGATTAAAATCGGTCCTCAAGCAGAGAATATCTATTATCTATGTATCAGTCTGTTTTCGTTTACTTTTTATTTTCTTCGTCTCCACTGTTCCGATCTACGAATGATCGTAAATAATTCAATTTACTTTAATACCAATTTTTTAAGAATATCAAATAAGTACTGCACGGTTTCACTATAAAAATTACATTTTACGAATTTGTAAAAGCAAATTCTTGAAGGTAAATGTTGTTAAGGCAATTTTTTCTAACATATAAAAATATAGCAAGAGTAATTTGTTCGTGGAACGGAGTGGATCCTAAATAATTTCTCTGACAGTGTTGTTATAAATTGCTCACTGATTGTATAATAAATAATATTCAAATAAGTAATGGTTTGGGAAAAAACTATCAATAAAAATATTAAAAGAAAACAAAGTTATAGTTAAAACAAAATAGAAATGCATATTTTTTACCAAGTCTTGGTCAATAGATGTCATTATTTTAACTTGTAAAAATCTTCATCTTCTGAAATTCTATACCATTTCTTAAAATTATTAGCAAAATTGTATGGGCCCTTTACATGGAACGCTGTAGTTCTGTTTTTCTGTTCAAATCATCGGTGAAAAAATTATTGTTATAATCTATTTAAGTTAGAAAACACGGGATACATCTAATAACTTTACGTGTAAAACTAATTACGTGTTAAAGTGTTATTTGTAACTACAAACTAAAATGACATTTCATCATCATTCGCCAAAAATTTCCATTTTTATATCAAATAATAAACTGACAAGCGAATGGTTAACCCTTTTGCAGTTAGAGGGAATATTTTTCCCACCAATAAAAACCAATAAAAAAAAAATTACTTTTGCAATTTTATTTTTCGACCTGACAACACTAACGTAACATTATAACGTTTGTTTCTGTTTTTTTTTGACATTGACAGATTAATTTTTTCTCAAAGTTCTTGAGGTGAAAGTTTAAAACTGGCGTTTTTTTGTACTGCGAGAAAAATCGGTACATATCTTTGCAATACAGTGGTGAAAAAAGGTAAGTTCTTCTAGAACTTGTGCTTTTGAATGTTATTTCATAGATGTGAGACGTATATTTTATGTATCTGCCGCGAATTTTCATTTATGTCGATTTTTGTTGGTGGGAAGAATATTCCCTCTAACCGTGAAGTATCCGCTTCCTACTAATAAGGTTAGAAAAAATATTCCTTTATTGTGGTTATGGTAACTGTTTTTATTGTTTTGCGACTAAGGAATAAAGGTTATTTATGGTGGTTTTATTATTGCTTTTCCTCGGGGCTTGGTGTGGTTTTTGCATGGCTTTTGTTTTTTATTTGCAGATTGATTGATTTTATTTTTGATGCCTGCATCACAAATTCATTTTAACTCCAGGGAAAGAATGCGAATGCAACCAAATTGTCCAACCTGGAGTATCGTATATAGCCAGAGGACTCATTGGTTGTTTTTCTTCCCGAAAACGTCGTGCTGATGGCGTCAACTACGTCGTAACAAAAAAAAGTTGCTGTATCTGAAAATTAACAAAGGCATTTCACATTGTTGCACCAGAAATTCGCTTTTCCAATGTTAGTGATCACATGCCAGATGATATACCGTCGTATCAAAGATGCCGATATTGCAGCACTAAGGCAAAGGATAAGCGATCTAAGATCAAGTGTAGCAAATGTGAAGTGCCTTTATGCATAACGCCATGCTTTTCGAATTTTCATAAACAAATGTAATTTTCTTTTATTTTTGTTTCTATTTTCTTATTGGTATTCAATTATTTGATTTTAATAAAGTTATTACCTATGTAAGATTTATGTTGTTTTTTTAGTTTCATGAAAAAATATACCGCTATTTCATTACTCTCAAATAGTTAGAGGGAATATTCTTACCACCAATTAAAAAAAAATTAAAAAAAAACATATATATCAATTTTTGTTTTAGGCATCTTATGTAACACAAATCAGAAAACCAAATCTTTCTATCTCATCTAGATCCTTATAACCGTTAAAGGGTTAACTGACAAGGAAATCCTGCTCAACTATGATCAATGAATCTGTACTTGAGGAACATTCTAAAATTAAATCTCGACTCAAAACTAGTTTTAAACAGAGATCAGTGCTCGAGTTTCGTTCTGTAATACGGGCCTAATAAGTGTTTAAAACTAAGCCGCCACTCTATTTTTAATGTATACTACTGATAGTACGGTAATTTTAAGGGGTGCGATATTTATAACCCACTTTTTCTATTACCGAGTTAAATTCAACCCCCTACAAAAATGGCTTCCGTTTTCAACCCTAAGCGCAATAACTGTTTATTATTTTTCTGTTGACGTTAGTCAACAGCAAAATAAAATTTAGTAAAAAATTATTTTTTCTTAACTAAGAATTAAAAACATTGGCTTCTAGAAAATCACAGACTCATAAGTATTATCAATATCTACAGGTTAAAAAAAAACACAGACCAGTGCACACAGATTGCACTCCAACTATAATACACACATATCGCTAAGAATTATTGAAATAATATTTATTTTTGCAAAAAGGTTATAATTTTTTTTGAAAATTTTACTAGATGAGGTCGGTATAATATTACCTATAATATGTGTGGCCCGACATGCTCGCACGCATTGCATTTTGTATGTCTTAAGTACAGCTACTATGGGACTATAGAAAATTATAATGTTTCTTAATATCCAAAAAAACGCCAGACACAAAACATCTTCATCTATTTCTGAAAAATTATTTCGAATCTCAAGTCATTTTACACATCTTCGTGTTTATATTTTTGGAACACACTTGCTGTTTTTATTTTCCTTCTCTGCCCATTGGATTCGTAGTCGCAAGTGTTCGATTTATCGACAAGTGTGAAGTGTTAATTTTTTTTCCGTACGGAATGTCTCAGTTGCAACCCGACGTTTTGGAGTTACCGTTGGTGGTGTGATAACGCGTGCCACATGAAAGCCTGTAATCTCATATGCCTTATCTGTCTATCGTCCCATCAGACTAGTGAGGGTAAAAGAATACAATTATAGCAATTATGTTTGAGAACTTTTGTGCACTGTAGTAACTACTGCGTACTCTTCTGGTATTCGAACCGGCTCCTACTTTCCGTGGTGTAACTGTGTCGATAACCGATGTATGTATACCGATATTGAGCTTTTTGGGGTAACACTAACTTCCACCCTCAATTTTGGTCCGTTTATCGAAGCTAAGGCTCAACTAGCATCCATCACTAGCATAATTACTTTATCCTCATTAAATAAAATTATTTTGCATTTCTGTGTCGATAACCGATCATATTGAGCTTTTTGGGGTAACACTAACTTCCACCCTCAATTTTGGTCCGTTTATCGAAGCTAAGGCTCAACTAGCATCCATCACTAGCATAATTACTTTATCCTCATTAAATAAAATTATTTTGCATAATTTTACTGTGTAGATTTTTGCTGTCTGTTACTTTATTTAATACATTTTGACTAAATCTGTACATTATACACTGCCTACATTTTAAGTAATTTCTTACAAGTGAGCCAGGTCTGGGACTGGTGCCCTATGATTTACTACCAATAAGGCAAAATTAAAATGTATATGTCTATATACTGCTTGCAATTTAACGCATTATTTTTCTATAGATTATAATCTATCGAAATACAAACGAACAAAATGAATCCCCATTATAATTCAAAGTTTTGCGTATACTCCTTCTGATCGCGGCTTATCAGTACGAAAACCGTTAAGTAATAACAAACTCTTTTGTTCCAGCCGCTGTTGTTTGAAAAGTGTTTTGTGTTAATTTTAGATTTTGTCGTATGGGAGTGTTACAGCTGCGCTTACTAACAACCCATTAAAACTGCAATCAACAAGTATTGTTTGATAACAGTTCTAAAGCCGCCACCCGTCGATCGTGCACTGCCGCGCGATCACGACACACACTTCACAAAGGAATCTGTCTCACATTCTCACGTTATGAACAGGTTAGTAAGTGATGTCGGACCGTGCATCTATGTAGCATGTCTTCACAAAAAAAATCCTTGGTTTTGTGTCTGGGGGTTGCTCGTTCAGTCGTTTTTTTTTTACTATTTAGGTCATCTATATATCGTTGAGTAACTAATCAATACCCATTAGCCACGCTTAGAGATATGTACATTGCCTCGGAACATACTTAGTAGTAGGAGCTGCTTTATAAGTATCTCATGGTTTTGAGGACTCCAAATACATAGTTATAGGTAAAGTGTATCAAAATAAGAGTTCTGCTGTAGAAATGTTTATTTTCTTTAATTTCCATTCCATTGACATGTTTTTCAATAGTTACAAACGTTAATTTTTACATTAAATAACATTAAAATGCCTACCACATACGAGTGGACATGAATTTAGCAAACGTTGTTTTAAAAAGCTTTACAATAATTGCTACATTATAAAGCAATAAGCGTAATTGTCCATATCGCTATCGCTTAGTTTCATAGATACGCAATCTATTGCGTATCTATGAAACTATATACTATAAAAGAATGTAGAAACACACAATTGTCCTTGTTTTAATGGAAATTGTTATATTTGAGGGACTGAATTGGTGTGCCCTCTTCAAAAAAGATCCTTACTTCGAAGATGAAGACCCCGATGCTCTTTCCCTCGAAAATTATAGTGATAAAGTTTTACTGTCAAATCTATAGGCTGTTTCATTCCGGCCATCAATTTCCATGAATCTATAGAGAAATCAATTGAATCCAAAAAACAAACAACGGAGTGTAAACATTTTAACAATCGATTAGTAGAAAGCAATCAAACACACATATGGATTGTTAAAATAATTATAAACATTATCACATTTGTAATGAATCAAATTTTGTGTGTTGCTATCGATCGTTTCACCGACCACGATCATCTCATAACCTACCATTAACTGCATACATTTTAATAATTTCATAAAAGTGAATCACGAGTTTGTGAAAGTCAGTTGTTTTTATGAAGATATTGACCGCGCTTTATACGAACAGTTTTTCGTATTCGTGCCGAAAAGCCCTTTACTACTTTTAGAAATTATCCTTTTAAGACACCGGCTAACCAATTAATGTACAGTGTAATTATAATGAGAATAGGATCGATGTCAAGGCAAAACTTGTACCGTACTATGACTGATACACTACAATTACTAAAAAAATATAACGCAATAGAATTAAAAGACACTTTACTCAATATAATTCTGGTTCTAGCGGGCATAAACAGCTCCGAACTGAGGAGCACTTGATGGACGAACACACAGTCGACGTTAGACAGCTGCCCTTTTATTTGGGAGAGGTTTAAAGACGTAGGATATTACACGGCATTGTTGGAAGATACATCCAGATATAGTACGTTTAATCGCGAAATATTTGGTTTTTGGGGTAACCCTATATAGGCGTATATAGGGTTACCCCAAAAACCAAATATTTATACATCAGTCTGAAAACTTGCATAACACGATAGAAGAAAAACTGAGAAGCCAATAGTTACATGTATGGGAGATTGGTACTATTTTCAAGTTCTTCTAAAATATGTGCATGATATAACCACGACTCTGAAAGAATTTAAGTTATTCGGAGTATTTTGGGAATCGTCGATGAGTCATGATAATTTTAATAACACTGTAAAAATGGATTTGCAATACTCCAAATTAATTAAATATATAGAAGCCGCTAATTATTTGAAGGATACAATATTAATCTTTATGAGTGACCATGGGTTGAATACTGGAGATAATATTCTTTAACAAAACAAGGTCGTATAGAACAGAGACTGCCACTTTCTTTATTTTGTTGCCACGATCATTTAGAAAGGAATATAATCTAGCTTACCGTAATTTGAAAATAAATGAAGGGCGCCTCACAACACCCTTTGACGTGCATAAAATGCTACTAGATCTTATTCATATTTCTGAAATAACTAACAAAAAAAGAAGTACAGAATTACATGCTCATGATAGAGGTATCAGTTTGTTCCTAGAAATACCCAGAAATAGAACCTGCCAAATGGCTGGCTTACCTTACATATGGTGCACTTGCATTGACAAAGTTCTACTCCCATCTAGTGGCCTAATACTTGCAGATGCTATTAAATTTATAACCGATGAACTAAATGACATGCTGATACCCTATCCAGCATGTCTAAAACTGGTAGTCGATTTTAAATAGGTAGGTACCTAGTTAATTTGTTACCTGGGGCGGAATTTTTGAGGCAATATGGCGCTATCATAATAAAAAATGGATCATTCTCAATAATATAAAACGTTTAAACTGCCTCGGTTTTCAGAGCTTATAGTATGTATAAAATTGTTGTGTTATGTAAGTAAATATATGTGATAAATGAACTATAAATAGAAATAAATTGCTTTCTTCTTTAAATACATCCTGATGATATAACAGGTCGATTTGGAAAATGAAAACCCCCGTGAAGAGCTAAGTGATCAGAGCTGACATTCCAATAATGGATGCATGAAATTGACGTTCCAATTTAGGCTTTGTAAATAATTTGTAGCAATTCATTTATTTCTAACTTCTACCTAGAACTTCGCATGCGTGAATAGTTTATTTTCATCGAAAATAAAATAGTCTATTGTGGAATAGTCTAGCTATAAATTATTTCGAAATCCACGAGGACATTAGGATAGAGGATAGTTGAAGGGCTGGAGAGTGGTCTCCAGCCCTTCAACTATCTTTATTCCAAACTAGCACTTTGCCCTCGACTACGTCCTCGTGGATTTCGAAATAATTTATAGCTTATAGCAATCACCTATATTGCACCTAACTCCCAATGAAAAATATTAGAATTGGATCATTAGTTATGAAGATTACACCCTACATACAAACTTACAAACAAATTTTACCTCTTTATTATATTAGTATAGATATCTCATCGATCCATCACTCTGTTTAAGCGTGAAAAATGACACGTGCGCATTTTTAAAATTAATAAGGATTTGCTTTAATAATACGCAAAGCATTTTAACATTCTTAATTTAAAGTCGTACCTACATAACATAATATGCATTGTTGTTATTTTGCCTTAGTGCATTCAGTTATAAAAAGGAGCTAGACGCGTTTAAACACATACACAACCATTTAGCATTTTACTGTATATTTTGTAAGGAACTGAGGAGCTCGTGGCTGAATAATAACAACCGTATAGGTTGATTTTCAAGATTAGGTAACGCTCGCCAAAGTCAGCTCATGTATAGGTGCCCATCTTTACATATCGAGATTTCTTCCCAATATTTTTTTTCCAAAATCTAGTCTATATCTGTACCAAACACCGAAATCGGTTTTGTTTTTGAAACAGAGAACTAGCAATGTGGGTAAAATTCACATTACGAGCAGTTAGAGCCCCCAGGGGTTGTTAACCCCTACAACGGCTCCAACTACAAGGATCTCGATCACAAGTCTGACAATATTAGACTATAATAATACTTTAGCCTGTAATGTTCCCATTGCGTAGACAAAAGCCTCATCGCTATGAAAGAGAATGGGTTGTGATTCAGCACGCGGGCCCAGTGCAGTTGAATTTCATATGTCTTCGATTTTTTCCGGGTGTCCGTTTTGAGAGCAGTGGTGGTGATATAGATTACCCAAAGTAAAGCACTTGACTAGGTTCGAATTCACGACCTTCACTTGTAACTCGGGCCCGTAACCAATGGGCCACCGCTGCTCTTAATATTATTATGTATTTAAAATGTATAACTATATTATTATTAGATATAAAAATGGGGTATAATATCGAATATACCGACTAGTACCGGTATATTGAATAAAATCCTCTACTACTAATCTCTACTACTACTTTTGGACTGAAGCCAGTCCGGGGCAGTAGAAGTCAAATCCACACCCGCAGCTTCAGACCTAGCGAAGGGGAGGCTGAACGCGTGAGGGAGAGATAACTTTCTTGCTGACGACTGGAGGCCGCTGCGGGAGACGCCCCTAGCGTTGGGGATCGCAAATCGATCTCCGGCCACCGTAGACGTGGGCTTGTGGATAGCGAGCAAGGGTAGCTCATAATCCGGTAACAGGACCAAGCCCAGGATGGCGGCGCGCCGTGTTCCACACGCGCCCCAAAGAGCAGTCGGCAAAATTGAGGGGGCCCGATATGGTGATTGTCTGTCAGGGTTGCGAGAGTATTCTAACGAAGGAGAAAGGTGGATTTATAATTAGTAGAAGTCTAACACTCCCTTCCGCTCCACCTCCTGTGGAAGGAGACATTGGATAATTTTTTCATATCCTGAAAAAAAATGCTCCAGATGTAGACGACCGCGGGAACACAGGGGTAATTTTAGACAATATGAGTCTAATCAACCCCTTAGCCGTTCTCACAGTGGAGTATGTCTATGAGGATTTCCACCACGAGAATTAACGAAACAATTTACAATACTTATATGTCAGCCTATTATGTTCTAACTGCCGGGACACACGCCCCGTCTGTATGAGAGGGGATTGACCATAAGCCACCACGCGATCCCAGTGCGGGTTGTGGAATGTCACATATCTTTGGATTAAGGTCCAAGGACATGCCGGTTTCCACACGATGTTTTCTGTGCTGACAATTGTGATGATATAAATCACACAGAATAAATCCAAGACCTGCAACTCGCATCGTGCCAAAATTTTGGTGACATTAACTTTTTGCCCATCGCAAATGTGATCACATTTCTTCCTTTTGATATTTTTTAAACTAGGTGCCGAAATAATATCCAGTTTTCTATTTTTAATCGGCGTAAAGCCAGTAACACAGTAAAACAATCGCTATAATTGCCAACAAAACTGAAAACTAAATCCGATCAGTTTTTGCGTGAAGAAGTAAAACATCCATTCAAACTCACAACTTTCGGTTTTATAATATGGTATGGTTAGTTTAGTATTTGCGGGAAGTGGGTGTTTTCTCATTTCTTAATACCAATCAGAATACAAAATACATAAGTATAACTAGTTAATTTGTTATTAGAAAAAGGCTAAAAAAGCTACCTCTATCATATTTTATATGTGGGTAGTACTTATAGTTCAATTCTTATGTACTCATGGTTAGCGCTGTAGTGAGCACGATTAAAGTGTCAAGGGTCGTCGTGCTCCAGAACTCTAGAGTACGCATGCGCACAGCCTCCGCCCTCTGTTCGGTTTCCCTATGCGATACTCGGCTAACTAGTGCTATCTTGCTTCCATGTTTCATAAGGCAACCATTAGGACAAACTTCATACTGAGAAATTTTCTCTCAGTATTGAATCCGGGCACAACATCCCCTGGGACGCACTCGACCGTCTCCGTTACACGGCAGCTGTACATCTCAAAAACAAAATGAAAAATGTACTTATCAAAACATCCTCCGCTGGCATTTAACGTCAAAACATATTCGATTCAGACAGTGGGAAAGTAAATATTTTATTTTTCAAAGATGAGCGCTCCACTGCACTTCTTGTGTTGTTGTAACTTCAGTGTCCAATGTTTTTGTCACTTCGTGTTTACCCGACGTTAACTCAACTGCTTCCCAGGTATGTGTATACTTCACAAACTCTGCAACTGTTTCAGTGCCTGCCTTGTATTACACTATTTTAACTTACGATATTGCACCTTTGCAATTCGGAAGTTAATTTACCCCTAAATTGGTTTTTTAATTGAGAATTCAAATTAAGAACGTGCCAAACTCCAATAAATTAAATGCTAAATATTTTTATAGGTAAATAATACCTCTAGTAACACCTGTCATTACGCTTTGGTAGAGTTTAATAAATGCTCAACTTTAAGTTTTTAAGTCAGAAATAGGAGTAAGATCTATCCATTCGTACATTGAATGTAGTGCGTCTTTATTTTTCATTTCTACTTTTGCGCGTGTGTGTGTGTTAACCTGATTATAGTATGATGTGTAAAAGTTATTCAATTTTGGAAGAAAATAAAAGATACATAGATACTCTTTATTATAGGTACAATAAAGAGTATCTATGTAACTATAACATAACATGTAATATATAACAGAATTAAATAAGGATACTTAACGACTAAAAAGGGTATTACAATAAGCGGTCTAATCGCTAAAAACTATTTTTTACAGACAACCAAAATTACTTTTTCGAAAATAATTTTTAAATAGGTATTGCACTATATAAAATCATTTACTTCTAAAAAAGACTCGGGATATATATTTTTTTGTAAGTGTATATAATTAACAGAGTTTATATAATTAAAAAAAGTGTCGTGTAGGTAAGTCCAGTAAATACTTTTCAATACACTTCCTCGAAAACTGGCTCTTATCGTACTACGATTAGGTTCAACATGCAATGTATTTCACACTCGTGGACTTTTTTCATTTTTCACACACGAAGGTTATTTTCATTCCAGATTTTGCCACAGATAACATTAAACAACTATTCAATTCCCTATATTCGGCGGTGATTGTATTTTTTTTTTTCACAGCAAATAGGCGCATGTTTATAAGGCCTTATATTTAATGAAAATTAAAATTGTGTTTATGAACAGAATATCAGAAATAAACATTATTATTTGTAAAATAATGTTGCTTTTATCAACAAATTAACATTTATTTGGGCACTAAAATATAAAAAAAAAATATCAGGCTGTTTTGCGGCTTCATACCTTTGCTTCTCTTTTAACCCTCGAAGGTAAAGCGCGGGGAAAAAGTAAATGAAATCTTATTAATTTGTGTTTTTTGCGTGAGTATGTTTCTGTTGTATTCTTCAATGGAAAACAAATAAAAATACGTCGTCATTTTCGGAGTAAGTATTTTTCTTCGAAAGTGTATTGAAAAACGTCGTTTGATACACGTGGACATTTGTTACTGCAGTACTCGGCTCCATAACACCCTCGCCTTGCGGCTCGGGCGTAACTCCGCCTCGGCCGCAATAACAAACTTTCTCCACTTGTATCAAAATGTACTATTACATTATGATGTAAAGTACTTACTGGACTTACCTGTACGACGCTTTTTTTGTAAAACTTTTTTCAGCTTTGCTAGGATCGCTTGCGCCACGAAACACGAAATGCCGAGAATAGACTAACTGAAAATGATGAAACTTGTCTTTAAATCCTTATCTTTATCGATTATTATATTTCAAATTAATTAAGAAATCGGAGATAGCTACATAAGTACTTTGAGATTAAAGCTGTTAAACCTAAACGAATATCAAACATCGATTTTCGGTGGTTTGCCCAATGGAGAACTTATGCTTAAAAATTGTCAAAGCCTGCCAAAAAGCCAAGCTTTGACGGACTTCCAGACAAAGAAGATTTTTTTTATTACGTATGAGCCCTTTCTTGACACTGATCACACCTGATGGTAAGTGGAAGATGAGGTCTACGATCGAACGAGCGAGCCCAGAAATCTAAACTTCAAGTGCTTCATCCATAAATCAGGGAATAGACAGGGGAATATTTGAATATATTGAGCGTTAGCTTCATTTATCTCTGCCGTAGCCTATTCACAGGAACAAGTTAACATTTTACCGACAAGAAATAGCCCAAAACGTTCAGCCCAGCACATAATTTACATAATCAGGAACCTACTTTTTTTATAGAGCCACTCGTAGTTCAGCACACTGAGACTGGTTACTACTTAACCGGACGATCCTGTGGTGACCTTTAAATTTAAAGGCAACATTTAAACAACCGCACGCTAAGGGCACTCCCTGTGGAGTACGGGCCTCGGCATAGCGGGGTCGTTGGTGGAGGGCAGCAAAGGGCTCTAAGGCAAAGGGTCAGGCTTGGTCATATTATTTAAGGGGTTATTTATTGCTACTCGCTCAGCATCGCGGGCTGGCTCGTTTGGCAAAGGTCGGGGAGGGTTTATTTTACAATTACGTGGACGTCGCGATGGTCCTCGTCGGCGAGGCCGGAATACGGAAAGCGTTTTTTGTATGTGTTTTCTAAGAGTGCTAGTTTCCCTACTGCTCTCTTGTCGGATTGTGGTGGGGTCGTCGGGTTCGTCTAGGACGAGGCGCGGATGACGAACCCGGGATTTTTTTGAGAGTGTCCATCGGGCGGCCGATACAATCAGGGGGTTTGTGTGTTTTTCAGCAGAGGTGAAGTAACACGTTTCAACACTTGCTTTATAGTCGGGATTTTGAGGTCTACATGGAGATCCTAGTTCCTCAAGTACCAGGGCGCGCCCGTGGCCTTTCGGAGAAATCGGTTTTGGATAACTTGCATCCTATGGATCTGAGCCGGACTAGCAGGAACCTACTTGAAAAGTTTGCATTTTATAGTGCCCGGCACGTAACTTGCTAAGAGTCGTTAGATGCGCAGAAGTCGTTTTTTAGGTCTCGTTGGTTATCCGATCCGAGCGCACGATTGTTGCGTCAGTCGACCCCTGCCTCTCGCACTCCGTTCGCTCCCGATTATACTTTCATGCACGAAAGTTAAATATCCTTTGCTTTTGTTCAGTTTTTGCTACGAGTTATTGTTATTTTTTGTAATTTAGGTTTTAGGTATTACGAGTTGTTGCTATTTATTTATTATAAACTTATACAGTGGTGGTCATATAATTACGAACGACTATTTAAAAACAAGCTTTTATTCAAACTTACGAGAATTACACTTTTTGCATGTCTTTTTGTATCTCTCTCGGTATCGCAAAATTGTTCCACATTGTCGTAGCACACAGTTATAACATGATTAATCTATACTTATAATAAACCTGTAGAGAGGTCAATTCTGTACATGAAATATATTTCCAAAATAACTATCAAGGGGTGATTAGGGATCGATACCGATGCCAAAAATGCAATCAATAATATTTTTGTCTGTCTGTCTGTCTGTATAACCGTAATAGAAACAAAAAACTACTCGACGGATTTTAACGAAACTTGGTACAATTATTTTTCATACTCCTGAGCTGGTTATAGTATACTTTTCATCACGCTACAATCAATAGGAGCAGAGCAGTGAAGGGAAATGTTGGGAAAACGGGAGAAGTTACTCCATTTTTTAAGCTTCCGTCGCGAGTGCAACCTTAATGGTTAAAGCTACACAGAAATCATTTCATGTCGGAAATGTTCTCCTTAAAATTATATATAAAATATCCCACGACAGCATATGTCTATCTTTTATGGTTGACTCATAATAACACGTGTAACTTCCGATAGCTTAGCAGTTCGAAGCTTTCTGATTATAATATTTGTCTACTCTTACGTTTATAACACTCTCAGTCACCCCTAATTGAAAAAGTTAACATTATTAACTATTCCATAAAAAAGAATCATATAAATCGGTATTGAAACACCAAAGTTATACATGAAATACGCTAATAATAAGCCATCGCGCGTGAATACTGAATCATGCTATAAGGATTATTTTTGAGAATCGGTCGCCGCGCTCGACGCGTCTCGCGGCCGAAGGTATAAAAAGGCGGGGCGTCCGAGCGCGAGCTTCTTCAGCTACCCCGTCCGATTATCATATTTAAAATACTTTATTTTCAGACCAAAGTATATATAGAGATACATTTACACATAAACAAAAAATAAACACACAAATCTATATATAAATATAAAAGAAAGTCGTGTTAGTTACACTATTTATAACTCAAGAACGGCTGAACCGATTTAGCTGAAAATTGGTAGGGAGGTAGCTTAGAACCAGGAGACGGACATAGGATATTTTTATTCCGGAATTCCCATGGGATCGGGATTTACGTGAGAAAAACCTCCCACGCGAACGAAGTTGCGGGCAAAAGCTAGTTCAATAATATATGTATAGATAAACGTTTTACATTAAACCTTAACATATTATTGCAAACTTACTGGCTGGCCACATAACTAAGAACGCTGGATAGTTAATTTTTTTATTCATGTTTAAATAAAGAACACTCTGTAACTAAGCCATTATTTGCGTAATTTTGGCGCCATTTAGTGCTGTAAAAGTCAAGAAGTTGATTATTTCACATAAAAACAATGGAGAAAAATAAAAGTTGCGATGAATCTAAAAGGGAAGTGATACGCGATAAGAATTGGTCATATAAAAAGATAGCCGATCACCTGCAGTACTCAAAAACGATGATATTCCACGATGTGAAGCATGGTAACACGTATCAAACAACAGAGAAATTCATCTCGGCGAGACGATAGAAATATCGTGCGTTTGGCGAAACAATACCCTTTAAAGGGGTCTAACGAGTTGAAAAAAGAATATTTTAGTGAAAACAACTGTTCAGCGATCTCAACGCGCACTATCCGAAGGCGTTTGGTAAAAGCTAAGTTAAACGGAAGGATAGCAAGAAAGGTACCCATGTTGAAACGGTGTCACAGGCAAGCCCGGCTTGCATTTGCTAGAGGTATGAAAGCTGGACAGTAAGACAGTGGAAAACAGTTCTTTTCTCTGACGAGACAAAAATTAACAGAGTATATTCTGATGAGATACGATATGTTTGACGCCCTCCCAAAACAGCATTCGACCCCAAGTATACTAAAGTGACATTAAAGCGTGGTGGTGGAATGTGAAAATTTGAGGGTGCTTCTCTGGTCATGGTGTTGGACCTGTTAGATTGATAGAAGGAAACATGGATCAATTCCAATAGAAAAATATACTGGAAGAAACAATGTTACCATATACTGAAGACGTGCTTCCGATTATTAGGCCATTTCAACACAACAATGATCCCAAGCATACTGCACGCACGGTTAAAGACACAGATAACTTTAAATAAGTCAGGTTAAAGAATTCCTCACATCTCAATCAGTTTCTGTCTTACAATGGCCACCAGACAGTCCAGATTTAAATCCCATAGAGCCATCTTTGGTGCGAAGTTAAGAAAAAGGTTTCAAATCGACGGTGTGGTTACACAACCCTTTTTTAGAAGAATGGCGCTCTATTTCTCTTGAAAAATCTCAAAAATTGATAGAGATTTTAAATGCATATATTTTATTTATAACACCTAATAAACTCACGAATTCCTCTCCTTTCTTTAACTTTCTTCTAAACAGACATGATTAAAAATAAATAATGGCAATAGCCATAGAATAATGACAAGCAATAAAAGTGACTACTTTTTCGTTCCACTAAGTGCACGATGCGCGAACTTAGCCCCACTACGCCAAAATCTTGCCAACTTACGTGCCGGGGACTGTGCAAACAATTTCTAGACATTTGGTGTAGGGATAGCAATGACAAGCCACGAAGCCGTAGAAATGAATGAATTTATTTAAAATAGATCTGTTTATATATAATTCGTAGTTTATATACTTAAGTGTCCTGTTGTCCATTTTACACGCGGCTTTCGGTGCGCGAATTAAGTAAGCGATTACGGAAGAGTTTAATAATAAACTTTATTTATACCAAGTTACAGCAAGAGCAATTAATTAAATCATACAAAATATTGATCTTATATACATACTATAGTTGGTTCACGTTAAGAAAATAGTGACGTCATCATTGGAACTGCAGGTGTTTTCACAATGGAGTAAAATTTTAAAATAAAATTTATATTTTAAAAGATTAAGTTTAATGGATAAAAATCAAATAAATTGTCTTAAATCAGTAATATTTTTAATCATTGTCACTAGAATCTTCATTTGTATCTATTATGAAAGAATTTTGTTCTGCATTCTCTATGATGTCATCCAAATTTCACATTCGATTTTCTTCTTGTATCACGTGGTTGCAGCATTTCTTCCATCGATTAGCATCTAGTAAGGTTATTGCGCCACAAAATAATTTTTGAGTTATTGGCACCAACATATTTGTTTTATTTAGGCCCACACCAATTCAATAGGATTGAATTAAATTACATTATTTTATGTAGGTAACGCATAAAAGACAAAACCGTTTCGCCAAAAGATCTATAGCCAACTGATCACTGTGAACTTAGCTTTCTAATTTGTTGCGACCTCATTGGTCGAGAGGCGCCGACAATGATGAGGTCACTATTTTCTTAACGTGAACCAACTATAATCATATTGCTAACAAATCATCTCTGCGTCACTACGCATGTCCTAGATATAACATGCTGACTTATTCTAAAGTAATATAGTTATTAGCTGACAAAGCTAATATTGGGGGTTTGGGGTTCCTTAACTCCTCCCTCCCTAAGAGAGAAATTATCCGAAGGTGTCGCCGATGACTTCGGAGAATTTCGGCAAAAACGAAAAACATTTAATTTGTATGAGATTTATTTATTTATTGATACACCAGTGACATATTCAACTAAAAATAAACATGGTTTGTAACATATATTCTTATATAATATGAATATGACTATTAAAGGCGTGCACATCACTTGTATAACAAATTAAAAGAAACATTACAATTTGAAGGAAAAAAAAATACAAAACTTATGAATTAAATCGATTTACAATGGCTACGCTTTCGCAAATTATTAGTATACAAGAAAGAATAAGTGAAGTATTTAAATATTATAGTGTTGGCTAGTGTCGTGAACTTGACAGTGAATGCAAAAGCACGATGTCCTAATACTAATGAGAAAAAAAACATGACAACAGATAAGCATGTAATAAAAAATAATAAAATAAAATTGAGTTAAACAGATTATACAAATTTATTATTGAACACTTAGGAACCAGGAACCGTTATATTACGTCTGAATTCCATAAGTTTGCTGGAAAATATATCTAAACTGTTACTGTTACGCACAAGCGTGTGCACAGCTTATTGTACGCAGACAGAAATCGGTTTAATGGGGCGGTGGAGCCTAGTTTAGTTCGACTTTTTGAGACTTCAAACGTGTTTGTTTTATGACTCGATCTGTAGAACGTTTTACGTGGCACGGTTATATTTATTTCCGAAACTAGTTCCTGTACATTAGCCAAGTTATGGATTATTTTGTACAGCAAGATCAGATCAGAAATTCTTCGTCGTTGCTCCAGTGAAGTCATCTTAAAGTCAGAAAGCCTTTGGGAATAATTAGCGTCACGATCGCAAGATTCTGACCTGTGATTTAGGTACCTCGTGAACTTTTTTTGAACACGCTCTATCCTGTCAACGTGTACACGATATGCTGCATTCCATGTGGGAGATGCGTAATCAAGAATACTTCTCACAAGAGAATTATATAGAACCTTAAGTGTGCTGATACACCGGAAATCTTTACAATTTCTTTTTATAAATCCGGACATCTTACACGCTTTGGCGATAATAGTATCGAAGGGATTTATAAAAGTTAATTTACTGTCGAGATGCACCCCTAAGTCGCGTATCGTATCAACCTTCTGGAGTGTTAAGCCATTAATGTTGTAAGCTGAAGGTTGTACAGTCTTTTTACGTGTGAACGTCATATGATAGCATTTTTTGGCGTTGAGGACCATCATGTTTGTATGGCACCACTCACAAATTGCGTCTAAATCCTTTTGAAGTAATGAAATGTTGGCCCTTGACTTGACTTCCTTATATATTTTCAAGTCGTCAGCAAACATAGAGCATTTGCTATATTTTATTGAGCTTATAATATCGTTGACAAATATCAAGAACAGAATCGGACCAAGATGAGAGCCTAGTGGTACCCCAGAGGTTGAATAATATAAGGGTGATTGATAGCCATTAACTACTACTCTTTGTGGTCGTTTTGTAAGATATGATTCAAACCACATTAATAACTGACCATGTATGCCGAAGTCCCCTAGTTTTTGCAGGGAAGCGCATGATTCACCTTGTCAAATGCACTACTAAAATCGGTGTAGATTGAGTCTACCTGTACACCTGAATCTAAGGATCTACTTATATCATTCACATATTGAACCAAATTAGTGGTGGTAGATTTGTTAGAACAGAAACCATGTTGTTGATTCGCTAGTTGGATTTTTGTATGTGAAGTTAATACGGGGCATACTAGTGATTCGAATATTTTTAAGAAAACTGAAAGTAGCGACACTGAGCGATAATTCTTTACATCACTGGTCTCCCCTTTTTTATACAATGGTACCACGTTTGCGACTTTCCACTGCGAAGGAAATTCAGAAGAATTAAGTGATCGATTGAAAATTAATTTGAGTGGTAATGATAAATACTTGGCACATTGTTTTATGAAAAATGGAGGTAATCCATCTGGGCCTGGACCTTTGAAATTATTAAGTTTATTCAATTGCTTAAGTACGTCTCGTTCAGTAAAATAACATCCTCCCAGGGCGAGTTGCGAATACATCTGCGAGCTATTGGGTAAGACGCGAGTGCTTATGGAAGGTACAAAAGTAGAAGAAAAGTGTGAGGCAAAAAGTTTACTCACAGCTTATCCAGAAGTTGCTACGTTCTGATTCAGGTGCATCTCCGATGGTATTTTATTTGGCTGAGCTTTTCTAGCTTTGACGAATGACCAGAATACCTTTGGATTATGTCTTATGTTTTTTTCAGTGTTAGACACGTATAACATAATTTTTGAACGCTTTTCTAAAATTTTATATTCGAACTCATCTCTGGGATTTTTATATTTTTTGAAACGAATCCTTTTCTTTTTTTTTCGTTCAAGAGTCTTACAAGGGATTTTGAGAACCAGATCGGAAAATTTTCAGTGCGTATGCTGTATCGCGGAACACGGTCTTGGATAATTTTGTTCAGATGTGCATATAAAATATCCACCATTGCATCAACATCAGTTATATCGGAAAATTGTTGATTCCAGTTGATATTCTTTAAACTCTCCTTAACAAGTGAGTAATTTGCTTTCCGGAAATTAAATTTGATGGAACTCTTGCTTTTTAATGACACGAGTGAGATACTGTTAATACATATTTCTAGTGGAGGATGATATACATCTACTACAGACATTGGGCTTTTACATTCCTTGACAGTACCATCGTAAAAGTTACACAAAATAAGGTCTAAAGTTTTGTTGTATGAATTCCTAACGGTATTAATTTGCATAATGCTATTTGATGACATGAAATCAATAAGTGAATAACCTAACCGGCTAGCATAGTTTTTAGCAGTTGTCCATGGAGAACGAGTAAAAGTATTGTCTATATGCCATTCGATAAAACCGAGATTAAAGCCCCCAACTATGATCGTATCTTCCCCAGTTGATTCGATTACTGTAGTGAAGTTATCCAAGATCGAATTCAGAGAATCTTGTTGTACAGGTGGTGGTAGATATACCGCACAGATATTTAGGCTTATCGACCCGTTTTTACTTGAGGTTTTGAGCTTGACCCATAGATTTTCGGCATCTGTTTCCCATTTCGATATGCGTGTTGAGTCGTAGATTTTGGAAATAGCGATCAGCACTCCTCCACCCCTCTTAGTACCAAGTGGAGTCGATGCTCTATCTCTACGATAGATTACGTATCTAGAGTCGAATATTTCGCCATCATAAGGGTGCGTTTCCACCACAGATGTGCGATGGAAATGTGTCGTGCGAGGATGTCTAGCTGTGCTGTGAAAATGTGTGGGGGTTTCCACCAAAGCTGTGCGATGAAAATGTGCCTACGAGGATGTGTAGCGGAGCTGTGAAAATGCGCACTAATGTGTGGTGCGAGGATGTGCAAACCTCGCAACACATCCTTCTCAACACACATTCCTCACAACACATCCCTCGCAACACATCTCTCGCACACATCCCTCGCACACATCCCTCGCACACATCCCTCACTTGTTTTGTATGCGCAAAAATCTAGCTCCGCTGAGCCGTTTCCACCAGAGCTGTGCTGACCGAGGCGAGGTAAATGAAGCGATTCTATTGGTTCTTTACAAACACATCCCTCGCTACGCATCCTCGCATATCTCTGGTGGAAACGCAACCTTAAAGCTTTCATCGAGCCATGTTTCGGTTCCAATTATCACATCGTAGTTATTCAATCGTACGGCTAGCCTGAGTGAGTTTAATTTGGTTTTTAGTCCCCTAAAATTCTGATAATAGATGTTGAATGTAACCACAAGTTTACGGTCTTAATGCTTGAGATTTATAATAAGGATAAAGCTTCCAAGCTTTTGATATGCTTTGCTTGGCTGATGAGATGACGACAATCATTATTATGATAATAATAAGTATTTTATAATTTTCCATACGCTAATTTCTATTGTCACTATTTGGGTTTTATCTTCACTTTCACTAAAGACACTTTGTAACACATGTTTCATATCACTGAAGTCTACGTTTCTTTTGTCTAATTTCTCCGTCCTTGTCGGTATGTCCTGTTGAAGCTCTGGTTTCTCGATCACTGGCAGCTTGAATCTGGAAATTGTGGTGTTTGTGGTCAACAATACTTCTCCTATTTGCGACTCGCATTGTTGACCCACTGTCACGATATAGATCCCAATGATGTTATATATGCGGATTTCCTCGTTGCAGTTTTCATTAATGATCAGGTTCTCCTCTGTGTAAACCAACCATTGATTATCGGTTATCTTCTGTACCTTAGGTTTTTCTACCTTGATGCAGTTCTTGTGGTCTTTCTTCATCAACATAATTTGTCCTATACAGGTCTCGACTGGGTTCTGAGCTAAATTACTTTCATCGCAATGAAATCTGTCATTTTTAATTTCATTACATGAGCTTACGACGGGCATTTATTTCAATCGATTCACCATTGGGTAAGGATGTTTGGGAATAATGCTAAAAGTATCTGGAGAATATAAAATAGGAATGGGAATAAACTTGTAATAATTATATGTTTCGCTGTCTAGAATCTTCAGGACATATACAATAAAGAATATATCTATTTCATTATTTGAATTATTAAAACTGCGTTCGTTATAACTATGTTAACACGGCGCAAACTTACAGTGCGCATAGTAACATCGGTGTTCGACTTCGGAGTTCGGACCCGGCGAATATGCTTGGTCTGCAGAAGGTGACGCTCGCGGTACATGTGCTATAGGCTGTAGGTTGACTTTGTTGCGCTATCAAAAACTGTGACCTACTTGTTCTACTGTTATTTTCATTATTATTCGTGATATTATAATTAAATTATTTTGATTATTATGTTGCCTGTAATTTCTAAACTGCTCCGAATTGTTCGTCGTAATTTAACGATTCGTAGCGTTATTTGGTGCAACTGTACTTGATATGCTCTGTGAATGATACTTCGTACGATTCCATTCGGAAAAATTGGGGCTACTAGATCTATTAAAATTTCGGTGTTTATTTGTTTTAGAATTATAGATTGATTGAAAGTTCTGTTCTTCTAAAACATTTTTCAACGCGTCTTCTAACGTCGCGTAAACGAACTAACCTGACTAGGAATGGCGGTAAATTAATTAAAAAAACATTCATCGCTCTGTTACTGTAGATGACCTGCTTTGGCTTTCGTAAAGAGTCATCAGCACTAGTTTCTAATATTTAAAAAAATAAAACGCTTCTCATGTGCTTGTATCCTATGATAAAACTCTAAATAACTTTCGCCTTTGTTAATTTTACAGGCTTCTAACTCCATTGCTAGACAATCTTCAGTAGGTACGTGGGTCGCCAAAGTGTTGATTTAACAACTTTTTCCTGTATGAATAGAGTCACTTTCGTCTACCACGTATGAATAGAGTCCCTTTCGCCTACCAAACTAGCTGCTTCGCATTCACATCAAATAAATATTCGATTTTCACTACGCGCCCTTGGAATGTTGATGAAATATATTCACATTTTAATAAATAAGGGTAACGTCCTAGAATCGCCGTGAAATACTGGGATTATGTTCACCATTTCTTGCGGAACACGGTTTATTCCTTCCATTATGAAATGAATTAACAATACTTCACAAAAAGAGAAAAATAAATGCTCAAAAATATACCTAAATATGTACTCCAACTAATAAATGCTAATGGAAGAGCTGAGAGGAAGGTGAAAAGATTTACTCACAATTCCGCAGCTTTCTTCATGATCCCTGAATTACTGCTTAGCTCTTGGTCCTCTTGCGACTTGAAGTGGCTTCTTATATACCTATTTTTATTATTTATTTGTTCGGCGATCTCTGCTAAACCGTAGAAACGGACGTAGGCTGCATCCCGTAAATATACGTAACAGACTGACTACAGAGATCCTCCTGGCTGCGCCAATTAGTAAGCGACAACGGAAGAGTTTCCAAATAAACTTTATATTATACCAAGTAATAGCAAGACAGTATTATTTTTTAAGTAGTTCTAGCTATGTGGGTATAATTCACATTACTAGCAATGTTGTTAACCCCTCCAACTAAGTTAAATATGCTTGTGTCTGGAGTGGGTTCACGGCAATAGTGTAATGGGTGGGATTCAAACCGGTGACCGAGGTCACAAGTCCGACACCTTAACCATTCGGCTATTGACGCTTAATTATACAAAATATTGATGTTATAATACTAATCACTAGCTGCTGCCCGCAACTTCGTTCGCGTGGGAGGATTTCCCGCGTAAATACCGACCCCGTGGGAATTCCGGGATAAAAAGTAGATAGTAGCCGATTCTCAGACCTACTGAATATGCATATAAAATTTGGTAAAAATCGTTTCGCCATAAAAGCCGTTTCGGAGGAGTAAGGTAACTAACATTGTGACACGAGAATTTTATATCTATACTAATATTATAAAGAGGTAAAATTTGTAAGTTTGTATGTAGGGGGTAATCTCTGAAACTACCGAACCGATTTTGAAAATTCTTTCGCTTACATGTAGCTGCATTATCCCTGAGTGCTATAGGCTATAAATTATCTTTCCCGTGGAATATTTTCGACTTCTTTCGCGGACGAAGTCGCGCGCAGAAGCTAGTATTAGATAAATCATATTGCTAACAAATCATCTCTGCTCACTAGCAAAGATGATTTGTTCATGTCCTAGATACCATATGCTGACTTATTCTAAAGTAATATAATTATTAGTTGCTGACACTAATATTGGAGTATTGGGTTCCTTAACTCGCGCGTCTCGAATTATTGTTTATAAACGGCAGTTATTTATTTATTTATGTGAAAAAACTAATGGCATTCAGGATGACTTCAGTACTCCCCTTCTGCTTCAGCGAAGCGTATGGCGTCAATTTGACGACACGACCCCAGCGCGTTTGCTTCTTATCAGCGGAATATAACATCATGCTTGCTCTCGGTACTTGTCTATTGTTGGTATCGGTGACGGTAACTGGTGTGGTAATCTTGTTTGACGGTAAGGTTTCTTCTGTGATAACATACCTATGCAGGCTTTAATCGATTGTTCGATATGTTTGCCTGCCGATCGGGTAGCGGTATGGTATTCATTTTTTCTGTTCGGCTTATCACTCGATAGGATCATAGGATCCTTCATATGGAGTCTAAAGTGGTTTCTTAATTGCATCGGTTCTGATAAATACGTGAGTGCACTTCAATAAATCTTGATGCACGAACACGCTTTAATCGTTGCTTTTTTTAATTATATCACACAGGTTATCAACGTCATAGTAGGTGTGCAAGTATGTTCAGTGAAGAATTCGCCAGGATAAGTTGTAACCGTAGGTAAGTTCGGCGGCGCTCACGCCGATGTCGGTATTTAAAGCGCGTTGTAGACCCAATAGATTGGTTTGTAACTCGTCAATCCGCGATCTTGCGTTTGTGAGTTTCACGCGTGATACGGTACGATAGTGCGATCCCATCGCTCGATTATACCGTTGCTGTGTTGATAAGGTGTAGCGCGATTTTTCATTATTCCCATTTGCTACTTTTGGTTTTGAAAAAAATTATTCTCAAATTGGTGACTTTGGTGAGCTTGATCTCTTGTAAGTGTGGTAGGGCATCCAAATCTTGAGATCCAATGTTGGTAGACGATATGGGCTATTCGAACAGCTGATATCTCGTCGATAGGTATAGCTTCAGGCCACTTCGTCAATCGGTCAATCATTGTTACTAAGTTATTGATGTCCTTGAGATATTGTAGGTAGAGGTCCGACGATATCAACGTGTAAATGTTGAAAACGCTCGGTTGATGGGACAGATTCGATGAAAAATGCATTTATATGACTTAAATGAAAGCAAAAATAAATATTCATTGCAATTTTGCTGCTTAGGTATACGCTGCAAAGAGAATTTACGATGATTTTACTATATTTTTTTTATTGTAACACACGATCCAGCTCTTGTCACAACGTTTGGGTCCAATCTCTTTCATAATAATAAAGCAATAAATAATAAGGTGTACAATAAAGTATATAATAAATAATAATTATTATTGGGCCAATTTTTTATTTCTGTACATAGATGTTAAAATATTGCGATTTATGGTGCCTGCGAGCCTGCATTTTACAATCATTACCTCGACATCTCAAAGGCCTTTGACAAGGTCTGGCACGCTAGTCCGCTGAACTAGCTTCCCGCATTCGGTGTCCCTGCTTGCTTGTGTAACTGGATTTCCGACTTCTTGAGTGAGCGGTTGATCCGAGTGGTCATCGATGGCTTCTCATCGGATCTTATGGCAATTAATGCCGGTGTTCCTCAAGGGTCTGTTCTTTCTGCGACTACTTTTCTGCTGCATATCAATGATCTACTTCAGCTGGGAGCAGTTGGGTACGCGGACGACAGCACAGTCTCAGAGAGATACGTATCCAGTTCTAGAGCTGACAGGGATGAAATTTCCACTCTCAGAAAGGTCATGGTAGAACGCATGAATTTGACCTTAAATCCCGTTTCCCAATGGGCTGACGACAATCTGGTCAAATTCAACGCTCTGAAAACACAGGCTAGTCTTTTCAATGCTAAAAGGAGCCCTTTTGAATTGATCCCTATTTTCCGAAGTACATCTGTGCCAGTTACCAATCGCCTTGCTTGCAGCTTTTGGGCATGGAGTTGACGTAAAACCTCAACTTCGGCTCAACTATCGAGTCCAGAGCTCAGAATGCAGCAAAAAAGCTGGGAATCCTACACAAGGTGAGGCGGTACTTCACGCCTGGACAGCTTCTAAATCTGTATAAAGCACAGGTCCGTTCCTGCGTAGAGTATTGCAGCCACTTGTACAAATTACCAACTTGCTGCATTGGACTCGATCGAGCGCTAAGCTACAAGGCTTATAGGCGACGAGGTGCAAAATCTGGAATGGTAAACCCTCGTGTGTGAAAAATGAAAAAAATCCACGAGTGTGAAATACATTGCATGTTTAACGAGAGTTTTCGAGGAAGTATATTGAAAAATATTTTTTCAAGACACTTCCTCTACTGGCTGCTATCGCACTACGATTAGTTTCAACATGCAATGTATCACAGATAGGTAACATTAAACAACTATTCAATTCCTATATTCGGCGGTATTTGTTTTTTTTTCACAGCAAAGAGGCGCGTGTTTTTAAGGCCTTATATTTAATGAAAATTAAAATTGTGTTTATGAACAGAATATCAGAAATAAACATTATTATTTATAAAATAATTTTGCTTTTATCAACAAATTAACGTTTATTTGTGTTCTACATAAAAAAAATATTTTAATATCAGGCTGTTTTACGGCTTCATACCTTTGCCTCTTCTTTAACCCGCGAAGGTAAAGCGCGGGGAAAATTAAATATGTTAATGACAAAAATACTTTTCGTTTTATTATTTTATTTCTTCGAAATTGTATTGAAAAACGTCGTTTGATATACGTGGACATTTGTTACTGCAGTACTCGGCTCCATAACCCCCTCGCCTTGCGGCTCGGGCGTAACTCCGCCTCGGCCGCAATGACAAACTTTCTCCACTTGTATCAAAATGTACTATTTCAAATTTAACTAGTAGTTCTTGAAATTTGCGCGTTCAACCAAACAAACAAACCCTTCAACTTTATAGTAATATAAGGTTTAATCATTGTATTCCTATTGTTATTTATATGAAATTCTATTATTGTTGTAGCTATAGCTTGCTAGTGTTATTTTATCTTTCTAGCGGCAACCATGCTAATTATTATTAATGTAATCATTAATAATAATTAGAATAATGAATAATGAAATGGGCTGCAACATGACTTCCTAAAATGGTTAAAATTTACTTATGCCTGATTTCTATATTGTAGCTGTTTGTTATCTCTTAATTAATAAACATAAATGAAATAATATATCTTTTTTTAACCGATTTCTTCGTCTACACGGTGAACTCATAAACAAAGTTTTCATAGTGACGCCGGTACCGACGATTCCATTATTTTCTTGAACTGAAGTTTATCTCTGACCACCAAGACGAAATAGCATTTTCAAATTAGCACGTCTGTAAATTATTTTTTTTGACATAGGTACTTACGAAATAATCTCTATTTGGTTTCAGCATGGCCCAGCTGGCGAAGGGCAGCCCTAGGCAGCACTCAGTCCCGGTGCGCTTGAGATATCTCTTCCTACTCGCAGTGGTATGCGGCAGCAGTTTCATTATTATTTCCATCACCAATCGCACAGAGATATATCTGATCAACAACGAACAACCCATTTCGCCTTTAGAATTTCAACAATACGAAATTGACCCCGATGCCAGTTTTACGATCAAAACAGAGGGCTGTACAATACCTAGCTTGATAGCTTTAGATGAAACTATTAAACAGTTCAATCAACCCCCAACAAAGTTAAAAAGTTGCCCCAATGCCAATTATTCCCTTTTATTACGAAATGAAACACATATTTGGGTAGATACTGAACTTTTAAAATATCATAATGTTCCTAAAGACGCAAATATCTCCTGTTGTTACAAATCATTTTACAGACCGAAGTCGATCAAAAATGTATATTCGATGAATGTAGATGACAGAGTTGAATACGAAGATTGTCTGAATTTCACAGATAGCATCAGAGTAAACCATGAGTTTGTGGCGGTCACTTGCGAATATAATAACAAACAGATCTACCAACAGTACTATCTATTTGCACGGAAAAAAAAAATACATAGGCAAAGAAAGAAGTCTAACGAAACATCTTACAATGTGATAGTGATGGGTATTGATGCCATTTCAAGGTTAAATTTTCATAGAACCATGCCAAAAACTGTGGCTTATCTAAAAGAGAAGGGTGCTATTGAATTACTAGGTTACAACAAAGTGGGCGACAATACATTTCCCAACTTAAGTCCTATGCTGCTTGGAATCAAAGACACCGACTTGAAGAGAATTTGCTGGCCGCGAAATGATGCAAATTTCGACAACTGTCCATTTATCTGGCAGTGGTTCAGTGACGCCGGATTTTATACAGCCTTGGGCGAGGATAGTGCTAAATTGGGCACTTTTAATTTTTTAAAACATGGTTTTATTAAATCACCAACTGATTACTACATTAGAACTTTTGTACATGAAGCTGAATATAACGTGGGCAATACCAAGGATTTTAACTCATACATCTGCATGGGCAATAAGTACTTTTACAAAGTTCTTCTGGACTATATTCAAGATTTGACGACAGTTCTTCAATCTTCGAAGCTGTTTGGGTTTTTTTGGGAGGTGTCCATGAGTCACGACTACTTAACGTACCCGATGGCTATGGACGATAGTTACGAAAGATTTTTTAAAAGACTTGATGATAATAATTATTTAGATAAAACTGTTCTAATACTATTAAGTGATCACGGAATAAGGTGGGGTGCAATAAGATATACTAAACAAGGGAGATTAGAAGAACGTCTACCATTTGTTCATATATTGTTGCCACCATCATTTCAAGATAATTACAATTTAGCTTACCAGAATTTGCAAGAAAACAGCGGACGTCTGACAACACCATACGATATGTACGCGACCCTTACCGATTTAATTGATTTAAAAGTAATAAATAATAATAATATAAAACAACGAATGGATTTACCCAACAATGAAAATAGAAGTATAAGTCTATTTCTACCAATACCGAAAAATAGGACTTGTAAAATGGCTGGTATCGACGACCACTGGTGTACTTGTCACAAAGGTATAAAGATATCACCAAAGAGCTTTGACGCTCGTGACGCAGCTGAACAACTTGTGAAGCAAATAAATGAATATGTGAAGGAGCATCGACAATGTGCAGAGCTCAAACTTGCCGAAGTGCTGGACGTGACAGAGATGATGGCAGGGGAGCCGAGAGAGAAGGAAATAGGGTGGCGCGAGTTTATGGCGGTAGTGCGTACCACGCCGGGGGACGGCGTGTTCGAGGGCACGCTGCGCCAGCGCCGAGACGTATGGAGCCTGGCCGGCACCATCAGCCGGCTCAACCTGTACGGAGACCAGAGCCACTGTGTGAACCACTACCAACTCAAATTGTATTGCTATTGTCGGTAGTAATATCAATTTGTTCACAATACATGATAAAAAAGCTGTGATATTACCAAGAGATGATTCTACAAAGTGTAGAGAAGTATAGACGGATAACTTAGCTGCATGAGAACAAATATTTTAGTTACTTGGAAAGATACTGATTAACTCTGAACATAGTAATGCAGATATTAGATACCTGTATACTCGTAGACCTTAAAGGTACTTATCAGATGATTGTTGTACGTTACACTTTATAAAAAGTTGCTCACTACTTCCTATCATACCATGATAGAAACATGATAGACTTTGAAAAGAAAAAAAAATAAAAATATGAGACTATACTCCCTAGTCCGTTCCATCGTAAACCATCAATGTTTCATGCTATGCACAAACTCACATATCAACGATTGCCGGCGTTATAATAATTGTTTATATAGATCGTTATAGCAATAAAAAGTATACAGCCGCTCTCAATTACATTTTTAACAAAAAATTCAATCGTTTTGCGTCACATGACAATAGAGGGGATCTTCGACCTCTCAGCGAACGAAAACACTACGAATGTGATTCGCAGAAGCAACTGGACGATTCGCTGTAGATACGTTCTAATGGATATTGTTCTCAGGTTTATATTTGTTTTTGTGCCTAACTCGTTCACAGCAGTCATGGTATGGTACACAGCAGTGGGCAGACACCTTAAGACCGTTCTAATACCTGCTCGCCTATATTAGACTCTATAACATGATATTTTCTAGATCTATAAAATATTTTACTTTTCAAACCTTCAGCATTACTTAAATGTTTTAATGTACATATCTTTTACCTAAGAATGACATATCTATCTACATATTTCATTCTGAAGCTTTTGTTATCGATCTTATCATACATTTGCATAGGATAAGCATATTGTAGAATCAGCGCAGTGCGTCTAATTAGGTATTTAACATAATATGGTATATTGTTAAGGATACAGCACACGACTCGACTCAATGTAAAGATTGAAATCGCAGTGTTAGGTATTTATTAATTGTCTGTATACAAGTGGAAGTAGCTCATTGATACTGTCAACGTCCATGTCGCCCAATGGCCAACTTAGCCATGTATTTTCGTATGGTTATTTAGACACGCTGAACTGTAAGTAATGCTTACAACAAAATCTGAGAAAGGGATATTAAAAACTAAGTGTATTACGATCTCAGGTGTTGGGTTATTTCATAAGTTTATCAGAACAATAAAATGAGGTGCCAAAGTGAATGTTAGGAAAATAGGCTAGGGGAAACTGTATTGTAAAACATGCTCTTGAGTCCTATATTCAAGAATATTTCTTTATTTTTCGTTTTAGTTAAAATATTCTGCGATGTTGCGACATGTATTAGAGTTACGTGCGCGAGTTTCTGACACGGTTTTCTGCTCATATAAGCACATAGCCTGAAGTAGTTTTGAGAATAAGCACATATCACAAAGATGTGTTTACTTGCAGAAAATTTATATTTATAAGGAAACTACAGGGTCTTTCATTAAGCGTGTCCTATCTTTAAATTTAAATAAAACAAAGTGTGTGTGAGATATTATCGAAATTATTTATTTATTTGAAAGATGTAGTGATGCCATTATGTGTGAAATATTACATCATTCAAGTGTCCGCCACGGCTTCTCTGGGTGGAGCGCATGCGAGATATCCATATTTCCATGACTTTTGCGCATAAATCAGGCTGAATTCGACCTGTGGTTTGTGGTTTATTCGCATAGACCTGCGACTTAAGAAAACCCCACAAGAAAAAGTCTAGCGGGGTTAAGTCACAAGATCTCGGTGGCCAGTTCACATCAGCTCCACGTGAGATGACCATGCCCTCAAATCTCTCATGCAGAATATTCAATGTGGCATGAGCTGTGTGCCACGTAGCGCCGTCTTGTTGAAACCACATGTCGTTGGTGTTCAGATGATCCAGTTCATGCCAAAAAAAGTTGGTAATCATCGACCTATAGCGCTCGCCGTTGACAGTGATGGCCTGGCCAACGTTGTTCTCAAAGAAATATGGCCCGATGACGCCGCCAGCCCAAAACCCACACCAAACTGTAACTTTTTCGGGATACATTGGACGCTCTTAGATCTCATGTGGATTGGTATCGTCCCAAATTCGACAATTTTTTTTGTTTACGTACCCATTCATCCAGAAATGGGCCTCATCGCTGAAGATAATTTTTCTGTGAAAATTACGGTCAGTTGCTAACTGCTCCAGTGCCCATTCAGCGAACACACGTCATTGTCTATGGTCGTTTACCTTCAATTCCTGGGTGAGTTGAAGTTTATACGGGTGCAGGCCCAAGTCACGACGAAAAATTCGCCAAGTTATGGTCTGTGAAAGGCCAAGTTCTTGTGAGCGACGCGAAATCGACTGCCTCGGATTCTCCTGCACACTCTCACGGACACCGGCGATGTTTTCGGCAGACCTTGCGTTTCGTTGACGTACGGGTGTTGGTCGATCATTTACCGAACCAGTGGACTCAAATTTATCCACCACACGACGAATAGTCCTCTCGGTAGGACAATTATGGCGTCCGTAAAATGGGCGAAGCGCACGGTGCGTTGCTCGAACAGAACACTCATTTTGATAAAACAATTTTATCATTTGCACGTGTTGTTGAATGCTATAGCTATCCATGATGATTTGTCAAACCAGAATGAATAAATGACAACCAATTTGACACATGTAGCTTCAACAAGATGGCCGCTACTAACTGTCAAAGTTCGGACGTGCCTATTGGAAGACCCGTTATAAGTACATACTGATATATCATCCCTAAAATAATAGTGTCTAAGTTAAAATGCTTACTGTAAGGATACATGAGAGAAAAATAATAAGATAGTTATTATCATCAGAAGGAATATAATTATAATCCATTTTTGAAGGACTCCTTTCGAATCGCGAAAGCAGCAGGAAAACAGTTTATAATTATTATTTTTTTGCACAAATCTTTTTCGATCATTTTTCGGCCAACTAGAACTTCCGTGACGATATTTACGTGTCCCGTCTGCATTATTCCACAAGGGCAGAGGATATTGTGAATTACATTTTGGCGAAATCCAATTTCTCCCTGAGAGTCGAACAGCTAGAGTCTCATCACGGAACTAATTTTAATTCTTTTGTGGTGAGAGCGCCGGCCGAACATCTTTCGACTTCCTTGAAGGAGGAATTTTGGCCGAGAGGAGTAATGTTCCGGCGGTTTCGAGGCCGGTTACCGGACACTGCGCAACACACGACGCCGATAACTCGTGTAATATAATATGTATAAGTTTTGGTTAAGTGATAAATATATGTATTAGTTTATTTGTAGTTATTTATTGTAATAGGATGTATTTTATTTGCATGGGCCAAGTTGCCTGAAATATATAAATTGATTGATTGATATTCAAAAGACACTTTCGTCTATGTCTATACCAAAGCTTTTGACCGTTTACTTAATTTAAATACAATATTAGCTAGTAGATACTTTATCAACATTTTCAATAGATAATATAGATAAGTGAATTTGGAATCTGCTAATCAAATATTTAAAATAAGCAAACGGTTACAATGGGGCATGCAACTGTCAAAGTGGCGCTAGTAGCACACTTACCAATAACAAAGCAGTTTCTCTATGGAACACTATGGAAATTGTAGTGAATTCCAAAATAAGAGACAGTTATTGAGAATTTTCCGATTAAAGAACATGTATTATGTTCTTTAATCGGAAAATTGTAAAGAAATCAATTGAAATCAATGAAATGAAAATAAAAAATACGAAGCGTATAAATGTTAAGCTCACCACAGATAACCATAGATGATACAGATAACTAAATTATCTCACAATCTAACTAACACTGACAGTGACAAAGGTTCTTACGGTGGTGGCGCCATCTGCGATCAGCTTTCACTTGCACGCCCCATTTTTAATCAATAAAACCGTGAGAGTTTAAAATTATATCCAAAGATAAATTTAGGCATAGGTACGTATGTAAATGTTTACAATACCAGAATTACATATTACTTTTGTGTATGTTTAACGTAGTTAGTATTATTATTAATTTCTGTAAATATTTGAATGATGCATATCTAAATTGTTAATAATAACAAGAAAAGGCAGCTTATTGTTATTTTTTTAAATAAAATGAAACTTGTTGTTATTTATCATTTTATTTTCCTATTTCGGCAATGTCCCCTGGGCTCTTTCGCTCCTTACGGTGTTTTCTAAAAAAATATGGAAATTGAATTCAGAGCGGAAAAAAAAGGGAATTTTAAGATTTCTGTAAAATATTAAAATCACTGTCTTCCCCTCTGAACACTTTTAAAATAAAGTTCTTAACTAAATATTTAGACCCAAGTACCTATCTAGGTATGCAGCGGTGATGGCCCAGTAGATATAGGCATTACTTACGAGTTGTCGGTCGTAAATTCGAACCCAGGCAGACACTGCCGGGGTTGCAAGAATTTTATAACGAGATACCGAAGCCTCGGAATGCAAAGGCAGCTGAAGGAACTGGGAGGGTTTTAAGACAGTGGAAGTCTGACACTCCCTTCCGCTCCACCTCGAGCGGGAGAAGTCATTCGATGATTTTCCCACCCAGAAAAAAAGGCATATTACTTTGTGTAATTTTCATCGTTAGCACTGCTATCAAAACATGTTGGAAAGCAGATTGTGAGGAAACCGGTATGTCTTAGGACCGAAAAATACATATTCATACGACACCCAGCAACCCATAAGGAAGGTGTTCAGTTCAGAAGCAGTGGGAGTGTGTTCGACTGATTATGTTATCTATGTATGCATGCATACCAAATCTCAGTCGGTTCATTCGTTACCCAAACGAGAATTAGGGCGTCCAATCCCGGAATACCGAGATCTCGGTATTGCGGGATCCCGCGTCATTTTCCAGTCCCGCGTGATGCGGGATTACAGGCGCGGGATCCGCGGGATTTGCGGGACTGAAAAAAAGCATGCATATGACCTCTCGCGAGCGCGATCGCTCGGTGACTGGCGGCCGGCAGTGTTGCAAACAACGCGGGGGCCGATGTCGCCCGTTTATCACAGCTTAAATAGCCTAATATAGCCGAATTTCAGACAGTGGTAGCCAGAGTGAATAGGTTACTTTTAGGTAAGCGTGCTCAATTTTCGATCACATCATCAGGTGAGATAGTGGTCAAACGCGAATCTATTTTCAATTAAAAAGCCTGAAATATCAGTAAAGTTTTTTATTCAGAAACGGTGTAATTTGATTGATCTCAGGCTAATAGTAACACGTAAATAAATGTGGAGTTAGTTGATTAATTCATTGTTTTTTTTTGTGATAAATAAACGGTGTAATTTGATTGATCTCATACTAGTAGTAATACTGGAATAAATGTGGAGTTAGTAGATTAATTCATTGTTTTTTTTTGTCATAAATAAACGGTGTAATTTGATTGATCTCATACTAATAGTAATGCGTAAATAATCGTGGAGTTAGTTGATTAATTTATTGTTTTATTTGCCTTATATAAATGTGAATATTATCAATACGCGGGAACCCGCAAATACCGAGATCCCGCGGGATTGAAAATTCGTAGTCCCGCAAATACCGAGATTGAATTCAGGCTGCGGGATTGGACGCCCTAACGAGAATATACCAGTTTGTAAACAACTATGAGGAGTAGACTTTATAAGGAACGGTATATCCTTATTTTTGCTTTCAAGTGAATTATGATAGGTACTATTACGAAATCAAAATCTCACACACTATTTTTTTTTTTTTTTGAAGTGAAAACTTCTTTAGCGGCGCTGAGCACTTTTTGTATGGGTAAAAACTGTTAAACTCGCGTCAGGGTCACGTGACCGATCGAAAAGCGTAAGACTTTTTTTAAGTGAAAACTTCTTTAGCATCGTTGTGATTTGAAAGTTAATGAAACGAAAAAGCGACAGTATCTATCTATTGGGACCTAGGAGTTAGGTCGCAGGGGTTGAGGTATCCCTGAGAGGGGGCGGGGGGGGGAGGTTTCGTGGGGAGTTCAGGGAGGTGAGGGGTAAGAGGGGTCCCGTGTGGGGGCGGGGTGGGGGGAGGGGGGTCCCTTCGGTTGTTGAGGGGGAAGTAGAGGGGGAGTTGAGGGGGGAGTTGAGGGGGGAGTTGAGGGGGAGTTGAGGGGGAGTTGAGGGGGATTTGAGGGGGATTTGAGGGGGGAGTTGAGGGGTGAGTTGAGGGGTGAGTTAAGGGGTGAGTTGAGGGGTGAGTTGAGGGGTGAGTTGAGGGGTGAGTTGAGGGGTGAGTTGAGGGTTGAGTTGAGGGGTGAGTTGAGGGGTGAGTTGAGGGGTGAATTGAGGGGTGAATTGAGGGGTGAGTTGAGGGGGGAGTTGAGGGGTGAGTTGGTGGGTGAGTTGAGGGGTGAGTTGAGGGGTGAGTTGAGGGGTGAGTTGAGGTGTGAGTAGAGGGGTGGGTTGAGGGGGGAGTTGAGGGTGAAGTTATAGTATTTGTTATTACAAATACCAAATAACTTACGTTTTCTTTGTAATCATAATCCATAATTCATCCATCAAAACAAATATTTTCTTGTCATGACATTTTTTACGTCAAGGCTGACAAACTGTAATTTCTTCTTCTTTGTAGTCACTGAATGGCTAATAGACTAAAAAGGTTGTTCATACTTTTATTATATAATTGTTATTCACTTTTATCGATAGGACTAGCTTAATATTGTATATTATATTGTGGTTGTCTACTGATTAACGGCATTTTAAATTATAATTATAAATTTCTAAAACACACTCTCAGATTTTATCGAAGAGGTTTAATAAATTATGCTCGAATATAACTGGCTGATCAAATAACTGGCAAGATGGACTATTTTGGACTCTACAATTTGAATTCTGGTACAGAATGAGAATGGAATGGATTTTGAACGCTGAGCTGGGTATAAAAGGCGCTGGGGGCCATCTCCGGGGGTTCAGTCTTTGACCAGTTTCTGAAGAGTTTAGTTCTCGACGAGTTTCGACGAAGAGTGGTGGAAGAGGAAGTGCAGTACCCGCTGCCCTGACTCCTTGTTGAGAGCCTGCTGCCTTGACGCCTTGTTGGGAGCCTGCTGCCCTGACGCCTTGCTGGGAGCCTGCTGCCCTGACGCCTTGCTGAGAGCCTACTGCCCTGACGCCTTGCTGAGAGCCTGCTGCCCTGACGCCTTGCTGGGAGCCTGCTGCCCTGACGCCTTGCTGAGAGCCTGCTGCCCAGACGCCTTGTTGGGAGCCTACTGCCAGACCGCCTTGCTCAAGCTGCTGTACGACGAAGACATCGTGGAGGAGAAGGCGATCCTGGAGTGGTCTGCCAAGCCGTCCCGCAAGTAATATACTCTAAACCTCCTCCTCTTCTCTCCTGAGTGTGTCAGTTAGGTAGGTAGGCCGTTTTTTTATAAAATACTGTATATTATTAATATATTAAATTTAATGGTACATCTATTTTACCCTCTTTTATTGGAGAAGTAGAAGGTATCGTTACAAAGTTGAGGGTGGAGTTGAGGGTGGAGTTGAGGGGTGAGTTGAGGGGTGAGTTGAGGGATGAGTCGAGGGGTGAGTTTAAGGGTGAGTTGAGGGGTGATTTGAGGGGTGAGTTGAGGGGTGAGTTGAGGGGTGAGTTGAAGGATGAGTTGAAGGATGAGTTTAGGGATGAGTTGAAGGATGAGTTTAGGGATGAGTTGAGGGGTGAGTTTAGGGGTGAGTTGAGGGATAAGTTGACGGGTGAGTTGAGGGATGAGTTGAGGGGTGAGTTGAGGGGTGAGTTGAGGGGTGAGTTGAGGGATAAGTTGACGGGTGAGTTGAGGGATGAGTTGAGGGGTGAGTTGACGGGTGAGTTGAGGGATGAGTTGAGGGGTGAGTTGAGGGGTGAGTTGAGGGGTGAGTTGAGGGGTGAGTTGAGGGGTGAGTTGAGGGGTGAGTTGAGGGGTGAGTTGAGGACTGAGTTGAGGGGTGAGTTGAGGTATGAGTTGAGGGGTGAGTTTAGGGGTGAGTTGAGGGGTGAGTTGAGGGGTAAGTTGAGGGGTGAGTTGAGGGATGAGTTGAGGGGTGAGTTGAGGGGCGAGTTGAGGGGTGAGTTGGGGGGAATTGAGGCAGGAGTTAAGGGAAGAATTGAGGGGTGAGTTGAGGGGTGAGTTGAGGGGTGAGTTGAGGGGTGAATTGAGGTGTGAGTTGAGGGGTGAGTTGAGGGGGGTGTTGAGGGGGGAGTTGAGGGGTTAGTTGAGGGGTGAGTTGAGAGGGGAGTTGAGGGGTGAGATGGTGGGTGAGTTGAGGGGTGAGTTGAGGGGTGAGTGGAGGGGTGAGTTGAGGGATGAGTTGAGGGGTGAGTTTAGGGGTGAGTTTAGGGGTGAGTTTAGGGGTGAGTTGAGGGGTGGGTTGAGTGGTGAGTTGAGGGGTAAGTTGATGGGTGAGTTGAGGGGTGAGTTGAGGGGTGAGATGAGGGTTGAGTTGAGGGGTGAGTTGAGGGGGGAGTTGAGGGTGGAGTTGAGGGTGGAGTTGAGGGATGAGTTGAGGGGTGAGTTTAGGGGTGAGTTGAGGTGTGAGTTGAGGGGTGAGTTGAGGTGTGAGTTGAGGGGTGAGTTGACGGGTGAGTTGAGGGGTGAGTTGAGGGATGAGTTGAGGGATAAGTTGAAGGATGAGTTGAAGGATGAGTTGAGGGGTGAGTTGAGGGGTGAGTTGAGAGGTGAGTTGAAGGGGGAGTTGAGGGATGAGTTGAGAGGTGAGTTGAGAGGTGAGTTGAAGGGTGAGTTGAGGGATGAGTTGAGGGATGAGATTAGGGATGAGTTGAGGGATGAGTTGAGGGATCATGTGCGGGATGAGGTGCGGGATGAGTTGAGGGGTGAGTTGAGGGATGGGTTGCGGTATGAGTTGCGGGATGAGGTGCTGTATGAGTTGCGGGATGAGTTGAGTGATGAGTTGAGGGATGAGTTGAGGGATGAGTTGAGGGATGAGTTGAGGGGAGAGTTGAGGGGTGAGTTGAGGGGTGAGTTGAGGGGTGAGTTGAGAGGTGATTTGAGGGGTGAGTTGAGGGATGAGTTGCGGGATGAGTTGAGGGATGAGATTAGGGATGAGATTAGGGATGAGTTGAGGGATGAGTTGAGGGGTGAGTTGAGGGGCGAGTTGAGGGGCGAGTTGAGGGGTGAGTTGAGGGGGATTTTTTATCCAGGATTAAACTTCTTAGGGCTATTAGCCCCAAATTTAGTGTAAAATAATGCTTTTTGGGAATTTTTTGGGCCCAAAAATAAGTAGGGCTATTTTTAGGGGCATACATACATTTACAAGCATCACATATATGCCCGCGGGGCGCGCGGCCGTCAGCGGCCTAGTACTACTACATTACAGATTTTCTATGTACTAGTTCTAGGAAGTAGTATATCTATGTAGGTACTAGTACTAGGCAGTATTCGGAAGTATTTGATGATTGTGACGCTAGTAGGTATTTAATAAGCGTCTTGAAAATATTTCTAAACTTGCACTTGCATTCATGACTGAACCATTTTAAAATTGAACGCTCTTTTTCGATATATCATATGCTGAAAAACAAATTGCGACACCGATTGTCCCTTGAAATGCTGTTAAGTTTGATGATGACACGAAACGTGATGATGGATCTTGCGTTACGTTTACTCCATCTGTCTCCATCTCCAAAAATGTTACAATTATATAATGTAAACATGTATGACTTTAAGAATTCCGAAATTTCAAATGAAACGCCAAGTCGGGATTTAAGCGATTTATTTAAAATAATTGATAATGTGGATTGTTAATTAAGTAAATTCTATTACAAAAGTAATTAAAATTAAGTTATATTTTATTTACCTTAATAAAACGGGAAACTCATTTAAATATTAGCCTTGAATTGCAGCAAGAAACAGGGTTTTTTGAAGTGAAAACTTCTTTAGCGTCTTTGTGATTTGAAATTTTATGAAACGAAAAAGCAACAGTAAAAAGAGACAGACATATAAGTTCATAAGATTTAACGTGGGAGAAAATGAGATAGGGAGCATTATACAGTGTTTCTTATGTCGTGGAAATTTTATATGGGGAAACCAGGGCAAACGTATACCTTTGAAATTTCGTAAATTTTTGAAGGATTTTTTTGAAGTGAAACCTTCTTTAGCGGCGTTGTGCACTTTTTTGTAATGGGTAAAAAATGTTAAACTCGCGTCAAGACACGTGACCTGATCGAAAATTCGTAAGACGGACGGAGAGTAGACAGCCGGCGCGGCGTAGGAGAGGAAGTATCTCCCTCTCATTCTACGGCGCGGCGAAAATGTATGCCTGCGCCTGCTGTTTTGTTTAGGCGGCGCAGGATGCTTGCGCGAATGTTCGTGTTGATTTTTCTAAGAGATAAACTTTTTAATGTAATATAAATTGATGTTTGTGTACGATAGCGCAATAAATAAATATTGTATTCTACCACATAAATGATAGTACTTTTATACTGATAATTAAAGCAAATCGTGCAAAATTATTCCCTAACCATTCCAAAATAGGGCAACTTGCTGTCCGACCATGGACCATGCCCGGGTCGACGGCGCGTCGTGTTCCACGCGCGCCTCAAAGAGCGTCAGCAACATGACGAGGCCCCCTCTGCAGAGGGCCGAAGCCCGCCGGGGTCGTGGGACTCATCCCGTTACCGTGGCCCCGGTATGTAAAGGGTTATTGAAGGAACACCGTGGATTTTAGTCAGTAAAAGTCTGACAGTCCCTCCCACCCTGCCCGGAGTGGGAGGACTTATTTGATAATTTTACCACGTTAAAAAAAAAAAAACCATTCCAAAAATCAAAAATGCACAACGTTAATATTTAAGTTTTCACTTCTGCCGGCACTCCCGGAGTGCAAGCCGGATTTTTTTTTTTTAGGTATAATTATAATAAACGTCTACTAATGGCACAGTGTTTGAGCGATTGGCTGCTGCGCTGCGACGGGATCGATTCTAGCATTTGAACAAAGGCTTGTATGGCTTGCAGAATTATGTAGTTGTTTCGGGTCTGAGTGTTTTGAACCCCCGACGGAAACAGAAGGGTGTTATAAGTTTAACGTGTGTATCTGTTTATCTGTCTGTGGCACCGTAGCTTCTAAGCGGGTGAACCGATTTCGACGCGGTTTTTCTTTTTTTGTTAGAAAGCGGGTTTTCCGGCAGTGGTTTTTAGACATGTTGTGTCACAATCGGTTCTGCCATTTACTAGATACGGGCGATGAAAGTGGGGATGGTTCATCGAATGTTGTCAAATATACCCAAGTGGGGTATCAAATGAAAGAACACGACGTGTATATTACAATGAGACGTTTATATGTCGTGTATATTACAGTCAGGTGTTTTATAAAAATCGATTTAGCCATTTACTAGATATGGGGAGTGAAAGTGTGGATGAATAATCGAATATTGTCAAATATACCCAAGTGACGTATCAATTGAAAGGGAACGACGCGTATTATTTTACAAAAACTGTCTATTCCATGAAATTGGAGGTGAAAAGTCAAAAAAGCTTAAAATATAAATTAAATTTAAAATTTAAAAAAGCCCCTTCTGTAATAAAAATCTGAAAATAAAAACTGATTAAAGATTTACATATTTGTTTTATTTCACAGTATCCAGTAAGGAAAACAGTATAAATTATAAGTACCTATCAATGACACAAATTACATAATTCAATTAGAGCTATAAGAAATGAGGTACATCTCTATTTGTTTCATGACATCATTCTTTGACTTCATTTCAAGTCTTTTTCAAGTACTTTTCCTATCTCAATGTCAGAGCTCGTTAAATTCAATTCTGATTAGGGATGTGGTCTATGGTCTTTCTTGTATTTTTGTCTACTGCCGTGTTTTTTACGTTTATTACCGTAGGTATCTAAACGGCAGAACTTTTTATTGTATTTATAGTGTTTCTCGCCGTGTTCTTCGAAATGGAAAGTAAGTATGGATTTAGAAGTTATAACACACTTGTAGCAGTTTACCTATCTCAGCATTGTTTAATTTTTGTGTCTGTGTTCTTTTCTTTACTCATGTAACGGTAGCGTTTACCTACCCTAAGCACTCCTTAAGAGACAAATTTAAAGAGATTAATATTATGACCGTGCCATCTCAGTATATTTATGAGAATCTCTTATATGCACACAAAAATATGAATCTGTTTAAAAATACAGTGATATTCATAATGTAAATACAAGGAACAAAGACACATATGTCATTCCTAAAACAAGGTTAAAAAAATAGGTGGTTCATTTAGATGCCAATGTATACGTTTTTATAATAAAATTCCTAGCCACATTCAAGAACTTAGCATTAATAAATTTAAATCATTTATAAAACGTAAGCTATGTCAGAAAGCATTTTACACAGTTAAAGATTATATTGAGGACAAAAAGGCTTGGGAATGAGCTGCTCCAGTGATATAGTACGTGGGCATTTTTTTTAATATTTAAAATTTGATTGTTGATTTTTTTAATTTTTATTTTACTGATTTAAATATTTGCTTTGTCAAGTATTGTATATACCAATTTATTTTGTTTTTTTTTTATTGTTTATGTGAGGACTATGTAGGTTATTGTTTCTTCTTTGTGTTGCTTTCATTATAATTTATTTAATGATGTCAAGCAGTTTGAGTACTTGTGTGGCTTACCCAAATGTCCTTACTTTGGTATTGTTCGTCAGATCGTTGAGCTCCTTAAGTTCTAAGTTGAGCTACACGATAACTGACAAATGCTTGCACTGTCTGGACAGGTCCACTCAAATCTGTATGGTTATTTCCTCAAAGAGCACCAAAGACATGAACCTACATGTTTGTCATATGATTGGACCAACACAAATTGTATGGACTTTAAAAGAGACGTTGACCTCTGAGTTTGTTTCGGTGTTTCTTCTCAGAGTAGTCAGTTAGGAAACACCGGCCTCATCTAGCTAAACTAAACTAAACTTAACACGCAAAAAAACATGACGTGTAAAAGCGTTATTTATAACCAATTTACAAAATAAATATTTCATTTCATTTCATTTCATTACCCGTTAGGCCGGTCATTCTAATGCTGTGGTCCCACTACCCGTTTTCTCACAGGCTAGATCGCTTCAGGCCAGGCCGACAGGCCATGGGAACAGTCGCATCCAATGAGCCCTGCGATGGCCCGTCGTCGCCCGTCCGATCGAATGTATGGGATGAGGAGTAGGAAAAATAGACCGTTATCGTGCTGTGGGACCGCGGCGCACTGCACCGAAAACACAATCTATGCGCGGGACGCGCCCCCTGCGTTGTTTGCGTTTTCGTTATTATTATTATCTAGTTGGACATACCTCAGAATCATCTTCTTCTGGTTCAACGTTATCCACAAAATACTCCGAATCCGATTCCACACCTTGCAAAATGCTTAAAAGCTCATCTGAATCCAGTTCTTCATTCATTTTACTACCCATTTGTTTACTTATACTATTAATAAAATATAATAATACCTATTGTTACAAGCAATAGTCTAAGCCATAGTGTGGACTGCACTATGCCAAAGTGACCTTGACAGTCGTACGCATATGACATCACAGAACGACTTATATAATAGTCCGTGGCGCCCGCCTGGGGTATTGACGATCATAGACTTATAGCTTGTTTTGTAGACATGGGGAATATAATTATCGACAAGGTTTGCTAATAACTATTTCATTCCGGATCGGCATCCCCCGCCGGTCGGCAGCCGCAATTCGTCTATTTTCGCTTGTTATAAAGTAGTTAGCTAAGTTCATATTTAACTGACCTCAAATTATTTTCGTTAAAAATATTTTTAAATATTTCAACGGGTGAAATCAAACAATGATAACTTTCGCGTCACATCACTGGCCGACTATATATGAAGTCCTTGGCGTTCTGGAGACTTCGAAAATATTCGTAGTTTTTATTTTTGTCGATTTTAAGACAATTAAGGGCTTCTTTTGTGTAGAAAAACAAGAGTATTAAACAATATTATATAATAAAATGAAACAAAGCTTTTAAATACAGTAAATGTATTTTTATAACATAGTTAAAATGTAGAGCTTCTAATGAAGTCGTGGCGCTGGTGGCACGAAAATCTGGAACTTCTATTGAATTCCGTGGCGGCGAAAAGGTTAAGACACATCCCTTTAAAAAAAAAGTAGTAGTAGTAATAGGGTATCGCCAATTCAGAATCGATATTTAAAGTTTGTTACATAGTTTATTAGATTTTGAAATAGTGATACCCCGCCGCGACTATTACCTATTTTATTTATTTTTAAGGGCTGTGTCTTAAACTACTTATAAGTATTTTTTGCGTAGGGGTTTTTTTTAGATTATTTATTTAAGTTTTTGAGTAGTATCTAATTGCAAGTGAATTTAAATGTTTGTAAACGCACCCACGATACCGGAGAAATTGCTATAGAGGGGTATTAAAAAAATAAAGAAATCTATCCTTAGAATGGATAACCAAATACAATAAAAATTAAATATTTGCTCAATTAAATATATTATATGTATAAAATATAATGAAATATTACATGTATAAATATTTGCTGAAATAATTAGTTGACATCTAAATAAAAGAAAATGTAATCATATGATTTCATTACATTAATGAAACCTATTAGTAACCTACCTATCTAATATTATCTGCTTTGCGTATGATTCTGCTAATTTTGGTAACCATTTTACGAATAATAGAGGAATTGCTTAGGATCTGCTGGGAATTCAGAAAGTGATTCACTTTTAGCGGAATTGCTCTATGTGGCCTTTTTAAGCCTGCTGGACACAAGTAGAAAGATGCAACTACGTGTACGTCAAGTGTCTACCTGGACCAAACATCAGCGAGGAGTGGAACTGCAATGCAAGAAATATGCTTCTTCTCTTATCCTGCCTTCTTAGCCCAGCAACTTGCAGCCAAAAAGAACTCTGCGCCACCACCCCACCACCGATTATGCAATGGCAGTGGCAAAGTTTTGGATAAAAAAAAAAAAAGATTTTCGTACCATCCACACAAAGAAGAAATATCTATGTATTTCAAATTACATAGACATAATTGCCATCCATTGTGACTCCTATGATCTTAGACACTAAGGAGGGCTATGAATATATAATATAGGAGTATGAATATAAACCGGACCAAAAAGGGACTTAGGCACAGGGGCCTGTGTCCCTATTTTGTCTTGCACTTCATGGGATCAAAAGGCTTTAGTCCTACAAGAAGGAGGTATATCTCCCTTTCCACATGAATAAGAGATTGAAACTGGAAACTACTCATCTGGTAGAAGCCGTTGCCAGCCTAATGAATAGGTTTGACAAGCTACCTAAGTCCTCTCCCGCGATCGGAATATTACATTCCGCTTGTCGGAAAATGAAAAATTAGACATCCAATCTTTCGTGCGTACTTTTATTTTTCGCTTTTAGTGCATTCAATTTTATTTTAAAAGTTTATTTATTCTCCAAATAACACTTTTAATACTGTCAATTTATGGGTGAATTTCTCAAATGACTTATTTTTTTTGTCTTCGGCGAAATTAGTATTTGAAAAAAAGAATATTGTTTTGAATTATTTTTTTAGTAATCAATAGGTAGTTATTGGGTTGTGGCAAAAATATAATTACTAGGACTATTACAAAGGTAAAAATAAATACATAAACCTCTATTTTTTTCAAATCGGTGCTGTCCCTCTACTTTTTTTAGAAACAAAACAGCTTATACACTAATAAAAATAAGTAAGTTAAATATATAACTTATTCTATTTCATAGAATATTAGTTTTGTTATTAATATATAGCATATTTTAATACATAATTAACGATTATTATTACTGAGAGGCACAAACATATTGGTCCTGCAAAATGTTCTCATATCGGTGGACAAAAGTAATTTAAATCTAACTTTACATCGACGAGTCCCACCCCAATTGTATTTCCCTCGTTGGTGTGTGCTAGTACGTAGTCAGGATGGACGTGTCTGAAATTGCTGCATATTCCCGCCAATAACATAAGTACGCCATTTCAGTTGCTCCCGGACAATTATTTTATATTATCGGTGGTTGCACGTTTCTAGTGTAATGAGTAGTTTTATTATTGTTGTTTGGTTCTAACAGAGGTAGTAAGTGAATTAGCTTCATTGTCTGTTATTGAATTTATCTTAGATATTATGCATTTTTTCTCATTTTCTAAAAAGTGTGTTATTTCTCACATCGCTTTTCTCATATCGCTGTAATCGGTGGTCTTTATTACCACCGATGTGATAATTTACACCGAAATGATAAGAAAAAATCAATCGGTGTCTTATATATAATATCGGTGTTTTGATTCAAAGAAAAAATCAATCGGTGTCTTATATATAATATCAGTGTTTTGATTCATGATCAACGCACAGATTTGTCACATCGGTGGATTACTTTATCATCGTGGTGAGTCGTTTTATCATATCGGTAGATCCCGTGTCATTTTGTTAAGTATACAAAGAAACAATGGAACATACAAACATACAGACACATACATACTTACCTACACAGTCTGCCAAAATCATTACCACGATACCACTGGGTAGTAGAAGATGTATAAATGTATCATTAGGGGAGGTCTGTATTCGGTAATGTACGTCTATAGGCTCAGATGATGATGGTGAGGTGGAGCAATTGAACGCATTGAAGGTTTCTCTAGAAAATATTTTCTAGTTAAAAAAATAGTAAGTAGGTACATAATAATAAATAACAAAATAATAAATAGATAAAAAGAAAACATAATAATAGCTTAATTTTGTTTAAGAATGCCAAGGCCAATACTAAAAGAGGAGGAGAAAAAAGAGAGAAAGAGGTTGCCGGAAAGGATAAGAAAAGCTAAGATCAAAAGCGATCCTGTGTTAAGAAAGGAGCATTTAAGAAAAGACAGCGAACGTTTAGCTAGTCGAAAGGCAGCCGGACTTATCCCAACACGAAGCCAAATGACTGCACATGCACGTCGCATTGCACAAAAAAAAACCGAATCCAGTGCCCGTGCATATTATCCGAGGAAAAAAGCTAAGGCAAATGTTGCCCTAAACAACCAAACAAGTGTTTCAGTGACCAATGATGTAACAGAATCGCTACCGAAAAATCGAGATAATAAGCCTGGTATTTCTCAAGAACTAATAAGACCTCATAGCCCACGGCTATTGCGACAGAATGTTCGATGTAATAGTCCTAATCTGCGTAGTGATGCCATAGTAGCGTGTAGTTCTCACTATTTACGTACAAGCAGTCCTCTAGATTTGTCAATAGCATCTCCTTTACGAACGCCAAGTATTAGTTTAATAAATTCAGAAGAATCAACTACAAAAGTAGCAGTAGCGTATAGATTTTTTACTAGATGTAAGATATAAACGATCTGTAATCTGTGATGTGTACTGAGAACAAAGATTTAAAAAAAAAATTAAAGTAAGTAATAATTAAAGCTGTGATTATTGTAGTGTGGTTGTGATTAATGTTAAACTTAAAAGGCTGATTAATTAGGTATGTAAAATGCCTATTCTTATTATTGTTAAACCTAGAAGGCCACAATGTTTTAAGTGTACACACGGCAAAACAATTAGCTGGATCGTCCACAGTAATAAATGTGTATTGTGTAATTTTAACCTTAGATATTAGATTTTTGATTTTTTTTTATACTTCATTTTAATAAAGACGATGATAATAAAAATAAACATTCTTTTTTTTAAAATTCTAAGTACCTATAGTAAATATAATAAAATAGGTACATAATTTCAAAAAATATATTTTAAAAGAATTTCTAAGAACACTGTTCTCTTTGGATGTGATCTACTTAGATAAGACCCTAAGTTCAGGTCTTCAGTTCTAAGTCACCCTTGTAAAAATATATAGGTACCTACTATTTCCTTTTTGATGTTCAAAGGTGGATAGATTATCATATCGCTGGATATATACATCATTTCAGTGGATAAACTTATCATATCGGTGTACAGAAAAAATAATCGGTGCCGGTTTGTCATATCGGTGGAAACCAGAATTCAAACTGAATTTTCTCCTTAGTCTTAAATGATACGTTGATGATATTAAATTTGGGAATATTTGATATCCTAAAGATTACATAAAACCTGAAAAACATACAAAAAAATATGATTGAAAAAGTTCACCGATATGATAAAAAAATGGCATTTGTTGAAATTCACCCTTATGCCTATGTACTTGACGAAGCTGGTATTTCTTTGCTGAGTCCCTGAGAAGAAACACCGAACACAATCACATTACTACTACAACCTATTATGTTGTCAACTAAGCCAAAATCCATAGACTGTACTGACATGTACTGTTATACTTAAATTAATAGGTATATACCCGCTTCTGCCTGTGGTTTCGCACGTACGAAAAAATGTTTTTTCAGCGACAAAAATAGCCTGTCGCCATTCAACCCTTCGTCATTGTGCAGTAAGGTCCACAGAATAAAAAAAGTATGTCGTGGATTGATGGCGCTATGGTGTGACGGACAGCGCCATCTAACAATTAGTTTGGTGAATTAATAAATCGTTACCGGAAACGCAAGCGGAGCCCTTCCGCTTGGACACGATCGTCGGTAGAAGGGATGTAGAAGGACTGGCGGGAGGACGGAGTGATATAGGCTACCTCGGACAGTCTTGGGAGAAGCTCAGTACCAACGCACGTGTTTGTTTCTACATTGTGAAAAACCGTTAGCAAAATAAAGTTATTTTGATTTAAATAATCTTTGGTTCGAGTACCCAAGTCAGTGCCCACATTTATCTAAAACTATGTCGGATCGTGATGAAGACCCGATGTTTCGCATCTCGGCCACCCCTGATGCGACATCAGAAGTGGGATACACTCGAGCTGAAGAAACTCAAGAAGTATTGCAGAATGGAGCCATGACGTCACGGTGTGACGAGAACTTACTTCGTACGCTGCTGGCTGCTCAAAATCAGAACATGATGTCCCTGATAGAAGCAATCAAGGGCCCGGCAGGTACCAAGCATATTTCTTTGCCTGAAGTTGACCCGGATATGCCGGATGTAGACGCACGTGCCTGGTGTACTACTGCAGACCTGTGCCTATCGGAAGTACCGCTTCAAGGAAGTGCCCTGATCATCACCTTAAGCAAGGCTTTGAAAGGAAGTGCTTCACGTTGGTTGGCGCAAGTATCGTTTGCGAGTATGACATGAGGTGACTTCAAAAGCTTGTTTTTGTCCCGTTACGATTGCGTGGACACACCAGCCGCTACTCTTGTCATAATGATGAGTAGCAAGCCCAAGGAAGGTGAATGCTATGCTGCATACGCCGGTGTGCGTTACCCCAGCAAAATAATGTCGAAAATAGTCATTTAAATCTTATAGATAATTAGTTGCCCAGCTTCTGTAATTGTTAAGCACATTTTTAAATTTGTTACACATATAGTTTTTTAGTTATTACACAAAAACATATTCTGCTGGGGTAACGTTTGAAACGTTACCGCAGCAAAACTTTTTTTTAAATAATGGGAATATTGAAATAAATATTAGTTATACATTTAGTTGTCTAGACGAGGTAAATGTTACACGTTATTTTGTTTTTGTTCTTTCTTCGGCTGCGAAGTTATTCGAGATTTTGCTGGAGTAACGTTTGTGGTTTTGCTGGATCTCTGAAACTGTTAAGCGGATTCTTATCATCTTTTGTACATGACTTTATAGGAATTAGTTTTAATTTGTTTCGCAATAAAAATAACAAAATGATATACCGTTTAAAAGTTATTTAATGAAATATAAAAACAGTTCTTTAGGTCCTAACACTCTGAATGTGAGCTCTAAAGACTTACTTTAAACGTTATTTTGTAGCTTTTAACTACCTTCAAATGTTTATAAAGTTTCATTAGTATCCTGGTGGTAATTAACAAATTATGATGATATTCAGTTCTCCACGTTCACGGTCACAATGCGCGCGGAGTTATTTGGCCACCGATAAACCTGTATACGGTTATATAAACTGAATGTTATATCAATATTTAGTTGCTTAATTCAGTTATATACCTGTAAAATTTCAGAGTAGTACATACAATAATTAACGAGATAATTAAATAAAAGTCATTAGGAACTTCAAGACCGTGGTAATCCGACCAAGTTTAGGTGGTTACAAAAAAGCGACTCCGTAGAACATTATGCTATCTTCTAAAATATGTAGGATAGTCTTACAAGTTTAGTAAAGATGTGTACACAAGTGTTAAAAAAAAGCTACATATTTCTTAAAGAATTTTTATTTACAGGTAAAATAATAATTTTAAACTTAAAAACAGTAAGTCCTACTATTTTGTAGATAAATTTCAAATATCACATATATTTTTTCCTAGATATATATTACAGATAGTTGTATTCTAAGATTAACTTAAATTATGTAAAAATCACAGATCAAAAATAAAATAATAAAATATTAAACTGCAGTCAAATAATTATGTAAGTCAGAATCATCTTTAGGCATAAATTTCATATCCATAATAATTAAAACGTAGAACCATCATTCTTTCAGAAAGTTTACAGTTAGAACCATCTTTTGGCATACATTAAATAAAACATTTGATTGTGAACATACGTGGTTTTTATTTCCCTGTAAGAAACATGTAAACATGCAAGCAAGCATGCAATTATGCTAAACGAAATTATGCAGAATTTTAACTCTGCCAAAGGTAATTTATGCCATTGTGAATTCGAACATATAAACATTCGGCTAAATAATAATTATACATACTAAATAATTTGTATGCCTTGAAATATTCGTTTAAGGAAGATTATACCAAGTGTGTTATGCCAAATGAATTTCGGAGTATCAAGATTCTGCCAAATAGAAGGAACCCGTGCAACTGTGCCATTGAACTGGTGCACATAATACAATATATACCTATCTAATAAGTAGCTGAAAGGTAATAATAATAATGTTTATAGTACAGATATTATAATATTGTTATGTATTTAACAGTGTACGCGTCTGTACCGAAATTTTAAGGTGTATTATCCTACATATTTTAGAAGATAGCATAATGTTCTACGCGGTCGCTTTTTTGTAACCACCTAAACTTGGTCGGATTACCACGGTCTTGAAGTTCCTAATGACTTTTATTTAATTATCTCGTTAATTATTGTATGTACTACTCTGAAATTTTACAGGTATATAACTGAATTAAGCAACTAAATATTGATATAACATTCAGTTTATATAACCGTATACAGGTTTATCGGTGTCCAAATAACTCAGCGCGCATTGTGACCGTGAACGTGGAGAACTGAATATCATCATAATTTGTTAATTACCACCAGGATACTAATGAAACTTCATATACATTTGAAGGTAGTTAAAAGCTACAAAATAACGTTTAAAGTAAGTCTTTAGAGCTCATATTCAGAGTGTTAGGACCTAAAGAACTGTTTTTATATTTCATTAAATAACTTTTAAACGGTATATCATTTTGTTATTTTTATTGCGAAACAAATTAAAACTAATTCCTATAAAGTCATGTACAAAAGATGATAAGAATCCGCTTAACAGTTTCAGAGATCCAGCAAAACCACAAACGTTACTCCAGCAAAATCTCGAATAACTTCGCAGCCGAAGAAAGAACAAAAACAAAATAACGTGTAACATTTACCTCGTCTAGACAACTAAATGTATAGCTAATATTTATTTCAATATTCCCATTATTTAAAAAAAAGTTTTGCTGCGGTAACGTTTCAAACGTTACCCCAGCAGAATATGTTTTTGTGTAATAACTAAAAAACTATATGTGTAACAAATTTAAAAATGTGCTTAACAATTACAGAAGCTGGGCAACTAATTATCTATAAGATTTAAATGACTATTTTCGACATTATTTTGCTGGGGTAACGCACACCATACGCCGCCCGGTTGTTGTCTACCCTCACATCATGCTGGCAAAACATGAGCGCTGAGCAGATAGCCATATCTACGGTGCTTGCTCATATGGCGCAATTTGATGGGCGTATACAGAGGTTGGCGTTTACTACCGAAGTAAGCAACAGGAACAAGTTGCAGTGTGAACTTCAAGAGTTTTCGTTTTTGATAAGGAAAGCTTCGATGGGTAACTCGACCGAGGCCGCTTCAGACTTCAAGCGATCGAAGTTTCAGTCGGCGACGGTGAAATGTCACAACTGCGGTAAAATAGGCCACCGAGCGTCCGATTGCCGTTCCAGAAGTGAAGTCAAAGGCAAGGCAACCAATGCCACTTCAGCGTCAAGCTCTGCGGGACCGAAGCAGCGTTCGGACATCATCTGTTTAAGATGCGGCAACGCCGGACACTTTGCTACTAGGGCATGCATTCCGGAATTCCGGAATGTCGTAATTCCGGAATTCCGTAACAATTTTTCTGGTATTTCAATTCCGGAATTGAGAGGAGTAATATCGGAATTCCGGTATTCATACATTTTTGATATTTTGATTATTATTTTTTCTGAACGCAACCAAACTAGTCTGTGGAACTTTCCACAAGCCGCTATCTCCAACCTCCGACTAGTAAATAGTTATCAGTGGCGTTATAGCACTAGTGCAGTAACGTAAAGTAAAAAGCACGCGTTTCTAATACACTGCATTATGGACCTAATAGCGGTTCATAAAGAGCCACTTTTTTATAGTTGATTTTCGTTTGACCATAATCTCACCTGATGTTAAGCGATGATGTGGTCGAAGATGAAGTACGCTTGCCTAGAAGTAACCTATTCACTCTTGACTTAAAGACTCCCAGGTTGTAACTATCAGGAAACACAGACTCCGGCAGGGAATTCCACTCCTTAGCAGTACGTACAATGAAAGTATTCCCAAAAAGTTTCTTGCGTATGGGTGGGATATCCACCATGTAACGATGGCGCATCGCCGTTTGTCCTGTAGTCTGATGATGGAACGAGCTTGGTGGAATAAGACTGTGCACTTTACGAGCAAATGTGTTGAAAAAACGTTAAATTGATTGTTTTTTCAAAGAAACTTACATTTTATTACTTGACACTGTTGAAAGTACAAAACAATAAGAATAAATAATTCGATATTATTAATAAGTATCGGTGTCACACCTCTAGAGCAGAAGCGAGCGATGTCAAGAAATCCGTACCAGCTGCGCCACTGTCGTCATAGAATGACAAAAAATTACGTCATGATGGACAATAGTGCAGTGATGGTATTGACTTGGTTTTATCTATTGTTGATTCTATTTATGGATTTAAATAGTAATAAAGGCCGTAAATGAGACACAGATTATTATATTTATGTCATAAAGGATTCGCTAGATGGCGCTGTGTCTAGCCCAACGCGGAAAAGTCGCTCCAATTTAATATATCTTTTAAAAATATAAACAGTATTTATAATTGAATAAAATTGAGTGAATAGTCCATACATCAGCTAATGACTAAGTGACAGTGTTATCTACAAGTTTTATACTAAAAACTGTGAAGTTAAAACAAAACTCTTACATCATATAATCGTCCCATAAAACAGTAAACAAGTGCCAATTTCTAATAAATACCACGAATATAAAACAATTTCTTAATGGAAATCAAAAGAAGTGCGGAAAAGAAACTAAAATTATCAAACAAAACAAAGTGACTAAGTGTTTGTGACAGTGAAAAAAATCCAATCACATGAGTCATCCCTAACCGTCTGCGTTTGTTCAAATTTTCGGTCGGATTAAGCCTATGCACTAATTCACCTCAAATTAGTAAATACAAATGGCTCGGCGGTAACGCGGCCGGAACTGAGTGCCCCAAGTTCGAACCTCAGTACTCCTGCTCTTTTTGCGAATTCTAAAATTGTTTAGAATATTTATTTAAATAACGTTTCGACCACAAGGACGACGATTACTAACAGTTTGGAGCAAAGAAAATAATACTCTCTAACGAGAGAAGAATACCGTCTTCATATAAAAAATATGTAACCATAGATTTACACACCGATGTACACTAGCGCTGCAACGGATTAGCAGGTAATTATGACGCGAGCGGGAATATTTAAATCTGAATTTAATGTTTTTTTTTTTTCTTATTTAAAGGTTACAGATGGAAACTAGCTGCGGTGGCAAACACGATAACGGATATATTTTAACTGCTTTACGTCCGATATCATGATTTGCACCGCATGCTGTTTCCATCTGTGTTGGCAAAGAAATAAGAAACAATAAGTAAAAACAAAATATTTTATTAAAACTAAATTCAAATAACTACAAAATTAATTATTTACACTACTTATTATAAGTATAAACACACGCGGTGCGGGAGACACATTTTTTTAAGGTTTCACTTTTACCACGTGTGAATTGCACACATTTTTTTATTTTATTTTCACAACCTATCGAATTGAGAATCGAAATCGAACCAAGCAAAATTTTGACAGAAATACCTATAGCTTTTTCATCATTATACTTTGTCATTATCATCAAAAGTGGTTTCATTTATTTACGCATAATTATGTAATTATATTACCACCCGTAATATAAAAGAAGCACTAAATGGAATGTCAAACAGGTTGCTCTCCTAGTATAAGAATAAATGACAATTTAATACAAAATAATTGATGGAATTTTTAAAAATCGTATCAATTCTGTATCATAGTCACAACTATGCGGTTTAAGTTTACAACGTATTCGTCAATAATGGGTCGTATTGTATTGTATTATACAAGCACATCCTGAAATTAGTTTGTTCAGAATCGTTTACTGAATCGATTTTTATCGTTTTTAATATCGCGAATTTTATCCCCAAAGCAACAAAATCTTCGTAAATTACAAATTACACTTTCGCTGTTAGTAAAAACAAACTAACTATGGACCGTAAATTAAAGTAGTAACTTTTTAAATGCAGATTTATATAAATTCCGTCATTCAGTACACATTACAGACATATGAAAGTCATTTAAAGGAAGTTAAAGTATTAAAATAAACTGTTTACAAGTAAAACTAAAAATTCAGAATATGTATTATGATAATAACATAGTTTTCTAATTGGGGTGTTTGAAGGTGTGCGTTAATTACGATACATGTTGTATATATAGATGACAAAAATAACGCTCTAGAAAGAAAAAGGTAACTTAGTATAGATTATTTATTTTTTATAATGCTCATTTTTCTTTCTAAAGATTTATTTTTTTCATCTTCTTCCATATCCGTATTTCTTATTATAATCTATCTTTTAATACATATTGCTAATGTACTAATTTTAATATGGTCTATATTTAGGTCTAAATGTGTTTGACATTGATTTAAAAAATTAAAATCAACATTACTTAATAATAACATTATTTTAGATTTCAAATTTGCTTCCCATCCATGATTTTTTAAATACTTATTTATTATATGAGCACACTGCTCAACCAATATAACAACATATTTACTAATATAATACAAAGCACCTTTTTCACTATACTCCCTCAAGCTCGTGAATACGTGAATGGCTTCTTTTCCGTCACTTAAAAACGCCTTTTGGCAATCTAGACATTCATTATGTCTAAGTTTTTTAAATATGAAGCCACTCACGTATGCACAAGCCTGACTCTCCGGCGTCGCCTCCTCTATAGTCTCGGTTGCATCAGACAACATTTTTTCGAAATCATCGACAGAAAAAGTACGTTCTATCAGATTTGGCTCTTGCCGCTGCTCCTCTTCTGAATTTTTAATTAAGAATATTTTTAAATTATTATTTAAAATTGAGTCATCCTCCTCACAATTTTTTTTGGCCTGAATGCCTTAAGTTCGTTATAATGGCGATTTTAATTCCCGCCACAAACTGTTGAATTGTGGGATCTAAATTGGATCCACAACTGTATCTGATGCAACCGAAACAATTTTCCAATGCGTCTTGATTAAGTCGCCGCGTTGAAATTGTTTTTATATTTTTGTTTAGTAAAATTTTCCACAATCTCTCTATCGCATTAAGAGTGCGAATCCACCCATTTTGCGAAGGAGGTTTGCTCTTGGCGCCTAAATATTTCATATGTGAAATGAATTGGCTCATTTGTGAATATTTTTTTCCTCTTCGTAGATCCGGGGTATCCGCATTGACGGCATCAAAAAGGTCATCAAATTTTTTAATAAAGTTTGCAGTAGCATGAGCCTCTGTTGGAAGATCATCTGAAAATAATAAAAATAAAGGTAAAATGTAGGCGATATGAAATGAAATGAAATATTTTGTAAATTGGTTATAAATAACGCTTTTACACGTCATGTTTTTTGCGTGTTAAGTTTAGTTTAGTTTAGCTAGATGAGGCCGGTGTTTCCTAACTGACTACTCTGAGAAGAAACACCGAAACAAACTCAGAGGTCAACGTCTCTTTTAAAGTCCATACAATTTGTGTTGGTCCAATCATATGACAAACATGTAGGTTCATGTCTTTGGTGCTCTTTGAGGAAATAACCATACAGATTTGAGTGGACTTGTCCAGACAGTGCAAGCATTTGTCAGTTATCGTGTAGCTCAACTTAGAACTTAAGGAGCTCAACGATCTGACAAACAATACCAAAGTAAGGACATTTGGGTAAGCCACACAAGTACTCAAACTGCTTGACACCATTAAATAAATTATAATGAAAGCAACACAAAGAAGAAACAATAACCTACATAGTCCTCACATTTACAATTAAAAAAAAAAACAAAATAAATTGGTATATACAATACTTGAGAAAGCAAATATTTAAATCAGTAAAATAAAAAAAAATATAAAATCAACAATCAAAATTTAAATATTTAAAAAAATGCCCACGCATATTACTGGAGCAGCTCATTCTCAAGCCTTTTTGTCCTCAATATAATCTTTAACTGTGTAAAATGCTTGACATAGCTTACGTTTTATAAATAATTTAAATTTATTAATGCTCAGTTCTTGAATGTGGCTAGGAATTTTATTATAAAAACGTATACATTGGCATCTAAATGAACCATCTATTTTTTTAACCTTGTTTTAGGAATGACATATGTGTCTTTGTTCCTTGTATTTACATTATGTATATCACTGTATTTTTTAAACAGATTCATATTTTTGTGTGCATATAAGATATTCTCATAAATATACTGAGATGTCACAGTCATAATATTAATCTCTTTAAATTTGTCTCTTAAGGCTGCGCCGAGTAAAATAACTCAAAACGGTCTTCACTACTAAAGGAATATAACCTATAATAGTACTTTAATTACCATACAAAAATATGTAATGAACACTAGAATAAATGTGTTAGCAAACATAGTTGGCAAAATTTAAAAATATTTTATAGTTTATTAAACAAAAATACATAAAGTTGGACAAAAATCCTTACAAAACATGCTCGTGCGTCGCTGAATTTTGATAGTAAACTGTTGAATTTTTTCATAAACTTCAATTCATATTATTCTCTAATTATCATACTATCATTTACAGCTTTAACATTTCAAAAATGTCGCTTGGTTGTTTTAATTTTAATTTTTTCTTCTAATTTGCGCGCTATTTTGAACCATACGCAACGTACACCGGTCGAAAATTCAGTCGTCCACGGGAGCTCAGAGAGGGGTCACGTCTCATCGTGGAGCGTTTCGCCGGTAACGATAATTCGCGATCTATTGTGTACGTATGTATTGCAGCAATCCGTTGAATAACATAAGTCTAATTTTTTGTTTTTTGAGTACGATTTATTATGCATACCCAACAATTACTTTTTATTGTTCAATATATATTTCTTTAACATTTTTTTTTTCAATATTTGTTTTATTATGGGAAAATGTAAAAAAAAATATTATTAGAAGAAAGTTGGCGCAAATTTTCGAAAAAAACGCCATTCTCATAAAAAGTACGTATTTCTATTTTGTGATGTTATTATTGCTTTTTAACCGACTTCAAAAAAAAAGGAGAAGGTTCTCAGTTCGTCTTAAATCTTTTTTATGTATGTAACCTCAAACTCGAAGACGGCTGGACCGATTTGGAATTTTTTTTTCGTTTGAAAGGGTATACTTTCTAGTTGGTTCCATTGTTATGAAATCAGGATCTGATGATGGGATCCTGGAGAAAGCGAGGGAACTCTTTAAATATTATAGGCACACCTATAGCGTTTTGGGTATTTCTAATAGTACCTTGTGCAGTTGCTCCCGAAAAGCACCATTTGAGGAAGTGAAAGTGATGACGAAGACTTTTTTCAAACATTCGATATGGGTATGGGTATAAATTGTTTATGAAATAAATGAAATGAATGAAATGAATGAATGGGTTTTTGGGGGTGGTAATTGCAAATCTGGCATTCATTTTAAAATCCAAGATGGCGGATGCAACTTTTTCTCAAACATTCGATATAGGTATCGTGTAATGGGTTTTTGGGGGTGGTGATTGCAAATCTGGCATTCATTTTAAAATCCAAGATGGCGGATGCAACTTTTTCTCAAACATTCGATATGGGTACCGTGTAATGGGTTTTTGGGGGTGGTGATTGCAAATCTGACATTCATTTTAAAATCCAAGATGGCGGATGCAACTTTTTCTCAAACATTCGATATGGGTATCGTATAATGGGTTTTTGGGGGTGGTAATTGCAAAACTGGCATTCATTTTAAAATCCAAGATGGCGGATGCAACTTTTTCTCAAACATTCGATATAGGTATCGTGTAATGGGTTTTTGGGGGTGGTTATTGCAAATCTGGCATTCATTTTAAAATCCAAGATGGCGGATGCAACTTTTTCTCAAACATTCGATATAGGTATCGTGTAATGGGTTTTTGGGGGTGGTGATTGCAAATCTGGCATTCATTTTAAAATCCAAGATGGCGGATGCAACTTTTTCTCAAACATTTGATATGGGTACCGTGTAATGGGTTTTTGGGGGTGGTGATTGCAAATCTGGCATTCATTTTAAAATCCAAGATGGCGGATGCAACTTTTTCTCAAACATTCGATATAGGTATCGTGTAATGTGTTTTTGGGGGTGGTGATTGCAAATCTGGCATTCATTTTAAAATCCAAGATGGCGGATGCAACTTTTTCTCAAACATTCGATATGGGTACCGACCGTGTAATGGGTTTTTGGGGGTGGTGATTGCAAATCTGACATTCATTTTAAAATCCAAGATGGCGGATGCAACTTTTTCTCAAACATTCGATATGGGTATCGTATAATGGGTTTTTGGGGGTGGTAATTGCAAAACTGGCATTCATTTTAAAATCCAAGATGGCGGATGCAACTTTTTCTCAAACATTCGATATAGGTATCGTGTAATGGGTTTTTGGGGGTGGTTATTGCAAATCTGGCATTCATTTTAAAATCCAAGATGGCGGATGCAACTTTTTCTCAAACATTCGATATAGGTATCGTGTAATGGGTTTTTGGGGGTGGTGATTGCAAATCTGGCATTCATTTTAAAATCCAAGATGGCGGATGTAACTTTTTCTCAAACATTTGATATGGGTACCGTGTAATGGGTTTTTGGGGGTGGTGATTGCAAATCTGGCATTCATTTTAAAATCCAAGATGGCGGATGCAACTTTTTCTCAAACATTCGATATAGGTATCGTGTAATGGGTTTTTGGGGGTGGTGATTGCAAATCTGGCATTCATTTTAAAATCCAAGATGGCGGATGCAACTTTTTCTCAAACATTCGATATGGGTATCGTGTAATGGGTTTTTGGGGGTGGTGATTGCAAACCTGGCATTCATTTTAAAATCCAAGATGGCGGATGCAACTTTTTCTCAAACATTTGATATGGGTACCTTGTAATGGGTTTTTGGGGGTGGTGATTGCAAATCTGGCATTCATTTTAAAATCCAAGATGGCGGATGCAACTTTTTCTCAAACATTCGATATAGGTATCGTGTAATGGGTTTTTGGGGGTGGTGATTGCAAATCTGGCATTCATTTTAAAATCCAAGATGGCGGATGCAACTTTTTCTCAAACATTCGATATGGGTATCGTGTAATGGGTTTTTGGGGGTGGTGATTGCAAATCTGGCATTCATTTTAAAATCCAAGATGGCGGATGCAACTTTTTCTCAAACATTTGATATGGGTACCGTGTAATGGGTTTTTGGGGGTGGTAATTGCAAATCTGGCATTCATTTTAAAATCCAAGATGGCGGATGCAACTTTTTCTCAAACATTCGATATAGGTATCGTGTAATGGGTTTTTGGGGGTGGTGATTGCAAATCTGGCATTCATTTTAAAATCCAAGATGGCGGATGCAACTTTTTCTCACACATTCGATATAGGTATCGTGTAATGGGTTTTTGGGGGTGGTTATTGCAAATCTGGCATTCATTTTAAAATCCAAGATGGCGGATGCAACTTTTTCTCAAACATTCGATATGGGTATCGTGTAATGGGTTTTTGGGGGTGGTGATTGCAAATCTGGCATTCATTTTAAAATCCAAGATGGCGGATGCAACTTTTTCTCAAACATTTGATATGGGTACCGTGTAATGGGTTTTTGGGGGTGGTAATTGCAAATCTGGCATTCATTTTAAAATCCAAGATGGCGGATGCAACTTTTTCTCAAACATTCGATATAGGTATCGTGTAATGGGTTTTTGGGGGTGGTGATTGCAAATCTGGCATTCATTTTAAAATCCAAGATGGCGGATGCAACTTTTTCTCACACATTCGATATGGGTATCGTGTAATGGGTTTTTGGGGGTGGTGATTGCAAACCTGGCATTCATTTTAAAATCCAAGATGGCGGATGCAACTTTTTCTCAAACATTTGATATGGGTACCTTGTAATGGGTTTTTGGGGGTGGTGATTGCAAATCTGGCATTCATTTTAAAATCCAAGATGGCGGATGCAACTTTTTCTCAAACATTCGATATAGGTATCGTGTAATGGGTTTTTGGGGGTGGTGATTGCAAATCTGGCATTCATTTTAAAATCCAAGATGGCGGATGCAACTTTTTCTCAAACATTCGATATGGGTATCGTGTAATGGGTTTTTGGGGGTGGTGATTGCAAATCTGGCATTCATTTTAAAATCCAAGATGGCGGATGCAACTTTTTCTCAAACATTTGATATGGGTACCGTGTAATGGGTTTTTGGGGGTGGTAATTGCAAATCTGGCATTCATTTTAAAATCCAAGATGGCGGATGCAACTTTTTCTCAAACATTCGATATAGGTATCGTGTAATGGGTTTTTGGGGGTGGTGATTGCAAATCTGGCATTCATTTTAAAATCCAAGATGGCGGATGCAACTTTTTCTCACACATTCGATATGGGTATCGTGTAATGGGTTTTTGGGGGTGGTGATTGCAAATAAAAATTGGATTTCAAAATGAAAGCCAGCTTTCATTTTGAAATCCAATTTAAAACACATACGATATCCATATTGAATGTTGGAGAAAAAGTTGCATCCTTGGTGGATGCAACTTTTTCTCCAACATTCAATATGGATATCGTGTGTGTCTACTAAGTTAAATACACTGATATCTTTCAAGGGTTTATTGCTAAGTATAATTAACAAAGTAACGTAAGGGCTAAAATTATCGCTAAATGATGAAAATGAGTGCACCCGGTTGCTGTTCGAAATACACTAAGCTCGCGGCGAACTTAGTGCGACCGCATTATATCGCTTGCTCAGCAAACGTGGTCGATTCCAAAATATTGCGTCAAACATCGTGTAATAGGTTTTTGGGCATACCGATTGCAATCCTTACATTCATTTTAGAATTTACGACGAAAGCTCATTGGCTACTTTGTTAGCTTACAATTTACACTGGGTTATTGACAATTTAACTGATCCTAGGTTAAGTGACTATTCAGTATTATCTAGGGTATCTAATAATACTGAAATTAATTGTTTAAACCCTTAGATGTGACAAAGGAGAGTTATAATAACAAAATTTTACTATATCATCAGAATATAAATCGTTTCTCCGGCAAAATATTAGATGAGGAAATGTTAATAGATAAATATGATATAGATATCTTATGTTTTTGTGAAACCTGGCTAAAACCAGATAGAATGTTGTTTAAAATTAATATTTTTCTGTTACTAGTGCATACAACAGGTCCTCAGTAGGAGGTGGTACTTTAATATTACGTAATAATTCTCTTAGATATAAGGAATAAAAATATATCACCGCTTGCTCTGTTGATTACTTGTGTGAGGTAGCATGTACAGAAGTTGAAGGCCAAACTTTCTTAAGTGTTTATAGACCACCAGCATCAAACCTGTCATCATTCTTAATGATAATGGGAGAAATTTTAAGTACCTAAGCTTATAAGAGATAATAAATTAGTTTTCATTTGTGGTCGCCTAAATATTGATTTGTTAGTAAATTCACCTGAACACTGCAAGCTTACTTCATTGTTTGGTTCATTTAACTTAAAATGCACATACAAGGAAGCAACAAGAATAACAGCAACATCAGCTCAATGCATAGACAATATTTATACTAATTGTGCCATAAAATACTCGTCTCAAATTAGTGGAGTTAGGTCTGACCATACAGGTCAACTAGTATCCTTTGAGTTGGTTAAAAAGCGGCAATTAAATAAGACTATTAAGCTTAGGCCACTAACTAAAAAGAAATTAATGTTTTTAATGATAACATGTAAAGTGATCTTTCAATGGCCAATTTTGACTCCCATGACCCCAATGAAAATTACAGGATATTTTTTCTTCACCATGCCACGAATTTAGTAAGGCATGTCCAGTTAAAAAATTTCAAATGAGTAATAAATCTAAATTTAATGAATGGGCCACTGCTGGAATAAGAATAAGCTGAGACAATTTATACAACTTATACCATGAAAAATCATTGACTTCCGATGAAGCCTTCCATAATTATGTAAGAAACTACTCAAAGATATTTAAAAGAGTATGCGCCCTAAGCTAAATCTAAATCAGAAAGTAATAAAATTAGCATTTCTAACAATAAAATAAAAACTGTGTTGAAGGTGATAAACAAAGAAACTGGAAACACAAACCAACAGGGTTAGAATGATTTGACTTTGAACATCGATGATCAGGTCATCTCAGATAAGTCAAAAGTGGCTGAGAAGTTGGAAAATTACTTTACCAATATTCCAGTAGAGGTTACTAAATCTCTACATTCTTCGCCATTATCAGCAGAATCTTTTTAAAAGGAAAACTTCAATAAGGATATACCAACATTTTCATTTAAGCCCATTTCTATTGATGTAATTAAAAAGCATTACAAAGTCTTAACATAACAAACACTGATGACTTATGGAGTGCATCTGTTAGGGTTCTTGGTAATATTATTGACTCAATTGCTGCTATCCTAACAGGCACATTTAATTAATGTATAGACAGCGGTAATTTTCCCGATTTAATGAAACATAGTAAAGTAGTACTAATTTTTAAGTCGGGTTGTAAGAGTGATCCCTCTAACTATAGACCGATATATGTGCTTCCAGCATTAAACAAATTATACGAAAAAATCATGCTGGACCAGATGCTATCATATTTTAACTCAAATGGAATTCTGCATAGTCGGCAGTTTGGTTTCACGAAAGGTAGGTCAACAACAGACGCAGGAGTAGCGCTCATCCGTCACATTCTGGAATCTTGGGAGAAATCTCAGGATGCAATTGGCATATTTTGTGACCTCTCCAAAGCTTTTGATTGCGTTGACCACAAAACACTGATCTGTAAATTACACCATTACGGAGTTCGTGGATTCGTGTTCTGCTGACCTTGTTCTTTCATATTTATCAAACAGGCAACAAAAAGTTATTGTTAATGGAGCGACATCTGCAGGATCCCTAGCCAAGATGAGTGCTCCGCAAGGTTCAATTCTTGGCCCTTTCCTTTTTATAGTGTATATCAATGACATACATGATGACCAACTTATCGGATATTTTTTATTTGTAATTCCATTGTGCTGTATTAATTGGTCTATACGACTGTATAGACCAAAGTTTTAAATATAATTAAGCATATCTTAGAACTGGAAACATATCTTACAACTATATAATAATATAGGTTATCCATCAGAATTCAGACAGGCTTTAATGTCCTCTCATAGGTATAATACAGGTTAATTAGGTAATTAACCTGTATTATAGATACATTGTAAAAGCCGTCACCATTCAAAAACGTGTCATGAATTACAGTGAAAAAATCAGAAAGCAAGTAACTGCAGAATTGAAACATTTGAAAAGTGCAGGTGAAAGATTTAGTCTTTCTTTCGACAAGTGGATTTCAATATCCAATAAACCATATAGTGTTGCCCAAACGAGAGTCTCGCAAGAGTCTTGCAATTAGCGATTATCCTATTGCTATTTATTAAACGGTAGTTGAGATCTCAGAACAATGTAACAGAGTCTGTTACATTATTGTTAAAAAACTTGAAAGTCGACATGACACGGAAGAAGAAGTAGGAAGATCAGGATCACAAACAGATGATGAGTTAAGGCCACAAACCTCCCAATCCCAACCCCAATTGACACTAAAGGAAAAGTTATAGCTGGAAATTGATAAGAGTATGAAATCCCCAGATCGTGAAGTACAAATACAAAATTAATCGGGGTTGGCAAAATAGACGTGAAATAAGCCTGTTTGAAAATGGAGGAATTAGTGGATATCACTTAGAAACAGCATATAAGTATCTATTGTCTATTCCTCCAACCAGTGTAAAACCTAAATGAGCGTTTTCAGCTGCTGCTTATGTTGGTAATAAACGAAGCAGGCTTGGAAGTCAAACCTTGGATGCATTGATATTTCTACGATTGTATTTTCAAAATTCGAAATAAGTTTTATTGTCTTTTTATTTCTTACAAAGTATAGTATCTTTTTGTCATTTTTTCTTTTCTTACTATACTGTGATATGTGTAGTGTACCAAAATTAAAAATATATATTTAAAGAAATTACTCGTTTTTTAGAGTTCAGTTGCCAAATGGCAAAAAACGGAACCCTTATAGTTTCGTCATGTCTGTCCGTCTGTCTGTCTGTCTGTCCGTCCGTCCGTATGTCACAGCTATTTTATTCCAAAACTATTAAGACTATACATGTGAAACTTGGTAAGTAGATGTATTCTATGAAACGCTTTCCGATATTGAGAAAAAAATTAAAAATCATTTAAAATAAAGGAACATACTACTACCCCATACATGGAACTAAAACTGAAAATATTTTTTTTTTCATGAAACTTATGCGTGTGTGGTATTTATAGACAGGTCTTTAAAAATGACATGGGGGTTTCTGAAACCACTTTTTCATAAAGTCAATCGTTTAAAAGATATAAGCTTCCAAAGTGGTCAAATGTGTATCCCTCCCTCTAACTTCTATAATAGTGGAGTGAAAAATATAAATATATATATACAACGTGTAACGGAAACCCCATATCTAACCAAAAGGGCTGAAGACAACATTTGGTATGGAGTCTCTATGCACAGTTTCAGCACAAAATAACTGACTTAAAGAATTGATACCAAATTATTGGTTTCACATATTTTTTGAATACCAATCATAACAAACGTGTCACAGCACTACGAGGGTCAATAACTTTCCACGTCACTTGCCAATAACACGATAATTCTTTTCGTTCTTCTTAATTTGAGAAATTCGGTCTCTGGTATCAGTGTACTGGAATTTGTAATAAGTTCTAGACATGTAGACTTAGGATTACAAAACCCTTGCCATATCGTTTGTTATCATCCAAAGAAGCCATGCACTTGGTATGTATATACCCTTTAAATTACACGTTGTATATATATATATAGATCTTAATGTAAACTTTCAATCAAAATTGGTTTTAAAGAGATCGAGTCAGCAGTTTTTGAGATACAGCATATTTTCTAAAACCGCAAATATAACTTTGTAATTCATACAAATACTATGAAAAACAAAGTTATTTGGCGTAGTTGCAAAAAATGTAAATAAGCTAGTTTTAAGAAATTTGTAAGTTTTAGTTTTTTGTCAAGTAAATATACATATTATATTATATTATTATAGTTACTACGGAACCCTTCATGGGCGAGTCTGACTCGCACTTGGACAATTTTTGTAAAATGTTATAATAAGCAATATAACATTAGATTTATAGATTTCTTTTATTTTTTTTTCTTTTAAATTAAGTTACACTTGATACATATATTGTTATGAAATAAATTACGCTTATATTTTCTGCGAAGTAAGTTCGCTAGACAGCATTAATGAAAAAATGTTTTTTTGGTATGGCCCCACGTATATATAATACAGTACCGAATGTTATTAAAAATATGACAGTACATCAGAATTTAAACGAGCACTAAATGAAATTTTAATAAACAAAACTTATTTCAGTCTGGTTTTATTATGACATTACATAATATTTTTTTTTATTTCATACTGGTTTTATTATTCAAATAAGTACTGCATACCCATCTACCCTAACTTGCTACTTACCCAGTTTCGAAGCGTCAATAGCCTAATGGATAAGGTGTCGGACTTGTGATCGAGAGGTCGCAGGTTCGAACCCCACCCATTACACTATTGACGTGAACCCACTCCAGACACAAGCATATTTAGCTTAGTTGGAGGGGTTAACAAGATTGCTAGTAATGTGAAATGTACCCACATTGCTAGTATTCTTTAAAAAAAATCTGAGGAGTTTAATATATAAAATCAAAGTTTTATTGCAATAGGATGAATAGTGAGGGAACGGATAATGTATTACTACAGTAAAAACAAACGTTAATTTTTATATAATAGGTATAATTTATTAAATTTATTTTTGTGATTTATTTACGTACCTACTTGCTTCATTTAGATCCATCCAGCCGTTTGAGCGTGAAGAAGTAACAAACATGCAAACAGACACATTCATTCACAAACTTTCGCCTTTATAATATTAGTGTGATAAATAAAACCATCTAAATAATTAATATTCGTTTTTCAAGTTTATTCAACATAACGACAAAAAATTAAAAAATGCAAAGTTAGCAAACTTCGTCGTGCAACGGCAAGCGGGCCTCGAGCGAACTTGTCATTGTGTGTGTGACAACGCACACGACTAGCCCGCTGCAGTAAATACCTATTTTCCGCGCGTCTCGTAGGCTCGACACCCTCTTAAGGAGTGCTTAGGACTTAATTTATAAATTGCACGAATGGCCCTTTTTTGTAATACAAATATTGTGTGAACGTCGGCGGCATTTCCCCAACGTAAAATGCCGTATGACATCACACTGTGAAAGTAACTAAAGTAGACTAAACGTGCTGTTTCGATATCAGTTAATCCACGTTTTTCTAACGGCATATGCTGCAGAACTTAGCTTTTTTGACAATTTATCTATACGGGGGCCCCACTAAAGCTTCGCATCCAAAGTTATGCCCAAGAATACTGTTAAAGATAAAGTCAAAAGATTTCAAATAAATGTATAAATACAAATGGTCTGCAGCATTTGTCAGGTGGGGAAAGGCAAGGATTCGAACGATTACCTCAAATACTCAAGCTTGTTCAGGATTTTATGAGTTATCATGCAATAAATAAATTCACATGCATCTGCATGCAAACATAACACGGACTTGTGACTCAAAGGTAGTGTTGCCCAAACGAGAGTCTCGCAAGAGTCTTGCAATTAGCGATTATCCTATGTAACAGACTGGATGGGCGGTAATGCAACGTATGCGACTTAGAAGTTTTCGGTTACACAATTGACGGGAACCGGCGCTGGTTGGAACAAAAGACAAGAGTCCAGCGTCGTATAGGAAAGGCAGCACTAACCTTGATAATCCAGGATATTCAGGACTGCCAGCACTCTGATCACAGTTCACCACCACAGTATAACCGTTCTTCTGCTACGAATTGGTCGCACAAAACGACGCGACCGTTCGAATGCGATTCGATGCGTTTGTGCTCTAACGCGACTCGACAGCCATTGAGGGTCCGATCCTGTCCATCGGAAGATCCAGACGCGATCGATTTTTCTAGAGCGGTATAGTCTCTCTCCCTCACTCTCGAATAGACGAAGGTCTAGTGCAAGGGAGAAAGGATAATATGCGGAAGGGGAATGTCTAACCAATTAGCGATTATGCGTGTTGCCAATAATTAAAAATATAAACGAAAAGAATCGTATATCAGCGCAACCATTCCCCCGGGCTTGAAGGGATGCCTTCAAGAGTGAGGCAAACCACAAGAAAACTAATCTATTCGATAATTACTATCCTATAACTACGAAACTAAATACCTAATAAGTAATATTAACCTAACCTTAAAGACGAATTAAATAAACTACTGGTTAGGCAATGGGCAAAGACGCACCACGGGACGCAAGTAGGATCCAGTGGTTGTCTTAACCCGAACGATACGAGTGACTCCGGTTGAGTCAGGGAAAATTTCCTCCACGACACCCAAAGGCCAGTGTAGTGGGGGCGAGTTGTCGGATATAAGAATCACGACCGTGCCGACAGAGACCGGATCGACCGGCGTGTTCCATTTGCGGCGAGATTGCAAAGTATGGAGATATCCAGTTCTCCAGCGCTTCCAAAACGACTGTACTAACTTATCTAGTAGCTCGTGTCTAGCAGTAAGAGTTCTCTCGTCTATTTCCTCGGCAGGCAAGTATTTCAGAGGCGTGAGATTCAAAAAGTGCGCTGGAGTCAATGCGAGCGGCTCTGAAGGATCACTAGAGAGTGTCCTACAAAGAGGTCTAGTGTTCATTACCGATTCTATTTGAATAAGAACGGTACTTAATTCTTCAAACGACAGAATAGTATCGCCTATGACCCGATATAGGTGTGACTTTAAACTTTTAATATTAGCTTCCCAATTGCCGCCAAAGTGACTAGCCGTCGGGACATTGAGTGACCAATCTATTCGATTTATAGCTAATGTATGACCATATTCCGAATTATGGTACTTCGAACAAAGAAATGCGTGAAGTTCCGAGAGTTTCCGTTTAGCGCCTATGTAATTAGTCCCGTTATCGGAATAAACTCTACTAACCGGGCCACGCCTTGACAGGAACCGTTTAAAGGCGCCCATAAAACTAGCTGTGCTAAGATCCCCAGCGAGCTCTATGTGCACCGCGCGTGTAGTCATGCAGACGAACAGACACACGTAGGCCTTGGTGGAGCGAACACCTCGACCGCGAGACATCGTAACCTTAAACGGACCGGCGTAGTCCGTGCCCGTGTGGACGAATGGCTTAGCGGTTTGAACGATACGACAAGAGCGATGATCGGCCATCTCAGGAAAGCTCTGCTTAGGGCGCAGCCGAAAGCAGGGAAGGCACTTATGGATCCTATTCCTAATTAAATTGCGTGCAGAAAGGATCCAATACTTCTGACGCAAGAGCGACATTAGCAGGTCGGGACCTGCGTGACAGTTCAATTTATGATGATAATCGACTAACAAATTCAAAACGAGGTCCTTGCTTGGAAGCAGAATGGGATGTTTCCCATCATAACTTAAATCCGAGTTTCTTAAACGGCCTCCGACTCTAATGAGTCCGTCTTCGAGAAACGGTTTTAAGTGTCGAAAAGCAGGACTACAATGTTTGCCTTTCCTGAGTTTAACCAACTCAGTGGAGAAATAAAAGCGTTGAAGCTCGCGAAGTATGAGCAATTCAGCGAAGTTGTAATCCGCTGCCACCATGCGGTAACCAATAGGCAACAGTTTAGCGAAACGACAAATGTAAATTACTACTCGAAGTAATTTACTCCAAGACGAGATACGATCGACCAAAGAAAGAATAGTAGATCTTTCGGTTGGTGTAGCGGAGAGCAACGAATGTTTCTTCTCTTCGGGCACTTCGCATACCGAAGAGGGATTGAAGGGGACGACAGGCCACTTCGAAACGTCTAAGCTGGCCCACGGAGGACCACTGAACCAAAGCGGATGATCAATGATTTGGGAAGGTGTGAGCCCACGTGACAGACAATCTGCGGGATTGTCCGTACCGGACACGTGATACAGGTTTTGTGGCGATAAGTCGTCCTGTATTTTCGAGACTCTGTTGGCCACGAAGGTGTTCCACCGATGGGGCGACGAATGTACCCAACAGAGAGCGACTGTTGAATCCGAAAATGCGAATATGTTGCGAAATATAATGCGGTTTTGACAAGCGACTACGACATTTTTTATGAGTTGAGCTAGCACAAGAATAGCGCACAGCTCCAGACGAGCAAGAGAAACGACCTTTTTAGGGGAGACCTTCGACTTAGCGGTCAACAACCTAACGATATTGCCATCACTATTTTGAACGTGGAAGTAAATAACCCCCCCGTATGCTTTCTCACTGGCGTCCGCGAAAGCCAATATAGTGACCACACTATCGCCGACGATACCAACGTGACGTGGGATCCTTATATTACAGAGCAAGGGAAGCTCTTCTTTGAAGCGAATCCACAGCCTGACTATATCTTCAGGTGGAGTATCATCCCAGTCACAATCAGACAGCCAAAGCTGCTTGATTAGAAGTTTAGCGTACAGGACAACAGGTGCGACAAATCCCATGACGTCCCATATTTTAGCGACACACGACAATATTGTACGCTTAGTACAAATCTGAGCGGGAGTATTAATTTTCATGCCGAAGTTGTCCGACGTAGGTGACCAACACAAGCCCAGTACTTTATGTTGGTCGGACTCATCGAATTCCTTGACAACTGGCAGGCGGTGCGAGGATGGGATCGAATCTAATACGACTTGGGAATTACTGGTCCACTTAACTAGCTCAAATTGACCAGCCTTCATGAGACCTATCATTTCCGAAGCGGTGGAAATGCCCTCGTCTTCCGTGCGAACGGAATGGACGTAGTCGTCCATATACAACCCCGCAGCGACAATATCTTTGGCCTGAGGGTAGGAGTCACCCTCATCCTCAGCCAACTGCTTAATAGTTCGAAGTGCATGAAAGGGGCTAGACTTAAGCCCAAAAACGACACGATTAAATTCATAAACCTGTAAAGGTTCTTGCGGGGAAAAGCGATACAAAATGCGTTGGAAACGCCGATCAGATTCTCGGACTCCAATGCTGAGAAACATCTGACGAATGTCTGCGGAAAGCGCTATCGAAAACAAACGAAAACCAATAATAATATTGAACAAGTTCCCTTGTAGGTTCTGTCCACCATACAAGAGATCATTAAGCGAGATGCGGGTAGTAGTTTTACAACTACCATCGAGAACGACACGAAGTTTGGTTGTGACCTTATCATCTCGGATCACACCATGATGCGGAATAAAATACGAACTTCCCGCCGAATCAGGATTCGTAGATGAAATGTAGCCCTTTTCTAAATATTCCCGGATGACACTGTCATACGCGACCCTTAATTGTGGAGAAGCTTGCATCTTCCTTTCCAAGCAGTAAAACCGCCGTTCACTTGCTTGGCGCGAATTGCCAAGGGATTCGACATCAGCCTTGAAAGGCAAAGCTACTACGTAACGTCCCTCACTATCCCGAGTGGTAGTGCGGGTGTAAAATTCCTCACACAATTGGTCGTCCGGGCTGAATACCGGGGGAACACTCACTTCCTCTAATTCCCAGAATTTCCGGACAGCAGAGTCTAATGTGTCCGCGATACAGCAATGCGATACGGTCGAATTACCGTCAGTACATGCTGGTGCGTCACCTACGATCACATAGCCAAGGACCGTTTCTAATGCGAGCGGCGATAAATTCGAAGTCGATCCTTGAACTCTGTTCGACAAAAGCAGGTGCGGAAAAATCGAAGCGCCGATCAATACGTGAATCGGGCCTGATGAATAATATGTATCGTCTGCCAACGGTAAGTCTTCGAAGTTAGACAGTCGCGAAGTGTCGACTGTCGCGGTTGGCAGACGTTCGGTAATCCTATCTATTACCAACGACTCAATATCATAAGTTATATTATGATCGAAACGAGAATGAATTTTAAATTGTACGGAACCTTGAATGGGTTTACTCGAACCTCCTATACCCCTAACAGTGGAACAAGTAGGTCTATTATTTATGTTTAATCCTAAACGTTGACAGCAATCGCGAGTAATAAAGCTACTCTGAGACGCGCTGTCCAACAATGCACGAACGCAATGTTCGTGACCACGAGAATCTAGAATAACGATACGTGCGGTACCCAACAACACAGTTCTAGAGCCTTTATAAGGGCCGACTGCACTTGAGCATAATGCTACATCCGAATTCGCGGGAATCGAACCCGCGCTCGGCTCTTCGACTGAGCGTGACGGCGACATATTTGACGCAGGCCTATTTCCAAAACATAGCAATGTATGATGTTTGTACCTACATTTTTTACATGTAGACGTCGACTCACACGCAGACACGCGATGACCACTACTTAAGCAATTTATACACAAGTTGTTTGACTTAACGAATTTAAAACGTTGATCGGGGTTATAACTCTTAAAAACCGTACACTTATAAATGTAGTCATGGTTTTCCTTACACAAACTACAAGCGACTGGTTGAGAACTGGACACATATGCGTTAGTTGATTTACGATCTAAAGGCCTTTTATTAGTATTGACTCGAGCAACAGGTATCGAAGTTCGTTCTAAAACCTTTATATGATCACTAACGAAATTAACTAAATCGGAAAACAATGGGATTTCGGATCCATTCGACTTTAATTGATAATTGGATTCGAACGTACGAACGGTGTCTGGGTCCAGTTTTTTAAGCGCGACATGCAATAATATAAAATCAGCCAGGTCACTGACTTTTGTATGTTTTAAAGCAACTACCGACGAAGCGAACTTATCAATAAATAATTCTAAACTACTAGGGGTACCTGATGTAATAGATTTAAATTCAAATATTTGAGTTAAGTATGAAGTTGCCGATTGTCGACTATCTTCATATTTTTTACAAAGCAAATCGAAAATGAGTGGGTAATTATCCGCAGACGGGGTAATACCAGCGAAAATTGTACGAGCTTTATGTGTTAATTTACCTAATAAATAATATAATTTCTCACAGTCTGTTAGAGAAACATTATTATGCACGACATTACGATAACTAGCGACGAATAATGGCCAATTCTTAATATCTCCGTTGAATTCGGGTATTTCAATTGGCGGCAATCGAGGTGACCTTTGGACCTCACTATGAGAGTGAGCCGTCAGGTTCTTCTCAGCCCGTAAAATGCGCCCTAAAAGGTCTTCGAACGCAGAAAGCGATTGATAATCTACAACATATTCAGGGTTTAATTTTAGCTCATGAATAACAATTTCATCCAAAGCACTTTCAAAATCCACACGTAGTGATTGTACTAACGAGATGTCGCACAAAAATGATTCCTTAACGCTTTCATCCGAATGAATGTGTTTTATTTTATCTGCAATACTCTGCATGCGAGCAAAGATACGATCTCTCTTTGCTATCAATCTTTTAAGAGTAATATCGGTCGGTGCCATATTTATGAGCTATGAATATCAAACTAATTATTATAAGAAATATTTAGTAACTACCCACCGTTTTGCGAAATAACGGCCGGGTGCGCGACGCGGTCTCGAGTAACCTTGACTCGACCGATTGGTATTTTACTTTACAAGTAACGATAATTAACTACTAAGCGGGGTTGCGAAATTCCTTACTAATCGATTATTAGCTAGGAAGACACGAAAACGACGTAATGAATTACGATGTACTTACTTGCCACGCGTTGGCAAATAAGTATCTATGCGGGGTTGACTACGAAATACGAATACGAAACTACGATATACCTAGCGATTTCTAGGGAATGGCTGTGCTGATTATTATCCGACTCGGGAAGGACCATTAAATGGATGGGCGGTAATGCAACGTATGCGACTTAGAAGTTTTCGGTTACACAATTGACGGGAACCGGCGCTGGTTGGAACAAAAGACAAGAGTCCAGCGTCGTATAGGAAAGGCAGCACTAACCTTGATAATCCAGGATATTCAGGACTGCCAGCACTCTGATCACAGTTCACCACCACAGTATAACCGTTCTTCTGCTACGAATTGGTCGCACAAAACGACGCGACCGTTCGAATGCGATTCGATGCGTTTGTGCTCTAACGCGACTCGACAGCCATTGAGGGTCCGATCCTGTCCATCGGAAGATCCAGACGCGATCGATTTTTCTAGAGCGGTATAGTCTCTCTCCCTCACTCTCGAATAGACGAAGGTCTAGTGCAAGGGAGAAAGGATAATATGCGGAAGGGGAATGTCTAACCAATTAGCGATTATGCGTGTTGCCAATAATTAAAAATATAAACGAAAAGAATCGTATATCAGCGCAACCACAGACTCTGCTACATTGTTCTGAGATCTCAACTACCGTTTAATAAATAGCAATAGGATAATCGCTAATTGCAAGACTCTTGCGAGACTCTCGTTTGGGCAACACTACTCAAAGGCACTTGCAGATACATATTATATTAAAAATAAATCCCATGTTACAAATTCACTATGTATGTATGTTCGGGGTAAACTATGAAACTGCTGAACTGATTTTGATTAAACTTCGTGACTAACTGTAATTTAGTGCAACCACTGGACTGATTTCAAAAATTATTTCAGGGTTAGAAAGGTATGTTATCCCTGACTGACATAGGCTATGTATGTATGTAGCTGCCATGGGCGAAGCCGAGGCGGGACGCTAGTAAAAATAAAATTGTACTAACTTGATGCAATTTTAGATAAAATACCAGCTGCAACAGAGTGGCTAAAAATTTGAGCTGCTAGCTTGACTCTCATCTGCTGTTTAACATTCGGGTGAATGTGTTGGTCCGTTAATGCAGGCGCATATACAAAATGGGCGTTATTTTTGTCCAGATTATAAAAATTTTCAATATGACTCCACTTTGCGGTACCTATAATAAAAATATAAATAATTTTAATATATCACAAGTAGGGTTGATGTCAAGTAAGAGCTGGTAGTAATATTAATATTCAACAAGTAGGGGAGGCCGGGGTTCAAAGTGCCGGGGGTATGTTGTTCCGATCCAAATAGCTCCGTGAAGAAAAGAGATAGCAATAGGTGTGAAGTGCGTCGCGGAACGTCATACTATCGCGCTATTGCATCAGCCATTTTAGTGACGCTGTGTCGGCTTGTGAGAGTGGTAATGGATTAGTGGCACATAAATATCACGTAAGTAAATTTTTTCGTCCTTAAACTTTTTGGTCTATTTCAATCAATTTTCTGGCTATTTGTGACTGACTTGCTATTATCAGTTGGGCAAACTATCGTGATTATCTTTTTAATATCATTGAGGGCTTTTTATAACCTATTCTATTATAATTGAAGGACATTTTGAAAATGGGATTTGGGGTTCAAAGTTCCTTTGGTGGGGGGCTAGTTGTTCCGCGGAACAACGTGCCCCGTAATGAAACACGTAAATAATAAAATTAAAACTTTGTTTTAGTATGAGAAACTATAAACAATAACCCAAGACAAGACAATGTCTATTTATGAGATACCTGGAATTGTAAAACATGCATGGCCTCTAGCAGCGACCCCAAATAATATAATGAACGCATTAAAAAAGGCAGGCATAAGTCCATACAACCCTGATATATTTACGGATGTAGATTTTGCTCCGTCTTTCGTAACTGACCGACCTATGCCCGACACTAATATTTCATTGGAATTGGGTCAAAATATGGAATCAGAGTTCCGAGAAATAGCAGACCCTGAAGAGCTTCAGGTGGATCATAATATGGAAGCCATCCCAGGTAGCGAGCCACATCCAGCAAATACAGGATCACCGACCAACGAACCTCAACCAGGATCCTCGAACATTGCTAATTTGCCAAATAATATTGTCATTCAAGCCACATCTAGCACATTTTCCGTAGAAGCTATCAAACCCTTACCAAAAGAACCACCAAGATCGTCTATATTAACTAAACGACGAATAAAAAAACCAGCAATACTGACAGACTCGCCTGAAAATAATGCTTTGGCTGAAGAAAACGCAAGAAGAGGAAAGAGCAATAGTAAAGTAAAGGTGAAGGAAATTGAAAAAAGAGTTGGAAAGAAAAAGGCAACCGGTAAAAACAAGCAAAATTGTAAAATGACACGTAAATCTGCAAATGGTAAAGAAAATGTGAAACGGAAAGTCCTGCAAGAAGATGATCAGGAAAGTGATAGTGAAGAAGCCAGCCTGGAATGGTATTGTTTAATATGTTGCGACTCATATTCCAATTCACAACCAGGAGAGCAATGGATTGAATGCGTCATGTGTAAGCATTGGGCTCATTCAAAATGCCTGAAATCTAAAGATGTTCATTCCTATATATGTCCGAATTGTAATTCTGACGACGAATCCTCTGAATAATTATTTTTTTAAGTTCTGCGAGACTGAAATAAAACTATTACTAAAGTAAACCATTAACTAGATTATTGATCTCAGTAAAGTGAATTCTATGAGACTGAAAAAAGAAACTATAGTTCGAAATGTTAAAATTATTTGATTTTTGTTTGTGTTTTAATCAAAATAAATAATTTTGAAATTTTGACAAAAAAACGTTTGTCAAAGTTGATTAATATTAAAGATTTTTATTACTCTTAAGCCTATTAATTAGGTTGTATTATATTATTAGTAATAATGTTAGTTACTTTTTTGTAGTTTTTTTTCATTTGATCCTTAAAGTTTGTTGAAATTTGTCAAAAACATTAATATTTTGTATTTTTATAAATGAAACTCATAAATATTCAGCTGCATGTGCCTTATTTATTTTATACATACCTTTCCAACTAATATTACATTATTATTGATTGGAGTTGACAGCGGAACAACTTACCTCAACTGAGGAACATCCAGCCCCTTCGTGGGGCGAGTTGTTCCTTATCGACTTGCTAAAGAAAAATTATCCTGGGCCAAAATATATTATTATTTCAATGGATTTGATTATTGAATTTGAAACTAGGATAAATTCTGCATCTATTTATATAGGAATCATGGATTATAAATCTTTCTATTACATTCATATTTCGTCCTACTCCAAAATCGGAACTTCGAACCCCGGCCTCCCCTACTCTAAGTAAATGGTAAGAACAATATATATTTACCTTTTACAGGAATATTGTCAGATTGAAAATCGGTAGTGCACTCCACATCATGTTTTAGCAATAAATTTCTTGTGCATTTTAATAAGTGTAGTGGGTCCAGAATAGCAACATATTCTTTATCCATATGTTTAAAATAAGGTTATCTGGTTGTTGCACCCAAGGTTTTTAATGTTTTTATATTGACAGTTGATAGGTCACACACCGTACCTACAACATCAACTTTTGCATTGATGCACTCGGTTAGTATCTGAAATGATAAAAATTAAGGAAATTCAATGGAATACTTACATTATAGTATAATAACTTAAAAATATTATTATTATATTGTGTTATATATATAGTGGAATTCGCCGCCGGAGTCTGTGTTTCCCGACAGCTACAACCTAGGAGTCTTTAAGTCCAGAGTGAATAGGTTACTTTTAGGTAAGCGTGCTCCATCTTCGATCACATCATCACTTACCATCAGGTGAGACAGTGGTCAAACGCAACGAATTTTCAATAAATAAAAAGATGACAAAAATAACGCTCTAGAAAGAAAAAGGTAACTTAGTATAGATTATTTATTTTTTATAATGCTCATTTTTCTTTCTAAAGATTTATTTTTTTCATCTTCTTCCATATCCCTATTTCTTATTATAATATATCTTTTAATACATATAGCTAATGTACTAATTTTAATATGGTCTATATTTAGGTCTAAATGTGTTTGACATTTATTTAAAAAATTAAAATCAACATTACTTAATAATAACATTATTTTAGATTTCAAATTTGCTTCGCATCCATGATTTTTTAAATACTTATTTATTATATGAGCACACTGCTCAACCGATATAACAACATATTTACTAATATAATGCAAAGCATCTTTTTCACTATACTCCTTCAAGCTCGTGAATACGTGAATGGCTTCTTGTCCGTCACTTAAAAACGCCTTTTGGCAATCTAGACATTCATTATGTCTAAGTTTTTTAAATATGAAGCCACTCACGTATGCACAAGCCTGACTCTCCGGCGTCGCCTCCTCTATAGTCTCGGTTGCATCAGACAACATTTTTTCGAAATCATCGACAGAAAAAGTACGTTCTATCAGATTTGGCTCTTGCCGCTGCTCCTCTTCTGAATTTTTAATTAAGAATATTTTTAAATTATTATTTAAAATTGAGTCATCCTCCTCACAATTTTTTTTTTGGCCTGAATGCCTTAAGTTTGTTATAATGGCGGTTTTAATTCCCGCCACAAACTGTTGAATTGTGGGATTTAAATTGGATCCACAACTGTATCTGATGCAACCGAAACAATTTTCCAACGCGTCTTGATTAAGTCGCCGCGTTGAAATTGTTTTTATATTTTTGTTTAGTAAAATTTTCCACAATCTCTCTATCGCATTAAGGGTGTGAATCCACCCATCTTGCGAAGGAGGTTTGCTCTTGGCGCCTAAATATTTCATATGTGAAATGAATTGTCTCATTGTGTTAAATAGATCTATATGAGGACTATGTGGCGTCATATTCGTGGAATATTTTTTTCCTCTTCGTAGGTCCGGGGTATCCGCATTGACGGCATCAAAAAGGTCATCAAATTTTTTAATAAAGTTTGCAGTAGCATGAGCCTCTGTTGGAAGATCATCTGAAAATAATAAAAATAAAGCTAAAATGTAAGCGATAAAGTCAAAATACAAATGGTCTGCAGCATTTGTCAGGTGGGGAAAGGCAAGGATTCGAACGATTACCTCAAATACTCAAGCTTGTTCAGGAGTTTATGAGTTATCATGCAATAAATAAATTCACATGCATCTGCATACAAACATAACACGGACTTGTGACTCAGGCACTTGCAGATACATATGAAGCAAAGAAAATAATACTCTGATATGAAGGGTACAGGGGAAAAGCGATGGATTTCATTTTTATTTGTTATTGGCAACATTCAAAAGTCCATTAAAAATAGTATATGTTTTCTTCAGAATACAGGCAAAAAACGCTTCTTGTCACCAAAAAATATACTGTTAAAAATTGAGGCACAGGCAAAAAACGATAAAGGTTTTCTGATACCGGCAAAAAATGATGGATGTCAGTAAAAATATCATGAAGGTGTCTATGGCAGCTATGGCGAGGTTTTAAACAAAAATGCCCAATCCCAATACGTTCTATCAAAGAGATAAGAGCACATAGAGAAAAACTAAAATTGATTTTCCACAGAGACTCATACAATGGTGCATGAGTATCCAATGTTATCTATACTTATAATAAATCTGTAGAGAGGTCAATTCTGTACATGAAATATATTTACAAAATAACTATCAGGGGGTGATTAGGGATCGATACTGATGCCAAAAATGCAATCAGTAAAATTTTTGTCTGTCTGTCTGTATAACCGTTATAGAGACAAAAACTACTTGACGGATTTTAACGAAACTTGGTACAATTATTTTTCATACTCCTGAGCTGGTTATAGTATACTTTTCATCACGCTACAATCAATAGGAGCAGAGCAGTGAAGGGGAAATGTTGGGAAAACGGGAGAAGTTACTCCATTTTTTAAGCTTCCGTCGCGTGTGCAACCTTAATGGTTAAAGCTGCACAGAATTATTTATGACGGAAATGTTCTCCTTAAAATTATATAAAAAATATCCCACGACAGCATATGTCTATCTTTTATGGTTGACTCACAATAACACGTGTAACTCCCGATAGCTTGGCAGTTCGAAGCTTTCTGATTATTATTCTGCTCCGAAATTTAAAACCACCACAACTTTGCAATGGAACTCGGCTAAAAGTAACCCAGTTGCAACAAAATATAATCGAGGCTCAAATTTTAACAGGTTGCGGTGCAGGAGAAACCGTCTTTATTCCCAGAATTCCCATAATACCAAATAATTTTAAGAGTAGAGATCAGATCAAGTAGAGATCAAAAAATTTTTTTCCTGCACTACCCTATGCTAGTAATATAATTGATGATGAGTAATATAATAGGTATGATCAATTAACTGCTTAGTTAATTGATCATACCTATTATATTACTCATCATCATCATGCTTATACCTAGTGTTTCCATGATGACATTCATCAATTTTTAACTGACATTCATCATTGTTCCCCGGGAATATTATGTAACTTTGTTTTTTTTTAATTAAAAAAAAATACATAAGATGGTCTAATAACTTTGACTTTCATTCCAACTATGACAATAAATATAAACCTACGAACATTAATTTTATTTAGTGTGAGGTCAGTGTTAAACAGACATAAGAAGTCTATGAACTTAATTATCTGATTTTCTCAAATCAAAGTGTAATTGACACCCATCACTATATTTTTTTTAAATCTCATGTTACAAATTCACTATGTATGTTCGGGGTAAACTATGAAACTGCTGAACTGATTTTGATTAAACTTCGTGACTATCTGTAATTTAGTGCAACCACTGGACTGATTTCAAAAATTATTTCAGGGTTAGAAAGGTATGTTATCCCTGACTGACATAGGCTATGTATGTATGTAGCTGCCATGGGCGAAGCCGAGGCGGGACGCTAGTAAAAATAAAATTGTACTAACTTGATGCAATTTTAGATAAAATACCAGCTGCAACAGAGTGGCTAAAAATTTGAGCTGCTAGCTTGACTCTCATCTGCTGTTTAACATTCGGGTGAATGTGTTGGTCCGTTAATGCAGGCGCATATACAAAATGGGCGTTATTTTTGTCCAGATTATAAAAATTTTCAATATGACTCCACTTTGCGGTACCTAAAATAAAAATATAAATAATTTTAATATATCACAAGTAGGGTTGATGTCAAGTAAGAGCTGGTAGTAATATTAATATTCAACAAGTACTCTAAGTAAAGAACAATATATATTTACCTTTTACAGGAATATTGTCAGATTGAAAATCGGTAGTGCACTCCACATCATGTTTTAGCAATAAATTTCTTGTGCATTTTAATAAGTGTGGTGGGTCCAGAATAGCAACATATTCTTTATCCATATGTTTAAAATAAGGTTCTCTGGTTGTTGCACCCAAGGTTTTTAATGTTTTTATATTGACAGTTGATAGGTCACATATCGTACCTACAACATCAACTTTTGCATTGATGCACTCGGTTAGTATCTGAAATAATAAAAAATTAAGGAAATTCAATGGAATACTTACATTATATAAGTATAATAACTTAAAAAATATTAAGCATTAATAAATTTACCTCTTTAAGAATAACTGTCATCCTATCAGCTGTTAATGTATGTGTAAAATAAAATGCAACGGGTTGCTTCCATTTTTTTCTTAATCCAGCCAGCATGAAAACCAGTGCTTTTGTAGCCACTTCTTGGGTCCTACCATGATTGCCATGGTCCTGATAGCCCAATATCATATCTTGTTTGCTGTCATAAAATAAGTGTTTCCTTATTGACATCTCGTCAAACAAAAGCAAACATATGTTTTCTTCAGTTGTGTTGGATTGGGCCATTTTTTTAATAGACTCAAAAATATGCCTGTTTATGCCCGGTTTTAAAGGCACTCTATTTAATAATTGGTTAAGGCAGCTTTGGCCTGGTAAGGAAAACATTCTTCGCAGTAGTCTATAACAAGCTGGGGATTTTTTATAAATTATTAGGGCCATCAATTTTTGGTCTAAAGAGTATCTCCTTCCTTTTGGTTTTTTAGAGCAATTTTGTAATTGAGATTGCAATAATGTTATGAAAGAATTGCTCATATTTAAATTATAAAGAGCTTGAACATTTTCATCTTGTGAAAGCTTTTCTATAACATTTGTTTTTTTCCCTTTTAGTTGCTTTCTCAGCCTGTTCACATCTCTTATTTTTTTTTGACAAAGTTTATAAAGCTTCAACTCCCGTGCAGTTAGATCCTTTCTTTTTGAGTCATTCAGTTGTTTTAAAATATTATATTTCTTCTTCTTCTTCTTCAGAATAGTGTTCTGAAATTACAAAACAACGAAATCATAGTTTAATTCAAGAAAATTATTTCAATGCTATCTAATACTCCTGCTGCATTGCAGACAGCATGATTGTTGTGAGTAATAATATTAAAATTTCATACTGTGTATTACTTTGGTAAAAGTTATTATGGGGACAACTAATGCAATTATATCTCTGATACTATATGTATGACTTGTTAATATTTTGCCCTTTAGTCACAAAATTCATAAGATGAATTTAAACAATATTATCCTAGCCAAATACTACCTGACAAGATTAACAGAAGAAACACTAATATGATTTCATATAAATAAAAAAAGTTACCTGTTCACTACAAGCTCCTGTCACTAAGACTTCTTCCATAGATTCAGGTTGAATTTTAGTGGTTTCATTCTCTATTGGTTGGAAAAGCTTTGACTGTCCAGCTATACTCTGCTTTACAATCTAAGTAAATAACAATAATATTAAGACACAACAAAACATTAGAAAAGGTTATAAGAAGAGTATTCGAAGAATAATGTTACCTGTTTATTTTCAACGGCAATAAAAGCTTGTTGGGTTGTTGCAGGTAGAATAGCACTAGTGGGCTGTTGATATATTACATTTTCAATTGATTTTAATGGCAAAGATGGACCAAAATCTTCTGTTTGTGATACATTCTGAAAAAAGCAAAGGGCAGCTGAGTTTTGATACGAGTGTATAAATCAAACAATCTACTTCACTGTGAATTTGAACCTCTAATACATTTGTTTGGTTATGCATCGAAACATTTTTCTATTTATATCTTCAGACATTATATAAGCTAATGCACCTGGAACAGGTCCAGATGCATTAGCTTATATAATGACTATGACTACTAATGGCTATGTAAAATTACAAGAGTAAGTATAATGTAATGTTACCTGCTCTATACTTGACACTTCACATATATTTTTGACAGCAACAACAGCTTGTTGGGTTGATATTGCAGGTTGCATTTCATCCTAAAATAAAAATATATGATAAATTTAGCTGTCAGTTCATTATAACAATATCAGGAAATAAACATAATTATGTAATGTGAAGTTCTAAAACTCAAATAAAAATACATAATATATGATTAACTTTTAAGTAATGATGGGGTTTGACAAGGTCATAGATAGTGAGCTGATGGAGGAAAAATTCATTTTTTGTTCTTATGATACAAAATGTTCATATTTAGCAACCAATTTCAGAGACACCACTGAGCTCTACATCCAAAATTGTTTCAGTGCCATGGATATTTGTGTGATAACTAAACAACACGTAAATTGCCAAAGGTAACAGGGAGGATGCGGCTGTAACTTTAATTTCAACATAGTAAGACTCAAATGAATCCCGAAGCCGTCTATGGGACACCCATGTCACAAGTTAAAGGTTAAAGTAAATTCTAGAAATTTATATAAGTAGTAACGTATCAACCAACATATTGGCCAGCAGACCCAAATAGACTTCTTTGTCTACAAAGGGGTACCATCCTATTTCTTAGAAGTTTCTAGCTGTCACGACAGCTCTTCAGATCACTCGCCAGTAATAGTTACAATGAGCACATCTGTAATAAATTGATCAAGAAATCAATACTTATATAACAACCGTACTGACTGGGAAGCCTTTCAACAATACCTCAATGACAATATAGACCTGAAGATTCCTCTTAAAACCGACGCAGACATTGAAAGTGCTACTTCCTACATAACGAAATTAATACAGAAAGCGGCATGGAATTGTACTCCATCTGACAAAAAATCTACTAAAACTCATCGCAATTTGCCGCAGAAAGTAAAATGCCAAGTTCTAGAAAAAAGACGACCTAGAAGGGTTTGGCACTGTAGCCGACACCCTGCCGAAAAGAGAGCGTTCAACAAAGCAGCAGCTGAACTAAAAAAGAACCTACTTGAAATGGAGAATGAAACAATGCATACATCTTGAAAACTTAACGCCATCAGCTCCTGCTAAAAACAAGTACTCACTGACAGGGAGAGGATATTCAAGGCTCAAAAGCGTTGCATAAGATCAATGACTAGTCTTAAAAATACAGACAGCTGTGTACCTGTGTTCAAGTCTCTAAAATTACTCACATTTCCGTCTTTATATATATTAGAAGTTGCATTGTTTGTCAGAACAAATTTACACCTTTTTACTCGAATAGACGATATTAGAACACGGTCGGGATCTGTTAGATCACAATATAAAAATCTAATGTTCACAGGTAGGTACAAAACAGCGTTATTAAGAAAAAGCTTTTTATCAATGGGGCCTGTAATTTATAATAAAATACCTCCTGCGTATAAAGAACCATTAGGTATATTTAAAAAGAGGCTAACATCCTTACTTTTAGATAAATGTTATTATTCTATATGAGATTTTTTGAATGATAAAGGATTATAATGTTATATTATTTAATTATATTTTATTTAAAATTTAATGCAATGTTTTATAACTGTAATTTAATGTAGTGTTTTATAATGTAATTTAATGTAATGTAATGTAGTTTTTGTTTGTGTGTGTTTTTGTAATGTAAAGTAGTTGTTATGATCCAAAGACATGTAATTTTTTATTTTATTATGCTTGAATAGATGTAAGTTTTTATACTTTTGCATGCCGTAAGGTAGAGTGTGATGGAACTATTATTTATTAAAATATTCGACATCTTATTTTGTATACCCACATTCTTCGCAAAATAAATGATTTGATTTGATTTGTGGAAAGCGGTAAAATCAGAAAGAAAACCACAACTAGCACAGCACCCGCTCAAAAAAGAAAATGGTGAATGGGCTAAAACGGATGAAGAGAGAGCAGAAGCATACGGGGAGTTTCTTAGCAGCGTCTTCACCCCAAATGAGGACCTAGGAACAGAAATTACAGACCGTGAAGTGAGCTCATATCTTGAAAGTGACCTCCAACTGAGTCCCCCTCTCCAATGCTGCACGATTCTACCTCGATCGCAGACAAACATGGAAGACCCACATCCAAACAAAGCGTGATGAACTCAATCACAGATGGAGAACACTAGAGTGGTTATTGGGAAGAAAAGCACGACTCTCTGTCAACAATAATGTTTTGATTTACAAAGCAGTCATAAAACCAGTCTGGACTTACGGCATACAGCTGTGGGGATCAGCAAAAACCTCTAACACTGAAATACTCCAGCAATTTCAAAATGGCGTGCTTAAAGCCATAGTGAGTGCCCCATGTACACAAGAATGGATGAAATTCACGAATATTTAAAAGTCCCTACCATCAAAGAGGAAATCAAAATTATGACAAAAGCTTACAGAGAGAGGATAATAAATCACGAAAACAGCCTTGCTCAGGCTCTAAGTGAATCACTGCCAACAAGATGTCTTAAAAGACTTCACACTTGGGATACTTTGAGTAATGCAATATCCAAAGGCAGCCCAACAATGGGAGGGCAAGCCTAACATGTCAAACACATTCATAAATAACTGCTTATGGTTCAAGAACCGATCCCATGTTTGGAAATAAATATTAAAAAAAGAAAGTAGTAAAAATATATGACATTGTACCTACCTGAGTTAAAATATTTTCCCTCTGATTTAAAAATTCTTGTATTTCATCTGAATCAGGCACAGCAAATTTGGTGAGTTTTTGTCTCATATTATCATAAAATTGGGAAGAATGAAAATGCCTTCCACATAAGACCTTGTTTTTGCTATAAAGTGACTGCAGAAATTCTAAAGAAGTCCAGTCATCGGTAGGATAGCAATATTTGGCCCAAGCACTAGCTCTGGAAATGCAATCAATAGAATTAGTACTTAATAATAAAACAAAATGGAAGAAATCAGTACTATGCACATAAACTGATATTTTTCGGCCTCCTTCGACTTACCTTATTATATTTGTTTTGCCAGGTTTTGGAAACCTATGATATGACACAGACATATCTTCGGCGCGTGTTTTACCACACTTGGCGCATCTTCTATAGTCGTTCCAATTACTCATGATTGGTTTTAGAAACTTTTCAGTTCCAAAATCCGATAAACACAAAATAACCTATAAAACGTCCTGTCGTAACTATACTACTACAATAAAAAAGTCTTTTCCTAAATTTAAGTATCACACTAAAATAAAACGTCTTTTCGTAGGAAATGTATACCACTTCACTTTTAAAGTAGTTAAGATTACAATTTAAATGTGGAAAGAAACAGTCATAATGGCGGCCGCCAGCCGGCAAAAATTTACTTCTCAAAGTTGTCAACTTGACGTCCAGTGTTGCTAAATTTTGGTTTATTATAATTATTATTTTTTGATATGGTATAGATTAGCAGGCGCACACATACAAAAGTTTGCATGTGTGCAAGAGTAAAACTCTTCTTCTAGAGACGATAGACCCTGGTTTGGAGTGACCTATGTGACTATGTTCCTCAACACCGCACTAGAGGGCGCCATGTCACATACAGAAACAAGAATGGATTTCGACAATAATATAACTTACCGTAAACCTCATAGAACTAGGTCTTTAACTGAACTGTCAAAAAGTACGACACACAACGAAAAAACTATACTTGACACAACAATGATGAGTAGGTATTCCCGATAGCTTCCACAATACAATTGACGACGTACGAGAACTAACCGAAGAAAACAATATACTAAAGAAACAATTACAGAGTGCACATCAGGAGATAGAAAATTTAAATGTTGAAAACTTTCGTCTCAAATCTGACTTACAAAATATGATTAAAACAGTTAACACATGTAAGAAAATATGCTCCACGCCTGAGAAAAAAAGCGTAACACCAACTCGCAAAAACAAATCTTTACATCAATTAAGCACACCAAAATACATAACTACGGAATCTAAACTACAACCACATTTGGAGCGCACTACGAACAAACAAAATAAAGAGACAAACTACTGCCGTCCATACACAAACACCAGATCAGACAAAAATTATACCCACTACAATTGCAACTAAAAAGTCTAAATTTATATTGAAACCTAAACAAAGAAATAGACTATGTATCCTGAGCTGCAGCAAAATCAAGGGAACCACGCCTCTAGTTGAAGAATATTTTTCCGAATACTTCAATTACTGTCATTACATAATGCCCAACTGTACCATAATGCGACAGATGAATAATATTGAACCTAAAATAAAAAACTTTACCTTAGACGACTATTGCCTACTTTTCCTTGGAGAAAATGAAATTGCAGATGAAAGAAACTATTTAGAAATAATCAAAATATTAAAAGAATCCCTACAAAAAGTGCAAAACACCAACATAGTTATCTGTCTTCCAACGTATAAAACTGGATCACCAATTTACAATTACAAAGTTGAGATGTTTAACAACCTTCTTTATTTGGACAATCAAAATTATAAATACGCATACATCTTTGACAGCAATCGTGATCTAACACATGATATGTTTTCCTACACTACGGGCAGACTGAATAAATATGGACTAAGGAAAATCTATGAAGGTATTATGAGCAACATTCTCATAGACTTTAACCTATACTGTCAGACAAACAGACAGCCAAATGGCAGAAACACTCAAAAGGAATTCACGGAGCTCATCAATAGTACAATTAAAACAAGCCAGAAAGATAATTCAACTTTTTTTCGTGTATAATAATATATATATCCTACATCAAAATATCGCTGGACTTCTTAATAAAAGTAATGCTCTTAATGTTTATTTGGAAGAATTGGAAAGTGAAAGAAAGCGCATAGATGCTATATGTATTACTGAACATTTTATGACACCAGAACAGGAAGAGTTGTTGAGAATACCTAACTACAGCTTAGCAACCAGTTTTTCTAGAGGATGTAAAAGAGGTGGCTCATGTATTTTAACCAGGTTTGGCCATAAATATCAGGTTTTAAAAATAAGCAATTTCTCTCTAAAAAATGTAACTGAATGCTGCGCGATAGAATTGACAGATCATAACATAATTATCGTGTGCATATATAGGGTACCACAATCTAATTTGGATAAATTTCATGAAAATTTAAATAACATATTACATTCGGTTTGTTTAAAACTTAGTAAAAAGGTAATTTTATGTGGAGATTTTAATATTAACATATTGAAAAGAAATAAACAAACCTTAGACTTTGAATATGCTCTGTTAAGCTATAATCTAAAATTACAATTCTCTCAACCCACTAGGCTAAGCAGTGGGACATGTTTAGACAATATTGCACATAATGTAAAGGGCTGTAAAGGGGAAATTATAGAATTTGGTCTGTCTGATCATACGGCGCAACTTTTGAAATGTCCAGTTAAAAAAACTTGTGCTTTAAAGCGTTGGCGTATAAAAAGACGAAATTATTGCCAAGAAAATATAGAAAAGTTTAAAAAATGCATAAAAAATCTGTCATTTTCTGACATATATAGTACTAGTGATGTTGACGAAGCGTACACAAATTTTCTAGACCTATTCCAATGTTTTTACGATCTCTGTTTTCCTAATGAAATGCGAACAATATCGGTCACTAAAAAAGCAAAATGGATCTCTAACGGAATAAGAAAATGCAGCAAAAAGAAACGACACTTACTTTGGCAATACAGAACAAACCCTACCCTGAAAAATAAAAACGCGTTCAAAACATACGCCGCTAGATTTAAAAAAATTGTATTATTGACACAAAAATCACAAAATAACTATTATATTCAGACTTCTCAAAATAAATCAAAAGCAGCATGGACAATAATTAACAACTCTAAAACCTGCTTTCCTAAAGAACCTATAACGGAAATACAAACAGATACAAAGCAAATTACAAAACCGTCAGAAATAGCCGAGAATTTTAACAATTTTTATGTTGATCAAGTTGTCAAACCAAGCAACAAGGAAGTACCAAAATGCCCGACATATTTAAACTCCTCCAATTCTTTATTTATGGAGCCAACTATACCACAAGATATAATTAACCATATAAAGTCACTGAAAAATACAAATAGTGTTGGATACGACGGAATTTGCACTAAGGTTGTAAAGGAAGTGGCTCAATACATAGCCCCACATCTTGGTCATATCATTAACCTAAGTATTCTTAACGGTGTCTTTCCTGAAAAATTGAAAACTTCCATAATTGTACCACTACACAAAAAACAGGACAGGAAATGTATGGCAAACTACAGGCCTATTGCCTTGATACCTGTTTTCTCGAAAATATTTGAGAAAGTTATTTATAAATCCTTTTATACCTATCTTGAGAAGTCTAATCTATTAGTCAAAGAACAAAAGGGATTCCGTAAACAGAAGACCATTAATATGGCTATTTATGATCTCCTTCTCCCTATTATATCAAACGTAGACAAAAGAAATCCTGTTTGTGCTATTTATATGGATCTAACCAAGGCTTTTGATTATGTGGATCATTCATTAATGTTCAATAAACTTGAAAAATATGGTATCAGGGGAAATACACTTAAACTGTTTGAATCATATTTGCTAAATAGAAAACAATTTGTAGAAATCACACAAATATGTTCTCACTCCGGTGTAGAGATGAAATATCGGTCCAAAAGTAGGACCATAAAATACGGTGTACCCCAGGGCACCGTTCTAGGACCACCCTTCTTTTTGCTCTACATTAATGATCTTCCTGGGCATATAAACCACCCCATGGTTCTTTTCGCAGATGACAGTACAGTAGTAGTTAAATGTGACGACCTCAATAATTATGAAAATGAAATTAATATGACTTTAAATAAAATTATTTCATGGTTTGACAACAATAATCTTATTATAAATTTAGAGAAAACGAAAATTATGCATTTTTACCAGAGAATTCCCGCTAAATCTCTTGACATTAACTATTTAGGGACTAAAATAGAATCAGCCGCTGTCACAAAATTCCTTGGTATAATAATAGATAATAATTTGACCTGGAAATCCCAAACTGACGAAATTTGTAAAAAAATGAATAAATTCTCTTACGCCCTGTATAAGTTATCGAAAGTTCTCAACCAGGAATCGGTACTAACGGCTTACCATGGTTATGTTGGAGCAACACTAAGGTATGGCATAATGTTCTGGGGTAACTCAGTCAATAGAGAACTTGTTTTTAGAGCTCAAAAAAGATGCGTCAGAGCTATATGTGGCCTTAAATATACTGACAGTTGCAAACCATATTTTAAACGATTTAATATTCTTACCCTGCCATCATTATATATCTACGAAACGAATATTTTTGTCAGAACACATATCGCGCAATATAAAGTAGCCTACAAGAGTTACTACAGAAAATTACGTGATAAAAACAAGTTAGAGCTCCAAATATCACACGGCAAAACAGCATTAATGAATAAAAGTACTTTCTGTATGGCCACGAGAATTTTTAACAAGCTGCCGGAGTCATTAAAATCGTTAAACCTGGACAGATTCAAAAGTGTACTATTTAAAATCTTAATAAATAAATGTTACTACTCACTAAACGAATATCTCGATGACAATTCTATAATTCTTCCTTATAATGAATATTAGGTCACGTACGTTTACACTAAGCACTTTATTGCTATTTAATTTATTTTTGACATTTTAATAACAATTTTGGTTTCATTATTTCATAAATACTTATTGTTACAACGACTTGACATACATAGATTATTACTGTTATCATGACATTTGAGTGATATTATTCCTGGATTTGACATTGCATATTGTAATTTTATATTTGTATCTGAAATTAATTTCGACATTTTTTTTTTTGTTCGTTACATTATAATTTATTTTATATAGAGTTGACAAATTGAATGACTTGATTTTTATATTATTTTTGACATCAAAATTATATTGCTCTGTATACCTACTATTGTCACCTCATAATATTATAATTAATTCTTTACTTAAATTCATTATTAATATATTTGCACGCCATATTATGTGGCAAACATGTTTGTACTTTATTTTTACTATGATATCTTGCATGCACGATTTTGTATTCTTGTATGTATACACATGTTTACGCAAATAAATAAATCTGAATCTGAAAGGACAAAGCGGGTTGAAATAAAACTCAACACAAGGATGGTATGGCTTTCGATAGGGTGTGGCACGATAGCCTTATTGCTAAACTTCCTTCTTTCGGTATACCCACTGAACTTTGCGTTTGGATAGAAGACTTCCTGAGAGATCGGTCTATTCGAGTGGTTATTGATGGTTACTCGTCTGGCCAATTGGCTATTAATGCGGGGGTCCCTCAGGGGTCAGTTCTCTCAGCAACTTTATTCTTGCTGCATATTAACGATCTGCTAATGCCCGGTACCTTTAGGTATACAGACGACAGCACTGTTGCTGTGAGATATATATCCAGCGCACGTGCTAGTGGGTCACAAATCCAGTCTCTCCGAGAGGCAATGGTGGGGCGCTTGAACTTGACTTTGAAGGCTGTCACTGAGTGAGGCGACGCCAACTTGGTCAAGTTTAATGCTGCCAAGACCCAGGCATGTCTTTTCTCCGCAAAAAGGAGCCAATTTTAACCGGCTCCTTCTTTCCATGGTGTAACCGTGCCGATAACTGATCGCATTGAGCTTCTTGGGGTTACGTTGACATCCACCCTTAATTTTGTTCCGTTTATCGAGGCTAAGGCTCAATTGACTGCCAAAAAAGTTGGGAATCCTAGCAAAGGTGAGACGGTACTTCACACCGGAACAGCTGCTCAACCTCTATCAAGAGCAAGTTCGGTCGTGTATGGAGTACTAGTCTCATCTCTGGGACGGATCTGCCAAATACCAGCTTGATGCACTTGAGTCTATAGAGAAATGGGCTAAAAGACTCATCGGCAACGAGAAACTGGTCGAGACAAGGCTCCAGAGCCTAGAACATCGGCGACGTGTTGCAAGCCTGTCAGTCTTCAGCGTGCTTCATCTTCGACCACATCATCGCTTAACATCAGGTGAGATTATGGACAAACGCGAGCCTATCAAATATAATAAAAAAAAGAAATCTTTATTCAAATTAAAGCTTATGTTAAAAAATATTGTCAGTTTTCCATGAGCTTTATCGATATAATTTCGACCTCAATACTATTTTGGAGGTTTAAAGGATGAATTCGAAGCTTGGCGCCGAGGGCACGCTTTTGCTTTTTTGAAATGGTGGTCAAAAGGTTAAAAGACTGATATAATTATAAATCTTGTTTGATTTGAAACAAACTTTAAAAGTTTCCAGAATTCCGGAACTGGTTCCGGAATTCCGGAATCAGATTTCCAGTTTTGGAACTCAGTTCCGGAATTGAGAACCTTGCGATATTGCATGCCCTAGTTTCATAGACCTGGGGCCATACCATGAAGTGGTAAAACGTGAGTCGTTCGAGCGAGAAAGAGGGATGGAGCTATATAGCGTGCATAGCTTCATCCCTCTTTCTCGCTCGAAAGACTCACGGTTTAATACTTCATGCCTCATGGTATGGCCCCTGGTTACGTCCGCGCTACGCAGTCTGTAGACAATGCTGTCAGTCCGGTCTACGTGCGAATCAGATGTTTCGTAGACTGCTACGTAGGTACGAGTTTTATTCATAAGTGATCCCCCTGATATTGTGAAAATAATCTGTGGCTTTCAGTTATTAAATAGTTGGTTAGTACGTTAGTAATTAGTAGGCATAAAGGTCTTACAGATGTGGACACGGTTATTATTCCGTATCACATAAATTGCCAGAATGTTTAGAAATTATGAGTACTTCGGTAAGTAAATATTTTGAAATGCGTCGCACTTTCATGAGCAACTAGCTTCTTTTAGTGTAATAATCGCCTGGTCGGCTAGCAACAAAGAATTAAAGCAGGTATTTTAATGGCAATGCATGTTTCAGGAGCGTTAATGTCTTGTATTTTATTAACTCTCGTAAAAGAAGTACTTGCAATTAAAAGTGGTCTGTACACGATTCGTACAGAAGGATGTTCTATAGCCGGTATGTCGGAAGTTCCTGAAAGTATAAAAAGTATTGTGGCAGCTCCGCTTAGCATACGGAACTGTTCGTCTATGGAGCCTCTCGTCACAAGCAATTCTTCGCATCTTTGGATCCAGCGCGACACATTCGACGTCTACAACATATTAAGCGAAGATACGTTCTATTGTTGCTACAAATTTTTTTCAGCATTGAAAAATATTAATAATATAGTTTATAGTGATTGTAAAGAATTCCTAACAGTGATCAAAGCAGAACACGAATTTGTAAACATTGACTGTTTTTACTTAGACAGAGTCATTTATAGTGATTACTTTTTATTTAATTATCATGAAGATATCACGCCTGATACGTCGCACAGCAAAAAGTCATACAACATACTCATACTTGGACTGGAAAGTATGTCACGACTCAATTTTCATCGTACAATGCCTTTAACAACACAATTTTTGAAGGAGAGAGGTGTCTTGGAGTTGCTCGGCTACAGCAAATTGGGAGATAACTCATATCCTAACTTGTTTCCCGTGTTGACAGGACTATCTTTCAAGAATGTCAAGCAGGCATGTATTCGTAATGCAGAGTTTAACTCACAAAAGTGTACCAATGCGTTGATCTGGGAAAGGTTTAAAGAGAAAGGCTACCACACTGCACTCGGTTCGGACAGCATCGCCGGCCTACTCGGCAATTACGAATACAGCCTGCACAAGCCACCGACGGACTTCTATTTACAACCATTTATTTTAGAAACGAGAAAATTATACAAAAATCAATATTACCAATTTCACGCATGTATGGGCTCTAAATATTGTTATAAAGTTCTTTTAGAATATATTTATGGCTTAACGCAACACTTAAAGCTAAATAGATTGTTTGGTATGTTTTGGGAAGAATCTATAAGTCACGAGCATCTCAATAATCCGCTCATTATGGATGAGTCTTATTATAACTTTTTGACGAATTTAGATCAAAATGATTACTTGAGTAAAACCATACTAATATTGCTAAGTGATCATGGAATGAGATGGGGAGACATAGTGCGAACAAGCCAAGGCCGGCTCGAAGGGCTTTTACCATTACTGGGAATTCTTTTCCCTGAAGATTTTAAACTTCGTCATAAATTAGCCTTTGAAAATATTCAACATAATGTCCATCGGCTAACCACGCCTTATGATATACATGAGACACTTCTAGACCTACTGAATCTGAGTTCAATGGAAGACAATATGATCAGAAAAAGGACTAATAGTTCTGCTGTTAGTAAATCAAGTTTATTTCTTCCTATATCTGCAATAAGAAATTGTTCATTTGTTGGTATTGCAGAACATTGGTGCCCGTGTCACCGAGGGAGAAAGATTAGGGTTGGAAACAAAGTCAAAAGTATAGCAGCACACAAACTTGTAGAGCTAATTAACAAGTTATTAATCGATTATCCGTTGTGTCGTCAATTAGTCCTTGGTCATATTTATGATGTTTACTTAGTGGAAAATAATAAGCAGTGGCGAACTTATACAGTGATGGTGAAAACAAGACCGGGAGGCGGAATTTTTGATGGCACTCTCATCCATAGCCGATCTCACTGGGTGATCTCTGGTACAGTGAGCCGCCTCAATCTTTATCGAAATCAAAGTGATTGTGTTACTAACGATGCAGTTAAAATGTATTGCTACTGTGGCTAACTCACAATTTTTTTTATAATAAATAATAAAGCTTGCAGAACCGCAAAAAACATCCGCGATAGCTATTTGATAGCTTATTTTCGTATTTTATTTGGATATTCCGTTAACTTCTGCAATAGGTATCTAGAACTTTTACAAAATAGGCGTTTTTGGAAGCTGATCTCTCCTTAAGCTTAAAAGTTCGCTTTTCGTTCCTCCTTCCCCTTTCTCCTCAGCCCATCTGTTTGAAGCGCGTTTCACGTGCGTTTGTAAACATACAAATGTGCGTACCTACTGCATATATCAATCGCATTCCACTTACGGATCTATAAATACAAACTGCGCGCTGATAACGCGCGCAGAGGAGCTCATTAAAAAGCGCGTTTTAGGCGCATTAAAAAAAACGCAGTGTGCAAAGGCCCTGAGGCTTAGAATGCAATGTAATGTGTTTTCGAACTGACGTACCACTCTTAATTTTTTCCGAAATAGCGTGCGTCGCAATAACGTCATTCGAATTTTCATATTACTCCCATTTCAGCCGTGCTGTGTTGAGCGGAATGCCGGTCCAGCGGGCCTAGACAAAATCCATTTTCTGTAAGCGTTAACGCCAACGGAAAAATTAAATTGTATGGAGTTGACATTTGCTAACCACATGTCACGTGATTGTCACGTGTTAGTAAATGTCAACTCCATACAATTTAATTTTTCCGTTGGCGTTAACGCTTACAGAAAATGGATTTTGTCTAGGCCCACTGTTCCATAGCCACAGATACTTGGATCCATTTGTTACTTTCTTTTCAAATATATTTATTCTTACACTTGGCTTGTTTCAAAAGAAAAAAAAAGAATGAAGAGAAAAAAATAAGTATTCCAAAAATACTTAATTTTTTCTTTTCTTTAGGAATTGAAAACACACAGGCCACAGCCTTGGAAGTCCACTACATCCAGTTTGTTTACTTGGCTAAGGTCGATGTTGTGATACTTGGGGGAGGCCCAGCATTGATATTAGATAGAATAATAGTAGACTAACCATCTAATCTAACTAAAAATCTAACTAATCAGATTTACCAATACATTTTTCTAAACAACTGCATTAAGTCCGCCTTTGTACATTTTGGTTGCATAAAGTTTTAATAAATATATAAATAATACTAAACAGCTATCATGCCATATATGTCAATTATTGTCATGTTTCTGTTAAATATTAAAGAAGCAGCAAGATAATATTGTATCTATCTCGCAACATACAAACTAAACGATGGAAATCCTGTATCGCGCAAGCAAAGTTTACCGCTCAACTAGCCTACATACAAATCATCCGATCACAAACATCGGGCAGTTGCCCACCAGACAAAAACACCTGTCTGGTCGGAGGATCCTCCCTTTTCAACGGGAATGCGGGATTTAGCACCCTGTTCCACCTATCCCCAAACTGGTGACCCCGGGCATGAACATAAGCGCAGCGTTCGTGCAGAGCTAGTTCAGCGTGACGTCATCATCACTTCCTTCAAGCTTTCGAGCAACGAGTCATACAGCAAGCCAGTACCCTCGGCTTCTACGGGTATCCTAACCACCAGCTTGCAGCGGACGCGCATACCTTGACATCACCCTCAGGCTCTTCAGCAACCTTGGCACAGCACCCTGCACTACGGCCAGTCAGCAAGCAGAGACGCACTTCTTTCCTGGTCGACGCAGCAGCCAGCCACTACGCAGCACTGCACCACTCCGACCCACTGGAGATCATGCAGCATCACTCCGACCCACTGCAGTATGATCCCGACTCACTGGGATATCACCCCGACTACTCCGACCCACTGGAGTCTCAACCCGACTCACTGGGATACCACTCTGACTCAAAGGGGGCAGCACCGCAGACAGTTCCGACGCACCGCGAACTATGCGACTTCCGGTTCCGACTCACTGGAACCTACCTTCTACTAGCCCGGCAAGCATCACAAGATATGGACGACTCATCCTGCTACGACCTCCGGTCTCGGAGGGGAGTGATGTATCTATCTCGCAACATACAAACTAAACGATAGAAATCCTGTATCGCGCAAGCAAAGTTTACCGCTCAAGTAGCCTACTTACAAATCATCCGATCAAAAACATCGGGCAGTTGCCCACCAGACAAAAACACCTGTCTGGTCGGAGGATCCTCCCTTTTCAACGGGAATGTGGGATTTAACACCCTGTTCCGCCTATCCCCAAACTGGTGACCCCGAGCATGAACATCAGCGCAGCGTTCGTGCAGAGCTAGTTCAGCGTGACGTCATCATCACTTCCTTCAAGCTTTCGAGCAACGAGTCATACAGCAAGCCAGTACCCTCGGCTTCTACGGGTATCCTAACCACCAGCATGCAGCGGACGCGCATACCTTGACATCACCCTCAGGCTCTTCAGCAACCTTGGCACAGCACCCTGCACTACGGCCAGTCAGCAAGCAGAGACGCACTTCTTTCCTGGTCGACGCAGCAGCCAGCCACTACGCAGCACTGCACCACTCCGACCCACTGGAGATCATGCAGCATCACTCCGACCCACTGCAGTATGATCCCGACTCACTGGGATATCACCCCGACTACTCCGACCCACTGGAGTCTCAACCCGACTCACTGGGATACCACTCTGACTCAAAGGGGGCAGCACCGCAGACAGTTCCGACTCACCGCGAACTATGCGACTTCCGGTTCCGACTCACTGGAACCTACCTTCTACTAGCCCGGCAAGCATCACAAGATATGGACGACTCATCCTGCTACGACCTCCGGTCTCGGAGGGGAGTGATGTATCTATCTCGCAACATACAAACTAAACGATAGAAATCCTGTATCGCGCAAGCAAAGTTTACCGCTCAAGTAGCCTACTTACAAATCATCCGATCAAAAACATCGGGCAGTTGCCCACCAGACAAAAACACCGGTTTGGTCGGAGGATCCTCCCTTTCCAATGGGAATGCGGGATTTAACACCCTGTTCCGCCTATCCCCAAAATATAACCAAACTAAATACATTTTATGTTATACTAGTACTCACGCGGGGCTTCGCTCCCGTGGATTCTATCACGGTAAAAACATAACTCTTCTTTTTTGCAGTCGCGTAAAAAGTATCCTATATCCTTCCTCAAGCTTCAAGCTACTTCCATACCAAATTGCATCCAAATCAACCCAGTACTTTCGAAGATTAGCACGTTCAAGCAAACAAACAAACAAACTTTTTCGCTTTATAATATTAGTATAGATGTATTTGTATACGTTAGCTTGCTCGTTTTTTTCTATAGATATAAAGAAAGAGAAAGCTTTGGAACGTACAAGTGGCTTCATTGTTTTGACTAACCGTCTTATTATGTCCAATTGGACGTAGTTACGCAAAAAGGATCCAATGCACACTTTTTCCGAAATTTAGTTATATTGATATCTTTAATAATATCACCCTAAAGATGCGTTTGGTATATATAACTCAATTTCGGAAAAGTGTGGATTGGGTCCTTTTTGCGTAACTACGTCCAATTCATCCGCAAACATATTCAAATCTGTGTTTGAGTCCAAGAGAGCATTTAGAGTCCGAGGAATATGCGACTTTTTTTTCTGGGTGAGAAAATAATCGAATGACTTCTCCCGCTCTGGGTAGAGCGGAAGGGAGTGTCAGACTTCTACTGACTAAAAACCCACCATGTTGCTTCAACTGCCGTTAAGTTCCGGGGCCGCGGTATCACGTTAAGACATTCCCGCAACCCCGGCAGAGGAATAGGCGACTTGAAGTGTACAAGTGTAGGTACAGCGAATTGGAACAGCCAGTAGGCGGTGTTTTCTATGACCACAATAATTTTCTGGCACAAACAGATTGCAAATCTTATTATGCAGATCAGGTGCATCAATAATCCTCCTGAGAATCTTAAATATCACAGTCATCTGATCACGCGACCGTCTCACTTCTAACGAATTGAAAGATAAGCAATGGATGGATTGAGTGAAAAATGATATGAAAGAAAAAGGAGTAAATGATGCTGTGACATCTGACAGGATCGAAAGGAAGAAGACAATGTGTAGCGCCAACCCCAAGTAGATGGGGTAATGGCAATAAGATAATTTATTTATTTATGTATTTATGATGATGATTGTACGGTACGGTAAAGTGGTTAGCCCCACTGCCCCGCATACCATTATGTATCAGCTGATTGAAGATATTATATCTACCTTAATATGATGACGACGCTGAAAATCTCGTTTTATGAAATATTTCTGCAATGGTTTGACGATCGATAGTCGGCGGGTAATAACAAAAACTGAAACCAAAAATCATAAATAAAGTTATATGACTGCCTGTACCTATTCTTAGAAAAGTTATTTTATATTCCACATAAAAGTAATTGCACACTGGGTTCGATTAATCCCTCATATACGGCTCGAGTGAGTGACCCACCAAACTAGTTATTCTTCGGTGTTTCTTTTAACAATCCGGGTCAGGCACTCAGCACTGTGCAAATATAAAATATATAGGAAATAAGCAGCACCTTTGTGCTCTTTTGTCTGTATTTAATTTTTTCCTTTATAAGTGTCATGTGTGTACATAAATAAATAAATAAATATAATAATAATATCTTTATTCTTTATTACATGTATCCTAATAGCTACAATAAAAACATGAATTATACAGTAATACATAAGTAGTCTACTGTCTCCCATACTGAGCCCAAACTAGGCAAAAACCTATATCTTGGGAGGCAGTACAAAAGTAATTTTTTTATATTCTTTATTCATAGCCCCCATAATTAATGTAATTGGATGACCATGCACGTCTTCTTTAAGTGCGTAATAAACAAATAATGACCACAAAACCCAGCCCACGATTATTTAAATCGTGGGATGGATTTTCTTAACATTCTGTTGTTGCTTAAACGGACTTGCCTGTGGCCGCTTTAATTAATTATAATTAAAACCTTCAGCCAGGGTTTATATTTAAGATTAGGTGACCTGACTACACGTTAAGGACACCGCCTATGAGGTACGGACCACGGCTTGGGGCGTCGCTTGGGGAGAACAGGTAGGGAGAGGCTGGGTAGGACAACTGGGTGGTCTTGCCTTTATTTTACAAGGCTCGATTTATATCTTACATCTATATAGGATGGCTGCTATTTGCTACGACCGTAGCTAAAGAGGGGATTATTGGTAGGTACAATTTTTAAAAAATACATAATATTAAAAATTCCACAGTGGTAAAAAACCTTAACACAGACTTACTCAGAAATCTATAAATCTATCTATCTTTTTATTTGATCTACAAATAAATGAAACAACTTGGAAAAAAATCTTTTTGCGATTTTATGATTGCTCCCATATTTGATGGGTTGATGTTAATAAAATTATGAGTATACAACAACCCGAAAGGACTGGCCTACTCTAGCAAAAGACAGAATTGTATGGAAAAGGGAGAGCGAGTCGTTTGCCCAGTAGTGGGACAAAATAGGCTAGTTGGATTGGTCAACAACCCCTTTTCTTTTTTACGATACATACAGAATAAGTTAGTTTCCAGTCTCCTGCACATATATTTTTTTATTAGCCAGCCCTGTCCCACAGCTGGGCAAAGGCCTCACCTAAATTCTTCCAGATATTCTAAGCCACCTCAAACCAGCCCTTGCGGTAGGCGTCCAGGTTGTCTCGCCACCTCTTCCTGGGTCGGCCTCGGCCGCGTCATTTGTATCTATCATTAATTGCGTATTGCTACATGAACTAAACTTTTGCACTGGTCATAGTCTATACTCATTTCCATGCAAAATTATGTACATAAGTATACGACCTAGGACTTTTAGCGTGATTGGAAATGACAAACAGCCAAATTTAATAAATCAGAAACTTCCCAACTTTCACAATGTAACAAACAGCTTCATTCGTAATTTATTATACGCACCTTTCCTCAATTTTTAAAAGAGCTAAGTCTAGAAGAGAACAGAGATGTGGATATATTAATTAAATAAAACGTAATGTCCATAGTAAAATAAAATTAAGGTTACACTACTTAGAAAGAAAGGGTCTGTTACAGTGAGCGAGATAGCGATACGAAAGTTTTGCTTCAAGTAGGTATTCGAAGTGTGGGCTCCATATTTATGTATACCTTCATGACAGTGGCAATTAAGGATGGGGCTGCCAGTAGATCTAGACTTATACTGTTTATATATCTGGAACACATTAAATAATAATAATGCAAATAAAAACAAAAATTTTCAGATTTTAGTTTTTTATAAAGTAACGACTACTTTTGCTTTCTTAGAAAACACAAAACTTAGTTGTTTGCTCTAATAATAATAAATTATGTAAACACGAATGTAAATATAGGGGAACATGGGGCTCAATGGATCACTTTTTTTTTCTACAGCTATTTTGGGTTATTTTCTGCTTTATATAGTTTTTTAATTCAACATATAAAAGCATGTCTAACTTTAACATATTTTATTCAAATGCCGCTTTTACAGTTTGGTTTCTTATAAAATATAGTTTTCTTTCATACAGCGAATTGATCCATTGTGATACATAAATGGGTCACATTGGATCAGGCTCTGGGTTACAGTGAATCGAATGGGGTACTATGAATAATAAAGGTTTAAAATTCAAAAAAACATGTATTTTGCTTTTTAATTTCCTGGTTGGATGCTCTAACAGCAGATACGATTGTTTGGAAAAAAGCGAGGGAGGCTTTTACTCTGCACTGGGATATCGTTTTTTTGTTATCGGGGGGGTACCTTCAAAAGGCACCTGAACCTTTGGGGAAAAGAACAGGGAGATTGAGATTCGTACCTCACCAAAATCACCCCGGTGATCACCATCAACCAGTGCAGGGCAACAACCAATTTCACTGATAAAATGCGAATATAAATAATAAAATAAAATAAAAATAAATGTTGACAGCTAATCGGTTATGCCATAAGCATAGTATGTATATAGGATTTACAGCTGCACGTAAAGGGAATAGAACCGATGTGGCATATTGACCCGCCAACATATTGATGTTTTTTCGAAATTGTGGGGCACGATGAAATTGATATTTATGAGGAGAGGACTCACAGACGAACAAAAAATCTCCAGTAACATGGTACGCCGAAGCGTAAGTGTGTTTGTATGGAACAAACCGCGATTTCGAAAAAAAGCCAGCTTTTATCGAAAATTTCGAATCCTTTTAAAATACGTAATCCAAAAAGACGCTGAAAGTTACAATTTTATTACTCAATCTTAAGATAAATCAGTAAACGTCGTCGTCGTCGACGTAGGTGGTAAGTAGATATTTTAAATATATCGATAAAATTCTTTTGATTCTTGAGTAGCGTCACTAGTTCAATCCGCCATTTTGAAATACCAGTTATCGTAGGTATGGCACGTTTATTTTGTAGGGATATCAAGTCCATAGAGTTTCTTTAGTCAATGGTCACGTTTGATTGTTGACATTACCAATCTACGGAATTCTATATCTATGGTCGTAAACGTGCTAGTGATGTGTATATTAGAACTATGATAAATATTAATCACAGTCTGGAAAAAATTCCCCTCTTTAGCTACGGTCGTAGCAAATAGCAGCCATCCTATATAGATGTAAGATATAAATCGAGCCTTGTAAAATAAAGGCAAGACCACCCAGTTGTCCTACCCAGCCTCTCCCTACCTGTTCTCCCCAAGCGACGCCCCAAGCCGTGGTCCGTACCTCATAGGCGGTGTCCTTAACGTGTAGTCAGGTCACCTAATCTTAAATATAAACCCTGGCTGGAGGTTTTAATTATAATTAATTAAAGCGGCCACAGGCAAGTCCGTTTAAGCAACAACAGAATGTTAAGAAAATCCATCCCACGATTTAAATAATCGTGGGCTGGGTTTTGTGGTCATTATTTGTTTATTACGCACTTAAAGAAGACGTGCATGGTCATCCAATTACATTAATTATGGGGGCTATGAATAAAGAATATAAAAAAATTACTTTTGTACTGCCTCCCAAGACACAGGTTTTTGCCTAGTTTGGGCTCAGTATGGGAGACAGTAGACTACTTATGTATTACTGTATAATTCATGTTTTTATTGTAGCTATTAGGATACATGTAATAAAGAATAAAGATATTATTATTATATTTATTTATTGGAACGAAGTTCCTTATCGCGCGTTACGAAAGGGGGCTAGCCGGAAAAAATTCATACGAAAAGTTGTAACGACACTTTTTAAGGGGACTACAAGAGCTAAACGCGAGTTTTATAATGCTTTAAAGTATATGATTCACTGCAGTTAACACAATCAGAAAAATATATGATATTCTTCAGGATATAATCTAGTTAAGTAGTGTGTTGAAAACATAATACAAAAAAAATTAATTGATAGAAAAAAATCACAAAGTAACCTCTAAAAAATCTTTTAACGAATAAAAACCATATTAAAATACATACGATCTTTCTGATTTTTGGACAAATTATTCAACAAGAAATATACTAACGTAATACTGTTTTATTTTTTTAATCCAATCAATATATTTTCAATAAATCGCGTATACTTATTTCGCAATATAATACGTACGCATGTGTACGTAAACGCCTGTGTACCGACTAGGGCGTCCAATCCCGCAGCCTGAATTCAATCTCGGTATTTGCGGGACTACGAATGTTCAATCCCGCGGGATCTCGGTATTTGCGGGATCCCGCATATTGAAAATATTCACATTTATATAAGGCAAATAAAACAATGAATTAATCAACTAACTCTACGTTTATTTACGTATTACTATTAGTATGAGATCAATCAAATTACACCGTTTATTTATCACAAAAAAACAATGCATTAATCTACTAACTCCACATTTATTCCAATATTACTACTAGTATGAGATCAATCAAATAGGTAAGCTTGCTCCATCTTCGACCACATCATCACTTACCATCAGGTAAGATGGAGGTCAAACGCGAACCTATTTTCATAAAAAAAAATACTAACTCCACATTTATTTACGTTATGTATTTACGTTTATTAGTATGAGATCAATCAAACTGCACCGTTTTTTCTTCACAAAAAACAGTAACTAAAACTGAATAAATAACTTTACTGATATTTTAGGCTACATACTTAGGCTACCACTGACTGAAATTCGGCTATATTAGGCTACTTAAGCTGTGATAAACGGGTGAAATCGGCCCCCGCGTTGTTTGCAACACTGCTGTCCGCCAGACCAGTTACCGTTACCGAGCGATCGCGCTCGCGAGAGGTCACATGCATGCTTTTTTTCAGTCCCGCAAATCCCGCGGATCCCGCGCCCGTAATCCCGCATCACGCGGGATTGGAAAATGATGCGGGATCCCGCAATACCGAGATCTCGGTATTCCGGGATTGGACGCCCTAGTACCGACAGTGCCGGCCAACGCCTGTTGCTATATGAACGTGTCGCTCTTCTCGCCGATTTATTTCGTCTCAGAATTGTTTGTAGTTATTATAAAGTTTCGTTTGTAAATTTATTATTTTATTTATATACCTATTCATTGCATTATATTATATATTCATACGAAAAGTTGTAACGACACTTTTTTACCGACTTCAAAAGAAAGGAGGTTCTCAATTCGTCTTGAACTTTTGAAGTGAAAACTTCTTTAGGGGAGTTGAGGTGGGAGTTGAGGGGGGAGTTGAGGGGTGAGTTGAGGGGGGAGTTGCGGGTCGAGTTGCGGGCGAGTTGCGGGTCGAGTTGCGGGTCGAGTTGCGGGTCGTGTTGCGGGTCAATTTGCGGGTCGAGTTGCGGGTCGAGTTGCGGGTCGAGTTGCGGGTCGAGTTGCAGGTCGAGTTGCGGGTCGACTTGCGGGTCAAGTTGCGGGTCGAGTTGCGAGTCCAGTTGCGGGTCCAGTTGCGGGTCGAGTTGCGGGTCGAGTTGCGGGTCGAGTTGCGGTTCGAGTTGCGGGATGAGTTGAGGGGCGTCTCGTGGGGAGTTGAGGTAAAGAGAGAGAGAGAGGGCAACGGTATATCTTTGAAAATTCGTAAATTTTTGAAGGGTTCACTTCTACCACGTGTGAATTGCACACATGTTTTTTTTTACAATTCCTTCACTAATTAATCGAAAGGAACTTCGTTCCATCCGGGTGTCCCTTGACACCTCTCAAGGTTTTTTTATTTATTTATTTATGTACACACATGACACTTATAAAGGAAAAAATTAAATACAGACAAAAGAGCACAAAGGTGCTGCTTATTTCCTATATATTTTATATTTGCACAGTGCTGAGTGCCTGACCCGGATTGTTAAAAGAAACACCGAAGAATAACGAGTTTGGTAGGTCACTCACTCGAGCCGTATATGAGGGATTAATGGAACCCAGTGTGCAATTACTTTTATGTGGAATATAAAATAACTTTTCTCAAGAATAGGTACAGGCAGTCATATAACTTTATTTATGATTTTTGGTTTCAGTTTTTGTTATTACCCGCCGACTATCGTCAAACCATTGCAGAAATCTTTCATAAAACGAGATTTTCAGCGTCGTCATTTTAAGGTAAGGTATTCATCATATTAAGGTAGATATAATATCTTCAATCAGCTGATACATAATGGTATGCGGGGCAGTGGGGCTAACCACTTTACCGTACCGTACAATCATCATCATAAATACATAAATAAATAAATTATCTTATTGCCATTACCCCATCTACTTGGGGTTGGCGCTACACATTTTCTTCTTCCTTTCGATCCTGTCAGATGTCACAGCATCATTTACTCCTTTTTCTTTCATATCATTTTTCACTCAATCCATCCATTGCTTATCTTTCAATTCGTTAGAAGTGAGACGGTCGCGTGATCAGATGACTGTGATATTTAAGATTCTCAGGAGGATTATTGATGCACCTGATCTGCATAATAAGATTTGCAATCTGTTTGTGCCAGAAAATTACTGTGGTCATAGAAAGCACCGCCTACTGGCTGTTCCAACTCGCTGTACCTACACTTCTACACTTCAAATCGCCTATTCCTCTGCGGGGGTTGCTAACATTGCTTCCTAAATTATTGATCTTTCTCCCAATTATTTCTTTGTTCGCATCTGGCTCAATTTCTCCCAATTTTTCTATGAGTAATCTATTAGCGGCTTCTTTTTTGTCTCTTCTTTTATGATAATCTTTGTTTTTAATTTACCAAAGTCATGGATGACTTCTATAAATTTTGACAATTATTTCGATAATTCGATAAGCGTCAATAGCCTAATGGATAAGGTGTCGGACTTGTGATCGATAGGTCACGAGTTCGAGCCCCACCCATTACACTATTGCCGTGAACCCACTCCAGACACAAGCATATTTAGCTTAGTTGGAGGGGTTAACAAGATGGCTAGTAATGTGAATTCTAACCACATTGCTAGTTATCTTTTTGTTAAAAAAATCGATAAAATCTTCAAGGATTTTTTTTAGTTGAATCTGGTGGCGCCATTTTCAATTGCTGAATTACATTGCATTCGTGGTAATACGATGCGAGCGACGAGACAACAGTCCGAAAGAAACACTAGAAAACAACTGACGCGACCTGCGCAGGCGACCGGAATACACGCACAGGTACACTGTACGGTGTCACTCGAAAGAATTGATTTTCGATCTTGCGCCGGTCGCTTGCGCAGGCTTACCTGCACAGGTGGACCTTTCCGGTAGACCGTAGCATGTTTGGCTTACATTAGAGTTGAAACTGGTGGAGAGCTATAAACAGTTGACAACACTGACTACACCACATCTGGGTATCGATACTTTTACTCGATACCGTATCGGATTCGAGGTATCGATACCTACTTGTATCGGTCAATTTTTCCGTCGGAATTATAAGGGGCAAATAAGAACAGCAGTGTTAGTATAATGTATAGTTATAAGTAATTATTAAAATAAAATACACAAAAATATGAAAAAAAAAGATCTGTTATCGATGTGTTCCTTAAAAAAAAAACAATATTTTTTCTAAATGAGCTCAGACTTTTGTGGTCCCATTATCACTAATTCAGTTAAGTTTTAATTTAATAAAATCAAAATAAACAACCGCCATGCAATGAAGGAATGTAATGATAATGACACACTGACCGCCTGAATTGAACAATTACGAAAAGCACAGATTATACTATAAGCCAACTGAGAAGTAGAAAAGATGCGACCGACCGATCGACCGAGTACCTAATCGATATAAGTACTTACTTCCTGATACTACTTGTTACTCAGTTCTAAAGTGTCGAGTACAAAAGTACTTGGAATCGAAATAAAAGTATCGAGTAGTTACTTGTATTTACTCTTATCGTTCATCCCTAACCACATCATGTCACTCAATTAGAGATGGGTAACTAGCCGAAATTTCAGTAGCTTAGCTAGCCGGCTATTTGTGGTCTAATAGCCAGCTGGCTATTAGACCACAAATAGCCGGATAAAAAAAAAATAATAAAAATATAAAAAAATAATAAAAAAAAATAGGAAAATAGCTGGATAGCTAGCTAGCTATCCAGCTATTTTAGCTACTTGGCTATTGAACCATAGCGACTAGCGCTAGCGGTGGCGCAGCGGCGTAGCTAGGACTTAACGACCAATCGCCTTGCGATTCGAGTTCGATTTCTCGCCGCGGCAACAAGTATAAATATTAATAATAAGTTAGGAAATGTTATGACTTCGTTTTTTATTTTTATTTTATAATTTTGAAAAGAAATTATTTCCCCTAGTAAGTCGTAATTACGTAACATTATTATAAAAATACGAAAATCTACAATAGTGGCATCTGTGTTAACGCGTATGAAACTAACTAAAAACTTTGCCAGAACATCGACTCAGACTTTAGTCGTCGGCAAATAAAGTACAGATGTCGCGGTGCTGCTCATAATTAAAACGCTTTAAATCCAAATTTTGACTAAATTAGGTTTAAAATCGAATATATATCGTATTATATAAGTGTAAATAAATTCAATTCTTAGTTTGTACATAAAATCAAATGAACTTTTAAATACGCCGATGTAACACTTTGTTTGTTATTTATCTACCTACGTAGGTACCTACTCAATGTTTCATCAACAACAGTCCTAAACCTGCTAAAATATGAATCAAATGAACTCCTCATTTGATTACGAAGTCATTAAAAAAAAAGTCAGACTCTAATAATATTATAAACATATTTTAAATAATTATCAAATATTTAGTTCTGTTTTACCTTTACATCTGAATGTAACTAAATAGTTATCGTATTTCTTATACTAAATTACTAAACATAATACCCTCTCTTTCTCCAGTCTATTTTGTGACTGTTGTGAAAAAGAGATGTGCGATGTGAATGGTGTCTCATACTACTCAGCGCAGCTGCGCAGTGAGCGAGCGCGAGCGCGCACACGGCTAGTCAGCTATAGCTAGCTTGCTACTAATATAGTAATCTGTGGCTATAGCCGTCAGCCGATAGCTATCGGCTACTCCGGCTAGCCGGCTACCGAATACTATCCGCTGTGCCTTAACTTGTCGGATATTCTAGCCAGCCAGTAGCCAATAGCTAGTTATCGTGTTGACGGATATCGTAGCCGTGGCTATTTTATTAATAGCGGCTATTTGGCTAGTTATTAGAATCGCTACACTCAATGTCTCAATGTCACTTCAACCGTGCTTCAACCTGTCAACAAATTAAAAAAAAAAAATCAACCTGTCAACAACAATAATCTTACCCCGTTACACATTTTTTCCGAATAATATTAAAAATGTTATAGTACATAAGGTTTTTGTGCAATAAAAACAATATGAATAAAATGGCCCTTACCTATAGGACTTTGTTCAAAAAATATCATTACTTGCAAAATATAACCAAATCGGTGAAATGGAGTGTCGGGGAAAAATATCCAACAAGAACTCTGGCAAGTGGTATTTGCTATCAAAATCCATATGCTCAAAGACCCGTGACTGACTTAAAAATGATAACTTCCCAATCATTAAACTTAAGGCTATATTCTACTCCAAGCAGCAGTCCTCCAAATGCCGCACCTCCTGACGAGCCGTCGAAAAGTAAGCTGGGGATATTACAAAGGTTTAAAGTGATGTATAGGGATTACTGGTATGTGTTAATACCAGTTCATGTTGCTACATCTATTGTTTGGTTTGGAGGATTTTACTACATTGTGAGGAGGTTTGTATTGATATATTAATAAAATATAAATAAATAATGATTATTATAAAGTGATTATATTTTTGTACTTATGCCGTTTTTAATTTATTTCAGTGGTGTGGATGTTTTAGCTCTGTTACAGTCAATAGGTGTCAGTGAAACAATCATTGGTCCCCTGCGAAATTCACAAGCAGGATATTTTGCCCTTGCCTTGGCAATGTACAAGTTAATTACACCTCTACGGTATGCGGTCACAATAGGTAATACCCACATGCATAATAAAATATGACACACACTACCATTTAAATTTGGCCAGATCAACTGGGTTTAAAGTCCAGTTCATATAATTACTTAAGTAAACATATCTTACTCTGAATTGTTTGTAATGATTACCACTATAATTGTACTTTTAAAAATAGGCTCACACACATGCACTATTATTAAAGATTTATGTGTTATTTTATTTTAGTTTCACAGCCTTTATTTATTATAACCCATGTCAACTAAACAGTTGTCCACTCAAGCATCTCTCTACAAAAGTTGAATTCACTAAGTTCCCAGAGATCTCAGTTCTTTCTCTACCTTCTTAATTAAGAAAAAAAACTTTATTAAGATAATTTCATCATATTTTGGCAATTGACATAGAATATACCAATGCCCCCAAGCAATAACTCAGTATCGAAAAATCAAAATTTTACAGATTTTATTAAATATGTTTCCAACAAGTGGCACTATTGAAGTCATTAATATATTAAATTGCTTTTATTCAAAACTTAGTTATAAAAAAAATACCTAAAATTCTATACATAAAATTTCATGTGTATCATGATATCTTTGTAAATATCATTAGGAAAATTCTGAAATAAATTGCTAAGGTGTATTCAAGTCCGTAGATGCTGAATTTGACAGCATAAAGCCCATTACCAAGCTTTTGGTTGGGGGTATTGATATGGCTAAATTGATGTGATATATTGTCCTGTACCTAATTAAAAATTGCAATAAACAGTATAGTTGATATTTGATTTTTTTGACTTCATCTGACACCAAACTATAGTTTAGTTATCTAGGTTACTGTATGGTATCTTTTAAGAAATTCCTATCTGAATATTTCCTTACCTAGACAAGTCAATGAATTGTATTTTTCCTGGAGTATTTTAAACATATAATTATATTTCCCTTGTTCAAAGCTTTAGCAAGAACTGAGATTATATGATTATCATTTTTAGTATAGTATTATTTCAATATGTCATATCATTCTAGGAGGGACTACATTTGCTATAAGAAAATTAACAGGAATAGGTTTTATAAAACCAGTTCCTTCCCGAGAACGAATGAAAGAAATATTTCAAGAGAAAAAAGATAATTTTCAAGATGCCTTCAAGGAAAGTCAAGCACAGATGAAAAAAAGGCGCACCCAAATCATGCAGGAAATGAAACATTACAAAACTGAAATGCGGAATTTGAAAAATAAGGTGAAGAAAATGTGATACTAAAAAAGATCCCATGTATAGTGAAAGCCATTAAACTAATAGCATGATAATTAAATGCCTTTCTGTAAAACAAAACTTGCTAAGATGTACAGCAACCACCAAGTTACTATTATGAAAACTAACATGCCATTCAAATTATATACACTTATCAATTCTGTAATATTTATTATTACTTAGATATAAAAAGAACTACATAACGAAATCATGTTTATTTCATATAAAATAGCTAGTTACATAATCACATAATTTTCATCAAAATGTACATATAAAAACAGCATAACCTAATTACATTAAGTACAAAACAAGACAGCACATTACTGGAATGTTTTATTGCGCCTTCCATCCTAAATTATTTATAATATTGTGACAAAACAGTTAAAAAATATACTTGTTATTAAGGAGCCTGTTACATAATAATTATTATAATACAATATTATGTAGTGTACACACCAACCAGGAGTGCTGTCCAGTCTAAGTGTGTAAAATTAATAAATGCATTTCACATCAATGGCAATTCAACTAGCAGCCATAATAGTAGGGAACATTATTTCTTACACCCCATACAATTTGTAATGGAAATTGTAAGTCTGTACAAAGGTGACATTAAAGAATATTTATGCATTAGGAATAAAAACACATTGTGTGCAGCAGAAATATAGCTATGGTAGCTTAATAATTTATTAAAAATCAATTCCATAATGAGATGAATTTATCACTTCCCATAAATCAATTCCTTTGATAGTATTTTATTATTATTGAAATAATATCACTTAACAAGATAGATATATTGTATATCACAAAATATAATAGGCAAATCTGTTCTTGGCTAAAACAAATCACATTTTTTACTATTTCTTAATTATTATTTTGATGCTATATTTAAAATAATGTTGCCCATAAAATGTTACCACACATCTTACATATCTACGCAGGAAGTTGGATATCATTATACCTAACTTCCTTGTATGCTCATCATAGATTTTGAAAATCACATTATCTTGAATAATGCATCTTAATACTAGTAACAACACTTGTAAAAATGTTCTATTACTTTATCATCAAAATAACCTATGTTAGGCATATTAAAGCTAATTACATTCAATGCTAATAGATGCAACATTGGCTATACAAAATCATTTTTGAGCACGTACTTGAATATATACACATTCTGATGCAATGTAATTGTTTTAACGCTAGACGCCGCCGAAAGAATGAAGCTCAACCCATGTACTGGTATGAAGCAGGGGAGAGGTGAGGCGCTGGCGAGTGGCCCGGCCCCGACGCTGCTCCGATTGTGGCCAAGTGACAAGCGCGACACATTAATTTACCTGAAATATTAATATTTACATTTTTATTAAAAGAAATATTTTATATTTCACATAACATATTTTATAATCGAGTGTAAAAAAATATAGAAATACAATATTTAAAACAGTAACTAGCAAATCAAAACAGTTTTTTATTAAACTCATCATGAACATCCGATATTATATAGTTTAGTCAGCAGTGTAGTGTGGCACAACTATGTGTGCAGACCTTATTTATTTTTAGAGACAATTAATTGAAAGATGTTTACGATGCGGCCGTTCTAACTTGGCGAACGTGAAGTTAGGCCCTGCGAACTTTAACGCTTGTGCACTCGTACAAAAATAAAGGTTTTAATAAAATAAATGCCAATAACAGTTGTTAACAGGAATAAAAACTGCTAAATGCATTTATTTTTTTAAAGCCTTTATTTTTGTACGAGTACACAACCGTTAAAGATCGCAGGGCCTAACTTCACGTTCGCCAAGTTAGAACGACCATACTGTACAAAGTTGAGAACTTTCGTTAAAGAGTCGAATAATATCTATACTAATATTATAAAGCGGAAAAGTTTGTTTGTTTGCTTGAACGCGCTAATCTTCGAAAGTACTGGGTGGATTTGGATGCAATTTGGTATGGAAGTAGCTTGAAGCTTGAGGAAGGTTATAGGCTACTTTTTACCCGACTGCAAAAACGGAGAGTTATGTTTTTACCGTGATAGAATCCACGGGAGCGAAGCCCCGCGTGAGTACTAGTAAGTAATAAAACCTCAGTTATTTTCTCTAAAATAGAATTTACACTGTCAATACAACACATCAGGAAGAGTGAGAAGATAAAGGGGATACTTCTACTCAGAACAGGGCAACTGAGGTAGAAAAATAATTCCATTGGTATAGATATAGAATGTATGGCATAACATAGATATAGACTGCCATATGCTCTTTCTACTTTGATTATGGGCCTATTTCAATTGTTAGAAACTGTTTGCTACTCAAAAAAAGTTAAGAGTCTACAGCTACACACATCTTTCTCTATGCACCATAGTCAATTGAATGTGGAATTTCGTTATGTGCGTAGGCCCTTCAAGTAAAACCCAAAGCAAAATCTTCCTGACTTCTAAGGCTTTTTTTTTGTATGTATTGTTATTAGATAAAAACCTGAAAAAGATGCCATATTTTGATTTATTGTGCATACCTGCTAGAGGATAGCAGCGTTTGTCAGGCTCGTCAGTCAATTGCATACCACAAAGACAGCACATATAACAATCAACATGGAAGTCTCGGTCCATAGACACAACCCTCACTGTCTCGTCCGTGCCTTCAACTGGTGTAATACCTGGAAAATATGTTTATAAAAGACTTATTTTTATGCTCAATAGGTTTTTTAGACTCGTGCCTTAAGGATGGATTGGTCTGTGGACGCCTGACCATACACTCAGGAACTACTTTTCTATCACATCTGTTTTTCTCAGTCTTGACAAGAAGTCTGAAGTCCTAACAGCTAGGCTTACATAAGGGTGTTGTGTTCCCAATTCTTGTGTTTTTGAGGTAAAAAAGTCTGTGGCTCCATATCAAGCATAATATCATTAGTCTACATGAGACTTTAACGTAAAATCTATTAGTGTTTCAGCAAGGTTTTTATGGCGCCGAATTCAAATTTGATCTAGGTTTGAAAACAACATGGTGATTTCTGGGTATTTACTTATCAATGTCGTCCAATATCGAGTTTGAAACACCATTGTAGGTATTAAACATAACTAAGCTATAAATCAATTTGGCCATGGTGTCTTAACCCTTAATCTTAATCCCCGAATTTATCATAAAATCCACTTTTTTTTTATCTCATTTCATTATTTGGTCTGAGTTTCAAATATATAAAAAATAATTTTGCAAACAAATTATATGAATAACATAATAATTATGGAATGATAGCAATTAAAAATATTTTATTAAAAAAATACTCAATTTATGAATGATTATCTTTTGTTTTCTTGAATCTTGGATGATTCAGTGCTTCAAAATCTTTCAGAAAAGTGCACATTGTACACATGGAGACATATATTTTTATATATCTCTGACAATGATTATGATATATTTGTTCACTACTGTATTCAGCAAAATCTGATAAGACTGAAGGATGATAACAACATAGTCATGAAAATGCAGACATTTCGAGATTATATTTTAGGACAAGAACTTACCCTTTCCACAGCTAGCACATTTAGGAGCAAACATGCGATGATAATCATTGACACAATAAATCTTGTTGTCAACATCTACAGTAAAAGGTACCCCATCTAGGCACTCATTACACACACAGCATCGGAAACACCCTGGGTGATATGATTTCCCCATTGCTTGTAAAATCTGAAAAACAATAGTACCAAAAATAATTAAGTGTACCACTAACCAAAGATTGGCAGAAAAAACAAAAAGACTTGTAAATTACCATTTCCATAATGAGGTGTCCACAAATTGCACACTTTTCAGCAGTTTGTTGAAATCCAGAGTACTGTAATATTGCAAAAAGGTTACCAATGAGATCACCAAGTTATATAAAAAAGACAGTATTCATGATATTAATTATTACAAACCAGATAGTCTTCTTCACAGTAAACTTTGCCATGTACATTGTAGAAAGCCTTGCCTCGTAATGCACGGCCACATGAGCAACAGATGAAACAGTTGGTGTGATAAAGATTGCCCATTGCTTGACAAGCTTGGCCTGCCCCCGTTACTCCAGCACCGCATGTGTGGCAGATGCCTAGGTAACAAGTATAAGTCTGAATTCACTATAAAAGTATACTGAAAGGAAATATTTTAAATAAAAATTGATATTTTGTAATAGTAAAGTCAGAAACTGACTGTTGTCTTACCAAAATATTCACCCTCTTCATCTTGCCTTTCCATTTCCTCTTCTAGTTGTCTAGTAAGTTCTTCTATCTTACGCTGAGCCTCACTGGGGCCAGGTGGACGGGGCGGTGTGATGCTGTATGGCAGCAAGCTTTTCCCTCGACCACCAGACCCTCGAGAGCCACCTGACACTTGGGACACAGAGCTTGGAGTAGGACTGGGAGCTGGGGACTGAGCCGGAGAACACAATGATGTCAGTCCTGATACTAAATTCCTAGAAGCAATAGATTCAGAAGCAAGGGAGACATTGTCTCTGTTAGCTGCTGCCACTGCTGCTGGGGAGCCCCCAGTCATGCACACATAGTCCGAGCCATTACTGTCCTCCACTATCTGCATTCTACTACCCACTGTGGACTTTGAATTAAACCCTCCATTAATTAATGGTTTCTCTTTCCCAATATTATTTCCAACATTTGGTTTGGGATGAAAGAATTTAGGACTTGCTGTAGCTGTTTGTACTTCAGTGGCAATGTTAGCTTTAGGTCTTTGGGCACTTGGAGCTATGGATGCATAAATTGCTGTAGATGGTATAGTCACAATTTTATCATCAAAACTAATACTGTTATCATTCTTCAGGAGAGCACTCACATCTGTATACTTGGGAGGAGCAGACTTCATCACTGTGTAGTCACTTCCTGGGTTTTCATGAGATGTGTTGTATGGAGGTGGAGGAGGAGCCTTGTCTATTTTCACTTTCTCACTTGTTATCAATTGTGCCATATTCCTAGTAACACCAGTGTTTGGCACTTGTGGACCAGGAACAGACCCCTGCTGTATGAATCGCTGGTCATGGTTTTGTTGAGGCTTAAATTCACTTTTCGTATCGTTATCTGAACACAACATGTTTTCATACACTATTGGATTAACTTTCGTCTTGGAATTCACTGGCACTTGTGGTTGAGCTTTACTGTAGCGCGTGTCGTAGTAGCCGTCGGAAACGGGTGGTGGCGGCGCCTGCTGGTACAGCTGGTGGTAGTACGGCGGTTGTGGGGACCGCTGCTCTCCGTAATAATCTATATTCTCATAAACTGGTGGTGGATATTGAGAATTCGGAATGGCTGGTATTTCGTATAGGTCATCAGTTTGATAGCTTATTGACCTCTGCGATATAGAATCGATGGAACGTGTGGGACTTGATGGCAAAGCTGCAGTGTTTATATCGCGTTTATTGATCGACGCAATTGTTTCAACTCGTTTAGGCGTAGCAAACTTTGATGCAGCTATGACATTTGATCGCTCATAAAAACTGTAATCTTGCCGATTGTTTTGGCTATTATCCAGTACAAAGCTCTCTATTGCGCCCACAGGTCGGGTTTTGGTGACGGAACTTGTGTTCGATGTTACGGCGCCGTGCGCTTGCTCAGTAACATCTTCAACTTTATTGGATAGTTTTAAATCTTGCAGACCAATAATACACCGTTGCTCGTCCGAGTTATTTCTACGTGATGAATCCATGTTATGTATTAAATGCACTGTTATAAAATATACTTTAGTCCTAAGCACTTCAGCCCGACTTCGAATGAATCATCTCAAAAATCGTCAAATTAAACTCTCAATCTGTGTTCTCAAACAAAACATCAACTAGGGATGATCTAACGATTCAGATCGATAATCGATTATTAGTAATTTTTATAAAATAATTATCATTTAAAATCACTCGTAATAAATTTTTTTAATACTGCCAATTATCAATTTAATACTGCTAAATTGCTAATTGCCATATTAATTAGCGTACCTATATGTAGCAGATATGCAGTCAAAAATGGTGAAATATTTATTTCTTAAAGTTAAACATGGTAGGTATAAAAGATATAGATGACGCCAAATAACTTGGCAAGGTTTTGGCGTAGTTGAGGTAAGTTCGCGCATCGTGCACTTAGTGGAAGAAAAAAGTGGCACTTTTACTGCTTGCCATTATTCTATAGTTATTGCCATAATTTATTTTTAATCATATCTGTTCAGAAGAATGTTAAAGAAAGAAGAGGAATTCATTCGTTAATTCGGTATTATAAATAAAATCGATATAATACATAAATACATTTAAAAGTGAAAAAAATGTATTTAAAAAACATTAAAAATAATATGTTCTCGTCGGCACAATTAGTTAATAAAACTGCTACCCGTTTTATTCTTTTTTTTTCCCGTCGTACTAAAGACAGGACGAATTCGGAATTTCAACCTTCCTTAACTATAGTGTCTAACTGTTCTTTCTGACGTTTTAATAGTCTGCGTAAAACGGTATTTGGTCCTAGCATTGTAATCAAGGTAACAAAAAATTGTTAGAAATAAAATAAGTAAGGTTCCATGATCCAAATACGTGAATTTTTATTTAATATAGATTTTTACAAAGCATGACAAGAACAGACAGATGAGTGATGAGCAGTGATCGGAGTAGGTAGATTGATTTGGGGTAAATGAACTGGCACGTATATATTAATATGGATATGCCTCCGGGACTCCGGGATTTTGTAATAATTTACATTTTTTAGAAATTTTAAATATTGTAATGTGTAGGATAAAGACTATATCAATATGAATAAGAAATATTTAACCCTTTTGCTGTATTTTTTTATGAAAATGAAGATTTAAACTATTTTTATCAATAAAGATGTTGATTTTGATATAAGCTGCTTTCTATTTAATTTTTACCTGTTTTCATATTCATAAAAAATTATTGCACTGAATGCGAAAAAATATTAAGGAGTATAAAAAGATATTTTTATTTATTTATTCAAGAATTATAATACATAATAATTATAAGCAGCAGATAATAAACTTGCAAGAAGTAACTACTAAATTAGTCATAATGTAAGTTTCGAATGGACGCAAAAAAGTAAGATTTACTTTATTACTTGATAAATAAGAAAAAAAAAAAACAATTTTAAACGTTTAACTCTCGCATTCTATAAATTTCAAATGTAGAAGTTTAAAAATCTTTACATTCACAATATTTGATTCAATCCCGTAAGTACCAAAATGAAATCTCGGAAAAAAGCCTTATCCATGTTATGCTTTCTATGACTATTCATGATGCAAGTACGTAAAATCAATCTACCTACTCCGATCACTGGTGATGAGTGACACATAGAACAATTCAATTTGAAAATGTTCTTTCTTTTAAATTCTCATTTATCCTCTTTCAACACTCCTCCTTAAATGAGATCCTAGAGCCAGTCCAACTCCTCCTCAAACTTACATTCCTTTCATACATCTTTCATGCTTTTCTCTGCTAAGCCCTTTCGTAAAAACATCTGCAGGCATCTCGTTCGTCGGAACATAACTTAGCCTTACCTTGCCCATTCTCACCATTTCCCGAATGTAGTGATGCCTCACATCTATATGTTTTGTCCTTCGATGATGCATTGGATTCTCAGCAATTTGAATCGCAGACTGACTATCTCTTAATAATTCTACGACTTCATTAATTCCAGTCAATTCGGCTAGAAGTGCAGTTAAGAATGCAGACTCTCTACACCCCTCTGAAAGTGCCACATATTCAGATTCTGCACTTGAGAGTGCTACTGTCGTTTGTTTACGACTTTCCCATGCTATGGAACCACCTCCAAGTATAAATACAAAACCAGTGTATGATTTTCGATCACACAGATCGCCTGCGTGATCAGCATCTACATAACCAACAAGCTTATTCCCCGTCTTTTTAAATGTTAGTCCGAATTCTTTGGTTGCATTCAAATATCTTAGCACACGCTTTGCAGCTGCCCAATGTGTTTTGTCGTAACAGCTGTTAAACTGGCTCAAATAGCTAACTGCGTATGAGATATGCGGTCTTGAACATACGGCTAAGTACATTAACGAACCAATTAGTTCTCTGTATGGCAGTTCCATTGGTGGAATGTAATTTTTATCCTGTGGTTTTACAAGTTTAATCCCACTTTCAACAGGAGTCTTTACACTCTTACAGGAACTCATTCCAAATTTCTTCAAAATTCTCTCAAGATACTCAGTTTGGTTGAGTTGTATAGAGTTGTCCTGACATTTGATTTTCATTCCAAGAAAGACATCTACCTCACCTAGATCTTTCATCTCAAATTTTCTTTTAAGTTTTTCTTTCAATTTTATTCTCTCCTTCTCATTGTTCCAAAAAATAAGAATATCATCTACATAAACTGCTATAATCATCAAGTCATGCTTCTTTCTTCTGTAAACACATGGTTCAGTTTCGCATCTCTTGAAACCTATGTCTACCAACACCTTGTTCAATTTCTCGTACCATGCTCTGGGAGCTTGCTTTAGACCATAAATAGCTTTCTTCAGTAGACAGACATGTCCTTCTTTAACTTTTTCTTCAAAACCTTTCGGTTGTTTTAAATAGACCTTCTCTTTTAAGTCTCCATTTAAGAATGCGGTAACGACATCCATCTGATCAACTTTTAGATTATTTTCAACAGCTAGCTCCAAAAGTAGCCTCAAAGTACTGTGACGTATTACAGGTGCAAAAGTTTCGTTGTAGTTAACCCCTTTTATTTGAGAAAAACCTCTGGCTACGAGTCTCGCCTTGTAGCATATCTTCCCCGGCTCTTTTTTTATTCTAAAAATCCATTTAGAATCTACGCAGTAGCCATGTACTTTTTCTACTAACTCCCATGTTTTGTTTTTCTTTAATGCATTAAGCTCTTCTTGAATAGCTTTATGCCACTTATCTTTATCAACTCTTGATAAAGCTTCTTCTATAGTTATAGGGTCTTCCTTTATATCTTCTTCTGCATAATAGAGAATGTAATCATCGAAATTTTTCAATTTCCTTTCTCTAAGAGGATATCTTCTTTCAGGAACATCGTGCGTGTTTTCACATTCCAGTACCGGACCTTCACTGCCTTGCACTTCAGTTTCAGAAACATCTACTCCTTCAACTGTATTTTCCACACACTGTTGTTCACAAGTGTTTTCCAAACTATGTTCAGAACTATTACTGTCCGGCTGTTCAGATTCAAGAACTTCCAATTCTCCAGATTCAAAAAATTCATCATTTTCTTGTCGCTCTTCATGTTGTTCTTCTTGACGAGCTTCATTAGGAGCATTAACTTCTTGGATCATTAAAGGTCTCTCTTAGACGTCATCCGATGGCATCATTTCTACAATTTCTTTAGTATCGTTTGCATGAACCTTGATTTGATTTTCAAAGAAAACTACGTCTCTTGCTTTGTACAAGCAATGGGTTACAGGGTCTAAAAGTCGATAACCCTTAATTGTTTCACAATAGCCGACAAACAGTAGTTCTTTAGTCTTTGAGTCAAATTTTTTTCGTTTCTGTTTCGGAACATGCATAAACGCCCGGCAACCAAATACTTTTAAATGCCTCAGGTCAACCTTTCTTTTAGACCATGCTTCTTCAGGCGTCATCCCTTTAACAGCACGTGTAGGACATCTGTTTTTCAGATAAACCGAAGTATTGACCGCTTCAGCCCAATACTTCTTGTCAAGTTTCGCTTCTTCAAGCATGCTTCTGGCTCATTCTACAATTGAACGATTTGCCCTCTCACTCACTCCATTCTGTTGCGGTGTGTATTCCACTGTCAGCTGGTGGGTAATACCATTACTACGCAGAAAATGATTTACACGTTCATTGACGTAGTCGGTTGCGTTGTCCGTCCTAATCGCCTTGAGTTTTTTACCAGTCTGATTTTCGACAAGTGTTTTAAACTCTACCAACTTCGAGAAGACCTCACTTTTGTTCCGCAAAAAATAAACAAATGTTTTTCTCGATTTGTCGTCAATAAACGTCAGAAAATATTTATACCCCGCAAATGAAGAAGTTTCTATTGGCCCACAAACATCGCTATGTACTAATTCAAGAAGTTCAGTAGCACGCATACTCTTCTGTTTCGGAAAAGGTAATGTGGTTTGCTTACCTTTCAAACACGACACACATTGTACTGAATTTGGATCCTTGAAACTAATACCTCTAGCCAGTTTGTCACGTAGTATTTTCATGTTGTCAAGTCCCAAATGTCCAAGTCTGCGATGCCATAGCTGGACTTCATCATCAACTTTTGTTTTTAAAGCTGAAAACATGTGAGGGTTAGAATTAGGCTTTACTACATAAATCCCTTTCTGTTCCTTACATACCAACTCAGCCTTCCCATTCACTTGACATTCTTCTGACTTATACAACTCACAACCTCTTTTCGAAAATACTACCACAAAATTTCGATTCACTAATGTACTTACACTTAATAGATTCGTAGCTAACTTTGGCACAAAAACAGCTCCCTTTACACTCACGTTCAACTCATCTGAACAGACATCACCTCGGCCTTCACTTTCCACCCTATTCCCATTCGCGCATGATATTTGGACTGGCTCATTCAATCTCTCATAGTTGTTTAGCCAATCTTTCCTGTTGGTCATATGAAATGACGCTCCAGAATCCAAAATCCACTCTTGCGAAACGTTTCTATAGGTATGGAGTGCCGTATGTGTGGTATGTGCATGATTGTAATGCTTCTTGGGGCAAAAACGAGCTTTATGTCCTTCCCCACACACATAGCATTCAATCTTCTTATTTGCTATCTTTCCTTTACCCTTTCCATTTGCTTTCCAATAGCTTTTCTTTTCAGCAGCACTCAAAGCATTCTGCGACGAATCCTCATGTGTTGAAGTAATGTCAATCTGTAGCAATTTAGTTTTAACGTAGTCTGTTGTTAACGTTATATTGCTATTTTCGATAGCCATCCTCATCGGCTCGTACTGTTCTCCTAGTCCTTGTAGCATAAGTGCAGCCAGTAGCTCATCATCTATTTCTTTGCCCATATCTGCTAGCTGATTGGCTAGCGACAGTATCTCAGTGACATAGACTCGTGGGTGGGTGGGTGTCCACACGATGTTAAAGAACACATAATATATTTATTTATTTTATTTTAATTAGTTTTTCCGTTATTAATGAATATTTGTACAGTAGTACACTAATATAGCCCTCCCCATTTTAATTAAAGCTCATAAAGTCCTTCCAAAGGTTGTCTGGAAGATATCGCTCTCAGCGATAAGACCGCCATTGTAACCAATTTTTTACAATATTGTTATTTAAGTGTGATTCAATTATTGGTGTACAATAAAGTATATTCTATCTATCTATCTAACTAGTCGTCCTAGCAATCGACATCTATTATTAATTCCTTGGTCTTCGAAGGCAGCTTTTAAAGCACCCCAGCTCTGCTTGGCTGTAGTTGCTTTCTTCACATGTACCAAACAATGTGGTTGAACCATTAACAGCGTCTTTGCACGTACCTTCTTATCCATCTTAAGACCAGCAGCAGTTGATGGGGTTTCTTCTATAAAATCCCAGAGATCTTCCATTACTAGAAAAAGTTCTACTTGCACCTTCCAAGTAGCGTAGTTTGACGCTCCATTCAGTTTTTCGATGCTTTCAACTAATCTCCCAGATCGGTGCGGCGCACTGCTACCATCGCCAACTGCTCCACGTACGTTATCCATTATTAACAATTTTTCAAATGTTAATATTTAAACGCTCATGCTACCATGTTAGAAATAAAATAAGTAAGGTTCCATGATCCAAATACGTGAATTTTTATTTAATATAGATTTTTACAAAGCATGACAAGAACAGACAGATGAGTGATGACTTGATGAGTGTCACATAGAACAATTCAATTTGAAAATGTTCTTTCTTTTAAATTCTCATTTATCCTCTTTCAACAAAAATAAATATAAAACAACAACTCGTAACAAAAACAAAGGGTACAACTTTCGTATACGCAAGTGTATTCGGGAGCAAATTGAACGAGAACTACTGACGCACCAATGACGCTACGTCGTACCCCGCGTCCCGCTGACAACCGCTGACACCTAAAAATCGACTTCTGCGCATTGAACGACTCTTGCCAAGTTATTTGGCGTTACCTATAAGAAGCGAAGATGCTAACATATAGAAAATATGTTTTCTTCAAGCATACTCAGACCAAATTATTTGGTCTGAGGTATAGCTGTTTTTCGCATTAATTTGCTTTGCTACTAACATTTTATTTTGCTGGCAAACTGCATGTCAAAGTTTGCCACTTAAACTAATAAAAATAAAAATATCTTAATCATAATATTATTTTATTGCAGAAAAATATCTACATAAAGTGCGGAAACAAATCAACGATTTTGATTACTGTGATTTCAACCTCTACGAGTATTACATTACAATATTTAAATAAAAAAAATCTGATGCCAGGTTGTTGAATTTAATATTTTTTGTCTCCAATTCGAAAGAATAAAAGAAAATAATGGCCTGTAAGAAAGATATTCACCAGTAGCAGTACTCAATTTAATACACAATACAGAGATGACTAATCATCGTGGATAATGTATGGTATTTATTGTTTTTTTTTGCATTTTTTTTTTAACTTTGCCCCATACTAGGAATTTCTCCTGTATCGTGGGTGTGTTTACAGACATAAATCTCACATACACACACACCCTGACCCGGAACAACTATCTGTAGATCATACAAATATTTGTTCCGTACGGGAATCGAACCCGCGACACGCGACGCAGCAGCCGATCGCTCGACCACTGCGCCAACCGCGCCGTCATTGAGCATTGAGGTGTTCTTGCATGGTTCTTGCCCTTTATTAACAGAGCTCTCTTACGAACATTTGATAAGAGTTAAGAGGATTCTATTCGTATCGAATACATTGAACTATATAACTCTAGCGTAGTAGTAATACCTCAATGATCGAATATTAGTAGTTGGTTCGGAGTAAACATAAAAAATAAAAAATCATGAACTACCTACTTCGTAGTTTTGGTTCAAACTAATTAACAAAGAGTATGTAAAACCTAATAAATAAAGGTGCTAGACTAGATAGCAACAACAGTGAAGATGGCGCAGCGAACAAATGAAACTAGGTAGTCTGTTTTATCCTAAGATTAAATTACCCGCAGTGTTGCCAATTTAGCGACTTTGTCGCTAGAAATGATGACTTTTGCTTAAGCCTTAGCGACAAGGAAAAAGATTTGACGACAAAAATGATCTAGCGACTTAGCTAACGACTTTTCAAACTACAAGATAACAAAACATATATAAAACACTTTAAAAAAAATGCTCACTTGTAATTAAATTATCTTTACCAGTGGTAACATTAGAGCAATGTGGTCGGGGAATCTCCATATTTTATTATGTTCCGTAGTTTTCGTACCTTTCCTACCTACGTATTTATGCAAGTCACTACTAGTGAGTGAAGTTCTATTCGGATTCTAAAATCTTTATATGCTGTACCTAGCCTGATTTTTAATTCTTTACCCATCATAGTACTTAGTTACAAAGTGAAGTTACAAGTGTTACTCAGAAAAAGAGGCAATACATTCAAAAATATCGAGAAACATGGGAGACCGAACACGAATTCAAGGGATGGCTGAAACCAGTCCTTGGAGATTCATCTAAGGCAATAATTTTGATGCTGACTTTACATAAGGCAACTATGTGTTAATTCATTTTTTAATTATTAAAGATTGTATTGCTTATGTAGTACATTCTTCTTCACTTGCCTCCCCCTTTCCTCTTTCCAGGCTGCTAATGGCCTCCAGTAACCGGAAAGTGAGTACCTAAATCCGGGATCCGTCTCTAATTGAATCAGTTTTAGCGACTTCTAGTGACTTAAGATAATAAATCTAGGGAGAAGATTTTGCTGGAGTTGGCAGCACTGATAACCCGTTATATTACTTTATGGATTAAATACACCATTAAATATCATAGATTGCTTTACATTCCGCCATTTTGCTGAAATCAATTATTTGCCTCCGACCTCCAACCCCAAAAACACGTAAATAAAATAAAAAAACAATAATGTAACTTTTGCAAAAAAACGTAACATTTCAGGAAACGAAACGTAACTTACGACTCCAAGGCCCTGGCAACACTGTACTCTCTGACTTATTTAAGGGACTTTTTGGCGGGAAGTCAAACGAGGCGGTAATTTTGTTTTGCACAAATTTATAATTATTTAAAGTTTTGCTTTCAAAAGTGCGGAATTGCATTAACTTTTCACTGAGCGAAACCATTTTAAACGATGAGTCCTCATAGTCAGGGCGAGGACCCTGGGGGAACGAAGAAAAGAAGGTATGAACAAAGAAATGCAGACGGGAATACAGATTCTAACCCGTTTAAAATTTACACAAAACCAAATTACAAGAGACTGTTTCTGGAAAACGGGAATTCTGAATTTACTGTTTATGTAGAATCTACTGAACAAGAGAAGTTAGGAAATAAGAATCCCGTAACCCTTACAAATTTAATAACAGACAATGTAAAGGGAGTTATAGGAGTACACAGAATAAATGCATATAAAATGGGCATAACGTTCAGGAAAGCAGCAGCTGCCAATAATTTCCTTAAAATGGAAGACTTCTTGTTGAAAAATAAGATGAAAGCTTTCATCCCATCCTATCTTACGGAAAAAATTGGGGTCTTAAGGTTTGTGCCGAAAGACTTATCGAATGAAGAGATATATAAAAACATAGTGTGTGATGCCGAAGTAATATCAATTAAAAGATTTATGAGAAAAGTTGAAGGAAAATTAGTTCCTCTCACCACTATTGCCGTGACTTTTGCGTCAACATCTCTCCCACAATATGCCTACATCAGACTTTTTCGATATGAAGTCAAAGCATATATACCTCCACTATTGCAATGTTATAAATGCCTAAAATTCAATCATTCTGCCAAGGTTTGTAGAGGCGAACAAAACTGCTCTTCTTGTGCTGGTCGACACTCATATAGGGAATGTGATGTTGAAGAGACTGTATGTATCAACTGTTCAGGTAACCACCTTGCCATTTCACGAGATTGTCCTGTTAAAAAACAAAAAATGGAAGAAAAGAAGGCCAAATTTCGTCAACAATCCTATGCCACTGCTGTGAGTTTACCCCCTTCCTTTACACATAAATCTTTTCCTTCTCTACCTAAACAATCAGAAAAAGTTAATAACAATGATACTCTTGACATTAAACAGATAGCTAATAATGACATAATCATTAATGCAATTGTAAAGTCTCTTATCTCATTAGGCAATAAGACTGATGATGATGGTCCAATCACTAATAAGAAAATAAAAGAAATATTTTTATCAAATTTAATTTAATGGACAGTTACTTAAATATTTTGCAGTATAACATACAAAGCTTACAGAGTAAAAAGAGCCTTTTACAAAATTTGTTAATTCAAAAAAATATTGATATTTGCTTACTCAATGAAACATGGTTAAAACCTAAATCCACTATTCCACACTTTCCTTCATACAATTTTATTTACAAAAATTCATGCAATAGTCATAATGGAGTTGCTATTTTGGTGAACCATCATTTAAAATACAAATTAATTAATACCAAATTCTCTGAATCAATACAAAACATATGTATCACTATAGAAACACAATTTGGTAGAATAGCTGTGCTTTGTGTATACAGCCCACCCAGTACTAGATTTGACTCAAGCAAGTTGAAAGCTTTAATCAATAACATACCCAAACCCTGTATAATCATGGGTGATTTTAATGCTCATAACATAGCCTTTGGTTGCCATAGTGATAACACTAGAGGTAGATGTCTGTATAATATAATTGATGAATTCGACTTGTGCATTTTGAATGATGGATCACCAACAACTGTTCCTTATCCTAATAGACAAGCTTCAGCTATAGATCTTGCCCTTGTTAGCCCTTCAATTGCTCATTTGTGTAACTGGTATGTTCATGATGATCCCATGGGTAGCTATCATCTTCCAACTTTACTTGAGATAAACATTCAACCATCTATTTATGACACGTCACCTCCTGTGGATCAAAAGAAATATATTTATAGAAAAGAAGATTGGCACAAGTATTACAGCCTATCAGAAACTAGGTTTCCTACATAGATTTAATTAATGATACTCCGATCAATTCATATAATAATTTTGTTGACACATTAAATGATTTAAGGAATAAAACAATTCCAGAGCGTAAATTAATTTCAAATACTGTTATAAGAAAGCCAGTGCCATGGTGGAACCAAAAATGTAGTGAAGCTGTCAAAAAATCGAAAGATGCACTTAAATATTATTTTTCTCAACCTACAGTAGAAAATTGGATTAAATACAAAAAGTTAGATGCGAAAAAGAAAATAATATTAAAAGAAGAAAGCACTACTTCTTGGCAAAACCTATGTAGTAGCTTTAATAGGTTCACACCTGTTTCACGGATATGGGGATACATCAAAAAATTTAAAAAAATTGGTACAAATCGTAACAAAAATTTGAATGATGAATGGGTTCCCAATTTTTTAAATAACTTAGCAGATTCTACCCAGATAGATGAGACTAAATTGAAATATTCAAGGCTCGGAACCGGTTTAAAAAATACCGGTTTATTTCGGTTTTCCTCCGAACTTTTCTTAAGAACGTAAACGTTTTGAGAACTTTATTTTTACCTAAATTAACCGGTTTATTCGACGAACGGCATGTCGGTGAACGCGTTGCAACTTGTGTGTGACTACCGCACAAAGCGGCGCGTAGACGTACTTACGATATTTCTTTTCATTCGATTCATGCTGACTGAATCGAAGCTAGACGTCTGCTGTGCAGTAAGATTTAATTACGAGTTAATTTTATTATTTGTGTTTAACATGGGTAGAAAGCGGACGAATTTAATCTATACATACTTTGACTACAATGAAAACAATAAAACTTCAAAGTGTTTTTGTAAACAATTGATTGGCATAAAAGTATTTGCTTAAATGTTTAAAATTCGCAAGTAGACCGATAGTAAACAGTAGGTATGTTACAGCAAAATATCAGTACAGCACATACAGAGACCACCATTGTGAGATCGACATTAACCAAGGAATATTAAAATGTGGCACAGAAGAAATCTGTATGGATTGTGGATCATCAGGATAAGTCTACTGCCTGAAGAAAATTACCCTTCGTCCTAGATCGGAAACCATTGAGCCAGTAAGTTTATCACAAAAGAAGAATGACCACTTTCCATACATTTCAAAACCTGACAATAAAAGTTGATGTATAGTTATAAGGTATCGAAGAAATACTACCTTTAAGTTTAGATAATAATGTCACGTAGTTATTTTTGCGATTAAAACGCTACGAATTCCAAAAATTATTAATGTTAGGTACTTTTTAGGTTAGGATTTGCCGTTAAGATTCAATGTGCTAGAACTAACTTATTAACTCTCGAATTGTAATCTAAAATAGAAATAAGACGGTTAGACCATAAAAATAATTATGGTCTAACCGTCTTTTTTATTTCGTGTATTCTTTCAAACTAACTTACGTCGCTGCTTACTCACGATTATTGGCACAAAAATCGAGTGTCGTGCATAATAATTTCTGTTTCTCCAGCACAAATAACTTGTACTAGATATAGTAAAGAGATATACTAGAAATAGTAAAAAACAACGATAAATTGTTTGTATACCTTTAAAAAGTGGGTACAACGTAGTTCTTGTATTGTCAAAAGGGGTCACTTGTCTTAATAACACAATTCTTGGGCTTTCGGTATATATATAGTACATATGATTACCAAAAGGGAAAAATAAATTATACACTATGTTAAAGTGAAATGGTTTATTAATCATCATCATTTTCATCTAAATCTCTTATAACTACATCATTCAGAAATTCTGCTGGCGCAGAGATATTTTTTTTGATAGCTAGCCCATCCAAGATGCCACACTAATGTCATTACGTGAGCGCAACATCCACAGGTTCATCGACCGGCCAAACAATTCTAACAATATTCGACTATACCAGATCTGCCAGAAACATTGTTTTCTATTAAAATATAGACATAATATTGTTTTCTTGAAATATGCTGGGATTTAATTTTTCCTCTTATTAATGTCAAGTCACCACTTCCCCTCAGATTGTATTGAGAAAAATCTTGTGTCCCTACATATTTCTATTCTATATGATCCATGAAATTGAATATGTTCCCCGTAATATGATCTGGCTCACCTTATCTGGTAAGTACCTAGAGCAAACAGTATTAATTCACTAGGTATAAGCTAATCTTAGAAACATAAATAAATTATCTCTGTTGGCTGTTATACTCTGAAAAACAGTAGACCTTCTATTCATATTTAGTTCGTCAACCAATAGGGCAGAAGTAGACACACCACGAGCTTCATCTGCTTGCCCAAGACGTATGGCAGCATGCTTACAAGTCATCCAGCATGATGACATCTATGAAAGAAAACATTGAGTTAATATCAGGTATTGTAAATTAAACAAAGTCATTTTCACATGATCTTCATGGTCAAAAAGAGAAATCACCAGAGTTACGATATGAAGTAATATAAACATAATGAACAATATAGAAACATAAATACCTGACATGGTGCAATCCTTGTTTGTATAACATTATTTATATGTCGTTGTTCTTCTGAAAGATTGTCAAAAACAATAGAATGGCTCTGACGATTAAGTGTTGATCGTCCACAAAGGGTGCACACTTGTCTTTGACCTGGTCGAGATGACCCTGAAGCTTGAACACCATCACCGCTTGTCGTTAATAGCTGGTTTAAGATTCTCATAAGGAGTTCTTTACAAGATTCACAAATGTAATCATCCTCAGTAATCTGAAATAGGAAATTCAATATAAACTTCTTTTGTTTACAATTGATATATGTAATAGTTTACTGCCAAGATTAATAGTTCAAAACGAAACTTGAATTATCAATACAAAACTGTATTACTTAGTTTTAATACATCTTTCGGTCAGTAGCTTGTGTGTTGTCATACATTATAAAGAAGCGCCAGGCTGATAGTTTTTTGATACGGATATTATAGATAGTTTTAGATTAAACATAATAAACATAAATACTTACGATTACTGGTGATATCCACCCGCTAAGTAACGAAATAACTCTTGTGTTGAGTTCATGAACGAGATAACGCCGAAACGTATTAAAGCAGACGTTGCAGTTTATGCAAAGTATACGTCGACTTTTTGTTGACAGCGGCATTATCAAGAAGACGTATTTACGGAAAGCAAAGGTCGTCAGATCAGGAAAATATCGAGATCCAGGGGGCAACAAATAGGAGACTGCGCAGTGCACTGATTGCAACCGGACAACTGACAATTTGACAAATGTCAAAAAAATCCGTTTCAATGGGGCGTGCAAGTGAAAGCTAATCGCAGATGGCGCCACCACCGTAAGAACCTTTGTCACTGTCAGTGTTAGTTAGATTGTGAGATATTATATAGTTATCTGTATCATCTATGGTTATCTGTGGTAATATTTTTTATTTTCATTTCATTGATTTCAATTGATTTCTGTACAATTTTCCGATTAAAGAACATAATACATGTTCTTTTATCGAAAAATTCTCAATAACTGTCTCTAATTTAGAAATTCATTACTGTTCCATAGAGAAACTGCTTTGATATTGGTAAGTGTGCTACTAGCGCCACTTTGACAGTTGCACGCCCCATTATCAATGATGCACTAAATGATTATTTAATTTAATTAATATTTTATTTTCAATGAATCTTTATTATATAAAGACTAATAAAGAAATACAAATTGATTAAATAAAACGTAAAATAATGTATAAAACTCAGAAACAGAGCTGTATAAATTCCAGTAACAATGCGTAAAATGAAACGTTATAGAAAAAGTGAATTGAGGTACGTTCAAAACATGGTATTATGTAACCACAAACGTAAAATAAGCTTACAGAAAAAATGAAAAATATTTTTTTCCTGCGTTTCTTTTAAAATTGTGATAAGCGTGATTGATACACAATCCAATTAGCCGAATTTTAACATTTATTTCATAACTATACATCGTCAGGTCAAAAATGGTCATTGTTCTTTGGGACAAAAGCGTCGGTGCTTGTTTATTGAAAGAACGGATAGTGATCATCCATGAATAATGGCATGCACCCTGGTGGGCCCACAAATACTTCAGTAGTGAGGATTTTAAACCCAAGTAATGAAGAACACATAATTAAAAAGTGAACATTGATGGGCACCTGTGAGGAAGTTGCCTGGATATGCAGATGCCAAGAAATATCCAGTAGCAATAAACTTAATAGCACATATAATGTGTCATCCCTTCTAGAAGGTTGGTACAAGGATCTGTCTGAAGACGAAGACGAAGAAAGAGGTAGAGGCCATGATTGAAGGGATGGTAAAGGATGGTGTGATAGAACCTTCATCCAGTCCATGGTGTTCTCCCGTAGTGCTAGTCAAGAAGAAGGAAGGCAACTTACGTTTTTGTGTCGATTATCGGAGGTTAAACGATGCAACAAAGAAGGACAGTTATCCACTACCAAGAATTGACGACACTTTAGACACGCTGACAGGAATGAAGTGTTTACAACCCTAGATTTGAAAAGTGGCTACTGGCAGGTGGAACTGGATCCTAAGGATAAGGAAAAGACAGCATTTTCTACGGGAAAAGGTCTGTGGCAATTCAAAGTAATGCCATTTGGTTTGTGCAATGCGCCAGCAACTTTTGAAAGGCTAATGGAGCTGGTACTCACTGGACTTATTGGAGACGCCTGTCTGGTATATTTAGATTACATTATTATTGTCGGGCGTTCATTTCAAGATCATCTTAAGAACCTGGAACGTGTGCTAGCAAAAATCCGTGCAGCCAATCTGAAGCTAAGTCCTAAAAAGTGCTCATTTTTCAAACGACAAGTGACTTTCCTGGGCCATGTAGTTTCGCAAGAAGGTGTGCAAACTGATCCGGACAAAATAGTCGCTGTTAAGGATTGGCCAGTACCAAAAGACAAGACACAGGTCAGAGCGTTTTAGGGTTGTGCTCATATTACCGCCGGTTTGTGAAATACACAGATCAAAAGTGTCTAGGGATCAACATATATTTTTGCAATAACTTTTCTCCTGATTGGTATTAATTAAAATTTTCTTTAAGGATTCATCAAATAAAGTGTTTTCGTTTGTCACAGTAACGATAAACCAAGTCACCTTTGCATTAATAAAGAAATTTGCCATTTTCCTAATAAAGGGATTTTTGACATTTGAACCACTAACATTAAAGTTCGAAAAAAAGACTGAAATAACAGTTTTCTTTAAAATTTTATTGGGTAACTTAAACAATTAATAATCCGTGTTTCTACCGCGAATACTAACAACACAAGAACATCGGTTTGGCATACTCAAAATGAGTTCATCCAAATCACGCTGTGGAATGGCCGCCCATGTTCGTTGCAACAACAAAAAAAGGTCTTCTTCGTTACGTACGTTGCCGGGAACCAGCTTCTATCATTCCCACGGCTCTGAGCATTTCTTCCCTGCTTAAATGACGTCGCCAAAGAGTATGTAATACACTATGTTTTAAGAGACGGGACTTAGTACTAAAAAAATAAAAACAGGTAGAAGTTCACTTCAATACCAACTGAACGAACATACACGGGGAACAAGACGTCATACAACAGTACTACCAACCTATCAGACTAAATAGTGCTGAGCGATGGCAGCAGCCTCTTTATCGATATCGATAAAGTATACAGGTCGAAAAACGGGCTTACTTTTAACTTTTTTTTATTTAAGTGCGGATTTGTGTTGAAATAAAGCAAGGATTGTAGTTTTTAAGAAAAAAGTAGTATATTGTTAATTATTAAAACTAGTACAGATCATTAGACTTAATAATATATGTCAAGGATTGCGTTAATTTATTCCCAACGTTCTTCTGGACGCAAACCCATAGCAGTCATAAACATTTCATGTTTCATTCGATTGAGTCCCGTCTTCTGTATTCTTGTATTTGATAAGTATTTCATTGACTGCAACCTTCTCTGATGTAATGATATCGGACATCTATGTGCTTACTTCAGGCGTGGTAATTATGAATACCTGAAAGATTAATGTCAGTGTGAATTGGCTTAAACAGGCTTTGTGTACGACAGCTTCTACTTGGGAAAGGTTGTCTAAAGCCACCTAACTTCTTTAATTTCTTGTCATATTATTGAAAAGACTAGATATTATATAACAATTTCATGACTCAATTGCAAACCCATAGCTGTCATAAACATTTCAGAGTTAAGTATTTTATTGACTGCAACCTGCTCTGATGTAATGATATCGGACATCTATGTGCTTACTTCGGGCGAACTGTGAACTACTACTGTGAACATATTATGTGGTTTTTAGTTCCCTGTAAAAAAACATGCAAACAAGCATACACCATGCATCCAGCAGTCATGCAAACAAGCACACACCATACATACAGTACATAATTATTTCATGAAATATTGATGTTTATTTTGCAAATAGGTTATAAATAACACTTTCACATGATATTTTTCATGCAAGCAAGCATGCAGCATATAATGTAGCAAGCATGGTTTCTGTCACGGATCCAGCGCTGCAGGGCTGACAGCAGATGATGACAGCACCATTAACTGAGCCCCACAAGGCCACTGCCTGCCGGGGTTACGGGAATGTTCTAACGAGATACCGCGGCCCCGAAACGTAAGGGCAGTGAAGGAACAGGGTGGGTTTTTAGTCAGTAGAAGTCTGACACTCCCTTCTGCTCTACCCACAGCAGGAGGGGTCATTTGATGATTTTCCCAACCAGAAAAAAAGTGGTCTGATTTTTGGTGTAGAGCCTGAAAATTATACATAAAGTAAACGCGGTTTCATTTAATGCCTCGCTTTAATCAACGTTGTTTATAAACAATTAAAAACAGACACACGATTTATCGATAATTGATAAGAGCCGTTGCGTTATAGCACATCACTAAACAACAAAATAAAATTGAAAATTAAAAGATCGATTAAGGCTTTTAGTACTATGTTTTAATTAAAATATATAATCAAATATCTAATTTAATACTTACCGAGTCTCATCTAATGGAAATTTTGCCATAAACTTCCTTTTTTCATTACCTATACGACTTGCACGATCTCCACATATTTCCCAAGTTATAAATCGGTTTTTAGGTGGCATTATGGTACAATCACTGAACAATAACCGATATTTTTTTACAAATTACGATGTAAAATGAACCGTAAATTAATTTAATTACTGCCAGAAAATAATAAGCACAAACTTAAAATATACAAGAAGACAGGACAAGTAAACATATATGGCCGACCATAGATTAAAAAGTGGCTGACTGTCATGAAAGAAAGAGAAAGCGCACGGAACAGGTGAGACAGCAAAATGTACCATTATTTCCCCTCAAAGTCCATATAATTTTTTTCGCCTTGAAGTTGCAGTAGCCTGGACGTCGCCGCTCCATAATAACGTTGGTTTTAATCAGTAGTAGGGAAACAGTAGCACTAATAATGTCTTCAATGCGTTGTATGTTTTTATAGGGAAAATATTGACAGCTGATTTTCATCTTTTACTCGAATTTGATTAACAGTTCCTGTTTCAAATTATGAAATGCACCAAAAAGGATCCATATAAATTTATAAAATCATAAATTTATTACAAAGCCACATCTCAATCTCAAGAAATCCGCATAAAAATGCTTGATCCCTAGACACTTGATGTGTGTATTTTGCTGATATTGCTAAGCCATTACACAAGCTCACTGAAGAGAAGCGAACATTCTGCTGGGAAGAAGACTGCGACGCTGCTTTCCGCGAACTGAAGAAGCGTCTGTGCGATACACCTATTCTTGGATTTCCTGACACTGAGAATGACTTTATCGTAGACACAGATGCAAGTAATACTGGAATTGGTGGCGTGTTATCACAGCGAAAAGGAGATAAAGAGGTTGTGATAGCCTACTTCAGTAAAGCTTTATCAAAACCAGAAAGAAATTATTGTGTCACGAGAAGGGAGCTACTAGCAGTAGTAAAAACGTTGCAGCATTTCAGTAAATATCTGCTTGGTCGAAAATTTTATCTGCGGACCGACCATGCTTCATTAAAGTGGCTTTTGCAATTCAAGAACCCTGAAGGGCAAGTTGCAAGGTGGATTGAACAACTGCAAGAGTTCCACTATGAAACTGAGCACCGTAATGGAAGATGTCACGGCAACGCGGACGCGCTATTAAGAAGACCTTGCCCTGAAGAATGTAAGCACTGTGTTAGGCAAGAAGAAAAAGAAATAGTACCCATCAAGATGCTGAGAACAGACCTGAGCAATGAGTGGAAAGAAGCGCTACAGCGTGCGCAGCAGGATGACTTAGACGTCAAACCCATTCTTGAATGGAAGAAAGCCGCTGCTCCAAAGCCTAGTTGGCATGACGTCGCTGGAATGAGTACCACAACAAAAAGTTATTGGGCACAGTGGGACAGTTTAGTGATTCACGAGGGAGTATTGTGCCGCAAATGGGAAAATACTCGAGGAGACCATTCTCACCTACAAATGGTCGTACCAAAAGCGAAGGTACCTGAAGTTCTACAGCTTTACCACGATGGATGTTCAGGAGGTCATATGGGAGTAAAACGGACTCTGTTAAAGATACGAGAGAGGTTTTACTGGAACCACTGCCGGGACGACGTAGAAGACTGGTGCCGCAAATGCACTAGTTGTGCAGCAGTTAAGGCACCTCAAACACGCAGTAGAGGAGCTTTAAAGATCTATAATGTGGGAGCCCCATGGGAACGGATAGCGCTGGATGTTGCGGGACCATTTCCTGAGAGCGAGAGTGGGAACAGGTACTTTATGGTCGTAATGGATTATTTCACAAAGTGGCCAGAAGTTTTTGCCATTCCTAATCAGGAAGCTACCACGGTGGCAGATAAATTGGTTAACGAAGTATTTTGTCGCTACGGAGTACCCTTGGAAATTCACAGCGATCAAGGAAGGAATTTTGAGTCACAGGTATTTCAGGAGACATGTCGAGTAATGGGTACTCATAAAACCAGGACCACTTCGTATCACCCACAATCTGATGGAATGGTGGAACGTTTCAACCAGACATTGGAGAGATATCTGGCTAAAGTTGTGGAAAGCAGGCAAAAGGATTCGGACAAACACATTCAGCCGTTCCTTCTGTCATACCGAAGTGCAGTTCATGAGAGTACAGCTGTTACACCTGCTTTCGTGAACTTCGGACGAGAGCTTAGGTTGCCTGCAGACCTAATCACTGGTATACTGCCAGATACACCTTCTAGTGTAACAGACTAAGCGAGTGAATTGCGAAACAGAATGAACGACTTATACGAACATTTCAGACAATCCGGTCAACAAATGTCTCAGAAGGTGAAGACTCGTTACGACCGAAAAATGAAGAATTCAGGATTTGATGAAGGCTCATTTGTCTGGTTCCATAATCCGGTGCGCAGCAAAGGAAAGTCGCCAAAGTTACAGGCAAAATGGGATGGACCATACCGCGTTGTGACTAAAATTAATGACGTCACTTATCGGATCCAGAAGGGTCCACGAGCTGCGCCAAAGATTGTTCAAGTTGATCGACTGGCGCGTTACTACGGGTCTAACGATGCTCGGGTCGAGCATGTCTTAGGAGGGGGCAGTGTTACGCCAGTCGTTTAGCGAAGTACGTCGAGAAACTTCGACAGAAATCTAGAATGTTCGAGACACTAACGCCATCTAGCAGCGAGTAGCAGTACTGTGTATCTTGAATAGCTTCTGGAATATTTTTGGCAATATAGGCAGTGAGTCGATTTTACAAGAATGTTCTAGAACTCATAGGCCGGGGTATAAGTAGATCGCAGAGGAGCGCAGAGAGCAGTCTTATTTAAAGTTCCGATGGCGGAAGGACTTGGTCATTGCGTCGAGTACACATCGGGCAATGTATATTTTTTGTAACTTGTTGTAATAATGTTGTTAATGTTGGGAATTTCATAGTGATCAGAATATTTTTATGTTTCTTACAAATAAAATTGTAATTAAATGTTATTTTCGACTTACCGATGGAAAGATATACCTCCACGCTCTATACTTGCGGTCTTACTTTTTGTTTTACAGGTTATAATTGCACAACACGGCATTTTAAAGCAGAGCTCTATATTCCAAAGTAATACGAAGTGCACTAAACGCGGTGAATGAATTAATCGGCCGAGCTATGATTTTCGTATCATAAATGTGGCGCGCTTGCCACGCCCACATTACCATTCCAACCTTATTCATCTCTTCCGTGGTGAAAAGTAATATTATGTTTACCGATTATTTATCGTCATTATCAACTTAATTTCACCAAAAAAATATTAGATACTTAACCATTTTTTATGTTTTTACAGCCTGCGGAGCTTATTGATGCAATGACATAAATAAACGTTCGAACCGAATCAAAAAAATTCTTACGACTGAATAGCAACTGAACAGCGCGCGACGTTTGTTTATCGTGCGTCTGTATTAACCGGTTTTTATTGCTCTAAACCGTTTAATCCGAAAAAAACCTCTATGTAATGCTCTTCCAAATACCGGTTTAAAAAAACCGGTATATGCGAACGAAACCGAATGTAAAGGTTTTGGAGTCAAGTACATCATACCGGTTTGAAAATTTAACCGGTATCCGAGCCTTGGAAATATTTGTTCGAAAATGCTATAGAAAACAGTTGGAATGTATTTCTCAAGTACAATTTCACTATAGAGGAGTTGAACACTTCTTTAAAGAGTAGGAAAGATACTACACCGGGATTGGATGATATACCCTACTTTTTAATCAAAAACTTACATTTAAATGCCCAAATCATATTACTTGGTATTTATAATAAACTATGGGATCAATTACTTATACCTGAATCTTGGAAAACCCAATGTGTGATTCCAATATTAAAACCTAATAAACCTGTAAATAATGCATCTTCATATAGACCTATCTCATTATCATCTTGTTTGGGTAAACTTTTTGAAAATATGTTAAAGTTAAGATTAGATCATTTTGTTGAATCACATAGTTTAATTCCTTCTGTACAGTTTGGCTTCAGAAAAGGCACAAGTTGTTCTGAAAGCTTTGTATCTCTATTGTCAGATTTAAAACAGGTTAAATTAAGTCACTCTAATGCAATCTGTGTCTTTTTAGATGTAAAAGGTGCTTTTGACAATGTAAATATAGAGGAACTCATTCAAGTATGTCATGATATTGGAATACCTAGTCACATCTTAAAATTGCTTTATCACTTTTTGAGTAACAGAACTGTTTTTGTTAAATATAATAATAAGTTACATGGGCCAATGTCTGTCAACAAAGGCACAATGCAAGGGGCCACTTCATCCCCTTTACTTTATAACATTTATACTTCTGAAATATTAAAATATGTAGACACACCAGATGTAAATATCTTGCAATTTGCAGATGACTTGCTTTTGTATAGCATAAATCAGAATATAGAAATAGCTATGGCTAATATTAATAAGGCTTTAAATCAGTTGTACATCTATTACCATAAAAAACTTAAATTAGAAATTAATCCAGACAAAAGTTCAGTTTTAATTGTTAATAAAAATTTAAATGCTCATAAAAATGTAAAAATTTTATATAATAATGTTGAAATTCCAATAGTCAAACAACATAAATTCTTAGGGGTTATTATTGATGATAAGTTAAAATTTGATGAACATATTAAGCACATAGCAAAGAAAGCATTAAATGGCATCAATATATTGAGACATTTAGCAGGAACTTTTTGGGGATCCGACCCCAAAATTATGAGTATGCTATACAAAAGTATAGTGAGAAGCCATTTTGATTATAGCAGTTTAGCTTATATGAATGCCAATGACACCTTACTTAAGAAATTAGATGTCATCCAGAATATGGGAATGAGACTTATTTGTGGGGCTATGCGCTCTACACCTATTAATTCATTAGAAATTGAGACATATATACCTCCCTTGATATTACGCAGGTTGAAGTTGGCTGAGAGATTTTTCTTAAAAGTCCTATCTTTGAATAATAATCCTTTAGTTAAGAAAATTACAATACATCCTGAAATGTTCCAAGCAATATCATCCAGTACTATCTCTGCTTCTTCTCTGGTTAGTAGAACTTTGCCTGAAATTCCAACAATATTTCAATATGTACAAAATAATTCAAAAAAAGTTATGAAATATGATATTTGGCCTGTATATAAAAATACTTATATTAGCCTTATTAATAGTTCTATAGTCATACATCTAGACACTGTGCATAATAAATTTGAATATCTACAATTTAAAGACAATAAACCAAATCATTACATCATATACACAGATGGGTCTAAAACAAATCATTGTGTCAAAGCAGCTTTTTATGATCCACAAATAGATTTGACTAAATGCATTAAATTAAATGCAGCATGTAGCATTTTTACTGCAGAAAGCTATGCAATTTATTGTGCACTTCAGCATGTAAATAGTTTTGTAAATAATGTAAATAATATTCTGATAGTGACTGATTCCAAGAGTGTTTTATCAGCATTACAAAATGTAAATTTATCTTTTAAGTTAAATTATATAGTTTATAATATTAGAAATAAGATTAGGGAATTACATGATAAGATTATTAATGTAGAATTTGTATGGGTACCTTCACACAGTGGCATTCCTGGAAATGAAGTAGCTGACAATGCAACTAGGTTAGACCATGATGAAGACCAATCAGAGCTCCTAAAGGTTCCATTTACTGATTACTACAGTCATTTTAATGAGTTGAACAGGCTGTTGTGGAAGGACTACTGGAATATAACCCTGGAAACGAAAGGCAAGTGGTATGCTGATATACAGAAAGAATTGCCAATAAAAGCTTGGTACCATAACCTAAAAAACATCAATAGAAGATTTATCACTACCATAACACGTATGCGACTGGGACATTGTTTGACACAAGCCCACCTGAACAGAATCCATATATATGACAATAGCCGATGTCATCACTGCGGATCTGAAGATGCTGACCTGAACCATATTATTTTACAATGCACAAGTTTTAATATTCAACGGTTGATTCTAGTGAGTGATATTTTTGACAGTAACAATCAATCCAGTGACAGTGAACGTCAACAAAGTGTTCCCCGCCACGTTCAGGACTTATTAATAAATAAGAACTATTTTAGTGCGTTGTATAAATATATTTGTAATACGGTGGAAAAAATTTAAGTTAAACATTGTAGTATGGTTTAGTTTTAGATATAATTGGAAAAAAAATCAAATATATGTTTTCTATGAATATAATATAGATAGACAAAGGTGTAACACCTTGGTGTATTGTTGAAAAATGTGTGAAGTGTATGAAACTAGGCATAAGTTTGTTTGAGTGTTTTGTTTTTGTTTTTTGCAACTAGCCATATTCTAGTTTATTTATGTATGCGACTGAAAGACTCTGTATCTATGGTCATGAATAAAGATTAAAAAAAAAAAAATGACTTATTTAAAGTTATGGTTATCTGTGTTGCGAATTGCGAAGCGTCAAGCAAGTGTATCTGTGTGCATTCTCCACATTATAACGAAAAGTAATTTGATATAAATAACGGAACTGAGGAGAACATCCAGTTCTCCTCTTTGATTATGTACGATACTGAAGACGATCAGTATGAAGAAATCGACGTGGAAGAAATTTCTTCTGAGCTCTGGCAGGAAGCTTGTTGGATTGTCATCAACGCCTATTTTGATGAAAAAGGATTAGTACGCCAACAGTTGGATAGTTTTGATGAATTTATTCAAATGTCTGTTCAGCGTATCGTAGAAGATTCACCACCTATTGAATTGCAAGCTGAAGCTCAACATTCATCTGGTGAAATTGAAACTCCACCGAGGTATCTTCTGAAATTTGATCAGATTTATTTATCTAAGCCTACACATTGGGAAAAAGATGGTGCTCCGTCGCCTATGATGCCTAATGAAGCCCGTCTTCGAAACCTGACTTATTCTGCACCACTCTATGTAGATATAACGAAAACTATTGTAAAAGAACATGAAGACCCTATTGAAACACAGCATCAAAAAACGTTCATTGGAAAAATCCCTATTATGCTTAGATCAACTTATTGTCTTTTAAACAATTTGACAGACAGAGATTTGTCTGAATTGAATGAATGCCCACTTGACCCTGGTGGCTACTTCATCATTAATGGATCTGAAAAAGTATTAATTGCACAGGAAAAAATGGCAACAAATACCGTTTATGTGTTCAGCATGAAAGATGGTAAATTTGCTTACAAAACAGAAATTCGGTCTTGTCTGGAACATAGTTCTAGGCCCACTTCAACTTTATGGGTTAATATGATGGCTCGTGGAGGGCAAAACATAAAAAAATCTGCAATTGGTCAAAGAATTATAGCAATTGTCCCATACATCAAACAAGAAATTCCAATCATGATTGTGTTTAGAGCTCTTGGTTTTGTAGCTGACAGAGATATTCTGGAACATATTATTTATGATTTTGATGATCCTGAAATGATGGAAATGGTAAAACCCTCTCTAGATGAAGCCTTTGTTATTCAAGAACAGAATGTGGCTCTCAATTTTATTGGTGCCCGTGGAGCTCGTCCCGGTGTAACAAAAGAAAAGCGTATCAAATATGCTCGAGAAATTTTACAAAAAGAAATGTTACCACATGTTGGTGTGTCAGATTTTTGTGAAACTAAAAAGGCTTATTTTTTGGGTTATATGGTACATCGATTGTTACTTGCTGCTTTGGGTCGTCGTGAGCTAGATGACAGAGATCACTATGGCAATAAACGATTGGATTTAGCTGGCCCATTACTTGCATTCTTATTCAGGGGTTTATTTAAAAACTTATTGAAAGAAGTCCGAATGTATGCTCAGAAATTCATTGACAGGGGAAAGGACTTTAATTTGGAATTAGCCATAAAGACTAAAATTATAACTGATGGTCTCAGATACTCCCTGGCTACTGGAAATTGGGGCGATCAAAAGAAAGCTCATCAGGCTAGAGCTGGCGTGTCACAAGTATTGAATAGATTGACATTTGCTTCAACATTATCCCATTTAAGACGTGTAAACTCTCCAATTGGTCGTGATGGTAAACTAGCCAAACCTCGACAATTACACAATACTTTGTGGGGTATGATTTGTCCTGCTGAAACACCTGAAGGAGCTGCTGTGGGTTTGGTGAAAAATCTTGCCTTAATGGCATACATCTCTGTAGGAAGTCAGCCATCTCCAATTCTAGAATTCTTGGAAGAATGGTCGATGGAAAATTTGGAAGAAATTGCACCTTCAGCTATAGCTGATGCCACTAAAATATTTGTAAATGGATGTTGGGTTGGAATTCATAGAGATCCAGAACAGTTGATGGCTACCTTACGAAAACTAAGACGCCAAATGGACATTATTGTGTCAGAAGTGAGCATGATCCGTGACATCAGAGACAGAGAAATCAGAATTTATACAGATGCTGGTAGAATATGTCGCCCTTTGTTGATTGTAGAAAACGGTGCTTTGTTATTGAAGAAAAAGCATATTGATGACCTTAAAGAACGTGACTTCAATAACTATGGGTGGCAAAATTTAGTAGCTAGTGGGGTTGTGGAATATATAGACACATTGGAAGAAGAGACTGTTATGATAGCAATGAGCCCAGATGACTTAGCTCAAGTAAAAGAATATGCCTACTGCACTACATACACTCATTGTGAAATTCATCCTGCCATGATCCTAGGTGTTTGTGCTTCTATTATTCCATTCCCTGATCACAACCAGAGTCCTAGAAATACTTATCAAAGTGCTATGGGTAAACAAGCCATGGGAGTCTACATTACCAACTTCCATGTTAGGATGGACACATTGGCTCATGTGTTATACTATCCACACAAACCATTGGTCACTACAAGATCTATGGAATATCTAAGATTTAGAGAATTGCCAGCAGGTATTAATTCAATAGTTGCTATCCTGTGTTATACTGGTTACAATCAAGAAGACAGTGTCATTTTGAATGCTTCTGCTGTAGAAAGAGGTTTCTTCCGATCTGTGTTCTACCGATCTTATAAGGATTCCGAGTCTAAAAGAATTGGTGACCAAGAAGAGCAGTTTGAAAAACCAACCAGACAAACATGTCAAGGCATGAGAAATGCTTTATATGACAAGTTAGATGACGATGGCATAATCGCACCTGGTATAAGAGTATCTGGTGATGATGTAGTAATTGGAAAAACAATAACTTTACCTGAAAATGATGATGAATTAGAAGGCACAACAAAGCGTTATTCGAAGCGAGATGCGTCAACATTTTTACGAAACAGTGAAACTGGTATTGTCGACCAGGTCATGTTAACGTTGAACAGTGAAGGATACAAATTTTGTAAAATTCGCGTCAGATCTGTGCGCATTCCTCAGATTGGAGACAAGTTTGCTTCACGTCATGGACAAAAAGGAACTTGTGGAATTCAGTACAGGCAAGAAGATATGCCATTTACTTGCGAGGGAATAACTCCTGACATTATTATTAATCCGCATGCTATCCCATCTCGTATGACAATTGGTCACTTGATTGAGTGCATTCAAGGCAAAGTCTCTTCTAACAAAGGAGAAATTGGTGATGCTACACCATTCAATGACGCCGTAAATGTGCAAAAAATTTCATCTCTATTGCAAGAGTATGGCTATCATCTCCGTGGAAATGAAGTCATGTACAATGGACACACAGGACGAAAGATTAACGCCCAGGTTTTCTTAGGGCCTACATACTATCAACGTTTGAAACACATGGTGGACGACAAGATTCACTCCAGGGCTCGAGGGCCTGTTCAAATTTTAGTAAGGCAACCTATGGAGGGCAGAGCTAGGGATGGTGGATTACGTTTTGGAGAAATGGAACGAGATTGTCAAATTGCTCATGGTGCTGCACAATTTTTGCGTGAGCGGCTGTTCGAGGTATCTGATCCTTATCGTATACATGTCTGCAATTTCTGTGGCTTGATAGCAATTGCAAACCTGCGAAATAATACTTTTGAATGCAAAGGTTGCAAGAACAAGACACAAATATCGCAAATAAGATTGCCATATGCTGCCAAATTACTTTTCCAGGAACTAATGTCGATGAATATAGCACCAAGGTTGATGGTAGTAAATTAATAATAAAACCGGCTTTATTCCTATAATCACTTTGGAGTATGTAATCTTCAATTGTTTTTTTTTTTAATATGTAATCTTTCAATTAATAAAAATACTTACGTTTCATATGACTTTTATTATCACAAATCGAGACAACATTAAATGCAGCTTAAACACAACAACCATAATACAAAAGTACAATATGTATAATTTTCTTACTTCAATAATTTAATTAAGTAATATCAAATGCAAAAGGTTTTATAAATTGAGGTACTTGTTATGTACAAATATATTAGATAAAAACAAAGAGGATTTTTGAATAGGGTCGTTTTCCTGTAAGTGAAAGGCCTTTGTCCTGCAAAAGGATGATTACGATCTGGTGGTATTCGCCAGATCGTAACCGTTTATTCAGCTAACAATGAATGAAATACAAAAACGTCTAGGTCAGGGCCCCTGAAGAGGTAAATTTTGACGCGCCTTGCGGCGTATTTGGTCAAATGTGCGCGTCTTATAAATGAATAGATTGTAGCTTTAAACAAATATCAACGTGCCTTGACCCATCTCAAAAATCCACTCCGCAATGTATTTTGTGCTGAATGAACTACGATAATAATGTGCCACCCTAAAATATTTATAAATAAATAATTCCATATACTCAAACATTACACATAAAATATTTTATAGTTATGAGTACAAAGCACGCTAGGCAACCTTGTACTTTACTGGTAACATGTAAACATCGTTTTCATAAATATTTTAAATAATAACGGAATACATATACGTTTTAAACAATAAATATAATAACAATAAACTGTTATGAGCTTGCAACAACTAGTTACAGTTATAAGTTTGTAACTACAGTAACTGTCGCTAAAATTTCGGACAAGAGAGCTTTTGACTTTATCATCTAAGAGCGCATTATTCCATTAAGTACAACAACAGCCAGTTTGTGCGCCTTATAGAAATTAATTATTGAGTGCTAGTAATTATATGTAGCATAGTCATGATTGTATGTAAATACTAAATGACTTTATAATGCAAGTTCTTTTTTGTTTAGCTCTTAGACTAAATTAGTAGGTAAGGTAGGAACATCATAACAAGATTTCGCCAATTTCAGAAACTTGCTAAATTGAGTCAATAAAAACATGCACCATGATTATTCTTAAATTATAACTATTTTACTGTACAACTTACGAATCTATAATCGATGTAATGTGTTGCATACAGCATATGCATTAAATTATAAATTACAATATTAAATATGGACGTTTAGACAGTATTCGAATCAACAAAAACATCGGCTAAAACCTTGTACTTTCCTGCCTCCTAAAATTGGTAGGTAGTAAATTTGTGATCTCTATTCGCATTGTTTTATGATACACATCTCACTAAAACTGATTACCTGCCTAAATTTAACTACGTAAATTATAGGCATTTTATTTAAAAATGTATAGCATACAAAATATCTATACTAAATCGTGACATATGTATCTACCGTATAATCGACCTTTTAATTGTTTTACCATTTCTTGTCTAAAACTCCCAGTATACTGAAAGTTCAATATAGTTGAAACTACACGTCAGATCGGTCAGTTTACTTCCTGTAGCGTCGATTTATTAATTAAGTAATATTCAACTTCAGGGAAATACAATGTCGATATTATTTTAGACGAAAATTCAGCAGTTATTCGGACTGCTATAGCTACAGCTAGTGGCGTTATAGCTTTATTTTGGAATATATATATAAGTAGAAGTTATGTCCTATGATGTATCTGTAAAGCTACTTGGATGAATTAGCGCGAAGGTGGCAGCGCCCGTTGTTCGTTTTCCTCTTCCTTGGGTCGACTCCACTTTATCATAGTTTCAGGTGATCGGTACAGGAATACTAATTTAGCGAACAGATCTTCTTCTAAGGCCAGTTCCAGTGCTTCCCGTACCTGTAAAATAAAATAGATTTTGCATTTTTTTTTAAACCATGGTAAGCTTCTGTCAGGTTTGCTGAACTGAATTGTTCAGTTCTTCAGTTATTCCCGCACCCAAAAGTAACAACCATCCCTTGCTCCGTTTTCACACGAAAGACTGAATGATATGATCTCAGGGGTTTTCACCCTTTCTATGCACGGCGGAATGTGATTTAGCAACTAATATTAATTTTCAACTAATATTATAAAGATACCTTTCTTCGAAAGTACTGGGTGGATTTGGATGAAATTTGGTATGGAAGAAGTTTGAAGGTTGAGGAAGGTTATAAACTTTTCACTGGACTGCAAAAAAGGAGGGTTATATTTAATCGTAATAAAGTCCACAGGAGGGAAGCATCGCGCAATTGCTAGTAACATACAGTATGTAACAGAGGGCGTTCCCGTTAACCCGCAATAGTATAGCATCCATACATGCTAAAAAAAATATTACCATTCGAAAACAAAATGTTTTTTTTTTAATATTAAAATATTCACTAAAAATGTTAAATTGATACGTAAAAGAAACAGCATTCCGTGTTATCAGAAACTGCAAACGCGAGGACTCGGTTTTAATGCGACGAGTGCACCAAAATAACCGTCAGCGATTGCAACAATGTGTAGACAGAGGAGGTCAGCATATTGAGCAGTTCAAAATCTAGGTAAGTTTTTAACATTATTTAAATGTATCATAATACCTAAAACATTTCGAAAACATTAAAATAAAAAATAACACTAAACGACTGTGCCACAAAATGAATAAGTTCAGAAGGCCCACTCTTTCCTAAAACTGTTTTTATACTCAGGGAGTACCCCGTTCAACGAACGTGTTACTACTGTGACGTTACACGATTGCTATGAATAAACGCAAGTACTTAGGTATTACGAAGGCAACTGCATAAAGTAAAAGTTTTTAAAGTTCTGTTATTGGAGAAAACATTCACTTGCTAACGTGTAATACCGTCATCATCATTTAAATACTAGCCTAAACTGTGGTTTAAATAAAAGAAACTTTCTCCAAACTTAACCGCACACTATTTGTTAGCGGTACATAATTTTTTAGATAATAGAAATTTTTCATAATTAACACTGTAAGCCTGTCGTACCACCGTGCACCGGTCTGAGTGGCTAGGTAAAATAAATTCGTGTACTTGTTCCGTGAGTGGACCTTCTATACTCGTACTTATCTGTTTATTTTGTGGCAACGAGCCCGCGACGAACGGCTCTGTGAGTATTCGTGAGACGCTCAATCAATCAATCAATCAATCAATCAATCAATGTATTTATTTGTGTACACAGGTCTTAAGGTCTTAATATTTCGCTCGGCATAATATCGTGTGTGCAATGCGACGTTGCCAGATTGGGCAATGCTAACTTACGCGAGGTACTTTTCCGCGCTACTATTTTGATTTTAAACAGGAGGTTTCGAATTTATTATCAATTAATTATTTTTTTGAATTCGGATTATTTTATGCTTATTTTTCTATGCTGTCATTTTTATTTTAATCTATTAATAATATAGATTAACGAGTTTAAGGGAACGCCCTCTGTTATTTAACATACTGTATATAATAATAATAATAATATAATAATAATATTCCACAACTTTTCACACAACGCCATCTAGTCCCAAACTAAGCAGAGCTTGTGGTATGGATACTAGACAACTGATAAACGTACATATATATTTCTTAATACATACATATTATAGATAAGTTACACCCAGACAAAGAACAAATGACCGTGCTCATCACACAAACATTTGTCTTAGGTGGGAATCGAACCCACGACCTTGCGCATAGCAGTCAGGGCCACTGACCACTAGACCAACGGGCCTGTCAAGATATATATAATATATACAAAGGTGCAGTATAAGATTTTTAAAGTTTTTGCTTGCGTGAAGCGCTTGGATAGTCGCATTATGAACCCGAGAGATTTTGATGCTTCCGCGACGATTGCATTAATATGGTTTTCAAAGGTCATTTTGCAATCGTGATGAATACCGTGATCGCGAATGGCACTACACCTAGGCAATAGCTGACCATCAAGCCATTCATTCATTCATTCATTTAAAATATCGTAACAACAAAAGAGTAGATATTTCGAATAAATCTTACCAGATAAATATCAAGGCAGAGCTGCAACAGTCTGTCAGCATTCGGTAGGTCGTCGAACATAATCCTCGTGTAAATGCCGGAGAAGAACCCTCGCAGCACTCGAGATGCCAAAAACACGAATGTGGTGTACAACCCGATGATACTACAAACAATAACACAACATATTTAAATACGTTTACATTTCAGATTGCAATGTAAATGCACAATCAATCTAATCCCACCGAGCCCGTGCGATCATCGAACTACAAGACGAACCGCTATGCGCCATCTTTACATTGTGAACTTTTTGGGAATACTTTCATTGTGCGTATAGCTAAGGGAATTTCTTGCTGGAGACTATGTTTCCTGATAGCTATAACCTAGGGTTGCTTATTATATTATTAACTCTTGACCTAAACACCCCCGGAGATAGATAGATAGATATACTCTTTATTGTACACCATAACAGAATTAAATAAGGACTTATAAACTACAAAGGGTGTTACAATGGGCGGTCTTATCGCTAAAAGCGATCTTTTACAGACAACCTTTAGATGGATTTGACACAGCAGGAGAAAATAAATTCGCGGGTATTCCATGGTGTACTATTTACTTATATACAATAAATAAGTAATAACCTACATACTCAATACACATATACATATACATACATAAAATAACAAAGCTGAGATATATAAAAAATAGTAACATATTAAAGAGAGAGATAGAGATCTTTTACCATGTTTTTGAAAGAAGGAAGGGTTTGTGCTTGTCTTACTGACACGGGAAGAGTATTCCACAGTCGTACTGCTTGAGCTGCGAACGACTTACCAAAGAAATTGGTGGAGTGACTCGGTACCTCTAGCCTCAAGTTTTCCGATGACCTCAGAAATTTGGCATGTGTGTCATGGAGGAACTTAAAACGTTCTTTAAGATAAAAGGGGGTCTTAGGATTGAACAGAATACTGTAAAGCAGAGACAATATGTGTAAGTTCCGGCGAAGACGTATAGGAAGCCACTTGAGTTTCATACGAAATTCAGATACATGATCATATTTGCGCAAAACAAATATAAATCTTATGCAAAAATTTTGAAGTCGCTCAAGTTTATCAAGTTGTGCCTCTGTGAGATCAAGATAACTGACATCAGCGTAGTCTAGGATGGGATGTAAAAGAGACTGTGCTAGCGCAATTTTAGTGGCAGTTGGCAGAAAGTTACGCAACCGCCTTAGGGAACTGGCAGAAGCAAATAATTTGCGACTCACCTCTTGTAATTGGGGACCCCACGAAATATATTTGTCCAACCAGACCCCAAGGTTCTTAACTTTCTCGCTTAGTGGAATAGCTGTGCCATTGAAAATAACCCGAGGAAGCTGAGACCAGTTTACCTTAGATGCTAACCTAGAGCTGCCGACTACAATGACCTGGGTCTTTAACGGGTTAACCTGCAAACCATGTGCCTCACTCCATTCGCAAACTGAAGCCAAGTCCTGAGTCCTGAGTTGAGATAAATCACGCTTATTTTCGACCACATCACCGCTTACCATCAGGTGAGATGGTAGTCAAACGCGGACCTATCAGAAAAAAAAAACTATCTGGCTACTTCACGTACCTACTTACATGGTTCAGTCAGGCCTAGCTTCAGATATATCTGACTTTCATGTTTATGGAGTGCTGGCAAAGTAAAATTTATTACCCTAGCGGAACTGTGTAACGGCCTATAAAAAGAGTCTATTTTCGTAAAATAAGCACGTAATTATTGCAAATTGGCTAACAAAAGGTACTCCTGTCTCCACAAATTTATTTATTAAAACCTGTGCCCGAGATTTTGTTCGCGTGGGAGACAAGATTGCGATGAAAAGTGTTTTTCTATTTTTAGATTAAAAATATTAAAATAGACTCAGTCATTCCAAAGCTCGGAGAATCAGAAAGAGAGGCAGACAGACACATTTAAAAAATGTTTTAGTATCGTGTTCTATAAGTACTTTATTTTATAAATCACAAACAAGAACTTCAATGTAATGAAAAGCATAGGCACATCACGCAAATTTTGCTTTAAAAGAAACAGTCACAATTTAAGTTAATAAAAAAAGCATATAAACGTCACGCGCCATCTAAAACTGTCATCCTAATTACATACATTACATATCTTTATGTCAAGAGTGAATAGGTTACTTCTATGTCAGCATGCTTCATCTTCGACCACATCATCGCTTACCATCAGGTGAGATAGTGGTCAATTGCGAGCCTACCATGAATAAAAAAAAATATTGCACTCCGGGAGTGCCGGCAGAAGTGAAAACTTGAATATTAACGTTGTGCATTTTTGATATTTTGGAATGGTTAGGGATTAATTTTGCACGAATTGCTTTAATTATCAGTATAAAAGTACTATCATTTATGTGGTAGAATACAATATTTATTATCGTACACAAACATGACAATTTATATTACATTAAAAAGTTTGCGCAGGCATACATTTTCGCCGCGCCGTAGAAAGAGAGGGGGATACTTTCTCTCCTACGCCGCGCCGGCTGTCTACTCTCCGTCCGTCTTACGAATTTTCGATCAGGGACACGTGATCCTGACGCGAGTTTAACATTTTTTACCCATTACAAAAAAGTGCACAACGCCGCTAAAGAAGTTTTCACTTCAAAAAAAACATAATCAAGGTCTAATACTTACCCACTACCAGAAATAAAATTAAGTGTCTCTGGGAACAATTTATCGTTAAAGGTGTACATCACGAGCATATCGCAGTTGTTGAGCGGGACCGAAATTAATGGATCCTGAAAATATTAGAAAATTGTTTAAATTATATTCAAATCGAGAATCCGGTTTTGGGGAACCCGTGGCTAAATATTAACAGTTGCCTGTATCGATCGTCACGGTTAAGCAACGCTTACTGAGGTTGGTCCGTGGATGGGCGAAAATCTTAATATACCGACGATCTCCGGCCACAGTAGGCGCGGGCATGCGGACAGCGAGTAAAGGGCAACTCGCTGTCCGACCATGGACCATGCCCGGGTCGACGGCGCGTTGTGTTCCACGCGCGCCTCAGAGCGTCAGCAACATGACGAGGCCCCCTCTGCAGAGGGCCGAAGCCTGCCGGGGTCGTGGGACTTATCCCATTACCGTGGCCCCGGAACGTAAAGGGTTATTGAAGGAACACCGTGGATTTTAGTCAGTAAAAGTCTGACAGTCCCTCCCGCCCTGCCCGGGGTGGGAGGACTTATTTGATAATTTTACCACGATAAAAAAAAAGCTACTGCATTGTGGAGGTCATATAGGCAGTCAGTCTAAGTAAAGCACCAGTACTCACCCGGTTAGACTAGAAACTGATCCCGACATAGTTGAGAAAATACTAAGCAGGTGCTTATGATAGAGGATCTGGTTTCGTAGGAACCGGTAGGTGTAGTTTCCTTCAGTGTTTATTACAACGTTCAACTACATTTTCGCAAGAATACATCTTCACTCTCTTCAGACTTATTCAGAATAACAGAAGAGGTATATTCCAAACTAAAATAAGTTAAAAAGGAAAGTATCGCTACTTACCCGTAATGAACAAGACTCTCGAACGCGCCAGTACATCACATCTGTACCTTTAGCTCTTTCCAACCGCATTAGTACGTCTCTATATTGGCTTGCATCCGTAACTGAAATAAGAAAATATTGAATGTACGCGTACCACGGCTCATGTCTATCGGATATAGCTGAGATAATAAATCCGCCACAATATCTTTGATTCTCCTCATACACTTTCATAGGATCAACGTTTTACCTTGTTTTTTTTTTTGGGCTGGGGTGGGAAAACCGTTCAGACTGGTTGTGATCAGAATATTGCCCCGAAGTACTCTAGCGAAAAAAAATTTACAGTATGTGTCCGACCCGCTTCTCTATAACCACAATATCACACTGCACTGGGATTGGTCACTTATCACTGGCAAGATTATTGTGGCCAATAAGTCTGATGTTCCTAGTGATGGAGACAGAATTGAGAGGCGAACAATGATTATTAAGATACCCGTCTCACATGACGGAAACCTCGTCAAAGTCAAGAAGAATAAGTAATGTAATGTATGTTTATCAGTTGTCTAGTACTCATACCACAAGCTTTGCTTAGTTTGGGACTAGATGGCGTTGTGTGAAAAGTTGTGGAATATTGTGGAATTCAAGTACCTTGTAGAAGTTTGGCGTCATGTGGTACGTGCATTCAGTTTACTAAGACCCTGATGTTATTAAAAAGCAAAACAAACGACACAACTCACCTTTACCACTTTCGTATTCATCGAGAGCCGACGGCATAAGTTGGTATACCGCTTTTGTGGTACCCTTATTGAATACTTTCAGAAATTTCGGGAACAAGAGCGGTATGTTTAACCTGTTGATTAAAATGTCATTAGAAAATAAATAATAACAATGTTTGTAATGGTCGCTGTCATTTTGAAAACCTTATCATAAAAAAATCTGTACCCGTCATTTGACTGATTATAAATAAAGAATTTCCAACAAAAGTATTTTTGTAAAAATTTATGAGTTTATATTTTGGCTATCCTGCCCTTAAAATGAACATGAGTTGAACATGTTATGGGTCTTGTAGCTATAGTCCGAGTTTTTAATGTATTAGATCGCGTTTACATTAACGTCGATTTGCACGATAACCGAATAAGCGCCGTCTGGTGTGAAAATACGAAAAATCAATTTCTCTACGATTTGACATAACGTCGATGACAGTGCAATACCACGTCAATTTACATTGAAATAAACGAATTAACATTGAAATGATAAATGATCTTTATTTTGCGTTATTAAATAACACTTTTACACGTCACTTTTTCAGAGTGATAAATGAATGATAAATGATCTGTATTTTGCAAATTGATTATTAAATAACACTTTTACACGTAATTTTTTTTCGTAAATATTAACTAGATGAGGCCGGTGTTTCCTAACTGACTACCCTGAGGAGAAACATCGAAACAAACTCAGGGGTCCGTCTCTTTTAAAGTCCATACAATCTATACTGGTTTAATTATATGGGAACCTTGTAGGTTTCAGTCTGAGGTGATCTTTTTTTTAAAAGTAGCCCACTCCCGTCCTTTCCTCTTTCCCACAGATCAGTTATATAAATCCTGCAACGTTTTAACTGTTAGGCAATTATTTATAATGCATGTAATACTAAAACAACACTCTCAGCTTTCCTACAATTCTAACATTACTAACAAAAGACGTAATGATATAGTTTGCAGTTCAAACTCCACCTCAAAACATGTATATACGAATAGATTCTTCAGATTTTTAGGCCCATTTCTGTATAATAAACTTAATAGTGAACTAAGTATTTACAGCTTAAACTACTTTAAATGCAAAAAAAATGTTTATAATTATCTGCATAGCCTGTCTTATGTCCACACGGAAGACCTACTTACAGTGTGCAAATAAAATTTCAGACGTAAACGAAAATCACCAAATAATGTATTAGGTATAGGCCATGTATAGGCATAAATATTATAATTGATGTAGCTCTTTAATTATAAGTCTATCTTTAGATTGTTAATTTATAATGTCAAATATATATCATGTAAGCACTTTTTTTCGCCTGAGGCACAGGTTTAACCTAGTTCAGGCAAATATAATGTTAGCACTTAAGTTTAGACTGTAAGACAAATTATTGTTTTTTCGTGTGCACTTTGATATGAATAAATGATTATGATTATGATTATGTTATATGACTGTAACATCTATTGTACACCTATGCTCACAAATAAATGAATTGAATTGAATTGAATTGAATTGATCTTTGAAGAAAGATGTTCACAGATTTGAGTGGGCCTGTCCATACAGTGCAAGCATTTGTCAAATGACTTATAGTTCAACTTAGAACAAGGAGCTTAACGATTTGACGAACAATACCAAGGTAAGGACGTTTGGGTAGGTCGCGAAAGTACTCAAACTGCCAGACATCGTCGTAAGAAAGAGAGAGAAAATTTAAAAAAATATTAGAAAATGGAAATAAAAATAAAATATATATATCGCTCTAAAAAGTAAATATTCATGTCAAAATAAATATTTAAAAAAATTAAAATAATTTCAATTTGTCTAAAAATAAAATACAAGAAATTGTGATTGTAAACAACACTAATGCTCCCTGTATATCATTGTAGCAGCTCAATCCCAAGCCTTTTTATCCCCAATATAGTTTCTAACTGTGTAAAAAGCTTTCTGGCAAAGCTTCCGTTTTATGACTAATTTAAATTTATTGAGGCTCAGTTCTTGCAAACGACAGGGTAGTTTATTATAAAAACGTATGCACTGGCATTTAAAAGAACTACCTATTTTCTTGAGCCTTGTTTTTGGAATGACAAAGTTGTGTTTATTTCTAGTATTTACGTTATGGATATCACTGTATTTTTAAAGCGATTAATATTTTTATGTGCATACAAGAGATTCTCATAAATATACTGAGAGGGCACAGTCATTATATTAATTTCTTTAAATTTATCTCTGAGCGAGTGCCGTGGACATAATTTATAAATAGCACGAATGGCTCTTTTTTTGTAACACGAATATTGTATTTATATCGACGGCATTCCCCCATAGCAAAATGCCGTAAGACATCACACTATGAAAATATCTAAAGTACACTAAACGGGCCATCTCTAAATCAGTTAGGCCACGAATTTGACAAACGGCAAATGTTGCAGACCTAAGTTTTTTGGACAATTTATCTATATGGGAGCCCCACTGAAGCTTCGCATCTAAGATAATGTCTAAGAACACTGTGGTATCTTCGGGTTTTAAGCTTTCGCCCTTTATTGACACACTTGTGTTTACTTGTTTAACATGTGGTAATGTAAACTTTATGCACTTCGTATTTTTCTCGTTAAGCATAAGATTATTGACATTAAACCAATTCACTACCATTGCAAGGGCACTATTAACATCGTCAGTAACCATCTGCTGACGTTTAAATTTAAATAAAAGTGAAGTATCATCAGCAAACAACACTATATCATGATTATCCTTTTTGAGGAATGGCAAGTCATTGATATAAATAAGGAATGGAAAAGGACCTAAAATTGAGCCCTGGGGGACACCAATTTTGACTATAGATCCGGGAGATCTTTTACCGTTTACATCAACTCTTTGAATCCTATTCCATATATATTATATTCCTATTCTATATCCTATCCCCCACTTAAATATGAAGTAAGAAGATCCAGAGAGGCATCCCGGATTCCGTAGTAGCGTGGTTTCCTGATCAATGTTTCATGAAAAACACAATCGAACGCCTTTGATAAATCGCAAAATATGCCCAAAGCATCGCACTTATCTTCCCATGCACTGTAAATATGACTTAAAAGTTCAACACAGTTCAGTTGTTGAACGACCCCTAGTAAAACCAAATTGTTTGTGATGCAGTAACTTGTGCTTATTACAATACCTCTGCATTTGATTTAAGAAATTTTTTGTCAAAAATTTTACTAACAGTAGGTAGCTCTGAGGTCTATAATTTGTGGAGTCTGAAATACTACCTGATTTAAATAATGGCAGTATTTTACTATATTCCATTAGATCAGGAAACTCACCATGATCAATACATTTATTAAAAATAACAATTAATGTAGGTGCTACAATGTTTATAACAGACTTGGTAACATCAACTCAATTACCCCATAGGTCTGCAGTCTTTTTAACATTCAGTGATTTAAAAGTTTTTATTATACAACGTGTAACGGAAAGGGTATATACATACCAAGGGCACGGCTTCTTTGGATGATATCAAACGATACTGGAAGGGTTTCAACTCAAAATAAAATACTCTAAAAATTGATATCAACATGCGGTTTCGTAAGTTTCTTAAAACGAAATCATAACAATCGTGTCACCGCACTACGTAGGTTAATAACTTTCCACGTTACTTGCAAATATCACGATAAATCTCTTCCGTAATTTTGTGCGCCTAATACTGTATCTGGTATCAATGTATTAAAAATTCTCATTACTTCCGAACATGTAGAGATAGGATTAAAAAACCCTTCCAATATCGTTTGATATCACCCAAAGAATCCGTGCCCTTGGTATGTGTATACCCTTTCCGTTACACGTTGTATAATTACAAGTTATATATTGAAATTTAAATTCAGAACTACAAACTGGCACATTTTCTTTAAGTAAAGTTTCTGCAGCAATGGGTGAAGCATTCAGAGCTCTGGTTGTCGATATGGGAATCTCAGCAAAGAACGATTCAAAAACCACGGCAACTTGCGAATCTAATTTAATTATTTTATCATCAATAGCAAGGCTGTAATCGTTATTTCGTTTGCAAGACCTACCCGTTTCACTATTAATAATATTCCAAGTCATTTTTATTACATTACTACTATTTTTAATTTTTGAACTCAAGTAACGTGATTTGGCAATATAACAAACTTTTTTAAATGACAGGATCCCCTTTTTTTTCAGAGAGAAAATCATGCAACTCCTTCCGCTCTGGGTGGAGTGAAAAGGATTGTCAGACTTCTACTGTTTTAAAAAACCCACCCTGCTCCTTCAGTAGTCCTTGGGTTCCAGAGTCGCGGTATCTCGTTTGAATATACCCGCAACCCTGGCAGGTAACAGGCCCCTTTTTTTGGGTGGGAAAATCATCAAATGACTCCTCTCGTTCTAGGTGGAGCGGAAAGGATTGTCAGACTTCTACTGACTAAAAACCCACCCTGCTCTTTCAGTTATCCTTACATTCCAGGGTCGCGATATCTCGTTAGAATATTCCCACAACCCTGGCGAGTAACAGGCCCCCTTTTTTCTGGACAGGAAAATTATTAAATGACTCATTCCGCTCTTGGTGGAGCGGTTGGGAGTGTCTGTCTCCTTCTGACAAAAAATCCACCCTGCTCATTCAATTGCCATTGCGGCTGCGGTATCTCGTTAGAATATACCCGTAACCCTGGAATGGGTCCCTATTTTTTCTGGGTGGGAAAATCATCTAAAGACTCCTAGACTCCTCCTGCTGTGTGTGGAGCGGAAGCGAATGTCAGAGTTCTTCGTTCGTCCTTACATTCCAGGGCCGCGGTATCTTGTCAATATTTCCGTTACCATGGCAGGTAACAGTCCCCCCCCCCCATTCCTTTTCACAGGTTTCCTAGAGTACGAAGGTAGCCCTCACCAGGTATCACTATCAGCAGTGCCGTCCAGCAGTTTCTGCAGCTTCTCTCGCTGTGGGTTGGGGCGGCCGCCGACGTACGCGTGGATGGCTGCCTCGCGGTGATCCTCTATCGTAGGCGGGTTCGGCACCGCGTTCGTTGGGTGCGTGATCACGTACGTAAACTTCACCATTAATGTCGCATCTGTTGGTTGCGATTGATTATTATAGTACTCATCATTTTATTTAAGAGATAACAGTTCCCGCGACTGCGTCGTATGTATGTTGCCCTATAAACACCTCTATTTTCCAGTGGAAGTCCCATTAAAATAGTTTCAACTGTTCCAGAGATTAGACTAGACAAAAGAAAGATATACAGACGAGACAGAGAAAAAAAATTAGAAAACGTTTTCTGTTTTACAATCGTGTGAACAACTTATAAAGCAAGAAACATTATCACAAGGTTTGTGGCATAAACACAATTCAAAACATTTTAGATAGTTAATGACCCATATATATTAATATTATAAAAGGACTTTTTTTGTGTGTTAGGGATAATCTCCGAAATTAATGGTCCAGTTCTAATAAATTTTTCATAAGTAGTAAGGTGCATTATTTGCGAATTCTACAGGGCTATTAATTATTTCGAAAACCATACGGAAAGAGTCACGACCGAAGACCTAGTTATGAATAGAGATAAAATGTACAGAAAACAAACAAGTGTGCCTCGCTATGTCTCCACAGTACTTACTAGAAGCTGCCTCTTGCTTGAGTCGGTCGAGCTCGGGCGACGAGATCTCCCACGTGAGCGTGGAGTTAGGGTCGATTGTGACGACAGCGACGTCGTCAAACTGGTAGTTAGACTGTCCGTGCAGTAGGCTAATTGCAGATTTATGTTACGTTTTTTTTTGTTTAGGAATATATCCCTACTCAAATACAACTAACTGTGCTTAGTTTAGTTTCATCTCCACGGTACTTACTAGACGTCTCTTGCTTGAGCCGGTCGAGCTCGGGCGGCGAGATTTCCCACTTGAGCGTGGAGTTAGGGTTGATTGTGACGACAGCAACGTCGTCAAACTGATAGTTGGACAAGAATGCAAATAAGTGTGTCTCGCTACGTCTCCACAATACTTACTAGAGGCTGCCTCTTGCTTGAGCCGGTCGAGTTCGGGCGGCGAGATCTCCCACTTGAGCGTAGAGTTAGGGTTGATTGTGATGACAGCCACGTCGTCAAACTGGTAGTTGGACAGGAATGTCTGCGCGGTGCGGTCGCGGGCGTACATGTTACTGAGCTGATTGTAGTCTTGTTCCGTGAAACTGAGAAAAAAATATTCATTCAAGGTAGAGAATAAAAAGGTTGTTATACAACGTGTAACGGAAACCCCATATTTATCCAAAAGGGATGTAGACAACATCTGGTATGGAGTCTCTATGCACAGTTTCAGCACAAAATAACTGACTCAAAGAATTGATAACAAATTATTGGTTTCATATATTTCTTCAATACCAATCATAACAAACGTGTCACAGCACTACGAGGGTCATTAACTTTCCACGTCACTTGCCAATAACACGATAATACTTTTCGTTCTTCTTAATTTAAAAAATTCGGTCTCTGGTATTGTGTATTGGAATTTGTAATAAGTTCTACACACGTAGACTTAGGATTACAAAACCCTTGCCATATCGTTTGTTATCATCCAAAGAAGCTGTGCACTTGGTATGTATATACCCTTTAAATTACACGTTGAATATAACATGTCACCGACTCACCGTAAAATTGCAAAAACTGATGGTTTTTCTTTTCTTTTAAAAAGATTTTTAGCAATGTGGGTTGAATTCACATTACTTGCAATCCTGTTAACCCCTCCAACTAAGCTAAATATGCTTGTGTCTGGAATGGGTCCACGGCAATAGTGTAATGGGTGGGGTTCGAACCCGCGACCACTCAATCACAAGTCCGACACCTTAGACAAATGGCTATTGACGCTTGATATATATTATAATATTTTTCGCGAGATGCAAGAAAGGACGTCCCTAGGGACGTACCATAATATCTTCTCTTACGTCCGGCGCACCCTGGGCAATAGTTTTCTGTCCTTTGGCTCATTCTTTCCCCACGATGGCAAACATGAGTTTTATATTCTTGCTATCGACACACTAAGATCTCGCGAGATGATAATCTATCGATAAATTATAATTAGTATACTGCTTGCAATTTAACGGATTATTTATCGATAGACTAGCTCTTGCACGCGTCGGAGGGTTTTCCGGCGTAACGTAACGAAATTCCGGGAAAAAGTAGTCTATGTGTTATTCCAGGATGTCACCTATCTACATACCAAATTACATTCAGATTCGTTCAGTACTTTTTGCGTGAGAAAGCGTTACAAACCTCCATACATCTATCCATTCATATTCCTATACATCCATCCTCACAATCTTTTGCATTTATAATATTAGCAAGGTTACAATGAGCTATATTTTAATATAACGGTTTTTGCAATTTTACGGTGACATATACAAGCAAAGGAAGAGCAATGCTGAATTGAAAAGCGGAAAAGCGGCGGATTTTAGCAGAAAACAAACAGAACTGATTTCTTATCAGTAGTAGTGGGGGAGTGGCTAGGAATAGTGACTAACTTATAATTTTCCTTCTACCAGTGTTGCGGGAATGTTCTAATGAGATACCGCGGCCCCGGAACTTTAGGGCAGCTGAAGAAACAGGGTGGGTTTTTAGTCAGTAGAAGTCTGACACTACCTTCCGCTTAACCCAGAGAGGGCGAAGTCATTCGATGATTTTCCCACCCGGAAAAATACCTATAATTGTGTCGCTTAACTTCAAACTCGGATAAATCCAATTCTGAACATTTTTAAGATTTTGGTATCAAAAAAAAGTAAAAAAAAAATATGTTTTTAAATAATTTTATCAGTTGCGTATAAATCAGCATGGTTCATGAGAAATAAACCGTTAAAATCATAATATTTTATCTAAATCAGATAGATCCATGAGACAGTTTTTTTTCAAATGTAGTTAAGTCCATGAAAGCCAATCAGCCAATTGCATTTGTTCAACATGGCCGTCAGTCGACGTAAACCTTACGATAGTAGCACGGTACCCTCCTGCATTATTATTGTTTGTTTTTGTTATTTAGCCAATTCCCATGGATAATTCTATTTAAATTGTGTCACCAAGTAAAGCCCGCATGCGGCCTAATATAAAATTTCGCCGTAAGAAAGAGGAAAGAGCGAAAATTCGGTAATTTTGAAATACCTATACTTAAGCGTCGTTTGGAATCCCGGGTTGGCACTAGTGTTGTGCTAACTATTATCGATTATTATTATTTTGTTGTTGTAGGTACTGTTACAGAATAATTTGGATATAATAAGTATGTAAGGATATAATATTCAGTACATATTAGAACTGTCAGGTCAGATTTGGGTAGGTACACAGGATCAAAATTTGATCAAATTCAGGTTCATAAGCAAAACTAATTGGTGTTCGTAAATTACTGCAAACGGACTTTGGCCAAGACTGGGCATCGTCGGTGGAATTAAAACATTATAAAAAGTGCTTAACAGTGAAAATGTAATAGGGCGACCAATTCACAAAGAAGAAATTGAAGAAGATGACTCAGAAGAAATATTGAATTTTGTTTAAAATAATTTAAATCGGTTACCTCTTATTTTTGTAAAATAAAACTAGATTTCCTTATTTTGTTTGTATTATTCAGTTAGCTAACAAAATTTGACTATCGATGGTATACCGTTATTTCGCCACTACCACAACCCTAGTTCTGATCGTATATTTTCAAATCCAGATAAATCCAGACCTGTTAAATCAAAATTCTATAAATCCACACTGAGTTTTTTCAAAGATAGATTAATTGCGTTCCATTATATCAAATGAAGGTAAATCCAATCTAAATATTGCATTTTTGAAAGAATTAATGGGTTAAATACTGAATTTACTAAACAGGATCGTTTTATTCAATACCTGTTACCATAAAAACAAAATACTGCATTTTAATTCATGAAATTAAGATTATTATCACTTTTTTGTAAATATCTCCTAAGAGGCTAGAGTGGATTTATCCGAGTTTGAAGTTAAGCGACACAATTTTCCTTACACAGAATGTTTTGCGTATATTATACTTACACATAAATGTTGTGTGATTGAGCCGACATTTGATAAACAGGCAGGAAAGGCCCGATGCGTATCTTTACCGTCACATCTGTGGGCGGGTTGGGTTGTCCGACCTAAAATGAAAAAGTTATAAAAATCAGATACAATGCCAGGCAACGCATGCATAATATGTATATTAAAGAAATAAATGCATCATTAAAACGTTGCCAGGTAATTTTATTTTATTTCCCGTTGTTATAAATAGATAATGTATACACTTGATCTCACCAAAATGCTTCAGCTTTTCTCGTCTAAATTAATTTCAGAGTGGTCCTTTATAAAGGAATGTCGAAATAGTCTCGAGGGGTGAGCAACCAAATTTGCAGGCTTTCTTCTGATTTTATAAAGTTATACCACGTTGGTGCAGCAAGAAGAGGTGAAGCAAGATAGTTTTCAAGTAATTTTTACGTCGATCAGTTTGCGGCTGAGGAAGTAACTTTTTACAACGTAAACTCATGACTGACGCTCCCGGTTACTTTATTTACATATCTGACGATAATAAAACTACTATAATTGAATACTAGCTTCTGCACGCGGCTTTGCTCTAGTGAAAAAAATGTTATTTAAAGAAAAATTACACTTCTTCACTTCACTCTTCAACTATCATCGATATAAACTCTATCGACCCGGTTGCTCTGTTTGACTTGAAAGAATGTCAAACAACCAAACTTATAATTGATACTCTCAACAAATATTTCAGGTTTCAGAAAGTACTCGTAGGTGCGAGGTGTACAGATATTTTACAAAATTAAAGCTGGACCCGCGCCGAATGCTAACAAACCCGGATGAATGACGACAAGCTATTATATATTATAATGTGACGTAAGCGGTCATTATAAAAATCAGCCATTAGAATATGCTTGCAGCTTTTGGTCAGGTCTCTCCAATCTATAACCCTAAATTTTTCAAATGACAGTGGTGTCGATAATCTGCTTATTCTTTTGCTATTCTTAATTACTCATAGCAAGTCCAAAAGCTATGTATATTTGTTATTATTATTTGATTGTAACCTGCTGTCTTAGAATAACAACGCATAGAAGGATAGTACGAGTGCAAAAAGTGAGGCAACTAAAACTTAGCCATTTTTGGCTAACTTTGCTCGACGAGCCGTCAGTATTCAAGGTCACATTCTGCCGAACAGAGCTCGCGAGTAAATAATTTAAAACGACCGTTTGTAGCGTAAAGGGATGTCATAGTCCTTCAGGAAAACAAAAAACGTGTAATTAAATTACATTTCACAAGTAAATACTTACATTTTATACATTATATTTAAGTAAATCGACCATCAAACAAAAATTCTAATAACCTAAATTATCACAATTCAATGTTGCTATCCGTGAGGAAAAAAATACCCATATTGATTTCTTTAATTTGTGCTTATTTTTGTTTAAAAAAATATAGGGTAAAACTTTCCTTTATGGCCCGTCGATTTTTGGGTCGGGGTGGGAGGGGAGGGGTGGGGGGGAGTAGTGCTACTCCCCTGTACCATCCCCCCCCCCCGCGCAAACCCATGGTTATAGTGATATCCATGGTTAAAGTTTTTAGGTTAGAATAAAAATTTCGGAAAAATTTAGTATTGTTTGGCAGGAGGAAGGCAGCGGGAGTGGAGTGACGGGGCAGAGGTTGCTCCTCTCCTCCCCGGCATTACTCCAACAAAAAGGTTTTCAAAAAATCCAAAAGTTGGCTAAAAGGTGTAGTCGGAGCCCCGCTTCGCGGGGCTCAATGGTTTAAAAAAAAATAACCACGAAGGTGATGGCCGGGTCTATTCGCTCGCTGCGCTCGCTCACTAGACCCGGCCATCCCCTTCTAACCTAATCTGTCCGAGTCGGGTTGCCCCAAGTCCCGAGCTCGCTTTGCTCGCTATTGCATCCTAACTTCTCCTAGTAACGGTTGGAACTACCATGAATATTATTTATCATATATTGCGTACTATTTCCCAATTTGTATGGAAACTTTAAATATTATATCTCACTTTCACATTATTATCACACTTCACATTCCGTTCCACAGTGTAAACAAAAATTCGTAATATTTTTGTGTAAAAACGTCAACGCAATTACATAATACAGCACAGCTATAATGCCCACTAATAACACACCAAATTTAATACGTGAATATGTGAAAATAAAATTATTTTTACGTAAAAATATGGCATAAAATTGAACAAAATACACTTCTTCTGTCAATGGAACGTGAAATGTCAACTTTGACGTCTACCATGACAATAAACAACCTAAAAATTTGCAAATGGCGTGCTATTTTTCAGTATTAAACGAAACTTTAAAAACTTATATCTCGTAAACAGTGAATTTGCGCAACTTAACAATTCGTAAAAAGCTTTCTATTTATGAGTACTATTTACAGTAAAACTATGAACTTTCAACTCAACGGGCCATAAAGGAAAGTTTAGCCAAATATAGTTTTGGCGGCAATTATGTATGCGTCAAACTAAACTATATTTATTTACAGCTACTACCTACAGTGTTTTATAACTAAAAGTTACTGTTAGTTCGAAGAGTGGCATCATAAAGATGACAATTTTATTGATTAAGATTTTTTTCATTTAAGTAATGTTCTCAATAATATTTTTCTATTTCATAAATACAACACATACTTTTAATTGATATCAAACGAGATTTTTCAAGCAATTAATACATTTCTATAATATCATTATAACACATTACACATCAAACATTCTAAACGCAATAAACGATATCTCATTTCGTTTACCTTCCGTAAATATATGTCATATAAGTCATATTACATGAAAAAACATCATCTTATTTAGTTTCATAACATAAAATACTTGATTTGAACTAGAAACATAATAGTGCGTTTTCCCATTTTTGTGGTAATGGTACTGGTAATGGTATCACTGAAAGCTATATTTGTGTGCGTTTGAAGAACGTAGACACATTCGGCTCACGCACACAAAGAAAATAAAGTGGACACACGAAATCGCTCGTGTTTTGTTCTAGACGCCTCTTCTATGCGTTGTTATTCTAAGCCTGCTGTAATAAATTTATATATATTATTTCTAGGTAGGTAAGTTTAATTTATAGGAGTGTGTTGCCGTTTGTATGCTCACGAAGTCTAAATGCGAGGATTGGTTGTTAAATTAATTTTAAATTGGCTTTCTGGCAATTACATTTGAATCATGCACAACATTGGAGATTTTAGGTTTTTTGAGGTTATAAGTAGGTCTTAAAGCGATGCTGTAATTACCGTATTCCCGAACGCGAAGAATACAAGCGGGAACCATATGATGGCGATGACGAAGGCGAGCACTCCCCCGCCGAGCATGTACTTGGACGAGTTGGACTTCTTGGAGCCGCGCGGCTGAGGGAACTCGTCCTCTATGTAGCGGGAACACTGGAACAAACGGACAGGGTCATAACGTGTGGAGCAAGTCCATTTAGTATTTTTTTATTACGCCATTTTGTATTTTTTTTAGCCCGCTCTAATGGCCGCTTGACGGTGAACAATAGACGAGGTCTTTGATGGACTGAGCGAGCCCAGAAGCCTTTTTTTAACTTTTCACTCTTGTTTTAAAGGCTGACAAGTTAAACAGGATTATTCATTACTCAGGATCTTAATGTAAATTTCATACTTTTTCATGTATCATTAGGATAGCTTAAGTCAAGAGTGAATAGGATACTCGAGGTAGCATGCTTCATCTTCGACCACATCATCGCGTACCATCAGGCGAGACGGCGGTCAAAGGTTTGACCATAAATAAAGAAAAATAAGAAAGCTTATGTGAATAGATTAACACTGAATTGGGATCTCTAACACCTAATCTTAATACGATTTATTATATCATTATTCTTTTCTTTTTTTTTAAATTCATTCCATGCAACGCAACTAATTTCAATCCCGTGAACTACAAGAAACCAAGAAGGAAAATTGGACGTATCAAAATTATTAAAATAAATAAATATATTGCCGCTTTACAACAGTATTATCAGAAACAGATAAATGTTAATTTGATCAAATGGTATTTAACATTTCAATTACCTTCAATAGGAAGACACTGGCGAATATGTCCTCCATCTTGAGCCAGTCCATGAGGTTCATAGACGTGTCCGTCCATATCCAATCCATGAGAGTCCGCAGCTCGAATAAGAACGGCACTACCATGAACCTGAAAATGTTAACAAACATTACATTACGATTGTATTCCATGAAGGATGTTCAGGGTACCAGTGTATATTAGGTACCTATATCTTTTTTATTGGTATTAATGCCAATAATGGGTGAACGTGTCCGTCGTCAGTCATCAATTTCGCTACTGCAACATTTCTGTTGTTTCAATAACTTTCTTAAATCGGACATTAACCTTTTAAGCTCACTCCACCTGAGTTTTGACAGCGATGTATTCAGAGCACTAACAGATCGAATCCCTTTAACTGGGAGTTCTAATTACACATCCCTCATAAAGCTTAGCTGTTTGGTAGATACCAGTTTATTTATTGTACTACCAACCGTACTATACAGCATAATGCTAAGCGAATGGTAGACCTTTCGTTAAATATTAATCTTTAAATCTTTGTCCTTATTAACATATTTATGTAACTATTAATCATACTACCCTTACGGAATTTTGGGTAAGTTTTTAATTTGTATGCATGTCATTTCTGTGACAATTAATACTTTTTCACTCTTTCTGTGAGAAAAGAAATGTATAAAAGTTGTGTTACCCTCTGAAGAACACCATGTTAAGGAAGTGGTAGGACTTGCAGAGGAAGTTGCCGATGATGCGGCGCGGGTAGCCGCAGCGGATCTGGTAGGCCGACAGCAGCAGGTAGATGCACTTCACCATGTACCACATCGGAGGCGGCGACAGGGTGTTGAACGTTCTAAACCATAATTACAGAATACAATATAATTCAGTTATTTTCTCACCATAAATGAATACATTAGGTAATTGACGTATGACATAGACAATTTAAAAATAATTTGTTGGAGTCTGATGCTTAAACTTATAGCTGGATTAAGTCCGCCCATGTACCACTATCTAAATATATATAACTCAAAGGTCTGACTTGACTTCTTGACTTCTGGTTGGACTGACTGACATAGTGATCTATCAACGCACAGCCCAAACCACTGGACGGATCGGGCTGAAATTTGGCATGCAGGTAGATGTTATGACGTAGGCATCCGCTAAGAAAGGATTTTGCGAAATTCCCACGGGATCGGAATTTACACGGGAAAAACTTCCCACGTGGGCGAAGCCGCTGGCACAAGCTAGTTGTACATAACAATTAAATAAATAAACGTAACCAAAACTATAATATTCGTCTTATCATTATTTTCCTTAATATGTTTAGTTTTTTAAATTATTATTTAATTTATGATTCAAATATTTTTTGTTATGTGATAAAACAATTCAATTGATGCTTTTTTTCGCAAATATGGATAATAGATACATAGATGGTTTCTTTGTATTACCATAAAGTGCTCCATAAGTATTTTACCGTCACTTGACTATGCAAATTGCAAATACTAGATTTTTTTTCCAAAAGTAATAATAATTTCAATAATGAAAATTGGATTAGGTTAACTATGTCAATCTGTCAGGAATTCATCAAAAATCTTCAAAAAAAGAAGAAATAGTGACAGACAGCATTTCTTGATGAGGTGTATTTAGAAAATAACACCACTTTTAAGGTTCCGTACCCAAAGCAGGGCTCCGTCACTCCATGTACTTGCGCGCTATAATTGCCTACCGCCCGGCCGAGCGGTCTCGGGCCGTTTGCGGACCAAATTCAGTGCGGTTTTCGCAAGCGAAGCGCAAGCACATGTTCAATTTTAATCGTTACCTACATTCGTTTGTACACGTACCTACGATGCCTGGTGTCTTATGTGCTGTTGATGGGTGCAAATCAAGTAAAAGAAGGGATAAAAACCTAACATTTTTCGATTTACCTATCAATGATGAAAGGTAAGTGATAAATAAATAAAAGAAATATAGCAAGAAGCATACATGTCCTGGCTTTGTTGCTGAATTACAGAACATTCCTGATTTAAATTAATCTAAGAATAGATTGTTTATCCCTTTTAAAGCATTCAACAAAACATCGTCTTTTTACGGAAAGTTAAAAGTGCCAACAGATGCGTTTCATAATTATGTAAGAGAACTTAAGACTATGTTTAGGTATTAATTATTTAGAAAAAAAAAGGAAATTAAGGCCGGGTAGTACTCTTTATGAAATTTTAAATAACTTACATTTTGATTCTCCCTGCCCTTGTCCCGAAAACAATATCTAATAAAACTTTTTATTAGATTCAGGATATTTTCTACACTAAAATTTAATAACCGAGAATTTAGAAAGGGTAAGAAATTTATAAAAAAATATATGAAAAATTGAAAAAAAAACACTACTAAGATATTTTTTTTATTTCACCCACACACTGACCTCTATAATTATGTTTTATCGAGATGTATTGCACAGTCAGCACCAATTTATAAAAAATATATTTTATAAACGATACAATTTTAAACTACCACATATACAAGTAGTAGTAATACTAATAATAATATATTAGTCAGAGCATATTCACAGTTCTCAATAGCATAGACACAAAAAGTTTGTTAATTTAATTTTATCGAAGAGGCAGCCCTGCGATTGCTGTGGGATCGCGCGGTGCGAAAGCAATCACAACTGTACGCTTGAACATTTAGGCACATTTTAGCATGCAGCGGTTGCTGACGCGACGGAGTAGGCTATTATAGCAGTAGGTATTGGAAATTTTGTACTGAGTGAAGTATCTGACATATACTTCACTCAGATACTATCTGTTACGTAGTAACTATTAAGTAATCTGTGCCCAAAGGGTATATGGGCCCCTTTTACTATGATTGCTTATGAGTATATTGTGTCCCATAGCAGGGCAGAGGCCTCCCTTTCGTCCTTCCACCTTTCTCTGACCACCGCCACATCTGGCTAGTTTTTTTAGATTCACTACGTTATACAGCAACAGTTGACGTCATTACGTCGGCGTCGTCTATAGCTGAAAACCAGCGTTGTCAATGTCTCACATGTTGGCATAGCATTATGCTGCGCTGCATTATGTTTTGCGTTTATATGACACATATTTTACCTCTTTATTAAATTACTTTTTTTTTCTTATTTTCATAGGTTTAGGTTAGGTTAGTTTTAGGTAGGAAATCGATTCGTCACGCCGCAATCGAGTCAGCAGCTACTTAGGCCCAAATCACTTACCGTTCAGTAATGAAAGGCAGTACGAAGAACATCCAGATATGTACTCCTATGATAAGTGCGTACTGGAACAGTATTTTGCCGAGCATAAACTTGCGCAGGTATAGAGCGCGGTCGATGACTATCAGCGCGAATTGGAGGATCAACATCACGAGGAAGGGAATTGGCACTTTGTTCTCTTCTAAGTACGCTTGAACGCCGCCGTCGCCTTGATGCGTCTACGAAAACAATAAGAGAACTTTAGTAATTTGAAAATGTACGAATTAAACATGGGTTATCAACATTATTTTTATAAATTTCTATTTCATTTCATTTCATTCTTCGTATAAAGCAAACTGCAAACCAACAAAAAAATTAAGTAGAAGACCGGATGTTTTAAACCGAGTAGTATATAAACTAAATTACTATTATGACCGAACCCAATAATAATAATACGTTTATTTATTTACGTAAGTTTTTTAACCGACTTCAAAAAAGGAGGAGGTTCTCAGTTCGTCGGAATTTTTTTAATACTTTTTTATGTATGTTCTCCGATTACTCGAAAACGGCTGGACCGATTTGGAAAATACTTTTTTCGTTTAAAAAGGTATACTTTCTAGTTAGTCCCATTGTCATGAAGTCAGGATTTGATGATGGAATCCTGGAGAATTCGAGGGAACTCTTCAAATATTATAGGCACACCTATAGCGAATTGGGTATTTTTTTATAGTAATTTGTGCAGTTGCTCTTGAAAAGCACAATTTAGTGAAGTGGAACTGATGATGAAGACCACAGATGGCTACCAGAACGACTCGATAATAAGTATTTACTTGTTTGCTATTCAATTTCTTGAATATGGTTGTTAAGCACTTTACGCTCGCCACAATACATATGGTGACTTCCGAAACTAAAGTTATTTAGTTTTGGAATTGTGATTTTGGAAGTCGGTTTTATTTTTGTTAAAAAGGTTTTTTTACATAATATACGAATCTGTAATGTAATCTGAGATTGTATAGACTGTTGCACCAATAACGGATAAGATGTAATTCAAGTAGATTTGACTATTAGAGATAGGAATTTGACAATATTTGTATAGCTTCGCTTATCGAACAACACCATTCACATAATTTTGGCTCACTTAACAGGGGAGTGAAAACACTGCGTTTTTTCGATAACCGATAATAGATCCAAGTCAATATATAATATGTAGGAAGCCAATCTACTAACAGATTTGTTATTCGGCTCGGCTGTAAATAATTTTAAAGTACATATCGATATTAAGGCTTACCCCAAAAGCGGCGAATCCGAAAATAACGACTAGGAAATTGAAGAAGTCACACAAAAACATATACGCGTATATGTCAGCGGTGACCCTCGCTCCTGGCTCTAGCATGCGCTGGAAGAATCGGTGCATCGGGCGCAAGTAGCGCTTTACTCTGTAAATACAGAACACGTTTTAACTTCTGCTATTTTATATTAATATTCCGTGATCCTGAGTTGACTGGTAGAAAATGTCATCGACTTTAATTCTGCCTTTTTACCTTTGTGCAGAATAAAGTTTAATTATTACATTAATAATATTTCTGTATATAAGTTTTCGATGAAATTCTTCATTTATAAGGGGGCTTGTCGTTATTCTCGGTGTCTATCGTTTGTCAAAAGTTAAGTATGATGTCAATATTTCACGTCAGAAGAAACGTGTCTTGGAACATATTGAATTATCTCTTTTAGAAATATTTGTTATTCAACACTACGTATAGTTTAGCTATATTTTAGGTGCAAATAAATAATAATCTGACTTTTAAAGCTTCAAAATGGTAGTTAATTATTACTTTGTTGAAATATCGCTTATTTTTTTTTCAGTAATACATAAAAGCCCATTACCCATTATAGCATACAGCCCATTTTTTTTTTCAGTAATACATAAAGTTTATTGCTTACTCACACGAAATTAGGCGAGGCAATATAAGTTCTATTATAGCCTTGCCCACGAATGTGTTCGTGTCGCGAATAGTGGTACCTGAAGAGATATTTATGTGTGGTTGAACTTGTACTTACGACAAAAGCATTACTTCCGGGTAATGCTTGCACGTATTCTCCAGTGTTGTCGACACGGCAATGATCGGTTCTTGGTCGTCGTTTACACTGAAAAATAATAAATTACATTAACAACATTTATTTAGTATTCTTGAACAGTGCTGGCCCAGTGGTTATGGGCCGGAGTTACGAGGTATAGGTAGTAGGTTCGGTCCCAGTGCTGGTCTCAAAACGATGAAAGAAAATACCGTGAGCCATGTCACATGTTTTTGAATTTATTGCCATAGGGCATTCCCTATGGCAATAAATTCAAAGACATGTCACATACACCAATCTACAATTTATCCCGCGTTCTACGGGGCTATCCCTATGGGGCTCTCGTGGTTGCTTTTATTTATCCAAAAGGCAAAACAAAATATCCATCTAAAACATATTTTTCGGGCAGTAGGTCCAACATGCTTTGCCAAACTGACCGAGGTCTCAATGTTTATAATTCGATTTGTCATCGGAAAATCACAACAACATGTATACAACGTGTAACGGAAAGGGTATATACATACCAAGGGCACGGCTTCTTTGGGTGATATCAAACGATATTGGAAGGGTTTTTTAATCCTATCTCCTTTCTCGCGCCGACAAAAGAACACCGCCTTTACGCTAGGCTACTACAGTACTAGGCGCACAGAATTACGGAAGAGATTTATCGTGATATTTGCAAGTAACGTGGAAAGTTATTGACCTACGTAGTGCGGTGACACGATTGTTATGATTTCAATTTAAGAAACTTACGAAACCGAAAATTTGGTAAGTATCAATTTTTAGAGTATTTTATTTTGAGTTGAAACCCTTCCAATATAAAGAAGCCGTGCCCTTGGTATGTATATACCCTTTCCGTTACACGTTGTATAGCACTAATTCATATGTGGCATGTGTTCATGTGTTCGCGGATAAAATTTACACATTTTCGTAAAGAGAAGTAATGAAATAATAATGTTTATTTTGCAAATAGGGTATAAATAACATTTTTACATGACGTGTGTTTCCTAAATTAGACTAGATGAGGCCGGTATTTCCTACCTGACTAACCTGAGATGAAACACCGAAACAAACTGAGAGGTAACGTTTCTTTTGGAGTCCATACAATTCTTACTGATCAAATCATAATCTGAGAACCATTAGTTTTATGTCCGTGCTGTTCCTTTGAGAACAGAAACACACAGATTTAAGCAGGCCCGTCCAAACAGTGCAAGCATTTGTCAGTTTCGCGTAGCTGAACTTAAAATTTTAAAGAAGCATAATTATGTGTTATATCAGGTTGTAAACTATGTGTGCCAAGTTTCGTCTAACCCCTTAATCCTACAAACGTTAACATTATTTTATAACATTAGTAGCATTCAGATTTACATACTTGTAGTGATCGTCGTCCGTTCCTTTCGAGGGACCTGCCTCGGACTCATCGAATTCTACTGCTCTGCCGGAAGTATCTCTCTCCAGTTCAGGCATTTCATTACCATCTCTGTAAAATAAGAACATTCTATTATAGTAAAAGTATTGACTTTTTGTTATTGTCCCTTGTGTTAAAAAAAATTTAATTGCGAATCTTAAAATCGACTAATTTTAAGATTCGTAACTGGTTCGTTTAATATTGGTGCTCGCTTTAAACTTTTAAATTCCACCAAAACTTCATTATTTTTGCAAATTTATAATATTTTTACTACATCTCTTAACGTTCTACACTTATAACGTTATACATTCATAAAACCACCGCAAACATTAATTTTGAAAGATTCAAGATTATGTAATCTTAAAACTTATATATATTAATAATTGTAGTCCAATTTGGCTATGTGGATTTTGTATATTCCGATTGGGCTGCCTGACTATTTAAGAGTAATTTATTAGTATACATAATAGATTCAAAATTACAGTCTCTTACTTACTATTTACAAGAAATACCTTTGCTATACAATACCATTATGAACGTATTCTAGTTCAAATTATAGACTTGAATGTCTATAACATTCAATAAATTTATTGTTTTCGGGTTCACTGATTTACTAACTTTGATATAGGTAACGTACTAACGTTATACATATTTACCACGAAACAGGTAACAGGGCATAAAAATTTACTTAATTATAAAGTTAAATACTAAATTATATAATCTTTACGTATTCTCTATAATATCAACTTATATTTAACATCAAAATCAACTGGTAAGTATTATACATACAATTTCTACATTTCAAAAATCCAACTATTTCATACAAACAGTTTAAGTTAACTTATATACTATACGACGTAATTAACGTACATACTAGTAGGATCTTCTTTATTTTACAAAGTATACCATTACCAGAGCCGGATTAACCCTGTCAGAGGCCCTAAGGCAATGGCATTCTCGGGGCCCCTTTTCTTACTTTGACTGACCAAATCGTGTGTGAACTGAGGAAACGCACATTAAGGGCTGTGGTTTTTAATATATTTGTTTACTTATTCCCAGATTTTTTCTAAAATTGTTTATATTCTACTACTAAATCTAACGATTTGTATTTTGTGAGATAACAGTGAGGTCCCTAAATTTACACACACATCAAATTCTCGTTCGAAGAAACATGTTTTCTTGGTGCGTGCACTGGGCTGCCCTACACTAACTAAAAAGCCGCTAACCCCAAAAAGTATTTTTCGAGTAAACGTAAAAATAAGTGGGAAATGATTTTTCTACAAAACTCCGCTAGCTAGGACGATGGTAAATTATTTTTGTAGGCATAGCTTCTGTGCACAATATATGTGAGATTTTTAAAGTAAATAAAAGAATATTTTAGTATTGGATTATATTTTAGTATTGTATATACAAGTATTGTGGATTAGTCACTTTTAAACAAAGGAAGTGAAAAAAAAAACAATTTTATACTACACCTGCTTGGAAAGTACCTTGATACTTTATCAAATTTACGGTAGAAAGTACGTCATTGCATATTGAACAAATATGCGGGGAGAAAACGCATCTGAGCGGGAGAGAAAAGTGTATGAAAATCCATTTCTTAAGTGGTTTTTCTTTTTTAATTTTGGGTAAGACTATGCGCCGGTAACCTAAATATCAAAAGCCAAAAAGTTTTTACAGTGAGTTTTTATCTCCAAGTTCGCAAAATGACACTGGCCACTAGCTGTGTGTTGGATGGTGTCGGGCTGGCAGTGCGACCCTGCGGCGGCAGGATAAACAATTTGAAAAAAGAACATGTGAAAATTGCAGACGCCATTGGCGCCATTTTCAATTTGTGTGTTGTTTGAGGATTCAGTGTGATCTTAACAATTTCAATATAAATTTCGATTAGTAAAGATTTAGTTTTTTATTTTCCTCGTAGGTATAAAGCACTATGTATCACTCGAGAGAAAGTGCGATTCCCGATCTCAGGTGTTTTAAAGCCCTCGCCTACGGCTCGGGCTTCAAACGACACCCTCGACGGTAATCGGTCACTTTCTCCTCTCGGTGAACAATGTACTATTGTTTAACTGCTCAGCAAAATTGCTATATCTCGAAAAGTATTAATCGTAGTAAAATTATTCTTAGACCAAAATATAGAGAATCGAAAGTAGTTTAAGTATACATTAAAAAGTGAAAAATGACTTTTTGTGACTTAACGGCCTTTTAGTTAGTGCAGGGCAGTGGGCCTGGGCCTCCGCCTAATGGTTAATCCGGCATACAAAATGTACAGTACCTACAATTGCTGAAATATTAGAATTCGCTAGTAGTATAAGCGGACCTGGCGTGTCGGTCCAAGCGCAGTACGATGCGCAGGAGTGAGTGCGGGCGCGTCACGCGGCGAAGCGTACGAGGTCGCGCGCGCCTCCGCGCCGCGTGTAGCCTTGCCCATACAAGGCGGGCCACGCGAGGGTCCGAGCGCGACGCCTGCAGCTCGTACATGGCCTGCGTGATGGTGGCCTGCACGTGGTACAGCCGGTCCACCAGCCGGTGACGACTGTCTGATCCGCACACTTCGCTATGTACTATCCGAACACCCGCTACCTACTATGCTCTACATACTCGCAACAACGCAAATATTGTTACCAGGGATGCTTAGTAATCGTAACCGATACTGACCGATATCCGAAATAACAATCTATCCGTAATCGATACATACTCGTACCAACGCAAATATTGTTACCAGGGATGTTATGGAGTAGTCGTAACCGAAACTGACCGATATCCGAAATAAAAATCTTTCCGTAACCGAATCCGTCATAAAAGTTTTGGTTAGTTTCTGATAGGGGCCGAAGCTAAATGGGACATGTTCTGATAGGTTTTTGTTTCTGCCCGGCCGAGACAACACAAGCCGCGGGCGAGTTTGTTATTATTTCAATTGTTTATTCATAACTAATCATTCCGTGTGGGGTTATATTAAAATTTTATATTACAGTTACGAGCACCTACTTATGTCGATAATGTGAAAAAAGTATTATATCCGTAACCAAAACTATCAAAAACTAACGGATAATTCGATATAATTAAGTAACCGTATCTGAAACTGGTATTTTATTATTCCTATTCTTATTCCTATAATCGTTACCATACTCAGCCGAAATTTCATATCCTTGACATTCCTGATTGAAAGTACGCGATATTTTTCAACATGTTTGCAGAATAAAGACATGGCAATTTATATTGGAAATCAGTACGTCTATGGTCGTCAATAACGGGGAAACTTATTGCCATTTGGTTACGATACATTTATAATCATGCATCAAAAGGGAAATATAGTTGTAAAAATAAACTCACGGGCCCGACTGGTCGTGTAACTTGACATATTTCTTTCCAACTTCTGTGATGTGACCCTGCGCCATCAACTTAGTATCTTCTGGACTTAGCGGATACTCCATATCTTCTCTTAACTCTATTTCTGGCGTCGATTCCTTCCATAGCCCCAGAGATTTCAGCATGAACCTGAATAGCAAAGCACACTGTGTAGTTTTTTGGTTTAGTTATATGAACTTATCCCCCTTTAGTAGGAATTAAAATTATATTTCATACGTTATAGATGTACCAAGGTCAAAGCATATTATAATGGAATTGCTTTGAACTTTATGGCACTTGTATAGCTGCAGAGCATGTCAGGGCTCGAAGTGATATAGGTGAGGATGTCTACAGTTTACAACAGGATTAGTAGTGGGAGACCGTAAAGTGAATAAGATGAATTACTTTAATGTAAGCGGACATACGGACAACCCTACAGTCTGACTGTTCAAACTACATCCATACCAAATTTCATCCAAATCTACCCAGTACTTTCAAAGATTAGCTCGTTCAAACAAACAAACAAACTTTTCCGCTTTATAATATTAATATAGATAAACTTGGATAGTTACCGATGCAAAAAGATAATGAGCAGCAGAAGTAGATCGTAGAGGGCGTAGTTATATTTCCTCTCAATACCAATGATGCGTGGTGCAGTGAATGGCATGTTCGCTGGTATCACCTTCTGATTCCATGGCAGAATCTCGAATTGGAACATACTCTTTATGAGCACGATTACCTGTGAAATTTATATAGCGGAATAAGTTCAAAGATACCGGTATATTTATGGTATGGTATTAATTCATTAGTTAAGATTAACATACCTCAGTGTAGGCGATCAGAGTTACCCAAAACGTTTTGGTAGGTCGTGGTATGGTGAGTGTTCCCCATAAGAACACCATCAGAGGCAGAGGTATAGACAATATTGTTGCTGATTGTATCTGTAATTTGTTTAAATACAATGTAGTAAAAAATAGCCTGCATTAGGGAACTTCAGAAGAATAGTTTCAAGAAGAGATCAGATCATGGAGATAGTACTGATTGAATTACCCTAATAAAAATAACTGGTCAAATGCGAGTCGGACTCGCGCACGAAGGGTTCCATACCATTATTACTAAAAACGGCAAAAAAAATCATGTCTGTTGTATGGGAGCCCCCTTCAATATTAATTTTTATATATTATATAAATAGCGGCAACAGAAATACATCTGTGAAAATTTCAACTGTCTAACTATCACGGTTCATGAGATATAGCCTGGTGACAGACGGACAGACGGACGGAGAGCGGAGTCTTAGTAATAGGGTCCCAAAGAGCAGTCAGCAGCATTGACGGGGCCTGACAGGGCCAATCCCTTACGGGGTTGCGGGACTGTTCTAAGGAGATATCGCGGCCCCGGAACACAAAGGCCAGTTGCCTTTAGGCTTTGTAGGAGCAGGATGGGTTTTTAGTCAGTAGAAGTCTGGAGTATCAGACTTCTACTGACTAAAAACCCATCCTTCCTTCCGCTCCACCCCCTCCACCCGCTGTGGGAGGAGTCATTTGATGAATTTCCCAAACAGAAAAAAAAGGGTCCCGTTTTACCTTTTGGGTACGGAACACTAAAAACATTGAACATTGACCAGAATAGTAAAACTAAATTAATAACTAATTCACAAAAAACCTTGATAAATTATACATGTAAACCATCCTCATGAATCACTCTATCCATTAGTGAAAACCGCATGAAAATCTTTTCAGCAGTTTTTGAGTTTATCGCGAACATACAGACAAAGAGACGCGGCGGGAGACTTTGTTTTATAATATGTAGGGCTTGCAATCCCGGAATACCGAGATCCCAGTATTGCGGGATCCCGCTTCATTTACCAATCCCGCGATGATGCGGGATTACGGGCGCGGGATTTGCGGGACTGAAAAAAAGCATGCATGTGACCTCTCGCGAGCGCGATTGCTCGGTGACTGGCGACCGGCAGTGTTAGAAAAAACGCGGGGGCCGATGTCCCCCGTTTATCACAGCTTAAATAGCCTAATATAGCCGAATTTCAGAGTGGTAGCCAAAGTATGTAGCCTAAAATATCAGTAAAGATTTTTATTCAGTATTTGTTACTGTTTTTTGTGAAGAAAAAACGGTGTAATTTGATTGATCTCATACTAAAAGTAAAACGTAAATAAATGTGGAGTTAGTTGATTAATTCATTGTTTTTGTGATAAATAAACGGTGTAATTTGATTGATCTCATACTAGTAGTAATACTTAAATAAATGTGGAGTTAGTACATTAATTCATTGTTTTTTGTGATACATAAACGGTGTAATTTGATTGATCTCATACTAATAGCAATACGTAAATAAATGTGGAGTTAGTCGATTAATTCATTGTTTTATTTGCCTTATATAAATGTGAATATTTTCAATATGCGGGATCCCGCAAATACCGAGATCCCGCGGTATTGAAAATTCTTAGTCCCGCAAATACCGAGATTGAATTCAGGCTGCGGGATTTTAAGCCCTAATAATATGTAATAACTTAATATGGGTATGTATTTACCATATTATTTGAGTTTTTACTTTACCTGATTGATAAAAACCATTATGTAGCACACTATGTCAGTGTGGGCCAGCACGGCGTACCATAAAGCGTAGCCGAAGTGCACGAACGGAGTTCGATCCTGTTTGAACATTGAGTCGTCATGCTCTTCTAGCGTACTCACGTCGATGCTGCAAATCAACGCATTCTTTACCATAAACGGATACTATAAATAAAGTCTGGATATACTTGAGACATACTATCTTGTCACAGCAAATAATATCTCTGATATATCACTGTTCATTTATATGTACATATATTCACAGGACCTTACGCAAAGTTCGCGATCTGCCCATTTCAATCGAAGGAAATAAGTTGTTGACAGAGGGACTTTATATAGCAGGTATATACAAAAGTCAAGTTAGTATAAAGTACAAACTCGTACTACAGTTTAGTTATGGAAAAAAATAGCGATAAAGTGCTCCAAGTAAAGAAGTCTGAACAAAGTATACTTTTAGATTCAGGCTCTTGTGCGTAGGTTGAATCACGAAAAATAGTATTAAAACAAAATATATGCTCTTTTATTTAATTCACCGTTTGAACGATAACTAGAATAAATATAAATATTAAGGTACATAAATGCATATTATAACCGTCGTAGATGATCTGTAGTTTTAGAAGAATAAGAATAATATAATTCAGATAAAACGATCGAATAAGTTTATAAATATGATCCATGCAATATTACAAGTTTACATTACCCTTTATATGAACATTGACACGTACACTCTTTTTGAATCACACTTACCGTGCCTAATTATCAAACCGATATAAAAATACAATAAAAGCCGCGACAACGTGTCGTATTTACAAGCAAAAGAAATAAGTTGTTATGACAATTAATAACGACGAAAAAATTATATCATAAGCCCATCGCAAGCGACGATAAATTCAACGAGACTTGTACTGCGAATCGATATAATCTAGCCGAGCATCATTTAATCGCGTACGTTATTGTCAGGACATTAAGGCCTGAAACTGGGTTAAGCAGACGTCGGCGCGGTTTCATGAAAAAGTGCTTCGTTGCGAGTATCCCCACTCGTGGGCGGCCTCGCGGGGAATCGGGTCCCTCGACCGTGTAACGGGTCTCGCCTCCGTGCGACGAAATCCGTTGCGGCGGGCTTTCGCGCGGAGCTCGCTAGTGGTATTCCGCACTTGTTCAGTCAATAACGGTCTTCTAATTTACTGAACCTTACAACAAATTCCCGGTATAGCAACCTAAATTCAATAAACGGGCTTTGTACAGTCGGCCAAGAAAGTGGTGTACCACCCTAAGGTTGAATATCGCTTGCAGATTCATAGGTGATAAAGATTAGTTTCGCTTGCAGATCGATCTGACAACTTCTATTGCTGTCTTTATCTGATTATTGATAACGACTATTACTGTTTGTAACGTGACAGCTGTTCTTAGTTTGAACTTGATGGAACCAATGACGTCGTAAAATCAACGGCGGGGGGCTGTAGATTTTGATGACAAAATTGTATCTACAAATTCAGAATTGTAATCAACAAGTTACATAAAATTGTAAAGGCACAAGGCGAGTCCACAAACCTACAATTTCTGTAAACTTGTAATTACAATATCAATAAAAAACAAGCTAAAAATAGATTTATCCTTTTATTAAATTTCTACAATCAATTTTAAAATACTTATAACAAACAAAAACATAGCATATATAGTAATATTTAGAAGATATTGAAAATTTTTAAAAATTAGAAACGGGTGTAACCGCCGTTGGCCTCTATAACCTCTAAAAGACGAGACCTCATTGAACCAACAAGCCGTGAGCAAATATCGGTTCCCCGCATTTCCTCCCAGATATAATTACAGTGACTAATAAGAGCTTGTTTGGTTCTTTCATTTTGATGCGACCATCGTTGGACCATAAGGCCCCAAAGATTTTCTATCGGGTTGAGGTCCGGCGATCTTGAGGGCCACTGAATTACCCTTACGTCAGTGTGTGAACGAAACCAGGCTCTTACGATCCTCGCATTATGAATTGAACAATTATCTTGAACAAAATCAAATTGTGGCACTTCGTTCTCCGGGTAAACATTACGGACTGTCGGTAGCATTGCATTCTGAAGCACGTCGATATAATTTACAGCCGTCGCTCGAGGAGGTAGAGAACACAATTCTCCTACACCATCCGTACTCATCCAGCCCCAAATATTTACGGAAATTCGACCTGATTCTCTATTTGGGATTACATGATCATCTTTATACCGTGTTGAATTATATCGCCAAAGGTGAAGACGTCCATGCTGACTGGATTTAAACGTTTTTTCATCACAAAACACTGTATTAGACCAATCAAACTCTAAGTGCTCTCTGGCGAAGTTCAGACGAGCAAGTCTGTGAGCATCCGTCAAATATATTTTCTTGGCGTAATGCCTGTGGTGCAACCCCATGTAATGTAGATGATTCCTTATTGTTTGGGCACTCACATCGAACATCTCCGCAAAATGTTTTGTGGGCTTAAAACCATTGATTTCATATTCCCGTCTCATGAATTCTCTATCGTTATTGGAGAGTGCAGGCCGGCGACCACTTCTTCTGTGATCCAACAAACTTCCCTCCTCTCCTTCACGACGAATCCAAAAGCGGACAGAACGCCTCGATATATTCAAATTCCGGGATATCGCACTGATACTGCTTCCCTCATTAAATTGGGCAATTATTTGTGCTCTTTCGGCAATGGTCAAGTTGGCAGGCATTGAGATGATTTTATATGCAGTTGATTGAAAAATAACACGGAAAATATATCGATTTTTTGCATATATTTGACAAAACGTCAATTGTCAGTTTTCTTTTTCAAATGGAATTCGGTTGTCTAAATAGTTTTTATTACTTTTGTTTGGAAACATTTCAATTGCTTTGTAGAAACTAATGTCCTTTTCATTTATACTAAAGGTTAAAATGTCATGTACTTATATGTGACCAAGGATCTTCTACCTACTAACTGGATTGCTTACGAATGACTCAAAGAATACAGAAAGTCTTTCTTAGCTGTTAAACAATAGAGTATAAACTTGCACGTATAAAACTGAAGGAACTATTCGTTCCGAGCGAGACAGTGCCGTGTGTGGACTGTGTCCCTTTCTTCTGTGTGTCAGATTAAAAATATTTATTTCAATGGTAATTTTTTCGACCTGTCTGTTGTAGTAATAACACCTAGTTTTAAACTTCTTTGGAATTCTATCTTTAAAATGAATTACCATTATTACTGTATGCATATTAATGAAAATTAAAGTTATTTTACCATGCAAACACTCTTGTGTTTAAACCAAAAAAAATGGAATTTGTAAGAATTAGTAGTGATATATTATACTATACCTGGCAATTACTACGTTGCCGACTGACGTTTACTTGACATCTGTATGTTTGTAAATTTGAATTATATTTAATTTTGTGGGTTTTCGTAATATTAAAGTGCAAGTTATTGTAACCATGGTATGGACGTGTTTTGTGGTTAATTGCAAGAGTGAAAAGGGTACCCCGGGTCTGGAATTTCCTTTTTTAAGTAAGTTTTGTGACTTTGTTTACAAATTGCATTTAGGGTGACTATGTTTTCAATGTAAAAGTGGATGTTCTTCTCTTTATTCTTCTTATTTATTATTTTTCTTTCTTCTCATTATATATTATTTTTTGTTATTTTAAGCTTTCCTAAAAATGATGATCTTCGAGTCCGGTGGCTCAGTGTTCTACACAGAAAAGGGTCAGAAACGGTTCCAAAATTTGTAGCCGCCATTTCAAGCCCGAAGTAATATTGCATTTCGAAACAAGATCAAATGATGCAATTCCGTCCATTTTCCCTAAAGTAAGTTATCAATCTTTACAAATGACATGAAGATCACCGTTTCGAAATATGTAGAATATGAGCATAGCAAGATGAATTTTCATTTTGAATCTATCTTAACCATAAATACTACAATTTTATTCTCATCAATCTATTATTATTTTAGATTCCTGTCAGTGAAACAAATAAATGTTTTAAGTACTATAATATTAAAACCCACTAAAGAAAAGAATATACAACCTGTACTGGGCACATTCAAAGATCTGGTAAGTGAAAGTTATGAAAGGAGTCAAATTAATGAGCATAAAAGTCGACATTTTAGTTGTTTTATTTACTTTTGCTTAGCAAATTGATGGCAAAAATATTTTATATCATTTTGGCCAAAAACTCAGCTACGCAAACTTGCTTACAAGTGTAGTTTATTATATTAATAATTACTTATAACTTAATTACTTAACTTTTATCCACTGCAGTTAGTTAATGTCGACAAATAATAATCTATACTAATATTATAAAGAGGTAAAATTTGTAAGTTTGTATGTATGGGGTAATCTCTGAAACTACCGAACCGATTTTGAAAATTCTTTCGCTTGCATGTAGCTGCATTATCCCTGAGTGCTATAGGCTATAAATTATCTTTATATCATGCATATTAGCCGAGCTAATATATTCTTTGTCAAGCAAGTCGGGGACGGGATCCCGTGGAATATTTTCGACTTCTACGTGGACGAAGTTGCGGACAGAAGCTAGTAATTCATAATTTAAAGATTATTTCTATTTTTTTAACGAATAATAGTGTAATACATTTTTAGGGTTGTGTGTCAAGCCAATCTTGTAACAAACCTGCAGCTGCAACATATGAGGAACTAGAAAATATAGAACCAACCTAATAATAATAACCTTATAATTATCATTCGATCTGCCTCCTTTATGTTTAGAATTATGTATGTTAATAATATTGATTTCTAACCTTAAATAGCACATGTGGTGTTAGCCTGTAATTAATTTTTACACTTATAAATGTAATATGACTGTTTCATACAAATGTATAGTGTAAACAATCCGCGAGTTGACAGTATGTTTAAAAATTTAAAATAACTATTTAATTATGTAAATCTATTGATATGAAGCACAAAATAGTACAAATGAAGAAAAGATTATTAATTATTTATTTTATTTTCCCTTGAGAAAAATGAGACTTTTTATCTGTGAGTCACGTGATTAGAAACACCAATCAGAAAACGAGACGTCATCGTTCAATATTTTGACAGCTGACTGGTTATCTTTGGTTGGTGCATAAGACAAAATAAGAAAAGAATAACTAACTGCTTGCACTGTCTGGACAGGTCCGCTCAAATTTGCGTGGTTATTTCCTCAAAAGAATACCAAAGACATGAACCTACATGCTTCTCATATACAAACACAAATTGTCTGGACTTTAAAAAAGACGTTGACGACAAACTCAGAGGGAGTTTGTTTCGGTGTTTCTTCTCAGAGTAGTCAGTTAGGAAATACCGGCCTCGTCTAGATAAACTAAACACGCAAAAAAACATGACGTGTAAAAGTGTTATTTATAACCAATTTACAAATAAATATTTCATTTCATTTCATAACTAACTCTCTCTCTCTCTTCTGGTTCATTTGTCTTATCGTCCTGTAATAGTTGTTCGATGAGTTCCTTTTTTTTGTGTTTTTAAAAAAGCAGATAGATAGATATATTCTTTATTGTACACCATAACAGTAAAACAACCATGGACTTAACAACTAAAAAGGGTGATACAATGGGCGGTCTTATCGCTAAAAGCGATCTTTTACAGACAACCTTTGGATGGATTTGACACAGAAGTTCTAACCACTTCTTGCGAATATCTCTTTTTAAAGGGACATGAATAAATAGTTTCGTTGGCGTTTTTATAGTAGTATTCCCACAACAAGGCAATAAAGCACTGATAATAATTTTTCACGTTCATAATAGAGTAAAATATCATAAAATACCCGAAGTACATTTATGTGCCAAATACCAGGAAAGTTGCTTTTTGAACGATGACGTCATAGGTAGTCACGTGACCACAATGCCACGATTTAGGCCATAGTTTTTTAATAAATTAAATAATTACTTACATTTTAATTGAAAGGTTAAGTGATGAATAAAATATTATTTTACGAGTACACATGAAGCGCTTCGAAGCGTTTCAAACAATTTTTACAAAGTTGTCAACTCGCGGATTGTAGGTTAACCTAAATAAATATATACAGAAATAAATTATATCTCTTCTGTTATTCTTTCTATTTATAATCATCGTCTTTCATGAAGAGTTTTAGTAGTTTTAATTATATATAAACATTGCATCATTTTATGTTTAGTCTACTGGTTCTGACCGTACAAGTGTCGAATAAACATAGATTACCAATTAATGCACGTTTGTTTGGACGTCTATACCACTGCCTATCAAGGCCAAGCCTTCGAAGAATTGCCAGCTGGTGATTCTGTTATTAATTCTGTATCTGCAATAATTGTATTTGTATCACGGGTCTTAACCACTTTGAAAGTTTATAATTCAACGCAATAAAGTTTGCAAAACCAATTTTGCATTTAGCCCGCATAAGGAAGGGTTTATTATAGAAATTAGCGCGCTCAATATAAGTTCCTCAGATATATATATTGAGAACTAGCTTTTCGCCCACATAGAATTCTGTTATATCGCGCTACCGAGCAACTGTTCAAATATCTGAGATAGAAAGAACCCTATATAGTTCCCAGGGTTTTAAACTATCTCCATGCCAAATTTTTTCGAAAGTGGCTCTGTGATTTAATCGTGAAAGCGTAACAGACCGATACAGACCTTTATATTTATAATTGAATTTATTTCTTTCTTTCTATTTAATACGTTGTTAAGAAAAAAACTGGCCAAGTACGAGTCGGACTCGCACATGAAGGGTATTTTTATAGGTAGGTAATGAATGGTACGGAACCATTACCTATAAAAAGCGCCAAAAAAATCACAACTGTTGTATGGGAGTCTCCCTTAAATATTTATTTTAATTAATTTTTAGTATTTTTTGTTATAGCGGTAACAGAAATACATCATTTGTAAGGTTAATAATAAGTGTCTAAAAAAACCTGCAAATATTGCATCAAATAAAATTGTCCTTACGTTTATCGCGAATTGATATCCACACTACTAGAAAGAGATAGCTAGGTCCTTCGAGGGTATACTCTTCGGAACGGATTTGAGCTTCGCGTCCGCATTCCAGTTTAGGTACAAGTTCCTTGTATGTGACATATGACGTATGAATACTAAATACATAGGTTTACGTCATGATAATGTTGTCTCTTTCAGTAATATCTTTTTATAACGAACCTTGTTGTAATTTTCGATGACCGGGAAACTAAATCAAAACTGGTACACCACTTTCTTGGCCGACCGTACGGTCAGCAACCGCACATAGCCTATTTATTAATAATACAAACTTTGCCAATCTATATAAAGTAGTAGCATCACGTATCAAAAGAAATCAGTGTTTCGGATTATATCGAGCACTCTCAACATCCAACATTTTTCATTTTTAAGCAATATTTCGAATGTACATTTCTAGGTGATTTTTCTTATTAAATTAATCTTCTCAACATTTATTTTATTCCAATTCAACATTAAGTGTAAATGCAACAGCACCAAAAGTCCTTATAGGCTTACTGGCTGTCATTATTCTTTTTTTTGCTATCGTGGTTTTGCTACGAAATAATATTATGAAGTTCTCCATCGATACCACTGAACATGCACATTGTTAAAAAAAAAAAATTGGCCAAGTGCGAGTCGGACTCGCCCATGAAGAGTTCCGTGGTAACTATAATAAATATAATATACTCAATATATTTAATTGAAAAAAAAAACCAAAAAACCTTAAAAAATTCTTAAAACTAGCTTATTTACAATATTTACAACTATGCCAAATAACTTTGTTTTTCATAGTATTTGTATGAATTACAAAGTTATATTTGCGGTTTTAGAAAATATACTGTATCTCAAAAACTGCCGACTCGATCTCGTTCAAACCAATTTTGGTTGAAATTTTACATTAAGATCTACAACATATGTTTTTTTTAGATTTTTCACTTCATTATTATAGAAGTTAGAGGGGGGACACACATTTTACCACTTTGGAAGCGTATGTCTTTTAAACAATTAACTTTATGAAAAAGTCATTTTAGAAACCTTAATGTCATTTTTAAAGACCTGTCTATAGATACCACACATGTATAGGTTTCATGAAAAAAAATATTTTCAGTTTCAGTTCCATGTATGGGGAGCCCCCTTTATTTTAAATGTTTTTTAAATTTTCTCTTAAAATCGGAAAGCGGTTTACAGAATACATTTATCTACCAAGTTTTACATGTATAGTCCTAATAGTTTCGGAATAAAATGGCTGTGACATACGGACGGACGGACAGACAGACAGACGGACAGACATGTCGAAACTATAAGGGTTCCGTTTTTTGCCATTCGGCTACGGAACCCTAAAAAACTAGCGTCAAAATAATCCTATCTTCAAGACGGGAATCGTAATGTTCCCCGGTAGTCAGTCGCGGACGTCCGAATAACACAGTTTCAAGCTAAAGATCAACAGTACAAGTGAGCGTTGTGAGCCACTGCACCTCGGGGACGACTGCAAGGAAAAAGCGCTCTCATGTTCGGAGGTGTCATCTTCGTCGGTTTGGTGACGCGGAGACGCGCTGGAGAGAGAAAGGCGCGCGCGGCGCGGCGGCGGAGACACGTCCAGCCCGCGCTCCATGCTGGGCGCTACGATGCGGATCTCGGGCACACTTATCTCGCTTAACTTACGGCTGGAAAAACCCACCACGGTCACACGCAGAACCTTTGCCTTAAATTGCAGCTGACGTTTACTAAATCCTTTAGTGAGCATTATATGTAGTTGGCATTAAGTCCGCCTTTGTACCATGCTAGTTGTATCAAGTTAAAACTAATGAGGCTAAGATTTTAAGATCACTAAAAAGACAACTAGCTATGTGGGTAGAATCCATATTACTAGCAATGTTGTTAATTTCTCCAACTAAGCTAAATATGCTTGTCTCGAGTGGGTTCACGACAATAGTATAATGGGTGGGGTTCGAACTCGCGATCATTCGATAACAAGTCCAACTCCTTATTTTATTGACCCTTTAAATGAAATCTCAAAAAAAAAACTCTGACATGTGATTACCAATATTTTTTTAAATACAATCGTATACTTAAGCGAACATATTTGTTTCAAAAAATTATATTGTAACTGCTGAACTATTTAAACGTAAGTATATACACAATACAAACCCCATCTCAACTGGTGGTGCGAGTAGATTTTTATCTAATAATTCCATTTCGCGGGTACTAGGCAGCGTGCAAACAAAACACTACTTACTAATCGATGGCTACATGATAGTGTTAAATGTCATTTATAAATCATTCACAACTCAAAATCGAATACTTAGCTTCAGTTTTTAACGTCGTTTAAACATTTTATTTGAAGAAAAGAAAATACTCCACGTACTTATGCATCTAACGTGCGTTTTAACTTTTAAACAACGTTGTGAAGCTCAAAACATCTACTTATGAAATATTTTAACTAAATCTAATCTAAACATGCAGTAAGCATGGGCGTTACGCATGCTAATTACTAACAACTACTCATTCAACCTATATCACTATTAACCACTGTAATATAACTTGGACGGTCAGTTATAAGAGTCTATAAGATCTTAATAGTTTAGTAGATAATGCTATAACTCACTGTCTCGCTAGTGTCTCTGGTAATGGTTCCCATATCATCTGCGATCCCTCTCTTATGCCGATGCCGAAACCATCTTTTTCCTGGAAAATATATTATAGTAAGTAACATAGTCTTATATCACGGGCGTCGTATTGAATCCTGAACGCATAGAAGGATCTTAGAGGTAACTCGAGTTTGAATGCCACCCTCTTAGAAGTCACTCCAGCCAAGTTGGGGTCGTGTTGCTGAGTATTTAGTTGCCCCTGCAGCCCCCGGTGGAAATGTGCGTGGGAACACGGGGAGGTTTTAAGCTTAGAGTCTGACAAACCCTTTCGCCTTGCCCAGCGTAGGGGAGGACATACATGAAGGTTTGGCTTCGATAAAAAAATCTTTAATGCAGCGATGATTTAAAGTTAGACCAAGGTTATGTACCTATCACCAAGTATATTCCACGCATTTAACTGGAAAATAATTAAGGGCACAAAATAAGGGGCAGCAACATCATATATTTGGAACTTTTATTTATTGTTTCCGTCCGTTAATATTGATATAGTTAATTACTTTTCAGACTCCAATGCATGTGAAGGATTTAGAATCTGTACTAAATGTATTATCGTTATTCTTTGGCTTCCAAAACCAAATTTTTGAATTAAAAAAATATTGTTCGCAGTTCGATCTATAAGTTATAAATTGAACTACCCAGTAAACAACTTTTGAATAGGGTAATGCATTTCATTTTCTAAATGTGCTGAATATCTAAAGGAATCTCTGAATATTTTTTCAGGCATAATATTTATCTCTGAGCGCAACTTTCCATATTTCTACATCTCGATTAAATAAATAAATTACTTAGCTGCGGACGTAATCAAGTGATACTTATCTTACTTATAAATAATTCAGCCCTAATTTATTTCATATCATTACCGTAAAACAAATATGAATGATCTAGTTGTAGGTACTATACCTTTAGTACTTTCTTTTCAATAGAAAGCGTTTTCGATACGTATCGATAATCTCGGGAGTACTTCATAATGTGTCTTGTAAGCGACACTAGCAGGCTTGAGATGAACGCCCATACCGTCTCTAAGAGCGCCTTTAATTTGTCCACAAGTGTAACTTCAGGCTCTGAAATTGGTAATTGTGTCTTTTAATGAAAACTTCGTTAGCAAAGGCAGCGGAAAGTGTGAGATCTGTATGATGGTATTAAGTCACCCATTTAAAAATCATATTAACATTTTTTATTCTATACGACATGCGCTTTAATTCTAAGTGGGGAGTAATGAGTAATAATTGAACAAACCTGGTATCGGTGCAAAATCGTCGATCTCCGTCAATGGTCCCTCATCTTGATACGGCTTCGGCACTTCACGTTTTGCCTCGTAAGGCTTACGGATCTGAATAATAGCAGATTTTATTGTAATACTAATATAACAAACAAAGGTACACAGAAGAAAGCATAATTTCAAAATAAAAATGATGCGAAATCATGATAGGTAAGTAGATATTACAAATATCTTTTGGAAATTCTTGCATTTACAATAAAGAATTCAATTACCTAGGTGTTAAAAAGGCCCGACTATTTTAAAATTATAAAATCATACTTAAAAATAATATAAACAAAAAATACATGCAAAAGCCAAAACAAAAAGTGCAAGCAATTTCTAATGAAATACACACCAAATAAACGATAGCGGCGCAACTAAACTTGATCCCTTCCCTGAACCCGATTAGCGTATGAGGTTTAGCGGAATTTTCGAAAAATCGTTCAGCTCCTACTTATATTGTCATGTAAAATTGTTGTAATTTTTTGTTCCAAGTGGGAACGGGAATAGTCATTGAAACAGGCGCATATTCGTTAAAGTAGAGTAGCTAGACGCTAGTTTATATGTAATCGTCAATGAATAATCGCTGCGGCCTGCGTGTAGATCCAATTGGATTATGTACGTGGGTGTGTGTGTGTGTGTGTGTGTGTGTGTAAACGGATGTCGTATGAAATTTAGATCTTAGATAGATGTAAACTTTATACGACATCTTCACAATTGCTTTAATTTTGCTCAACATCTTGCAAAATATACTCTGCCGCGGCTCATTGAAACAAGTGTGTAACACGCATATAGATTTCAAAAGTAAAATTAGGACCGTCAAAACTTCCAGTGAAACTTAAAAGTCGGGTGCACGAATCCGAGATCCCTTACCTGAGTACGGGCAAACGATCAAGTGTACTTGCGCCGTACCAGACTCCGTACGCCACACGTGTTTATCATGCTTAGCATGTTCAAATACAGCATGCAGAACACGTATGACTTAGCGGAGTCCGTTATACCTGCACCTTGCTGTTCCATCGCATCTAATGTGAACCCCCTATAAGGGATATAAAACCTATAGTTGATTCCATTGGTGTGATATATGCGTTGGCCCCCATTACCTGCTGGTAGGAGATCGGTTCGGTGAGGGAGAAGCGCTTGGATGACCGAAGGGTGGGCGCTGAGGCTCGGCGGAGATTCACGGCGTGCTTCAAATCCGTCTTGATCATCGTGGACAGCAGCTGCTCGGCCCACGCGACACAATCGTAAGCTCACACGCACTCGAATTCAGTATACGTTGCTTTAACTAAACTTACCAACACCTTTTTTATTAAAAGGCTGGCCTGGTATAAGTTTTTTCGCCGAGACTGATCGTTAAAACTACAATTTATCGCCAAAATGTAACAACGTGAGCCGATTCGAGTAGCATGGCAGTGCAATCATATTAATACCGGGCATTATGGTTAGTCACCTTAAGCGTACTGGATGTAACTTTGAACTACAACAAATTATAGTCCCCTTACTTCTATACTAAGTCGGAGGGCTTGACATTCCGGTTTATCTAAAAGTATCCAGGGTAAGCGATCATGCGGGAACACCCAAGACGTACTATATATAGTAACAGTAACCAATAGTTCTAATATAGATTCTCAAACATGCTTAATACCAAAACACAGTACACCATTAACAACATTCTCTCTCAGTATCCCCTTAAATTTGTCATTCGGTCTGGTGTTCCCATAATTTTGTTTTTAATGTGGCTAAAAATGCTACTGAAATGTCCGAAATATTGAGTACAAGCACTTTGTTTGTGCATTGTGATAGGCGCAAGCACGAATACTGATGACAATGTTCTCTTAGATATAGCATAACCCACAAATCACAACGGCGTATACCTTCACCAACAAGATTTTTTAATAATGGTAAGCAGCAGGACGATGAATAACAGCACTTTCTGAATATATCGATACCTCTGGGCTCAAAGGTCGTAAAGGACATTTGGGCGAAAATGACTTTTTTCCTACTGTTTTACTCAGTTTTAAATGTTCTATCGACCTGTATATTCCGTTTTACGAAATTCGCTAAAAAATGCCTTTACGACCCACATAACTAGAGACGTTAACTAAAGCTTACCGTGAAATTTTGGAAGTAAATAAAACTAAGTGTTGCCAGAGTTACCAGAGTGCACTCATTTTGGTAGTAAAGCAACGTATTTATAAAACAGCTTTTGGATGTAAAATACATTAAAAATGTCAATAATTGTCCTATACCACCTTAGGTGGTCAATATAAGTCACCTCAAACATTTGGATGTAAAGGACATCGTCTTTGCAAATTGTCCAGTAAGCCCTAAAAATTTAAAATAACAAATACAAGTGTCCTTTACTACCTTGTTTCAAATTAATTATGTGCTTCCACTAAGGGCGTATAGAAACGTAAGTGAGGAATTGTCCCATAAATCCTAGAATATTCCAAAAACAACGAATTTGATCTAAATTTATTATCTAACTTATAATAAAACACAAAACTATTACACACACAATTTTGTGAAATGTATTATAAATCGATTATCTAAATTAAAAGATGTTCAAGTTTAGGTATCCACTTCATAACTATCGTAGTATTGACATGGCCCACGTAAATTTTCGAAAACCTAACGTACTTAAAAAATATATCGAGGAAGCTAAAGTGTTTACAAAGAACTTTACAGAGAAAGCAGGCATTAAGTGAGGACGCATTTCGAACTATTTTTAAAGAGTATAATATAAGCTTTCACATACCTAAAAAAGACAAATGCCTAACTTGCGTCAAAGCAGAGAATAATAAAGACGAAATGAACGACAAGTTCAAAGAGCTGCTGAACTCTCATCTCAAAGAGAAGATATATATTTATAAGAGATTTAAGATTCATCAAACCCATAATTCACCCAACAATGAAACGGTCACCTGCAGCTTTGACCTACAAAAAGTCTTGAATACGCCACATGGACAAAGTATGATATTGTACTATACTAGAAAATATTCGGTTTTTAATTTCACCATTTATGAAAGTCGCACACAGGATGTTAATAGTTATACATGGGGGGAATGTGATGGAAAAAGAGGGAGTAACGAAACTGCAACTTGCTTAGTGAAATAACTGGAGGAAAAGGAAAAAATGGGCGTAAAACATCTTCTGATGTACTGTGATTCGTTTTGTGGTCAAAATAAAAATAAAACCGTATTGGCTGCCATGAACCAATTCCTCACAGTAGTCTACATATTTTGAATCGGCCCGCAAAAGACCCAAGACCTTACAAAGTCAATGTCATGGAAAATACTGACGGTTTAAAATTTGATCAATTAGCTTTAAATACATTCACGACAATGACATAAAAAATATTAAATTGAAAAACATCAGAGTCGCCACATTAAAAAAAAGTATAACAACAAAATGTTTGTCAAATACTCCATGGAAGACAGAGCAGAAACACATTCTTTAATATTATGCGAGAAAATCCCAGATCAAGGAAAAACAGAAGGAAAGGGGAAGGGAAAGTCCAAAGGGAAAAATCCGGTCAAGTGCGTGTCGGGCCACACGCAGTGTAGGGTTCCGTAGTTTTTATAACAGCCAAGTGCGTGTCGTATTCGCTGACTGATCGTTTCGTACCATGCTCTAACTAAAAGCCAAAGCCAACAACTACAACTAATTTGACTTCCTATACAAATCCTCACCTGATGCGACAATTTTGAACGGAAAGCTTTAATTTTTTTTAGAGATTTGTATAAAACTTGTCATAGCCGGTGTTTTGAATTTAAATACAGGACACAGAGCTACACTACTCAATCGTCACAAAAAAATAAAATTGAGGAAGTAGTTTGCTGAGGGAGCTTTATGTTTGATATTATATAGCAAAATAATAAATAAATAAAAAGGTTTTTTTTTGTTAAAAAGTTTTATATAAAACTTATTTAAATATGAAACTAGCGCGATACAACTGACGCTTAGCGCCATCTATCGACATTTCTATGGAGTTGTTCGAAATTTTCGAGACAAATACAATTGGTCGACTATTACTCGTAAACTTGTAAAGCCCACTTATGTGTGATAGTTTTCCTTTAAACTTCGTTATATATAGGTACTACTGCCGTGACATTTGAATTTCTAACTACAACCGTTTAGTTGGTAGAGGGGGAGGACACTTTACTCTAACGAAAATTGGTACTTTAAAGCTTGATAAGTCACGAACGGTTTACTTAATCAAAAAACAATCTTCCCAAACCCCTAATATTTTTAAAAGACCTATCCAACGATAACCCACACTATGGGAAGGAAGAAAAAAAAATATCGTCCCACTTTACATGTAGGGGAGGTACCCTAAATAATTGTTTTTTACAAAATTTTATTTTACCACTTTTTCGGCGTCATTAACGTGTATACTCATGCCAAATTACAACTTTCTTGTATCAAGAATTTTTGAGCTAAACTGCGGACAGATAGACAGACAGAGAGACAGACGGACATGGCGAAACTATAAGGGTTCCTTGTTGACTACGGAACCCTAAAAAGACAGATTAAAAATGAACCAGTGATTGGTATGGACGCAGTGAAACAGCTATACAATAGTAGATTACCAATAGCCGCTGCTAAATATAAAGATCTGATAAACCTGTGTGAAAATGGAACAATACCTAAAAGACTTCATAAAGAATAAAATAAGGGAGCTTCCATGCAATTCTGAGCTACGCGAGACTTTGAACGAAACATGAAGAGGGTGATGAAAAAAATACGTTAATTACTAAAATATTAATTTATAATTTAAAGATTTAAAACTTTAAAACTTTGTGTTCAATTACAAAATAATAAACGATCTCAATTTGATTACACAAATGTACGTTGTATTTGTATAATTTTGTTATTTCATGATTATTTGTAAAGAAAATACAGTAGTATATACACATAAATATATACGAAATTACATGATCCATTTAATAATTAAGTTTAATTATGAATGATTGTATCCTTTTAGAATACATGAGCGGGTGACCCTTAAGAACCCAAAAATTACCTTATTTTGTTAAATTTTGTGCAGTAAAATAGATTTACGCGCTTAGGTAAAATCATAGGATGAAAATTAAGGACTTTTATTTTTAAAGGAGATCGGACATTTTTGTATGGGCTCTGGCCCAAGTGGCGTCGGAGCATGACGTTTATTTTATTTGAAAGTTACTAAACTAAGCTTACTTTTTTGGACGGGTACAAAAAATCTATCCTGGGAGAAAAAAGTTATAGCGTATATAAAAAATACCGTATTTATGGAGCTATTTTCAACTATTTAAGTATTCAATTATTTCTAGTTATTTTAACTTAATATGTTATGTTTGCTATTATCTAACATTTACGATGTCTCATACGCGTGGTATCTACTACGTCAACGTTGAAAATATATAATTACTTCATTATTGTATGGACTCTGGTTCAAGTGGCGTTTGATAAAAACTTTCTACCAAAAAATTAAATCGACTCCCAAAAAACACTGCAAAGTGAAAAATAACTTTAATTTCGGTAGTCGGTGTCTTTAGTTTTGTTTCTTCGTTTTTGGCACCGACTTCCGAAATTAAAGTTATTTTTCACTTTGCAGTGTTTTTGGGAGTCGGTTAATTTTTTGGTAAAAAGTTTTTATTTCACTCTTTTTAGTTGGTTAATTTTTAATTTACCTAGTTACAAGAGCCTACTTATAAATGTTAAAATGTCAACTACTTATAACCTTTTACAAAATATTGCTTTTCCCAATGCTGGGCCGTTAATTGTTGAGGAGTTCTCCTGGTACTTCACCATCAGCTCTACATCACCATATGCATTGTGACGAGCATAAAGTGCTTAACATCCATATTCAAGTAATCGAATCGCAATCCACTCAATACTTATTATTGAGTAGTTTCGGCGGCCATCTGTGGTCTTCATCATCAGTTCCACTTCCCCAAATGGTACTTTTTGAGAGCAACTGCACAAGTTACTATAAGAAATACCCAAAATGCCATAGGTGTGCCTATAATATTTGAAGAGTTCCCTCGATTTCTCCAGGATCCCATCATCAGATCCTGACTTTGGTAATAATGGTACCAATTTCGAAGTATACCCATTCGAACAAAAAAAGAATTTTCCAAATCGGTTCAGCCGTCTTCGAGTACTCGATGATCATACATTAAAAAAAAAAATATACGCGTCGAATCGATAACCTCTTCTTTTTGTCGTCGGTTGAAAACGAGGTTAAGTTATGATGTTTGAATAAAATGCTGTTTTTGAGAAATGATTTAAAAGTGTTTAACCAACTTTATAATATGTAACTAAAAACTGAACTAAACTATGGCATAGTGTGTCAAAATAAAAAAATAAAAACAAACCAGAAATCATATTTTATTTTAACCGAAAACATAACAATAAGACTATAAGTTCAATCACAATAATTATATTGTCCAGAAACGCTGCAGGATGTTAAATGTCCTCGTAACGAGCCCACCCGAAATAGATTTTATGTAACCGGCCGTTGAACATACTCTATGCACTTTTACTAGTTAATACATCGAAGTCAACGGCCAAGTCACATAAAATCTAACTATATTAATAAAGAAATCGCAGTAAAGATCCTTAGACTTGGCTTCGCTTTGCTTAGAGATTTCATTACTTTTTATAGAGAAACAAGCAGCTTAAGCGAGATTTGGCTAATTTTTTACAGGATGTTTTTGGTGGGATTTCACTTTTTTTTGCAGAAAGCTATTTTTTACTTGATTAGTTTTTTTAATTATTCAGACTACAGTTTCATATTCATTTATAAGGGGCTCGTCACATTGAATAACTATATATAATTGTCAAGTCGCATTTCCATATCTCCCATAGTTCAGCTGAGCTCTAAGGGTTCTTCATCGGATACTTCAGACCTTCAATTTTTTATACACATCAGTAGAAGGGACTCGTCACTCTGAATGACTTTTGTCAAGGCGCATTTCCATATCTCCCATAGTTCAGCTGAGCTCTTAGGGTTCTTCATCAGATACTTCAGTCCTTCAATTTTTTAATTTGAAAAGAAAGGGCTAACTACGCTCAATAAACTTTGTGAACATGGCATGTCGATAATTTCAATAGTTTAGCTGGTCTGTTACGGTTTCTCCTCAGGGTCGTAAGGTACTCCAGATCTTCCATGATCCTAGTTTTGATAGTTTTCCCTTCATATAGGTACTAAACCCTACCTCTATGACAAATTTCAGCTCTCTAGGTTTATGGGAAGTACTAGTTCTATTTTGATGATCAGTGAGTCTATATATGTCGAAATAGTACAACTTGCTTTTGCATAACTTAGGAAATAAACAAGCTACAAACATGAAATTTTGTGGTTTAAGTGTGTGCTGGTAGCTTACTAAATAACGATAATTTCAACGTTCTAAATCCATCCGGAGGTCTCCAAATAGGGACCTGAAAATACGCCGAAATGGTTCCGGAAAAGGACGGTACGGCAGTGTTTGCTTTGCGCTCGACTTGGCGGGGGCACTGCCGTGCCCCCAGATAACTAGAATTAATTGAATAAATAGTTGAAAATAGCTCTATAAATGCGTGTTTTTTATATACACTATAACTTTTTTCTCCCATGATAGAATTTTTTATCCCCGTACAAAAAAAGTAAGCTTAGTTAAGTAACTTTCAAATAAAATAAACGTCATGCTCCAACGCCACTTGGGCCACACCCGCCCGATCTCCTTTATGGTCGTAAAGGAAATCTATCTAGGTAAATCCAGCACTAGGGTAATTTTTTAACAGTGCCCTAGAGAGTAGTAAAGTGTTTAGAATTTATCATTTTCACCCTTCAAAGCACGAGTAAATAGGCATCTTCTGGGCTCGCTCGTCCCATCTTAGACCTCATCTATCGCTTACCATCAGGCGAGACCGAGGTCAATAGTGGGCTCAACAGCATTAAAAAAAAAAATTATAACACTTCCTAGGTTTTTTTTTAAATAGCTCAAGAAACAAAAATGTTAGAGCAAAAATACTTATATTTTTATTTTTTGCTTCTCTTGAAAAGTAGCATATTGTCCTTTACGTCCTTTGAGACCAGAGGTATCGATATTATTATATAAGTTTGGCACCAATTTAGGGCATATTTGGTCTTTACCCAAAATAACATTGTCCAAAACATAGTTTTCTCGTATATGGAAGAGAGGCATTCACTACATTCCTGCTGATTACCCCCAACAAGGACCCTGGTTGAGACAAGGAAACTGACCTTGCCAATTCCCATTTCTCTGGGAGCGTCCTCGTCTGAGCTCGAATCATCATCTTGCATTTGTATCTCCGTGTCATCAAATTCATCGAACATGTAATAGTCTCCGGACCTTATAGCTGTAAATACAAATGCATTTTAAATATCCTGTATTTCGTCAAAATAGGCGTAACTGTAAGCGATAATATATTTATAATTGTTAAAACAATAATACGCCAGTACCTACTATGTTTAATCCATTTACCAAAATGGTTTAAATTATAAAAACAGCAATATTCTCTTGTTACGCCTATTTGTAATGGTAACATTAAGCATGCTACATTAAAATATTTATTTTGCTCTAGCTTTCCATGTGATTCTAAAATATTCTGTGAATTTCATGCTGTCCAAGGTAAAGATCTAATAGAATAAATAAAAATAAGACATTAAAAAAATTATAATAATACAACAATAATTGATAGTGGTGTCTATAAGAGTAAAATAAACTAAAACTTAGTGAAAGCGTTATTGCATAGTGCATACATATCCAGGTAACATGCACACAGTGCGGTTAGAGGTAACACAAAACATATAATAGCAGTAACATGCAGACATTCGACTATGGCTCATCAGGCGCGCAATCACAAGTAAAGCCGACAACCAGCGCATTCTGTCTTAGTTTTCTTTATTTACATCATTCAACTGTATTACATAATATACATGTTATATACATAATTTTAAAATATAAGACAGTTCCCGCCAACGCGATGCTATTAGCCTAAATACCATGACCGACAAGCCGAGGAGGGGTTAGTAACGCAATACGATTTTATAGCGAGCCAGGTTCGTGAACATTACCCTTTTGATGGCTTGCTGGCGGCCTATACGTTGGTCTGTCCCGCACTACAAGAGAAAAGCATTACTCAACAACAGCAGCTCAAACACCATCCGCAGTTACGTGACTTAACACTAACGGGTATTAATATCAATACACAGTTAATCACCCAAATCAAGGAATTATTAATAAAGCTGTATCTGGTATTTACATCACAGCTGGTCAAGACATGATAAATATGGCCTGATCTGACCTGTCTGGATATAGGTCTTTTAGAACTCCTTGACATAACCATTACATCGTGGAACTCGATTGGCGTCCATATAACTATAGTCAAATGAGAAAAGAAAAAAGTATTTTTGGTTCGTAAATAAACAAAAATGTTGGAGTTATTAATTTATAAAATGAAATGTCATGTCTTCAGGTTAAGTTTAAACGACCAGCGCACAGTGTGCTAGGACAGAATAACAAACACCTCCCACACCGAGAGAACGCCACGAATATTACCTTCGTGTCTCTTTGTGTACACGCGGCGTCTACTCGGTTCCTCAGAATCTGATTCTGTTCCTAGACGGAAAGGAAAAACATTTTATAAAACACATTATGATGGTAAAAAATATGCTTTACATTTTATACAAAGTGCAACAGACGGTGTATGTTCAATAGGTCGTGATTCAATAACAAAAGCCCGCGGCGAAACGCATCAGGCAGGCGACGGTAGTGTTACAGGTGTGATGCGAGTGCGGCTCGGCGCGGCTGGACTGCGACACGATGGAGTGGCGCGGCTGCGTGCCCGGGCTGGCCACCGTGTGGCGGCGCCGGATGGGCGGCGGCGAGAACACCGGGTACGACTCCTCCGGGCTGGGCGCGCGCGCCTGCCGCTCCGACGACGGCGGCGACTCGAACGAGATGCGGCGCGGCTCCAGGTACGCGTCCAGCGACACCGTCATCAGCGCCGACGACGGCGACGGCGGCCCGCCCTGGGACGTAGGCAGGCTGGGCGCCGGCAGGGCGGGCAGGGCGAGGGGCGCGGCGCGCGCGGGGGACGGCGGCGCGGACGGCTCGCTGAGCGGCGTGTGGAAGCCGCGCGGCGAGGCGGGGCTGTCGGGCGTGTGGAACCCGCGCGACGCGTCCGAGTCGCCGCGCACCAGCGGCACCTGCTCCGACTCGCCCGCCATCGTCTCCTCCTCCTCGTCTGCTCCGGGAGCACGCGAACGGGCACGGAAATATTATACCCCGATCTAGTTTTGACTGTTGACTCGTTCTTACCCCAATTTTTTCATAATATTGATACATGAAGAAATTACATCGGGATAACATAGATTTATCACAAAAATTAAACATTGAAACTATCGTATAAAACTACAGTAGGTATAAAATCAGAATTGGCTACAGACCTATAGTTATATGGTTCCTCAAAGTAAACATATTATGACACTGATACAATAATGGTAATGTTTTCCGACTTGTATTTTACTTTGACAATGCAATGAGTCAAAACCAAAACAATACCTTGATCGTGATGGCACGGTTCCTTGGTCAAGACCCCTTGTATTTTTTTCTGGTTAGCTTTTATTCTTTCCATTTTTACTTTGATTTTCTCCAGGATTTTCGTCTCTTGTTCCTCTTGTACATTCATCTGTTTTTGACGGAGCTCCTCAATTAATTCTGCGCCTCTAAAAATGAAAAACACCTCTAATTGAAGCAGCATGGTGCATATTTAGATCTCCTTTTCAAATACCAGTTAAACTTATCTTAACTTTCGAATACAATACTTAAATAAAACAAAACATCAATCATTACCTTGAAGCGAGCACAGTTGTAGCTTTGCTCTCATCTATGACTCTATAGAAGTAGTAACTATGGAAAAGCCTCCGTTGCAGAATGAGAAAGGCAAAACAAACTCCATCCCATGCTAATCCTATATCCTCTTGGGGAACTGAACAGACTGCCTCCTACAAAACAATAAAAAATAATTATCGATCAGAATAATCCTAACATCCCTGCTATATTGTGAAGCAGTAGGCATAGATCAATTGATTATGCCATTTGATGCCTTGCAATCAGGCTATTTAACATGAAAACTTACTTTAGTATACTGCATCTTAAGAAACCTCGCTATATTTCCGCCGGCAAATTTGTCGACACATCCGATGCCCAGGAGCTGGACCAACCAGCACGCGTGTTTTTGCATCACTGAGCTGAAGATACAGCCTGGGATTTGCAGCAACGTTTTCACAACCACCACTACCACGTTGTACCGTACCAGCCATGACCACCTGATATCATAACACCATGAGAACAACATAAACAGAATATAATTGAAGCGTCAATAGCCTAAGGGCTTAGCAAGCATATTTAGATTAGTTGGAGGGGTTAACAAGATTGCTAGTAATGCGAATTCTACCCACATTACTAGTTCTTTCTATAACAAAACAAGCAGGCGTAACTAAGTAGAAATTGTCCGAGGTATGTAATTAATAAACAGTGCAGCTGTCAGGAGGAAGAGTTCGTGGTTAAATAATAACAGCCAGACCGGTTGCAAGCATGTTAAGCTAACAGCCAAAGATGTACAAATGACAGCCGGGATCAACTCGGCTATCATTTGTACAGACGCCAGCACATGAAGCTACCCGAAACTGTCAAATTTTCCCAATCAACCTTGAACCTAATTTCTTTAACGATAAAGTTGAAAATCTATTAAAGAAATTTGACAAATTGTTGTAGCTTGATGTGCTGGCGTCCGTACATCTTTGACCGTAGTTATAGAAGCCAGAAAATCTATCACTATCAATCCCAAGAGGTGGTACGCAACTACTGGATTGTGGAGGTCAGACGGGGCAGTCACTCCATGTAAAACACTAATACTCAGCTGGTTGGCTGGCATTCTGGTTAGATACATAGAATATACTTTATTGTACACCAAAATTTAAACACACCTATTTAACAATATTGGGAAAATGCTAAGCAGATGATGATGAGCAGCGCAGCGGTCAAAGCACGAAAAGCTGTTTATTGGCGGAAGAAACAGTAGATATTTCACTTTAGTTAAATTATTTTGTTCACATGCAATAATGTGAACAAATCAAGAAGGTGTATTCGAACACGCGTTCAGGCTATTTGACACAATTTGAATTCGACAGGACATTCCCTAAGAACATCATAAATTTTTGATAGGATACGAGTATTAGGCTGCGTTTCCACCAGAGATGTGCGAGGATGCGTAGCGAGGGATGTGTTCGTAAAAAACCAATAGAATCGCTTCATTTACCTCGCCTCGGTCAGCACAGCTCTGGTGGAAACGGCTCAGCGGAGCTAGATTTTTGAACATACAAAACAAGCGAGGGATGTGTGCGAGGGATGTGTGCGAGAGATGTGTTGCGAGGGATGTGTTGCGAGGGATGTGTGTTGAGAAGGATGTGTTGCGAGGTTTGCGCATCCTCGCACCACACATTAATGCGCATTTTCACAGCTCCGCTACACATCCTCGTAGGCACATTTTCATTGCACAGCTTTGGTGGAAACGCCCACACATTTTCACAGCACAGCTAGACATCCTCGCACGACACATTTCCATCGCACATCTCTAGTGGAAACGCACCCTTAGGAGGTTTGCGCTATTAAATGTAATTGACTGTACTATTATATGTATGTTAGTTTGTAAGGTATTAATGTAAGCGTCACAGATGCCTGAAAATTCCAAAATCATACCTACATGTGTTTTAAAGAAAATAAAGGTTTTCACTCACCAATTTAGTATAGCACTTTTAGGACGCAAATAGAAGTCGGTTCCTTGCCAGAGGAATATGAAGGAGCCAATCAGATAACCCATGGAGAATAGGTTAACTCGATTAGTGCCAGTCATGAACATAATAGCGAGCGTCACCCACAGCATTCCCAAGAACACCATACGCTTGACCACGTCAAGCCATGTCCTGAAATCAATACACATTACGTACACTATTCCGATATATTGAGTTGGCCAATCGAAAATTGCTATTGGGTTATTCTGTAAGTAATTTCTCAGTAGTAGCCCGGAGTTTGGAAGATAGCGGAGTGATACCCCGGAAAGCTGAAAATGATGACTTCGAGTTTGCCAATCTTTCTTTAATAGTTTCAGTAAGCTCACGTTTTTACAGTTATATTTGAATACCAAGGAATAAGGCGCGAGCCTGTTGCTGACAACCAGGCACCCAGGCTACTACTGTCTACTCTCAAATCAATCCAAAGACCCAGTATTTGCGACTTCAAGAGCATTAGGATTGGATTTATAAAGATTAGTTACTTTTTTAAGAGGTGTAATAACTATTGCCGTTTCAGGGATACGGAGCTCAGCTATACAGGGCAGTCAGGTATAAAAGAGGCCGCAATATTTTGCCACCTTTGAATCTACATACGCCACTATTTATTTTAACCTCTAGAGCCCCAGCGGCACAAAAACGTGCCAGTTAACAAGTATTAGTTGAGCCCCGCTGGCACAAATTAGTGCCACCAAACCCCGATCGATTTAAAACTGTATTTGTAGTAAAGATAAGTCTTAAAATCGTTTGTGGCCGGGGTCAGATTACGCTTACGATAAGAGCTCGCCCGCGGTGCTTGACGGATGGTTGACGTAAATAATGGCGGTCCTTGAGAGGTTAAAGAGTCCCTTCTTCGCTGAGAATTTCGCAGCGTAGACTATATTTGCTAAGGAGACCGCTATCTTTAAAGAGTTACTTCTACTACGGTACTTTAAAAAAAATGATTCAAAGAAAGCCTCAACTACCTTATTGAGCACGAAGTCCGGGGTTCGATTCCCGTGTCGAGCAAAAAATTCTATAGGGTTTTTCTATAAGGAATTTCTCAGTAGTAGCCAGGGTTCGGTAGTTGACGATGTGGTACCCCTGTGCCTCGGTAAGCACGTTAAGCCGTTGGTACCGACTGTTATTTGGAGTAGATTACGGGTAGTCAGAAGCACAGAACAGATGAAAGAGGTTAGAAAGGAAATAGTTTCTGATTTGTATAAGAACGCGTGTCGCCGCTTGTCTCCCCACTCTTAAGCTCTACTACAAGCAAGAGGCCCGTTACGTATGCGAATTACGGACACAAATAAATTACACAGACTTAAAACAAGAGCTTGCTACTGATTGTAATTCGCTGTTGATAAACATGCGCCGTGCATCACGGCCAATCAGGGCAAAGGACAAAACGTCAATGGTTGAAGTGTGGCGGATGCAATACACTGTAAGCAGACTTGGTCATTGCATTGATTAAGCGAGCACACAACGGGCAATGTATACTTTTTGTATCTTGTTGCAATAATGTTGTTAATGTTCGGAATTTCATAGTGATCAGAATATTTTTATATTTTTTACAAATAAAATTGTAATTAAATGTTATTTTCGACTTACCGAAGGAAAGATATACCTCCTCGCTCTATACTTGCGGTCTGACTTTTTGTTTTACAGGTTATAATTGCACAACACGGCATTTTAAAGCAGAGCTCTGTGTTCCGAAGTAATCCGAAGCGCACTAAACGCGGTAAATGAATTAATCGGTCGCGCTATGATTGTCGTATCATAAATGTGGCGCGCGCGCCACGCCCACATTACCATTCCAACCTTATTTATCTATTCCGTGGTCAGAAGCCAGTAAATCTGACAGCCAAGGGCTATCTTGTTTTCCAGCTACGGGTTGTGGAGGTTAGATAGGTAGTCGCTCCATGTAAAACACTAATCCTGCTGTATCCTATTAGACTGGAAGCCAACCCCAAACATAGTTGGGAAATACTAAGCGGATGATGAGAAAGTCTAACTTGTACGTCAGTGCGAATAAAATGAACTTACCCAACGTAGCCAAGGAAATCTGGTACGGGATTAACAAAGTGGGGCGTCTCCCAATCACCACCGATGTCTTCGCTGTTCGATCCTCCAGCATAATTGTCACCTAACGTCTTTTCTATACGGAACACTTTCATTTGGCGAGTGGCGAAAATCAGGAGGAAATAATCGAAGATGAGTTTGTAGGCGTGAGGCGGCGACGCGGCGTACGGGAGAAACATCCATGTGCGAATATGTTTCATTTGCTGAAATATATTATTTTTGTTTTGAAAACGGCATGTTGGGCTGCGGCGAAGATTGGTGAAAAAATATTGAATGTAGCAGCAGATACGAACGTTTCAAACTTCCTCTAATATTTAAAAAAATATTAAACAGATATACTAATATGATAATTAAAACTGAAGTAACATACTGTATAAACAAAACAGTACTAAATATGCAAATTTACTTCAGCCTAAGTGGTCCTACGCTTACAATTATTTAACATCTAATACGTTTGTTATTTAGTTAAGGGTGATAAGCATTCTAATATGTATTGGCATAATACTAGCCAGATACCTACCAATTAAAAAAAGAATACAGAGTTTATACTCAACTCAAGTACTTGCCAAAACTACATCGACATATCAGAGTTTAATATTGTGATTACAAACAACATAATACAATTATCCATATTCACATGAAATATCCTCACCAAAGTGATAAAGTTGGCGATAGGCTCCTAGGGAAATAAAATAAAGTTTGTAAAATTCGTTTTAACACGAGGTGTTAAACTCAAAAATCAAACATAATTTTATAGTTGGCAAAACCGTAGTCTTAGCGACTTTTCGAAACCTAAACTTCAATATTGAGAGTGAGAGTATGGAATCCCTTCTGCAGTGATGCACTACACATATAAAAGTAGATATAATATTGTTTCATGCACACAAAGTTGTGAGGTTAGCTGTCAACTGGCAGTCATAACAGAGAGCTCGCCGAGGTTAAATGCATGCTCACACTTATAACTGGCTGTGTTGGCGAGCTAGTGATAATACAAATACAAAAGACAGTACATATTCAACCCCTTTTTGTTCGACTTATAATTGTTTACCTGATCATCAGCCTCCCAGGGGTAAGAGACGCAGAACTGCGGCAGAAATCCTACAGCTATCATGTACTGGAGCGGCACGAGGACGGTGATACTGGCCGTGAAGGCGGGCCACAAGCGCGCCTGTGTTGTGCGGCGGATGGACACCAACACCAGAAGCCACACCGCGTATAGCACCGCGTACAGGTCCATACGAGACCCAATCACGCCCATTAGACACATCATAGTTATCTGTAAAACATTAGGGTCTATATAGTTAAGAGGATTCACAAAAACCATGTACAGCAAAATGTATATATGGATTTAACAATGTAAAACATTGTTAAATCCCATTACCAACTATCACGAAATAAAATAAAAAACTGGTTTTTGTACGTAGATCATACGACAATGAGCGGGAGAATTCATTCGATGATTTTCGCACCCGAAAAAGGCGAAAAAATAATTATTTTGAAAAAAAAGGAGTAATTTACTTTAAAAGAAGATTATATTTTAATTGTTAAATTCCAATTTCAACCAAAGTTTGGCCGCTCGTGTGTCGCTCGGTTGTAGTATTTTGGTTTTGGTAATATTCTACTCGGTTTGTAGTGTCGATATGATCTTAGTTCTTCAATCTTTTAGTAATCTGTTAGTTACTTTATTTATAGTAGCCATATTGCAAATAAAACTACTAACCTCCACACCAAACTTATAGAATCCATAATTAATGAGATATTTGAGGCAGTGCACCAAGTCTATGTCAGCTTCCTTGCGCGATATCTCAGGAAATATTGTTTTAACCCTGTGTTTTGGCATATTCCCGGCAACTCTGTCAAAATAAATTCCATTGAATATTTATGTCATAGAAATTAAAATGACCTACATATAGGGCATGCAATACGAGTAATTGCCTCGTTTGTAGTATTTGATGTATGTGATAGATTCTCGAATACTCTGGTATTCGAGAATCTATCATATCAACGCTCATCTCGGCATGCTCAAACACATATTCGGGTCTAGAGTCTAGGAGACAGTAGTGTAGACCGCTATTGGCACAGGTACCAGTATAATTAGACTGACTGACGGATTGACTATGATATAGGATTATATAATTAGTCTGCAATCCGTATCATCAGTTGTTAACGCTGAGTGAATAATGACAACTCTACTTTCCAATCGGAATTATTTTTTGCATGAATTTGCGGAACAGCACGACTGTCAGTCAGTTCACAACTTCGAAAAATTGACTTCTGTGTCGATAGAATAATTTATTTTCTACCACAAGATTTATCTCCGTAAAACACTGCAGTTACTTTTAGGCATCCTCGAGATTCATGCAAAGCCAAACTGGTAAAGGCTTTTTTCCCTAGGTTATCCATTTATAGCCATTTGCATTGTTCTTATAGAGATAATTATTAAATGTTAAATAAGTGTACAGAATTCCTTACTTAAAGTAGGATGACTTAGAAATAAGTAATAGGCCTAAACTAATTTAAAACAAAAATACTACATAATTATTGAGTCAATATTACATGAATCTCCTACTTTACTCATATGCACATATGTATATGAGTAAAACATCTAAGAAAACTTTTTATTCTTCCACAAGAAGACATTACACAAGTATTGCATGCCCTAATTAAAGAGGAATAATTTTCAAACCTGAGTGATTGTTGTCGGTATGTCACCAGAGCATAAAAAGTGAAAAGAGCTAAAAGCCCTATGTATCCCTTCAGTAAAGTTACGAGCCGATTATTTGGTGCAGCTTTTGCAAATCCGAGCCACTTGGCATTGTTATATATTGAATTATTTCCAGTGCTGTTGTCATCATCCTGAAATAATTAATAAAAAGTTTAATAACATAAAAAATAAAAATAAGCTTATTAGTAATAAAACATATACATATATGGAAGTACAATCATTGCCTTCAGTCCCAGAAAGTTGAATTCCCATACTGTTGAAATAATAATTCTCAATATTATGTTGGATATCTAAAATGTTGAATTCAGAAGATGCAACAGAATGATATCGTCTTGATACCACAGAAATGGAGGATAAACACGCTTTGCAGTGGTTTGTGTTTGTTCGTTGCGTTCGTTGTTCATTTGCGGCACGAAGAAATAAATTGGTATGCTCCTCGAGAGACGAGCTTTTTTTTTTTTTTTTTTTTTTTTTTTTTTTTTTTTTTATTTAGAATAGGTTCGCGTTTGACCACCATCTCACCTGATGGTAAGTGATGATGTGGTCGAAGATGGAGCACGCTTACCTAAAAGTAACCTATTCACTCTTGACTTTCGAGCTGCCTCGATATTGTGACTTGATATACTTTATTATTAGTTAAGTGTATTACAATTTACGTAACTATATTTATACACACTGTCTACATCTCATCCTTCATCTTGTGTCGCTATTCTGTTGGAATACATTTATTTTATAACAATTTTGCTTGTTCTAATATCTATTCCTTTGTTCTATTTTGTGTGTATTTTATTTAAATTTCAAGTGTACATAAATGAATAAAATAAATAAAACGTAAGATAATAAAAATATTCAGTACTTACATCTTGGGGAACACAATTGACATCGAAACTAGAATGTTTAATGTAATCAATCTGGTACACCATCTTAGCCATGAAGTAGATAGATATTAGTGTCGATATGAAAAGTACGCACACTCGCTGTTTGCCTGAATTGAGCCACAACGCTGGTGCTATTATCAGCATTATAGGTACGTGTATCGCGCACACCTGTAATAATGAAGACATTTTAGTATACAGTATGTTAACTAACAGAGGGCGTTCCCGTTAACCCGCAATAGTATAGCATCATTAAAATATTTACAATTTTTTTTTAATTTATACGTAACAGAAACACACGCGTACTTGAAGGACGGCAACGTCGCAATTTATTTATGAATGCGTACCCAGTACAGAGTGTTTCATTACGTATCAATTTAACATTTTTAGTGAATATTTTAATAATAAAATAATAAATAAAAACATTTTGTTTTCGAATGGTAATAGTTTTTTTAGCATGTATGGATGCTATACTATTGCGGGTTAACGAGAACACCCTCTGCTAGTTAACATACTGTATAAAACTAACTGCTAAATGTCATTATACAATATCGCCTAATTCAAAAGAAGAGTACAATGCGGCCGTTCTAGCTTGGCGAGTCAGAAGTTAGGCTCTGCGAACTTTAACGCTTGTGCACTCGTTCAAAAATAAAGGTTTAAAAAAAAATGCATTTAGCAGTTCTTATTCCTGTTAACTTCACACTCGCCAAGTTAGAACGTCCGTACTGTAATGAAGGTAAAGTTCGGTTACTCAGTAGTGTTTTTAAGCCCTACTCTGCTGCTGCTGGGGAAAGGCCCCAATTCGTTACATGAACATTTTTCTCCATTTTTTCTTTTAACAACCTTACGAGTCAATCTTCAATGTTAAGCAACACTTGCTGAGGTGGGTTAGTGGATGGGCCACTATCTTAATATATCTTGATTCGTCCGTGCTTCGAAAAGCACATTAAGAGCGGTTTCGCACTACGTCCGATCCGAACCCGTGAAAATATGGTCCGTAGTAGCCGTAGAACTATTTCTATGGTAATTTACGCACTAGATCCGATCTCCGTCATCCGATATCTTTCCGACATTCTAGAATCTCCATTCCGGAGAAGATTTTTGACGGACCGATGTAGCCATAGTTTTATTTGTATGAATGCTCTCGCAATGCGTCCGAGTTGAATCCGAGCTGCGTACGAGCAGAGGCAACGGGGCGGGCGGGGTATGCGGCTGGGTGACGTGAAGCGGTAGGCATCCAGTGTATTATTGGCAGCGAGCGCATGAGCACGTTGCTATTTCCATCATGTTTCCCTACGATGTTTTTACTTTAATTAAAAATGTTGAAAATAAGCCCAGTTTATGGGACAAATCTATAGACGATTACAATTATGATTATATTGAAAGAACTCGTGATCAACGACGTAAACACTGCTGCGGCTCCGCGTAAAATGACGTATTCCAAAAGATGACTCCTGATTTGCTTGGATTTGTACCTATAGAGATCGGACTAGTGCGTAAGCGATATCCAAATTCGGTCCGAGTTTTCTAGACCCATATTTTTACGGGTTCGGATCGGACGTAGTGCGAAACCGCTCTAAGTCGTTGCATTGGTTCCGGCAATCATTTGTACACCTTTGACAGTCATTACGGGTAGTCAGAACCCACAAAACTCGGGCATAAGTCGTGTTACCCAGCTATTGGATTATGGTTGTGGCGGTTATATAGGCAGTCGCTGCATGTAAACGGCCCACCCGGCTCCCCCCCTTCCTACGCCTATGCCAAAGTAGTGGGAAAACACGAAGCAAATGATAACTATTCGTAAGAATAAGCCTGGTTTACTAACGTTGATAACGCAGAGCAGCATCAGGGAAATGAAAACAATCTTGATCAGGTGTATGTCGAGGTACATGAAGATGTGGTCAATGATCTCCTGCGCCGTGTGCTTGGAGGAGTGGTAGGTGCGCTTGAGTAGCGCCCATAGAGCCGTCGACGGCCGCTCCTGCTCCGGCGACCGCAGGTTCAGACGAGATATTGACGATAGTGTCCGGTTTCTGCGAGCATAGAAAAATAAGCGCATATAAAATATGCTGTGAAACCTTATTTCTCGCAAAACTTTATCATTCTAGGTCACAAATTTTAAATCACACACACACATCATCACTTACCATCAGGTGAGTTGGTGGTCAAACGCGAGCTTATTATCAGTAAAGAAGAAAGAAAAACAAGTATCAAGACGAGTGTTAAAGTTCCTACAGACCACAGGCCTTCGTATGCCATATACGGTAGGCCTTCATTTAGGCAATGCATTACAACTTGATATTCTTGATACATCCATTTCAGATAAAAACAGACAAGACAGCCGGACAACTAAGTATTAAGGATTCGTTTTTATCTTGACGCAACCACATTTTTGTGACTTGATAATATTCGTTATGGAATATATTTCGTAATTTGGCCTATACGCTCTTCTGCTTCTGCTTTAATTCTTACACACACTTCTTACGTACATAATTCTTTTTTTTTCCGTTCGGAATATTTCGCCTTGTTGAATATTGTGTATGTAAACAAAGCATTCAGGTTTCCGAATCTGAATTCCTGATCTGGAACCCTAATTCAGAACCGAACGTTTGCGGCCGGTCTTAATGAAAGAGGATGAGGTCTCCATATTAAGTGTTTCATCGTCCAACAGATTTTCTAGGCAAAGTATGTGTAAATCAAATAGGTTTTATATCATTTTATCTAGTTATTTGATCAAAAACTGTGTTTTACATTGTGCCGTTAACATTATTCACGGTAACTATTGTATGGTGAACGGAGAACTAGCAAAATGGGAAAAATCCACATTACCAGCAATCTTGTTAACCCCTCCAACTAAGCTAAATCTTCTTGTGTCTGGAGTGAGTTCACGGAATCTACTAACACTATGTCTGTACTAACCCTTGAGGTACACGAGTGGTGGTCCCTTGCTGTATTGAAGGCAGCTCAGCGGATTGATCTGGGTCTGTAGCGGTTTGTGAACGAGGGTTCGTGTCTTCAGAAGGTAGCTGTGGTAACTGAAAAGTTTTTAAATCGATATCATCTATACTAATATTATAAAGAGGTAAAATTTGTAAGTTTGTATGTAGGGGGTAATCTCTGAAACTACCGAACCGATTTTGAAAATTCTTTCGCTTACATGTAGCTGCATTATCCCTGAGTGCTATAGGCTATAAATTATCTTTATATCATGCATATTAGCCAAGCTATTATAATCTTTGTCAAGCAAGTCGGGGACAGGATCCCGTGGAATATTTTCGACTTCTACGCGGACGAAGTCGCGGGCTGAAGCTAGTATAATATATAAAAATCAGCTTAAAGCTGAAGTGTGAGTAAATAAATGAATTCCTATCCACTTTCAACATATTTAAGAGTAGTTCTATAACGTTTTAATTATAAAATTAGAGTCGCATCGACCTGCCAGGGTTGCGGGTATGTTTAAACGAGTTACCGCGGCCCCGGAATGCAAACTAAAACAACAAAGTGGGTGGAAGAGTCAGTAGAAGTCTGACTATACTCTCCGCGCCACCCAGAGCAGACGGAGCGATTTCATGATTTTTTCCTCCAAAAAAAAAAAGAGTTACAGCGAACTAACCAAATTTCTATGAGAAGTGGGGGTAACGATTAAGCATCTATTAACTTTGATTAATCATTGTTTGTTTACTTCCAGCACACATCCATACCAATGCTGACTTATATCATATAGGTCGTTCAAATAATACGAATAAAACAACACCTTTACAGTGTTATAAATACTTACATCATCTCTTATCGTGGATGCTCCATCCTGGCTTGGCTTAACAGACCCTTGTCGAGTCGGCGCCAAACTATTTGATCTGTTAAAGAGAAACAACGTTTATATTTATGAGTTGAATAATATGCATACTTTTAGTCCACAAGTCATTAATCGGTGAAATTCGGAACTAACCTTGTTTTTGGATCCGACAACGCCATAAAGTCCTTATGGAAATAATGTACTTGCAATATAGTTGTGATAAGAAATAATGTCGGCGTTAACAGTTTGATGAATAGATCTGCAGGATGGTATGGCTCTAAGCCCAAATCTTGTTGTCTGAAATAAGAAAGTAGGGTTACAAACAAATTAATTGAAGATTTTATTATAGGATTATTATATTGATTTTACTTACAAACTCTCATTGATGCGCAAATATTTCTCTATTATCTTCGAAAAGTTATCAAACTGATAAATGTATAACAGAATAAGATTGATCATAGAATAAATGATGACCACAATCCAAAACATGTACAATAATTTTCTCCACAAATACCAACTCATCTGAAAAAAAAAAGCAAAGCAAGATTAAAATATTGACGTTCAATTTATTTTTTTGTTTAACACAATTTGTTCTAACAGTTCGATTTATAAAGTACCATCAAACCAGGTTTGTTTTGATCTATTAAGAATAAGAATAATTTAATAGATAAGAGTTACATTAATTTGACAAGAACTTATTTGAAATGATGTAATTACATAATATACTATTTACCTGAAACATAAGTATGAAAGCAAGGAACAGGAACATATAAATGATCCGGAATATGGTCATGCGTTCTCCGGTGACGCCGATTACAAACAGCATGATGACCACTACGTAGATCCAGTAGCGCGCGCATAAAGCTCGCAGGGCTACGCCAAGAGCACGTAACAGACGTGAACGACTCTCTTCCTCACGTTGCGCGTCCAGACCTATCCACATTGTTACAATCAAGTTATTGATAAAGCTAGACTCCATGGTTACGATACATTACCGAGGTATACTTTTCTTGAGAACGGCCTTCTAGAGTTTCTCGAAGAAAAGTGTGTGCATCGTTTTAAGCATAGTAGAAGGAAGTGGGGGGTGCTTCTACTTATTGCTAACGACGTGTGATATTTGTCAGATACAAAGAATTGTTGTGACTGTCAGTAAATGGAAATGTGTTAAAAAATGAATACAGGGTGAGTTTTTGGAATGGTTGTGGCTGGCTGAACTTCAATAAAGTTGCATGACTCAGCTGACGGAGCAAATAATAAAATTAAAGAGGACAGGTTTTCGCTTTAAAGTCACACACCTCATCACAAAAACTCAACCTATATACATATAGGTATCTACTGAATAACCTTACCTTCACAAGTGAGGGTTGAGTCGAATTTAAACATTTTACTGTTTTGTTTAGTATAAAAAAGTATATATTTATAAATAATTACAAAATAGGAAACTGAAGAGTCATAGAAAAGCAAGTAACGTTTTAGCTGAAAGAAGAGAGACGCACTTATCAGAAAGGCAGTCAAAGAAGTAGAAGATTACTTACAGAACAAGATCAATTCTTAAATAGTATATTTAGAGGAAATTTTTCCAACTTTAGATTTATTTTCCATGGTTATAAAAAAGATGTTTGGCAAGGTTTTGTATTGTAAAACTGCCAGAAATTAAATGAATAAACTTAACAATGACAATAAGACTACAGTAAAATTATGATTAATATTTTGATGGTTATAGTGCAGTTGTCAAGTAACTATTTTACGAGGGTGAACCAAAAAATTCCTAGATGCACAATCGTATATATATATATTTATCTATTTAATTATAATAAGCTTGTGTTTGACCACCATCTCATCTGATGGTTAGCGATGATGTGGTCGAATCTGAAACACGGTTATCTGGAAGTAGCCTATTTATTCTCGATTTAAAAATCTCCAGGTTATAGCTATCAGGAACATATATAAAATTTCTGGATGTAAGTTAATATTCGTTAAGAATACCAACCGAATATTGCAGAAATTCGCTGGTTTTGGCCTTACCATCCGCAAGGTATACATTATTTAGTGCAAAGAGTTGTACATTATGTAAACACGGAGACAAATTAATTAGGAAATGAGAGATTTTTCTTCTCGAAATATTACAGCCTAATCCAGATAGATTTTGCCATCGTGTTTTAATATCTAACGTGGGATCACTATTTCAATCCCCAAATAAAAATATCAGAGCATACTTTGGAAACGACCAGTTGCTTCTTCGCACATGAAGAAACTACTGGATGCCCTTACCGTTGGCGAAGTTATGACCTCGGTTTTACGGAATAGTGATGGTTTTGTTTCTTCAGTATAGCGTTCCTAGGCATCGCTTTAATACGCATCGCTTGGAAATTGTAGTCAAAGAAACCCGCAATGCATAAAAGGAGTATAAATACGCGTGGAACTAAATTTGACGAAGATGATGAATCAAAAGATACCTTCCCCTAGAAATAATATTTTAAATATTTTCTTATACTTTACACCAAAAAGTTTTGATTCACCCTCGTAAAACCCATTCTTCAATCGTAAATTAAAATCATTTGATTACCGTGCACCAGACCTGTCCCAGAGTAGATACATAATAATAAAAAACAAGAATTATTTTTTAAGATGAACCACCACAAAACATAAGAGATCTACAAAATCTATTTTGTTTCGAAAAAGTAATGACGCTGAAATTAGACTTAATTTAGAAACAGCTATAGACAATTAAAGTGGAATAGTCGTTATAATTTCATTTATAGTTGGTATTTTTTGTTAAACAGTATGTTAACTAACAGAGAATGTTCCCGTTAACCCGCAATAGTATAGCATCCATACATGCTAAAAAAAATATTACCATTCGAAAACAAAATGTTTTAATTTTTTTTAATATTAAAATATTCACTAAAAATGTTAAATTGATACGTAAAAGAAACACTCTGTACACGCGTACTTGAAGGACGGCAATATCGCAATTCATTTATGAATGACGGGCCGCGTGTGCGGCGATCTAATTGATGTGCTTATACTATTGCGGGTTAACGGGAACGCTCTCTGTTAGTTAACATACTGTATATTTTAAGTTGCCTGATTTAAATAAATTATTATTAGTATAAAATAACGTTGTTATCACACAAATGTATAATAATTATGGTGTATTCCCGTTGTCCCCGTAGTCCGTGTCCCCGTTAAAGGGGACAAAGGGAATTTAATAAAATAATTAAAATTACTTCCCGTTGTCCCCGTACGCTGTCCCCGTTAATTTTTTGTAATATATGCTTTTCAAATTATGCCCGTTGTCCCCGTTGAGTTCAAATTAGAAGTGAGAGTGCCTTAATAAAGAGAATATTGTACCTATACAAATGAAATGGAACTAAGGACTACATATAAAATAAAAAAAAAACATTATATCTAAACAATAGCTACACATGTGATTGCGACACAAGTATTTATAATTTACGAATGTATTAAAAATAATATTAAAATAAATGATAATATATAAATGTTGATTATTACCAATTCTATGATCTAAATAAATGTGATATTATTAATAAGTATAACATTAAAGTTCTGTTTGTAGTCAATTTTATTTTAATTGTTTTTATTTTTTATTATCTAATTTTTTTTTTATACTAAGTTAATTCTGTGACGTTATAGTTAAATAGGTATATTAATGTGGTATGTTTTTGTAAGTATATGCCCATATGTACATAACGGGGACAACGGGAAGTAATTTTAATTATTTTATTAAATTCCCTTTGTCCCCTTTAACGGGGACATGGACTACGGGGACAACGGGAATACACCATTATTACTTATGAAGGAAGCTTTTATTACCAGCAGCTGCAGTTGATGCCGTGAGTTGTAAAGGTGCCGCCAAGTCAGCGATGACAGATGACTGTCGCCGCTGACGTATATCCTGGATGCGCTGTCTTAGCGTCACCCAGAACATGCAAGTGAACAGCGACTTGATCAGCAACGGTACGCAGGGCTCGCCCTCCACCCGGCCCAGGCCTATCTGACGGAGGTTCACCTCCTGAAACACAAACATAATCATGTCATGAGGAATGTAACTGAATGTAAGTTATTTTTCCGTTTAGAAAAAGAGATACTGTTATTTGTGGTAAATAGTGTTATCTCTCTCTATAGTAAATAAAGTAACACCCCTTTTTGTTTCGCCGTAGTTGGTTATTTAAGCGGCTATATCTGTGTCGGTCTTGTGATCAAGAGGTACCGGGTACCAACTCTACCCGTTACACTTTTGCCGTGAGCCTACTCCAGACACAAGCTAATACAACGTGTAATTTAAAGGGTATATACATACCAAGTGCACGGCTTCTTTGGATGATAACAAACGATATAGCAAGGGTTTTGTAATCCTATGTCTACATGTGTGGAACTTATTAGAAATTTCAATACATTGATACCAGAGATCGAATTTTTCAAATTAAGAAGAACGAAGAGAATTATCGTTTTATTGGCAAGTGACGTGGAAAGTGATGACCCGCATAGTGTTGTAACACGTTTGTTATTATTGGAATTCAAGAAACATATGAAACCGATAATTTGGGGTCAATTCTGTGAGTCACTTATTTTGAGCTGAAACTTTGCATAGAGACTCCACACCAGATGTTGTCTTCAGTCCTTTTGGATAGATATGGGGTTTCCGTTACACGTTGTATAGGTTAGTTGGAGGGTTAACAAGATTACTAGTAATATAAATTCTACCTACATTACTACATTTACGTTTTAAAAATACTGAAATTTAAATCAGGGTTTCTCACTAACGCTTCTAACTAAGCGATGATAGTTGCACGTAGAAAAGTCAGTCCGCAAGCTGCTATTTTTACAAAACCTTTTGTTAAATATAATAGCATTTTCATTTTGTGGTTTCCTACTGTGTTAATCCTTTAAAAAAATAGCATATTTCAAATAGAATTCGTACTAACCGTGATGTTACTAGGCACTTCTGACTCGAGTAAGTTCATGCCGTATATATACTGGGCGATAAGGAGCAACATAGCGTAGCAGACCAGCACGGGACTGGTCTTCAGCATGAAGCCTCGCTGGTCGTGACACAGCCACACCACGTTGGCCCACATCAGGAACACGAATGTCAGCCACGAGTGGAACATTATACTCCACGCCATCATCGTGATTGTCGTAGCTATGTACGATGATCTGAAAAGATTAATTGTAGCACATAATGTCTCGCTTTCATTCCCTAATTACATAGGCATCTAATAGAAAGAGATTCTATATTGCCACAACAAAATAATAGTCCTCTTAACCGATTTCGGCCACGGCGACCAATCTCATAGTTGATTAGCCATCTGCGCAGAAGATATTATAGTGCACAAATAGGTGTGCTTGCGCAAGTTTTATTTAATTTATAATTTTCTACTGTCACATTTCGGAACGCACCTCTAATGGTATAATTATGTTGTCATCATCATATTTCCGAACGCATCTCACATATTAGAATACAGATTCCTATTTGACCGCAGTTTTTGAGCTAACCATATCTCCTTCCCTCCTATCCAATTCCCATGAATCAGAGAGAGAAGAAATGTTCACCGCACGCGCCACTGATTGGCATTCATCGCCAACCAATCATCGCTCAGACGCTGTGATTGGGAAGAAAAAGGTCGCGATATTGTGTCTCTGTGTCATCGTTAGAACACCACCGCTAAGACAAGTCCGCGCCGCGCCGAGATAATAAAACCGCTAATATATCTAGAAATCTAAAAACTATTAACTATCCGTGTTGGCCAAACACACGTGTGACAAAATAAAGATCAAGTGAAAGTGCTCAGCAACTAAGAGAAGAGATTCAACACACGTGCAACATCTTCTCCTGCTGTCCTGGCATCCACGTGCTACATCCAGAGGATATCCAAGTAAGTCCTTCACCACCTACTTCCTACCCTGGTCAGCTCATTACTGTGTGTGGTCAATATTTCACTGCCAAAAATTACATTCCCGCATTGATCCTTCGAAAAGCCGCTAGCAACCTACCCACCATCCGCTCCAAGGTGTGTTTAAATTTTGGTGAACAATAAAGTATATTCTATCTATCTACCTATCTCTAATCCTTTACTCTCATTGTCCGATGGGACGGCAATCCGAAACAACCGGAGAAAAATCAAGCGCAGGACCAACGGCTTGACGTGCTTTCCGAGGCACAGGGGTCATCACACCGCCAACTTCCAAACTCCAGGCTACTACTGATAAATTTCTAACAGTAAAACCCAATACTTAGTACTTTTTGCCGGATCCGGGAATTGAACCTGAGAAACCTGAGACTGAATTGATCTTGCTCAGCAGTCGCGCTTGCGACCACTAGGCCATTGAGGCAGTTAAACCAGTGTCGTGTATAATACCACAACAGAAAAACACTTCACCTAACTAAACCAAAAGCTCATACGCTCATCGAGTCGACGACGCATCGTGGCCCATGCGCGCCCCAAAACCAATGTTGGAGCCTGATGGCTTGCAGAACGTTTCAAAGAGATACCGTGGCACCAGACCGCAAGGGCAACTAAAGGGACAGGGTGCTTTTTTAGTCAGTAGGAGTCTGACACTCATTTCCGCTCTACCCAGAGCGGAAGGAGTCATTTGATCATTTCTACCAAAAAGCCACCTACGCTCAGCAGTCGTGCTGGTGGCATCAAAATATCATTGAGGCAGTATGATAACACTGTGTTCTCTGCTTATAACTATAGTTTATACTTTGTGTTTGCTACTAACCTGACTAGAACTTGAAAGAAATCGACGATCGCCGTTATGATGTCATCCAATAAGGTAATCTCGGATTCTTCTTCGCCCATTTCTGTAATAACCATATTGTTTTTTTTTTGGCTAAGAACAAGCAAACATACTTCTTATAATAAATTGGATACCAGATAGTAACTGTGTATCAGTATGTTCTCTAAAATTATTTAAATTTTTCTCTAATGAATATATGAAGAAATTACCTGCTTCTTGAAGAACGACGGAACCTGTGGAGTCCTGTCGCACCTGTCTCGCTGCAGATGTCGTCGGATTTTCAATTGACCAATGCTTTGACGAATTCACGCGAATTAGCTGTACATGAATAAACGTGTCAGAAAGGATTCCCAAAAGTATATCTAAATATTAAAAAAAGGATCATATAATGTCATAAATATACGACATTTTATTAATTATCTCCATGTTGGCCGTCAAAAATCTTTTGTTGTTGCTTTTTTGATGGCTTAAGCAAGGAATAACTTATTTTTCATTTACATTTGATCTTTAAATATTTTGGACAATTAGACCAAGTTCATCATTTTGCCTATTGACATAAACCATTACGATTTATTTGAATGTTCGAAAATAATAATAATGATCTTGAAATAAATAATGTAAACTAGACTGGCAAAAAATGTAGCTGTAATGAAGATAAAGAGGTAATTTATATCAAACAGCGATTATACAAGCTACGAATAACACATAATTATTAAACCATGCAGAACACATACTACGACTTGATAACTGGCAACACAGAAGTCACACAACATAAAAGAGGTATAATTATTAGTAGATGTGCACAAGACGCGTGTTAGATCGATGAGTTGTTGCGTCGTTACATGTGATGACCAAGCTTGAATAGCTTAATATTAAGATCCCAGTCATAATTTGGATTTTATTTCATCTGAATCCGAACCAAGAACACCCGCTAGAAAGATGGTATCAACTTCAGATACGTTTTCAAAGGCAAAAACGATTGAAACTTAAAAAAAGAGATTTAGCAATATGGGTGACATACACATTACTAGCAATCTTGTTAACCCTTCCAACTAAGCTAAATATGCTTGTGTCTAGAATAGGTTCACGTCAATAGTGTTTATAAAATATTTATCCCTCAGATAGTAAAATTTATTATAATCTGAGATTTATCTTTACTAAACGCAAAACGTATGTGCGTCCTCAGATTATAAAACAATGAGTGTGCGCTATACAATATCCTTAAGCAGACGCACGCATACATGCAATGTCAGCGGCCGACGCGACACGCACACAATTTCCTTGAATTATGGACTGTATTAATATTTGTCATGATACTGTGTTAATGGTAGGGGGTTCGAACCCGCCACCTCTGATTCTGAATCTGATTTAGTTATATAGGTATTGTTAAATTGAGCTTTCTTAAAGCTAGGTATTTTTTGGTTTGGATGCACACGAAAATTCCCACAACACAAAACAGAAATAAAACAAAAGAGGATACCTACAGGATCGGTCTCTCGGGCTTCACTGCGCAGAGGTTGTGAATTTACGTATGGAATTGCAGCCTATAAAAGAACGAAAGCCCATTGCAAAAACAAAATTTAATTACAAACAAAATTTGTGCCAAACAAAAGTAAAAGTACATTTCAGTCTTGAGTACAGCGGAAGCACCCATGCCTCGTCCTCGGTGCCTTGAAAACCATTTCTAGATAGTGTTTTATTTACAAATTTTCTACATAATCTACAAGGAAGTGCTAGTGCCATGCAGTTATAAACATTATGAGATACTAAACAAACTGAGAATTACAGCCAGTATACAAAGTAGTAACAGTGCTTAGTGCTCTACCAAAGTGATAAGTAGTGATAATAAACTTTCAATATAAACATGAAAACCTAAATACCAGTGAAACAAATAATAACTATTGGGATAATGGATACTTGTGTGTTTTTGCCGTGATACTGGCAGCAACTATACTGGAAAAGAAGTGACAAATTTTGCAGTTGTATTCAGAATCGATGTTATCTGATGAGCCTTTATCTAACTATGTTGGGGCGGCTTCCAGCCTATCTGACCTCCACAAGACAGTAGCTCGATAACACCATACCCCTTAGCAACACTGCTGTCAGATTTTAAACCGACGACAAAAAGAGGAGGTTATCAATTCGACACGTATATTTTTTTTATGTGTGATCACCGATTACTCGAAGGCGGCTGAACCGATTTGGAAAATTCTTTTTTGTTTGAAAGGGTATACTTCGAAATTGGTCCCATTGTCATCAAGTCAGGATCTGATGATGGGATCCTGGAGAAATAAAGGGAAATCTTCAAATATTATAGGCACACCTATGGCGTTTTGGGTATTTCTTATAGTAACTTGTGCAGTTGCTCTCAAAAAGTACCATTTGAGGAAGTGGAACTGATGATGAAGACCACAGATGGCCGCCGAAACTACTCAATAATAAGTATTGAGTGGATTGCGATTCGGTTACTTGAATATGGATGTTAAGCACTTTATGCTCGTCACAATGCATATGGTGATGTAGAGCTGATGGTGAAGTACCAGGAGAACTCCTCAACAATTAACGGCCCAGCATTGGGAAAAGCAATATTTTGTAAAAGGTTATAAGTATTTGACATTTAGGCTCTAAAATTTACCAACTAAAAAGAGTGAAATAAAAACTTTACCAAAAAATTAAACTGACTCCCAAAAAAACACTGCAAAGTGAAAAATAACTTTAATTTCGGAAGTCGGTGCCAAAAACGAAAATAAAAAACTAAAAACACCGACTACCGAAATTAAAGTTATTTTTCACTTTGCAGTGTTTTTTTGGGAGTCGGTTTAATTTTTTGGTAAAAAGTTTTCTGGCTTCTGACTACCCGTAACGACTGTCAAAGATGCACTAATGACAGCCGGGACCAATCCATCCACGGACCGACCCGTACAACTGTTATTATTTAGCCACGATGTCCTCAGAGGTGTCTACTTAGGTCTGTGTGTCAAGTGTGTCTGTATTAAAAATCAACGTAAAAACGAATAAATGATTTAACCAAAAACGTTTACTATGATGAAAAAGATGGTGGACGTATAACTGCTATAAGCTTACTCGAACTCTTTTAGTAGCACTTTTCCATTTATCCCGCGCGAGACGTCGGCTCCCGCGGCGGTAGGAAAGTCCCCGCGTCAGGGGACCGTTCTGCTTACCCTCTTCTAAGCCGGAAAGTGCGCTCTTTCTTTTCGCCTAAGTTTCCAGTTCGATAGCAAGAAATATAAGTTGCTATGATATGCTCTATTATGGCTGTAGTTAATAATTCGATGATGATTGGTACAATATTAAGCATTAGTTAAAAATAAGAGGTCAGTTTTGAAATTTCAATTCATTGTTACAATTGTCTTGTAATTGAATACGAAGACAGTTGTCTTTTTGTAATATCCTATATTACTCTGTCATTATATTTTAGTGTTATTTAGGATTACAATAGGAAGATTTATAGACGCTTGTACAATAAAATTAGTAGGCCTCATGTCTAAGCATTAAAAAAAATCCAGTGTTACCAATCTCTATTCATTTAAAGAAGCAAATAGCTGGTATTATTTGTATTAGTCAAGGAAGATATATTTTTTGTTAACACAGTAAACTGCTAGGTTATAATGAAAACAAACATACCTTGGGTTTGAACAGTTGCCGCGTTTCAAGTGCGAGGACGAAATATGTGAATAGAATGACAAACGGGCTCGCCAATGTTGCCCACATGTGGTCATCCGATACTTCATAAGTAAAAAGTGATGGGTTCGTGGTGTTGATTATTACTAATTTCGTTAAGCCAAAGTACCTGAAAATATTATGACTGATTTATAAACCTCATAACACGAAAATAAATAACTAGTGTTCCTAACAGGGTAATTGTCCACAAACCATAATTATGGTCTCTTTACGCATACAATTTCTAATCTTTCGGAATCATTCTCGGAGAATGTCTTTTGTCTGCAGCAGCTGTGCTGGTACATTGGGCAATATACGTATTATATTGCCCAATGTACCAGCATATTGAATATAAATATACTTTTATACTAATATTATAAAGAGATAAAATTTGTTTGTATGAAGGGGATAATAATGCAGATTTGAATCTGCACGCAAGTTCTGTTCAGGTGTACACGATAATCAATACTACAATTTCGAAATAAACTAATAATATTACCTTGAAAATTCCCTATCTGGTGGATAGAGGTCCTCCAGTATCGTGCACTGGTATGCTAACACACCAATTACGTGGACGGCCATAACAGCCATGACGCAGCGGCACACGACTGCGAAGCCGCGGTTGAGCGGCTTACCCAGCGCCCACGCCGTCGCCGATCCCATGAACACGAGGTAGTAGATACCCGACGTGACACTCGGCCGCATTATACCGGATATCATTAACAGCATCAAACATAAATATTTCCCTGAAAAATGGACGGGTTAAGAGAGGCTTGTTTGTAATACCGACACCTCCTTTTTTATCGGTGGGAAACCTTCAAAAGGCACTTGAACTTTGGGGAAAGATTAGACCAGCATTTCTACCTCACTTAAACCTCTCCGGTGATCACCACAAGCACATAGAAAGGGTCCTGTTACCTCTTTAAATACCACTCCGGAAACCCCTCTGTGCAATGCCTATGAGGGCACATCCCTGGGGTAATACCAACACGTCGTACACAAGTATGAGTACCTAAGTCCGATAGATATAGTTAAAAAGTTTGTTCCTTGTTCCACCCTTGAACAGCGTCTACTTTGCTTGTTTGATAGGCATTGTTATGAGAAATAAAGATTGATAATAAAGGTAATAAGGAATAAAACTTTACCTGCACTGGTCAAAAGCGGGTACTGCTGATATTTGCTTTCCGCGTCCGCGGGTACTGGCTCTGCCGCCGGGCCAGTTAACAATCTTTTGACTATCGTATACACTAGCAGGGATACTGCACTACTTATAATCTGAAATTAATCAAATAGTGCATTTAAGTAGGCATTTGTTTAAATGGTATGTTGTAAACGATTTTGTCACAATTAAAAATATGCTGACATGCCAATTGCACAATTTACATACATCATTAGTCATCATTACAATAAACATACTATCTTTTTTAATATTTACCTCAGGGAGCATGAAATGTACCGCCGTAAGTGGGTCTATCGAGGCATAAGACACAAAGCCTAGATTGTGGCCTACGATAGCCAGGATAGGGTACACATCGAGTATGGAGCCGTAAGGTGGCATCGATGCCAGCAGAGAGTGCCATGCTATGTGCAGAAATAGCAGCAGGAATGAGATCACCACGTTCAGTAGCAAATAGTTGCCGCTCCATCCTGAAAGAAGAGAAAGCATTTATTACACGGTGTTACTCTTTGGCATATCAGGGAGTATTTAATGCCATTATGTTCTGGGCAATTTCATATCCACGCTTATTCTAAACTAGCTTCCGCCCGCGACTTCGTCCGCGTGGAAATAAAATCCCCCGATTTTGAAACATTCTTCATTAGTGCTCCGCTCCTATTGGTCTTAGCGTGATGATATATAGCCTATATATAGCCTTCCTCGATAAATGGGCTATCTAACACTGAAAGAATTTTTCAAATCAGAACCGTAGTTCCTGAGATTAGCGCGTTCAAGCAAACAAACAAACAAACAAACTCTTCAGCTTTATAATATTAGTATAGATGCGAAAATGTGATTGTTTATTTGTCCTCATGTCATGTCTAATCGAAGCAACGGATGAAAAAGCGAAGCTTTTGGCGAACTGATATCAACCGCAGTAGTCGATCTTCAAAATAAGTGAGTACCACTTGCCAAAGTCAGCTCGTATGGGTGAGCATTCATTACTCCTCCGTGCCTCCGATACGTACGTTAAGCTGTCGATTCCAGCTGTCATGAGTAAATTATTGACGCATTCGCTCAAAGAAAAATATGCGAAATTTATCTGTATCTGGTTTAAAGACTTGGGCAGATCGCTTTTATATTCTATTTTAACACATGACCCCGCCTCTATATTTAATCTTCTTTAAAAATAGTAGGAGGTTCTGTATTCGACAATTTGTTTTTTGTGTTATTTCCGCCAATTAGGCACCGATTTTCAAATCTCTTTGAATTCATAAGAGTCCGTGAGGATCTGCTCATTAAATTAGGTGAATACCTGATGAGGAACGGGTAAGTACCTACATAAAATTATACAGAATGATATCGACGGTTGAAAGGCTAATTGACCTAAGCGGCATTTTGTAAAACTTGCAGGAGGATGGATCAAAGTTACTTTTTATTGACAAAAAAATCATAAAAAACAACTATTAGATAGACTTTTATTTATTTAATACAGTATATCCCTAATTAGGTAAGGAAGTTGTTTAAGTTATTACTGTTGAATATTGTGTATTATTTTAGAAAATTTATGTTGGTTAGCCCAAAAGGCTCATCGGTAACGAGAAACTGGTCGAGACAAGGCTCCAGAGCCTAGAACATCGGCGACGTGTTGCAAGCCTGTCAGTTTTCTATCGGTTACATTTCGGGTAGTGTGCGATGGAATTGCACAGTCTTATTCCGCCAAGCCCGTTTCATCATCGGACTACAAGACAAACGGCGATGCGCCATCGTTACATGGTGGACATCCCACCCATACGCACGAAACGTTTTGGGAATACTTTCATTGTGCGTACGGCTAAGGAGTGGAATTCCCTGTCGGAGTCTGTGTTTCCTGATAGTTATAACCTAGGAGTCTTTAAGTCAAGAGTGAATAGGTTACTTCTAGGCAAGCGTGCTTCATCTTCGACCACATCATCGCTTAACATCATGTGAGATTATGGTCAAACGCAAGCTGTAAACTGTAAAAAAAATGCATCAAATTTAGTTATTTTTTGAGAAAGGCATAATGGTTCAAATGCCTACCGTAAATAAAATAACTGAAAGTAAAATAGCTCAAGCATCGACCTAGAATAAAATAATACTAGAGAAAATGAATTTAGCGCCAAGTCAACTGACAGTTGAATATACCCAATGAGCATAAGCAACATGATGGTGTTGCACCAGAGTGAAGTAGTTTGATGCAGATGCCCATTAGAGGGACTGCAGGATGAAACAAAATGAACCCTTACTAGATTATCTATACTAATATTATAAAGCTGAAGAGTTTGTTTGTTTGTTTGTTTGTTTGTTTGCTTGAACGCGCTAATCTCAGGAACTACCGTTCTGATTTGAAAAATTCTTTCAGTGTTAGATAGCCCATTTATCGAGGAAGGCTATAGGCTATATATCATCACGCTAACACCAATAGGAGCGGAGCAGTAATGAAGAATGTTTCAAAATCGGGGGATTTTTTTTCCACGGGGACGAAGTCGCGGGCGGAAGCTAGTAGTAGATATTTATGCTTAGGCCATCATAATTCAAAACATTTTTGTGTAGAGGAATCATTCAAGATGTCATTCATTCAATGTGTCTTGGAACAAGGTATAAGATATATCAACCTAAGCCTAGGTAGTAGTATCACCACGGAATACATTGTACTTTAGTATCACTTTATGAATAAAACAACAAATAAATTGTTATTAGTTAGTGTTAGTCAAAATAGCCGAAGTGTCATTACTCCATTATCGTTAATAGAGGGTAAATGGATCAAGAGACATAGTTAATTAATATAACTTAATGCAAAATGGTTCAAGCAACACGGTTTTTTAATGTACTTGAATGCAAAATGGGCAAAACGACATAGCTTATTGTTTTGGTTTAATGCAAAAAAGGCCAAACGACAAAACCACAATCATGGCGAAAAAGCCAAATGCCTTAATCGACACACATTATAAAAGTTTGAAAAATCAAAATAGCTTAAGTCATCGAGTCCTCAAATTTGTCTAATTTTGTGTCGTATAGATCAATGAGCTTAGAAATGAGGCCTGTTTTGCAAAGGGTGAGCACGAAAAAAGTAGTAAAAAAAAATTGAAACCTGACGCAAACGATGGAGAAAAATTTGCTGATTCTGAATCGGTATGTATATAACTCAATATTACAAAAAATGTCGCTTAGACCACTTAGCCTTTCTATCGTCGATATATATAATACACCAGGGACCTCCTCAAAGTCAAATCATTAAACTTTTAATAGTTAATGTCATTGAAATAGGCTAAGTAGATATTTTTCTAAGACCAGCGGGCCTAGACAAAATCCATTTTCTGTAAGCGTTAACGCCAACGGAAAAATTAAATTGTATGGAGTTGACATTTACTAACATGTGACAATCACGTGACATGTGGTTAGCAAATGTCAACTCCATACAATTTAATTTTACCGTTGGTGTTAACGCTTACAGAAAATGGATTTTGTCTAGGCCCGCTGGGCTGAACGAAACCATTTAACAGCAATCAGCGCTCATATGTAGATTGACTCATTATTATGGATATTATAATATTAAATCCAAGAGTACCTACTTAATATATAGAACTTGCTTAATATGGATGTTACTACCACTAAAATAAAAAATAAAATAACAACTCACTTCCAAATATAAGAAACAGTACACAATAACTTTGGAAATCGGCATCAAAAACAAAAAAACCCAGATACATTTATTTTGTAACATTTTGTTCGTTTGTGAGCCGCGGGAGGAGGTATAAAACGTAACTGTAGTTACGTATAAAAGTACTCATTTTATTATTTACTAGCAGTTGCTCGCGACTTCGTTCGCGTGGGAAGTTTTTCCCGTGTAAATCCCGGTCCCGTGAGAATTTCGCAAAATCCCGTCTTAGCGAGCATCTACGTACTAAAAGGAACCCGCATGCAAAATTTGAGCCCGATCCGTCCAGTGGTTTGGGCTGTGCGTTGATAGATCACTATTTCAGTCAGTCAGTCATCTTTTAGTTATATATATTTAGATAATACAGCCACGTATGATAGGACCTAACATAAAGACAAGATAAGGCACTCGCTTACGACGTCACCAATATCGCGGTCTACGATTTAGGTATGTTTGTTAACATATTCCTCTCTGTTCTATTGTTAAAATAAATAAAAAAAAAAACAATTTAAAGAACAAACTTGGGTAGTGAAATTAAAGTATACAATTATGATAATTATACCGACAGAGGTGTCTTGCTATATACATGAGTGTAAAATGCATGCCCACCCATCTACGGATAGACCTCAGCAAACATTGCTATTCGTTGAATATCGACCCGTACTCAAGTTTGCTCGGAATATTGATACTTAAAAGAAATAACAAAACAGAGTCTCATCTTTTTCCTTAAAATCATCATAAGACAATTCTAATATAAATTAGAATGTCACGTGCAGAAAGTTAACAGAACCTTTCAGTGTAAAGCAAGGATTCAGAAAAACATAGAAAGACACCCTGTCTTTCTTCAAAATTGGTAGGTCTAGGTGTAAGTATAAAAATGGTCAGTCTTTCAATAGGGTACACCACAGAAATTTTAATAATAAGGCAATAGAAGTCGCAAAGACGCGTGACCTTGTCGCCGCGCATGTGACACGTAGGCCACAAGTGCGCGTGGAGCGTTTGTTGCGGTTACTTGTGTTGTTTGGGACGCGGAGAGGTAAACATGGTGTTTTGCAGCATATCCAACAACGGAAACTCTTCCAAAATTTGTAACTTTACAAATAAAGGGATAACATTTCATACGTAAATACTTAATTTTTGAAATAATGTCGTTTTTAAAAAATATGATCAAATCAAATATTTTCGCCACCATTACTACGATTATCAAAACAGAAAACGTTTTTTTTCTCAATTCAATTACCATTAATACTTAAGCTTGTTCATGCCTACTATTACAACTACTAAAAGCAGTAATGAAATATTATAGTCATGCGCAATAAATAATATCGTCGTTTACATACATTCCAGGAACACGCCGCACGAGTTGGCCGCGAATTAGTGACGTGCCACTACTATTTTGTATCGGTAATTTATTACCTTTAGCTTAATAGATAATACGTAGTTTTACCGAAATTCGAATGAAATATAATTTTTCGTTAAATATTTCAATACTTACGTATTTTCATTAAGCATGTTTTTCCTGTTTAAATAGTTTATAAAAAAGTAGTTTTTGAACGATTATATATATGTTAATTCGTACTTTTTAACTATTTTTTCATTCAGAAAATGAATAGGAGGAAGGTTTATTATTGTTATGACACGTAGGTAAGTCAAATAACAGTCTGCGTTGGATATCCTTGTATCATTGAAGTGTTCAGTATTTATCTTTTTTATAACAAAATAATTAAGGATCAAAGATATATAATAAACTATATATACGTTTTTGAGAGGTGCTTTGTGGGAATATGACGCGTCTATATTATAATACGTCATTGTTAAGGATACATATTATTATGTATATTGTAAGTATAATGGATTAAGTTGGATCGGACCGATACGTTTTCATATTATTTATGCATCTGTTTTACTTTATCCAATGCTATTTTATTACAGGTTTCCGAAAGATCCGGATATCATCAATCCATCCTAAGATTGTCTAGAATATATCGCTATAAGCGATAAGACCACCATCGTAACCATAGATTTTACGTAAAACAGTTGTGTAACAATTTATTTTGATGAACAATAAAGTATATTCTTCATTGTTAATAGAGCAGCATTTTATATCAACGACCTGCTCCAGTTGGGAGCTATTGGGTACGCGGATGACAGCACAGTCTCAAAGAGATACTTGTCCAGACTAGAGCTGGTAGGGACGAAATAGCCGCTCTTAGAAAGGCCATGGTAGAGCGAACGAATTTGACCTTAAATCTCGTTTCCCAATGGGGCGATGACAATCTGGTCAAATTCAACGCTTTAAAAACACAGGCTTGTCTTTTCTCCGCTAAAAGGAGCCAATTTGAATGGTCTCCTACTTTCAGAGGTGCATCTGTACCTATTACCGACCGCCTGGAGCTCTTGGGCATGGAGTTGACGTCTGACCTCAACTTCGGCTCAACCATTGAGTCTAAAGCTCAGACTGCAGCCAAAAAGCTGGGCATCCTACAGAAAGTGAGGCGATACTTCACACCTGGACAGCTTTTAAATTCATATAAAGCACAGGTCCGTTCCTGTATGGAGTATTGCAGTCACTTGTGGGATGGCTCAGCCAAATACCAGCTAGCTGCACTTGACTCGATCGAACGCAGAGCCAAAAGGCTCATAGGTGACGAGGTTCTGGCGGGTAAGCTTCACAGCCTGGCTCACCAGCGAAACGTTGCTTGCCTGTCTATCTTCTACAGACTGCACTTCGGAGAGTGTGCGCAGGAGCTCCACGACCTGATCCCTTCATCCCCCTTTTACTACCGGTCTACCAGACGTACCGCAGGATACCATCCACACTTGGTCGATATACCGTCTTATCGTACTAAGCGCTTTTCTTCAACATTCATTGTGCGCACAGCCAAGGTGTGGAACTCTCTGCCGGCTTCTGTGTTCCCTGCTACATATAACCCGTCAGCCTTTAAAGCAAGAGTGAATAGGCATTTTCTGGGCTCACTCGTTCGATCTTAGACCTCATCTTACACTTACTATCAGGTGTGATCGAGGTCAAGAGCGGGCTCATTCGTAATAATAATAAAAAAAAGCAATAATGGCACAACTTAATATTGTGCCATTATTGCTCTATTAACTGCCTCCGTGGTCGAGTGGTTTAGGCGTTTGTCTTGAGACCCGGTGGTCGTGGGTTCGATTCCCGCGGGAAGCATACTTTGTAAAGTTGTTTCCAGTTTGGCTAGGACATTGCAGGCCTGAATCACCTGATTGTCTGAAAAAAGATGGTTCCGTGCTTCGGAAGGCACGTATAAGCCGGTGGTCCCGGTCGCCAAATGGCGGTCGTCAAAATAGACCACGTCAGAGGCCCTTAAGGCGGTCTAGAAACTCTGACACTAGGGTGCATGGGGTCGTTAGACCTCACAACCCACACGATAAGAAGATTGCTCTATTTGATTTGGTCATTGTTTTTTTTTTTCCATAAGGTGAAGTAATGGAGAGCCTTTAAGATTTGTATAACTAAATAATATAAAAATATACTTACACTTAACGTTTTATTGTATTCCCTTTTCTCCTAAATAAATCGTCTAAAAGCGCGTCGAGGAATGAAAAACTTTCAATAAATTAGTTATCTATTGTTACGAGACTCCTTGGCTATTAACGCTCAACAGAAAATTATCGATAATAATATGAGCATTACGAGCTTTGCACTGCACTATTCCGAAATGAGAGTGAGCGCGCGATATCTTTCTCTGCTTTTCGCACACGTTACGCCACCTGAGATTATGCGTTTTTAGAAAATATTGCGTAATGTCATGGCTTAAAGTTTAATTTTGTTGTAATAATGCAAAATGCATGTGTAGGCGAAAGTGTGTATCTATTGTTTGTTTATGTGGTGGTAGCTGCGAACCGGCGACACGCGTCCCAGTATTAAATGACAGTAAATAGCATTTCTATTGCCTTATTATTAAGATTTCTGTGGGGTACACTAATCCCATGCTTGTTAGGGTATGCGCAAAATTTTTTCTTTATCCATTCACCTCTATCAATCGCTTCGATATAACTAACTCTCTTTCATGTCATTCCACACACAACCTTACCACCTTTAACATTTTATTCTTTATGTGTACAAATGTTTGAGCAAATATACAAATCTTGACTTAACTTTTCTTTTGCCTTCGTCTGCCCCTCATTCTATTAATATACAAATATATATATTTATTTTTCTTTCGACACAAGCCATATGCGTTTCATTCCTACTTATCTTGCAAAATGGCAAATTTCATTTGTTTAGGTAGTACATAATGAACAGTTTCTCACCTTTGAATGTCTTTCTGCTAGGTACAGCCGTAAGTGGTGATAGAAAAAACAGCAGGATGTATATTATTGAGATGCCAAACGGCCGGAGTGCTACACCTGTAAAAAACAATAATCAGATTAATGAACGGCACAACTATAAAACAATACCTAGAATTCAAATGTCAAAATCTCCTCCATTAGTAGGTAGTTACTATTTGTAAAGTCTAAAGAAAAAAAAACATAGAGCCTTCTACTTCGTGGTACGGAAGTGCTATTTAAGTATAAAGTTTCGTATGTGATATAATATAACATACTCTTAGAACAAAAGAGCCCAAACTCTAACAGTAAAGCATGTAATATATTACGATACAGTAAAGAAACAATTGCAAAACATAACTACTGTCTATGGAAAAACGTCAGCCTTAATACCACGGACTTCTGAAACACCTTTGAGATATTGAATGTGATGAAAATTAAACCGCCAAAAGAAAACATGAAAAAACCCGAAACACGAAAGGAAAGTCAATAAAGGGAAAGTCGCAGACACTATAAATCACGGGCACAAGGCGCCGCCGGCTGGCAATAGGACGTTCAGAATTGTTTTAGCCTCTACTTGCATGCTCTAACTTGTAGCTATGTAGACTAATATTATAAATCGGAAAAAAATATTGTTGATACGCGTTAATCTATGAAAGTACTGGGTGGATTTGGATGTGGTATGGACGTAGCTTGAGGTTATAGGCTACTTTTTACCCGACTGCAAAAGGAGGATCATGTTTTTATAGTAATAAAGTCTACGGGAGTGTAGGCATATTTATGTTAGCTAATATTTATATTGCCTGAATACACTCACCGGATTAGCGTTAATAGTAATATTGTATTTGGGGTTTTTATATATCAATGTTTTGATTAATCAAAATTAGCATGGTGACTTCTTTTATGAGACCTAAGTTACTTCCATACAAAACATAATAATAAAATGAGTGGCCTGCCTACTCCCACTTAAGTATAGCTGTTTTATTCCAACATCAGCTCTTCAAATTTTTTCACAAGACAAGTTCTTATCCTCGCAAATGAATTCATTCCGTACGCAAACGCGTACGTACCTACGCGAACTTTTTTAGAAGATATTACAGAGGGAACGAATTTCTAGTGCTCTGTGACTATAAGTACCTCACCAATTCAACAGAGAGACTAAAATATAAGTACATTGAGGAATAGCATCTTGCAAATATTTATTTTAAAACAAGATATGACCTCTAATGGAAGGAACTGTAAAATTCCAACTATTGTGTTGATTCAGATTAGAACTAGCAGTGTGATATTGTTTAGTTCTATTATTAAAATAATAAAAACTTTTTACCAAAAAATTAAACCGACTCCCAAAAACACTGCAAAGTGAAAAATAACTTTAATTGTTAATAAAAAAATATACGCGTCGAATTGATAACCTCCTCTTTTGGTCGTCGGTTTAAAATACCATTTGGGGAAGTGGAACTGATGATGAAGACCACAGATGGCCGCCGAAACTACTCAATAATAAGTATTTCGTGGATTGCGATTCGAATACTTGAATATGGACGTTAAGCACTTTATGTTCGTCACAATGCATATGGTGATGTAGAGCTGATGGTGTAGTACCAGGAGAACTCCTCAAAAATTAACGGCCCAGCATTGGGAAAAGCAATATTTTGTAAAAGGTTATAAGTAGTGACATTTAGGCTCTTTTAACTAGGTAAATTAAAAATCAACCAACTAAAAAGAGAAAATAATAACTTTTTACCAAAAAATTAAACCGACTCCCAAAAACACTGCAAAGTGAAAAATAACTTTAATTTCGGAAGTCGGTGCCAAAAACGAAAATACAAAACTAAAGACACCGACTACCGAAATTAAAGTTATTTTTCACTTTGCAGTGTTTTTGGGAGTCGGTTTAGTTTTTTGGTAAAAAGTTTTTTTGAGAGCAACTGCACAAGTTATTATAAGAAATACCCAAAACGCCATAGGTGTGCCTATAATATTTGAAGAGTTCCCTCGATTTCTCCAGGATCCCATCATCAGATCCTGACCTGGCTGGGCTGGTGACAATGGGACCAATTTCGAAGTATACCCTTTCAATCAAAAAAAGAATTTTCCAAATCGGTTCAGCCGTCTTCGAGTAATCGATGATCATAAATAAAAAATTAAAAAAAAAAACAAATAGTATACGCGTCGAATTGATAACCTCCTCTTTTGGTCGTCGGTTGAAAAGTACTTATACCCTGTTTTTTAATCTCAGAGACAGAATTGACACATGCAAATGTCAAGTTTAGAAATAATGTTGCCTGCTCTTTTGTGCAGTGTTATACCTACGATACCGGTTTGTTCAATCGTAACTTTTTACCCGACTGCGCGACGCAAAAGAGGGTAACTAATGTGTTTCACAGTATGTGTATGTATGTAAGTATGTATGTTTGTACCTATGTGGCGATGTACAGGCTAAACGCTTGGGCCGATTTGAATAATTCTCACGTTCATCAATTCGTCTTAACCATGCGAGTGTCACTAGAGAAATGACAGCTAATTATAAAAAATCGGCAAACTATATCAAGTGGGCTATCGTTGAATTGGTCTTTTTTTATAAAGAGAACTAGCAACGTGGGTATAATTCACATTACTAGCAATCTGGTTGACCCCTCTCACTAAGCTATAAAAATATACATTATAAATATGTGATTTAATTGTATAAAACTAAATAGAAATGAAATGTCATATAAAAAGACTGAAAAATCGTAGGTAATACTAAAGAAATGATAAAATTGGAATTATTCCTTTTTCCTTGACTTATAATATTGTTATTTGATAACTTTGTAGGCCAGCTAAAGTTGGTGTACCTTCACTTGGTGAAGGTGGTGATGATTTTATTGGCTTGTCCCTGGCCCTGTGTTGATGCTGCCGCTTATATTGTGCTGCGCAGTAACAATACATTGGGCGTTTCTTCATTGGCGGGACCGGCCCGACACCAATGTTAACTGCAAGGTATGATCTTAGCTGGGATGTATTTAACTTCTAATTTATTTACAAAAGGTCTATAATGTATTGAGCAGAGTAACGACACTAGAAGGCTCTATTTGTGCAGTTGATCCGAATAAATTTCTAAATACGCTTCAAGACCAGGGACCAATAGCATGCGCGTGCACAGGATTATGACAGGGTATGCGGCGGAGTAATCGGTCACAAAAACTTTTTCTTTTATAGATTTTTAGCATAGCCACAGCCACGCATCGCCACCATGCTACTATGCGTGGCTGTGGCTATGCTAAAAATATATAAAAGGCAAAGTTTTTGTGACCGATTACTCCGCCGCATACCCTGTCATAATCCTGTGCACGCCCCTGACCAATAGCATATAGTTGATGACATTACCGATAGGTTTACCATAGAAATGGTGGCGATTCTGATGATACAGAATATTCCTAAGAAATGGAGTATTATTTGAATCTGATTGACGAATACCTGTAATTAATTATGATTTTAACCTCTCAAGGACCGCCATTATTTACATCAACTATTAGTTGAGCCAAGTTGAGTTGAGCTCAACTAATACTTGTTTACTGGCACGTTTTTGCACCGCTGGGGCTCTAGAGGTTAATAACATAATTAATTACAGGTATATAGATATCTTACATTATAAATTTTGTATTTCTAAGTTTTAAATTAGCACCTATACCTACATTATTTAAGGATAACTATTATAAAAAACCGATACTTGATTTTATTAATGTTAAGTTTCGATAGTGGCACATTACTATTGAAGATTTGCAAAAAACTGGCAACCGTCATAATATCAACTTTGTCTCCGAGATTAAAAAACAGGGTATAAGTATTTGTATGCCTAATAACTAAAAAAGGTATTTATACATATATCGAGAATTCAAAATTTTAGTACACAGTAAGAATGACAATGACATTGGCTGGAGTCTGGCCTACTAAAGTTGTTTATTCACAAACTCCGTACTCCGTATTTGTTGTCGAGTTTGACAGTTCTTGCATACATCGTAAGTGCATATAAACAGGTAATATATAATAAAACATATAAAAAAGTCGTAAAAAGCGAAGGAGGAGAACACAATATCGTCGGGCACCGTTCGTTATGGCGGCCTCAAATGCCACAGTAACATTTACAATTTGTTCCACTTCGTTTTATGCCCTGCCCTATTTCTTCTCGCGTCCTACCGCCATCATAAAACGTACTTAATATTTTCTTATGTATATGCTGGGATTAGCTACCAAATATTAACTAACATAAAGGATATTTTTTGTTACGATTATATTTTTGTTAAAGATACTCTAGAAGACCGATTACAAAAGATTAGTTAATGATTGAAATCTACATAATTTCTAAGCGTAGCGGATTATACATGTAACATAATTAATGCACATCCTGAAATTAGTTTGTTCAGAATCGCTTACTGAATCGATTTTTATCGTTTTTAATAAATAAAAAATATCGAAATATTTATCGCAAAGCAATTAAATCTACGTAAATTACAAATTACACTTTCGCTGTATAGTAAAAACAAACTAACTATGGACCGTAAATTAAAGTAGTAACTTTTTAAATGCAGATTTATATAAATTCCGTCATTCGGTACACATTACAGCAAAATGAAACTCATTTAAAGGAAGTTAAAGTCTTAAAATAAACTGTTTAAACAAGTAAAACAAAAAGTTCAGAGTATGTATTATGATAATAACATTATTTTCTAATTGGGGTGTTTAAGGGTGTGCGTTAATTACGATACATGTTGTATATTTATGTACAGGAACCGGAGAAAAACGTACGGCTACTTTATCGGCACGCGCTGAGCTAGCGGTTCGATTAAATCAACACCTTGTTCAAGATAAATATTTGTACAAATACAAAACATTAAAGCCAAAAAACTCAAAAAGCCAATGAAGACCTTTTTATTAAGAGTAATTTATAGGATAGTTTATAGTATTACAAAAAAAAAAAAAACATATTTACTGTTATATTTACGCTACTGGTCGTAGTGCCTTGTAGAATATACACAAAACAAAATAATCCGAGGAAATTGAATAAGCCATCGCTGCAGTAAGATGCGGTTATTTCAGCTTTGGTTTAAAATTAGTCAAAATGGAACTCGCGAGCCTCTGACAAATCCAATACGTTGTTGATATAATCCTACTAATATTATAAATAATTGAGCTAATTTCAAAAAAATTGACAACTTCCTTTGTGTTTCTTCTATGTGACGTAACATAATTGTAACACAAAGGCATTATAAGGGCTTATACATACACCGTTAAATTATAGTCGTTTTGGATCCGAAATAGTTTATTCTTGTCTAAAAATGTTTTTTTCTTTGATTGAATACGCCTGCGATGTGTTTTGGTTGTTTGTGTGTATAGGTGAATGAGTGTGGGTGGATGTGTGTAAGTGGATATATGTGGGTGTATGAGTGGATGAGACAGGATTCCCAGACAATAATGAGCAATAAAAATACAAATTGTATCCAAACATTTTTATTAGAAAGTACTTATAGATTTAAAGAAGAAAAACCGCACGACAACGGATGTTATTGTATGTTATTGTACAATCATTGGTTATCTCCATATTTTTCCTTACTTCTGTTTATAACCATGGGAATCATCTCGTTTAAGGCTCTAGAAAATTTATTTTGTAGCAATTGTATGCCAGAAAACACGCTGGTTGCTAACATATTAACAGCAGCCGAAATCATCAAAGCATCATCTGTTTGTGTTGACACATTTTTCATCAATATTTTAGTTTGTGTTCCTACACATGGAAGTATATCAGGGGTAGAATCTTCACTTCGGAGTTGAGAATGATCTTCGGGCAAAAATACTAAATATTCTTTAAATTGTTCCATATTGCGTTATTATTTCCTAAAAACCATAATTGAGGGTTGAAGTACGTCAACATGTTGCTATATAGATAGATTTCAAATTGAAAGGAGTTTTGATAAGTGTTGGAATTAGACAACGTGTGTGAAGCCGCGTGGCAAAAGCTAGTACTGTATAAATAGTACTTACATATAAAAAAATACTGACATTAATTTAAGATCAGATTACCGATTTGGACAGACCTTTATGCTTTCCTTTGTATAACGTAACACAAAATTGTCACACAAACGTGACATACAGGAAATTAAGGACATGTTTTCCTAATCTAAAGAATTTTAAACTACATGAAAATGTGCCGCACATTAGCAATAAATTACAATCTAATCACTGAATTTATACTTTCGTCATATAGTAAAACCAAAGTAGATAAAAACTTACCGGTTTTTATTGCGAAACACACACAATTTGTTCGTATAAAAGTTTTTTTTCACCAGCCGCACACTAAACGCTTAGTGGGGTACAAACAAAAAGGCCACGATGCGTGCTCTGTCACTCCATCTACACTTCTGCGAATGTTTAATGTGTTGCTAATTAATAGGCCCAAATGTATACCATATTTAATGAAAAAAGAGTGTTACGCATTGGAATAACACAAAATATTTTATTCGTGGACAAAACATATTTTTGAAAATCTTAAAGTTTTTAAGGAAATTCTAGAAGATATACTTTGTAAAAACGTCAAATTATTGACTATACGTTCAAAAATTACTAAAATTATATCTATTTACTTTAAAAGTTTGCTTTTATTTTGCTTTAAAGTTCCACTAATAACAAATGGACAAAAAAGGGTGCAATTTTTTTGCAATTAGCTCAATTATCAATGTTTGTATTACAATCACACAAAATTGTCTGAAAGAATCTAGATTAAATTTCGCACAGAGAAAGATTATATTCTACGACTAGCTCTGCCAGCGACTTAGCGCAGTGTGGCTTTTATCTATACAGGGTTAATTGTAAAACACCGAAAACCTCTCAGGACTATGTTACTAACATCATAACCAACAACTTTTGTTCTATGACTTTTAAAAATTCGTCATATTTTAGTTCACCAGATTTTCATACAAAAATAAAAATATTTAAATTGAACGCCCTAAATGTTACGAAGTCTATGCGAAGCAAAAGAAAATGATTTATACTATCACTTTCTTTTGTTTCGCATAGACTCCGTAACACTTAGGGCGTTAAATTTAAATATTTTTATTTTTGTATGAAAATCTGCTAATATCCATATAAATGCAAATAATGTTTATTTGCCACGTTGTCGCACCTGAACAACATCTTACAACAGTAGTGACATTCTATAACAATCTCACCGAGATTTCTTCTAAAAATGACCCTGAAGTGAGTCTTTAATCCCTAGCATCCATTGAAATGTTTGCTCAATTCGCCTAACTTTTCACGTTGAAGCCAATAAACCAGTGATGAGGAACCAGATTGGCCGGCAGATTTTTTTGAGACTTGACAAATAATTAGCCTATGACCTGTCTATGGGGTATGGACACAGGCGGGTATTTTTTTTTAATTCGGGATGAGCCCACTCTTGACCTCAACCTCGCCTGATGGTAAGCGATAGATGAGGTCTACGATGGAATGAGTGAGCCCAGAAGATGCCTATTCACTCTTGCTTTAAAGGCTGAAAGGTCATAAGTGGCAGGGAACTCAAAAGCCGGCAGAGAGCTCCACAACTGGGCTGTACAGTGTACGTGGAATGGAATAAATGTGGAAGAAAAGCGCTTGGTGCGACAAGACGGTATATCAACTAAGTGTGGATGGTACCCAGCAGTGCGTCTGGTAGACCGGTAGTGAAAGGGAGATGCCGCGGGCTAGTTAAAATATAAATTAATTAATAGTTTAAAGCACACTAGAAAAACACGCTTTACGCAAGTATAAACAAAAAAAAATGTTAAGAAAACCAATAACGGATTTTTTTCAGGTTTGTTATAACCTTGAAACCTGATCGTGTTCAAGTCCATTACGTGGCCTTTCTCATAAGTGCAAACACGACTATGATACGATATTCCATCATGGAATGCCAGTGCCTATATTCCGGCTTCATCATCAAACCTTGAAACCTAATCGCGGTTAAAGTCCATTACGTGGCCTTTCTCACAAGTGCAAACACGACTATGATACGATATTCTATCATGGAATGCCAGTGCCTATCTTCTGGCTTCATTATCAGACCTTGAAACCTAATCGTGGTCAAAGTTCATTATAAGACTTCTAAGAAATCCAAAACAGCTATGATACGATTTTCCATCATGAAGTTCCAGTTTATATCTTCCGGCTTCATCATCAGATCAGTTTGACAGTACCATATTATTGTATTGTCATCAGAACTACATACAGCTGCCAATTTTCATTACGCTACGACCCTTGGAAGATGGTTAAATTAGTTACCTTAGATTTCATTACATAGTTAGTTACATACAGGTCGACCTAATAAAAGCGTGTTAAAAATAATCTATATACGTTAGAATTTGATTAATAAGATCTATCAAATGGATGTCGAAAATAAATCATCACTTCCGATAAAAAGTAAATATTGATTTTATACTTAAAACTATGTTACGCATACGTTTCAGGAGATGTATGTTTAACGTGTAGGTGTGAATCGAAAACTAAAATAAAACTAGCAAGTTCTATCATGTACGCAAAAAATAGAGATTTAAGTATTATGCCGACATGTTAATTAATTAAAGCATCAGAGTGATTATGTATGCTGTTTCAAGTTTCAATTCGTGTGTTTATTTAGTAAATTATATTGACAATGTTTATTTTACTATCATTTTTTTTAAGGGAACTAGCAATGTGTTTTCACGTTACTAGCAATCTTGTTAACCCCTCCAACTAAGCTAAATAAACTTGTATCTGGAGTGGGTTTACGGCAATAGTATAAATGCGAGGGGTTCAAACCCGCGACCTTTCGATCTCAAGTCCGATACCTTAGTCATCACGCTATTTACGCTTATTACTTGAAATATCCTATCCTGCTAATCTTACTAATATGACAATCTAGGAGTTGCCCGAGACATCGGTCGCGTGAATTTAATATGTAAACCTGTATTAAATTATCGCCTATTTCAACCTTTTATTTTGATTTTGAAAAAAAAGTAAGTGTCCTCTTTTCACCCATTTTTTTTTTCTCGGTGGAAATATCATCAAATGCGTCTGTGGGTGGAGCGGAAGGGAGTGTCAGACTTCTACTGACTAAAAACCCACTCTGCTCCTTCAGCTGCTGCTCAGCCTATGTATTGTGGGTACCCTGGGTATTTAACTACTTTCATTCCAAATTTCTTTTGAATCTGTCAGATATTCGCATTTATAACATTAATATGGATGCGAGAGTTCGTGAGGACGGATTTATAAATGTATGGATGTTTGTTACACAAGAACTACTGGACGGATCTGAATGAAATTTGGTAACTTATACATCTGTTTACAACGAAACCGGAACGCACTAATGCTCGCGAACCGAGCATCACCACAAAAAGATGGAACGCGACGCGATGACAAGATCCTGTGGCGGCCATCTTCTCTTCCCTTTTTTCTCTACGGCTGATCGCGCGTACGCATTATGTCGCGCACCCTTTTGTAAAACTAAATATAACTTGTAACGAATAAACGAATGTACACTAAACGCCGTCGACTTTACTTGATCGCCACCAACATTTGGAGACCTCGACGTGATCAAACATACTTATTTGAAGATCAAGACTCTGGTGGCATGGCGGCGACGAAACCGCGAGGCGGCCAACTATAATCTCCAACAATTCTTCCACTACGCCTGCAATCTGATGCCTGATGTTTGGTACATGACTGAACAATAAAAAGAAGAAAAGATGACCTGCTCAAAATAACGGATTCATGTAGTGAGTGATTTGGTTTGGCCACAGGGAAGTACGCCCAATTTAGTCATATTTCTACTAACTGCAAAATGAAAATATAGCCTGCAGTATCTACTTTTATGTTTTGCCTATATTACTTGGAGTTAGATTAACGATGAATAATAGGGAGGTACCTAAAATATGACATGCATACCTTCCTAACTTACTTTCTAAGTTTTGCTTGTTCTTTGGAGTCAGATTAATGATACAGATAAACTAATAGTTAGGCACCTACTTATTTAAATGACAATTATGCCTTCCTATCTAATTTCTTATTCACTGAATTTGCATTCTATGGACTCAGATTAATGATAATTTCTTAGTAGGTTGGTACCTATTTAACGACATTTATACCTCCTACCTTAACTTCTTTCTACTTGCACCTCGCTAACGGGAACACCCTGGCATTTTCCAGATTTACCGTGTGCACCTGCTTCTTGGGTCCCGCTGGAATGCGCTGCTATACATCTATCTACTTGCTACAGCAACTGCTTGCTGGTTCTTGAGCTGTGTGACCTGCTTGCTCGTGTGTGTCGCTGACTGAAGAGTTGTTGTCGTAGCTAATGCGCGACTTGCACGGTTTGGCTTTGTTTGTTAACTTCTACTCGTGGTATCTTATACCGGAATAACTTATTTCTTGACGGTCTGTTCAGTTCTTATAAGCTTTCACTATGTCGGCTGAATTGAAAGCTCTTATTCAGCAACGTGGTACGATAAAGGCTAGAATAACTTTATTTTCAAAATACTTAAATACTATAAAACTGATAGAAACTGACAGCATTCCTAAGCAAATACTTGTCGAAACTGAGATAAAGTTATCTAGATTTAAAGAATTGTTCTTACAGTTTGATGATTTAAAAACTAAAATTGAAAGTTTAGATCCTGATCAGTTGGAAGAAAATGACATGATAGAAAGTGAATTTTGTTCTAACATTGCTAAAGCTCAATTGTTGATTGAAAATCTTGGTCCTACTAAAAATACTAACTGCAATTCTATAACTAGCTGTCAGAATAATAAACAAGATTGCCGTAACTATAATATTAAATTGCCTACCATTCAGCTGCCTTCCTTTGATGGTAACTATTTGAAGTGGATGGAATTTCGAGACACTTTCGATTCTTTAATAAATAATAATGATAGTATTCCAGAAATAAATAAGTTCCATTACCTCCGTTCTTCATTAGAGTCAGGAGCGTCTGATATAATCAAGTCAATAGACTTCACTGCTACCAATTATAAATTAGCTTGGAATTTACTTACTGAACGCTTTGATAACAAGAGGATACTTACAAATAATCATTTAAAGGCTATTTTGAATTATGACACTATAAATAAAGAAAATTACAAATCTCTGCGTTCCATGATAGATTACTATTCTAAAAATATTCGAGCCCTATCTACTTTAAATGATCCTGAATCCCGCTGGGATACTTTACTTGTATACATTATGGTGTCAAAACTAGATGGCGCCACGGGTCGCCAATGGGAGGAGCATAGGAATACTATTGCTGCTGCTCCAACAATTGTGGATTTCTATACTTTTTTAAGAAATCGAGCTGATGTTTTAGAAACCTTGCAGTACAGTACTAATACTAGTAAATCTGTAAAACATTCTTATTCTAAAGATATTAAACAAACTAAATCATTTGTTTCTTCTAACACAAATTATGATAAAAACTGTGTTGTATGTTCACAAGATCATTTACTATATAAATGTAAAAAATTCAAGGATATGTCTGTAGACGCTAGATACGGTAAAGTTTCCAAGCACAAACTCTGTTATAATTGTCTGCGTCCTGGTCATTTCTCTGCTCACTGCAAACATAACTCTTGCAAATTCTGCAACAGAAAGCACAATTTACTGCTACATAAATCACAGTCCAATAATGACAAGACAAACTCATCTGCTGATAAGACTTCTGCAATATCACTTCCTCAAGAGGCAGGTTCTTCCCAGGCAACTTCTACAATTGCTATGTTCAATCCTGTGTCACTCTCTGCGGCAATGCCTGGGCAGATCCTGCTATGCACTGCTCAAGTGAAAATAATTGACAATCAATCCTCTGAAACATACATTGTTAAGGCACTCTTAGATAATGGCAGCCAGTCCTCATTTATAACTGAAAGAATGCAGAGAAAAGTGAATTTGTCTTGTTCTAATACAGACATATCAATTGCTGGCATAAATAATAAAGTGACTCATACTAGTAAAATGTGTAAGATAAAACTTAAATCGCGGATTAACTTATTCCAGACAAATGTAACATGTCTTGTAGTGCCTGAGATTACTGGCATGTTGCCTAGCTCCGTGATTAACTCTTCTGATTTAAACCTTCCTAAATCTATAGACCTAGCAGATCCTACCTACTATATACCCTCTGAAATAGATTTACTGCTAGGTGCTGATGTTTACTGGGAAATTGTGGAAACTAGACAAATTAAATTAGGGAAAAATAAACCTACACTACAAAATTCTAAACTGGGTTGGCTCGTGTCAGGCCCTACCGGTGTGAGGCCTACTACTACTACTACTTGTTCTAACTTTTCTCAAGAGATTAGGGACTCTCTGGCTAAATTCTGGGAAGTTGAAAGTATTCCTACTCTGGCAAATAAAATTGTTAAGTTTTCCAATGAGGAAACATATTGTGAAAACCACTTTATCGAGAATACTGTCCGTCTGAATGATGGAAGGTTTTGTGTAAAAATTCCTTTGCGTGAAGTACCTAATGAGGCTTTAGGAGACTCTTATCTTACTGCTGAAAGGCGTTTCTTGAATTTGGAAAAGAAACTGAATAAATCTAGAATGAAAAATTACTATGCTAAATTTATTAATGAGTATCAACAATTAGGACATTTAATTGAAGTAACACGTCCAAACTTCGGATACTATATTCCTCATCATGCAGTGATTCGCGAAAGTAGTGAAACCACTCGCTTAAGAGTAGTATTTGATGCATCTTGTAAAACTTCCTCAAACAAATCGCTAAATGATATCCAATTTGTTGGACCCGTAGTTCAGGACGATTTAATGGAAATTTTACTCAGGTTTCGTCAGTATACCTATGTAGTGACAGGTGATATTGAAAAAATGTATAGACAAGTTATGGTAAATGAATCACAGCGTCATTTACAGCTGATACTCTGGAGGGAAGACGAAAGTCAACCACTGAAAATCTTACAGCTGAATACTGTCACTTATGGAACATCTTCAGCTCCGTATCTGAGTACTAGGTGTCTTGTTCAACTCGCAGCGGAGTGTACTAATGAAGCTGTTGCCAATACTATTAGACATGACTTTTTTGTTGACGATTTGAATACTGGATCGGACTCAAAATCGCAGTTAAAAGCTAACATTTTAGGAGTAATCGACAAACTTGCTGAAGGCCGTTTCCCTTTGCGTAAATTTAGATCAAATTCACCTGATATTTTTGATGACATACCTACTACTGACCAATCTCAGGATTTCAGTAAACAAGCCTCTGTCTTGGGATTGGGATGGACACCTAGCTCTGATACTTTGCACTATTCAGTCGAAATTAAATCTATTCCTAAAATAACGAAACGCTCTATATTGTCAAACTCGTGTCGAATATTTGATCCTTTAGGTCTCTTATCTGCTTGCACTATTTTTCATAAAATCTTACTACAGAAACTTTGGTTACTTAAAATCGACTGGGATGATGAAATTCCAAAGGATATTGAAAACTCATGGATAGAATTCTATAATGAAACTCAATGTTTCACTCAGATTCAGATACCTAGATACATTTTCTGTAGTTCTCCTATTTATATAGAGGCACATTGCTTTTCTGATGCCTCGCAAGATGCATATGGTGCATGCATTTATCTAAAATCAACGAATAGTTTAGTTGAGATTAAATGTAACTTGTTATGTGCTAAAACTAAAGTTTCTCCTTTGAAAACTGAAACGATTCCCCGTCTGGAATTGTTAGGTGCTTTACTTAGTGCAAAACTATACTCTAAAGTACTTCAATCTTTAAGAATTAAGATTTCACGCTCAGTATTTTGGACAGATTCAACTATAGTTTTAGGGTGGTTACACACTCCACCCAAAACTCTCAAAACTTATGTAAACAACCGGATTGAACAAATTCGGGAATTAACTGATATTACTACTTGGCGTCATGTACCATCTGAGCATAATCCTGCTGATATGGCGTCCAGGGGCATTCAACCACGTCTTCTCTATAATAATACTCTTTGGTGGCATGGCCCTTCATTTCTGGCCAAGTCTGAAAATGATTGGCCTCAATTTAAATCTACTTCTTCTACTTTACCTGAAATAAAAATAAGTTTAAATGTTCAAACTATGCCCACTAATATTGTTCCATTTCAAAAATACTCTAAACTATATAAACTGCAAAGGATATTTGCTTATGTACTAAGATTTATAAATAACATAAAAAATATGCATACTAAATTTAATGGTGAACTTACCTGTTCTGAATTGAACAACTCACTGGTACTAATAGCTAAGGCGTCACAGAAAGAATGCTTTTCAAAAGAAATTCACTCACTTGAAACTTTACATAAATTAAATTCTAAATCGAGAGTTCTCTCTTTGAATCCATTTTTGGATGAACACGGTGTGTTGCGTGTCGGTGGACGAATCGATAATGCATCTCACTGTCCTTATGGGAAAAGACATCCTATACTACTGGACTCCAAACACACTTTCTCGAAACTGCTATTTGAGCAAGAACATCTTCGTCTTCTACACTGTGGCCCTCAGCAACTTTTAAATACTATTCGTGAGCAATTCTGGCCTACAAGTGGAAAGGTATTAGCTGTAACTACTGTTAGAAAGTGTGTTCGTTGTCAAAGATTTAGAGCTAAGCCTTTAAACCCCATAATGGGTAACTTACCGCAACCTCGTGTAACTCCTGCTCCACCATTTGCGACTTGTGGCACTGACTTTGCAGGACCCTTTTTAATCTTAAATAGAAAGGGCCGCGGTGCCAAAACCTCTAAGTGCTACTTATGCATATTTGTTTGTTTCAGCACCAAGGCTGTTCACTTAGAAGTCGTAAGCGACTTAAGTAGCGATGCCTTTATTTTATGCTTGCGTAGATTTGTTTCACGACGAGGCAAACCTCACACTATATACTGTGATAATGGTAAAAATTTTGTAGGTGCGAATAATGAACTGAACAGACTGCTTAAGGAAAGTGAACGTTTAGTTAGCGACTACGCGAGCAAGGAAGGTATAACGTTTAAATTCTCTCCCGCATATGCACCGCATTTCGGCGGTATCTGGGAAGCCGGAGTCAAAACGGCCAAATATCACTTAAAAAGAATAGCGGGTAACTCAAGTTTAACTTTCGAGGAATTATATACACTCTTTGCACAGATCGAGGCTATCATGAACTCGCGTCCGATTACTTCAATGTCTGTTGATCCATCTGATCTGTCCGCACTTACACCTGGGCACTTTCTTGTGGGTAGACCATTGACCTCGCTACCTTCACCCGTTACTGAACGAATCGGTATCAATAGATACCAACTGATTGAGCGCTTAAGACAGCACTTCTGGTCTCGATGGACAAAGGACTACCTAGTCACTCTGCAGCAACGCGTCAAATGGCAGCAAGCACAGCACGAAGTTCGTGTCGACGACCTGGTCTTAATATTGGATGACCAGCTGCCACCTATGAAGTGGCTCATGGGCCGCATTTTGAAGCTGTATCCAGGAACTGACGGTGTATGCAGGGTAGTCGACGTCAAGACAGAGAATGGCGTCATTCATAGGCCCGTCTCTCGACTAGCCCTACTAAATTCCCAAGAGCTCCTTGGGGAACATGTCCCCAAGGGGGGGGAGGATGTTTACAACGAAACCGGAACGCACTAATGCTCGCGAACCGAGCATCACCACAAAAAGATGGAACGCGACGCGATGACAAGATCCTGTGGCGGCCATCTTCTCTTCCCTTTTTTCTCTACGGCTGATCGCGCGTACGCATTATGTCGCGCACCCTTTTGTAAAACTAAATATAACTTGTAACGAATAAACGAATGTACACTAAACGCCGTCGACTTTACTTGATCGCCACCAACAACATCCATACTTACAAAGTTTCGCATTTATAATATTAGTACGATAATAATAACGCTTACTTAGACCATCATTCCTTCATCGTAAAGTTCACTAAAAAAAAGCATTATATATATTCTTTGGAATCAAATGCCTAGTTGGTTACCCATTCGGTTTGGATATGCTCAGCGATTTTTTTCTTTTTATTATGTTTGTAATTTTGTATTGTACGTTGTTGTGTGTCTTTAACCGAATAAACGTTTTAAAGTTCAATTTTAAAAAAAATATTACCTATGACAATTTAAATCGCAATAATTTAGACAGTAGTTTTATGGTATCTTTCGGTCACTAATACTTTCATATTTTCTGAAATTAGAATATACGTATGTACCTATGTATTATTATATCTTGATATTACTTCATTGTTGTAGTTCAAATAGCATGAAGACTAAAAAATAAATATAGGTATTTATCATGAATCCATAATCTTAATAGCCATCGCAGAATGCATTTTATGGTATTTAGTGAAATCTGTTCAAGAAGATAAGTTCCGTAGTTGGACAAGCATATCTCTAATAACTACCGCATATACCGTAAAAAAAATGTGAAAGTTTGCATGACCTCTGCCTTCAGAGATTTTATCTTGTTAATACGCGAGAAGAATTTCTGTACATGCCTGTAATAACAAATAACAAGCAAACCGACCCATCGCGAAAAATGCAACTCAAACCAATATCATGATTAGATAGTTAAAGACACACCCTGCGAAACTCCTACATGCAATTTTATTTATTACAAATGCGAACTGACATACATGTCATGTAAATATAATTATTGTCACGGCTACAAATAGTTGATTAGTAAACCGTAATTTATTTAATGAATCATTATTTAATATCTATACAACATTGGTCAGTTGCTCGCATAATATTGATTATGTTCGCGAATATAGTGTGTTGATAACTTAATAGGTAGTTAAGTAGGTAAACTTGTCGCCTCGCAATTTATACTTAATACTAAATATATGCCTATATTATAAAGGGGTAAAGTTTGTACTGTAGGCAGTAATCTTTTGGGGATATGCGGAACAGGGTGTAAAGTCCTGCATTCCCATTGAAAAGGGAGGATCCTCCGACCAGACAGGTGTTTTGTCTGGTGGGCCTATGTGGTGGGCAACTGCCCGATGTTTGTGATCGGGCGATTTGTATGTAGGCTAGATGAGTGGTAAACTTTGCTTGCGCGATACAGGATTTCTATCGTTTAGTTTGTATGTTGCCAGATAGATGTCGCTACATCACTCCTCTCCGAGACCGGAGGTCGTAGCAGGATGAGTCGTCCATACATCTTGTGATGCTTGCCGGGCCAGTGGAAGGTAGGTTCCAGTGAGTCGGAACCGGAAGTCGCATAGTTCGTGGTGAGTCGGAACTGTCTGCGGTACTGCTCCCTTTGAGTCGGGGTGATATCCCAGTGAGTTTTTGTGTGTGTGTGTGTGAGTGATTCCTGATTGACATAGGCTACATATTTCGCTAAAAAACTTTTCACGCGAGCGACGCCGCGGGCAGAAGCTAGTAATTTATAGACGTCAGTAGGATGCAGACTAAATAATAAGTGTCCGAATAAAAAAAAAGCAGGTTAACAACATAAAGGGAGCATCATCATTACATCCTTACATGGTAGGGCTTAGGGATCATACAAATTTAATTACTGTATGCAATGAAATAACGTAGATTACAAAAAAAAAAATACTTCTATGAAAAAAAAACACTACATAGGAATCAATTAATACGCATAATTGTGTAAATAAAATTATAAGAAATCAATATAAGTTTACTCAGGTTAAGGGACTATAATTAAAATTTGTATATAATAATTAACTAACTGATTTGATTACAGTTGCAAAAAAAAAATAATTAGGTAGGTAACGTAGCGACTTTCCCGGTATTTGGTGTAAGTATTTAAACCTCTATGTAGGACGGTAATTAAAGTACCTCTTATTAACCATAAATTGCTATGACTCAGCAGAAAATTTTTATGTTACATATATGTATGTACATGTACATAGGTATATTGTTTGTAAATATTGCAGTTTAGTTTGCACCTCAAAACTTATCATCTACATAGACACAGTTAGCGAAAGATTAATACAAGCAGACAGATATTTCGATCGTAGATATTTTGAGAATATAATTTCATTACAAAATATGGTTGTTGTAGTGCGGTAGAGTGATGGCGAATTATTAATTCCAGAGCTTCGTTCAACAGTGAATTGTATGTTTAGGAAGGTGGTACTTTACAATATAAAGCCCTTCTAAGTTAGATTAATAGGTAGGTATGTAGATATGATATTTTACTGCATACATTATAACTTTAGTAGGGGCTAATTGATAATCATTACAGTTATTATTAACTAGGTACTTCCGATTTGCGAAAAATAAACCGACTTGTCATTATGTCGGCAGGCAGGACGTAGGAATATAATTTTAAGGCCGGCTTGTCCCGAGCACCGTAGGTATTCGACGCTTACCCCAGCCCCCGCAACGAATAGCAAAACGTAACAAATTACGACGCGCGGGAGACGCGCGCGCCAAGTTCACCGCTCCTGAGTTCACGAACTCAAGTAGGTACGAAGATGCGTCACAGAATAGAGCAATTCAGTAGATCAACTTGAATTGATTAGTTTATGTTTATTTTGTTTTGTTTTAATAGTAAGTATTTTCAAGTTTATAGATAGAATAGGTACGTATTGTATAAACTTGAACCTAATTGGTAATAATTAAAAATAAGTATATTTATTTATTTTTGTGAATAAGGTGTATAAAAAATCTGACTGACACGTAGATCATGAATACGGGTATGATTCAAAATTACACGCCGCGCGCTATTCGACTTTCCCAAAGGGTGCGAAATCTTCATGGCACAGTATAAAAAATCAAGTATTAGGTAGGCACACTTACATTAGGAGAATTGTATTAAAATTCAATTGTTATATTGAAAGAGGGCTTAGACGTATTCTGTGTGAAATATTATGTTTAAAAAATAATAAATATAAATATTTTTCAATTAAATAGTTATACCAATAAAAGCAACACACAAACACTTTTTGGAACGTATTTATTTTACGCGGCTTCTAAACTGGCAGAAATTGTAACGCAAAAGTGTTAATACTTACGACTGTCTTCTGACGAGAGAGACGACGAGGGTCAACCGCACACTTTTTTTTCTCTAAAAACTACAATCATTTATGCACAACTGGCTAATGCCGTGATTCGACTTCAACTTCAACTCTTGCGGCTTTTGTGGAGGACCCACCACAATTTCATAAACGCTGGAGGTTGTTTGGTAAAGTATTTTGGATGATGAAAAGTATTAAAATTGAAGTAAAAAAAAAAACAAAATTATTTTGTACGCAAACATGACATGACAGCTTTTGCAATGTCAAATATGTCATCACTCAATGTTTTACCAGTTTACCAGTGGCAAGAGAAAATTAGAAATATGGCATAGAAATGTTAAAACGATAATACAGTACGCTACAGCTTTATTTTATTTATCTCAATGAACCTACATAGATCATAAATAAATCGAGTAAAAACAAGAGGGATAAGGCATTTAATGGAGATTGGACGGGGAACATTAGGGGGTGCGCGTGATTCGAAATGCAGTAAAAAGCCATAGATGACATCCTGACACGATATATCACATTTTTGACATTTTACAACATATTATCTGTTTCGCTTTGGTACATGAATACTTTATTGGAAAACTTAAAAAGTAGACATACACAAAGATGTGAAACTTTTTCTGATTAATCATTTTCATGAAAAAGAAATGTAAGCACTTTTCTCAAGACCATCTATGCTCGTTGTTGGTGTTGTTTACTGATTGCACAACGGTGAACAGGAGACGACTAGGCTCTTCGACCACCTTACGGAGGCAGCTGCAGGAGCTGAAATGGCCCAGCACAAATATCCGATGGCAAAGCTTGTTTTTCTAAGAGATTTTAATGCCCACCATAAAGAATGGTTGTTCCCGTACCAACAAACAGAGCACGCTGGTAGAGGCCCGCAGGTTTTTTTATCGCTAGATCTCGACCAGCTGGTTCACCAAGCAACCTGCATTCCAGAAGTCGACGGCCACACTCCCAATGACTTGGACCTAGTGGTGAAAACGGTATCTACCTTTTCTCCTCCAGATACATGCCCCAGGGTCATATGGCGAGTATGGAAGTATGGGTTTGCAGACTCCGAAACTGCGAAGTGAAACTCGAACTTTTACCGTCCTTCGCTGCCTCCTAGTTATGATAAAACGGAATGGAACACTGGCTCACACCGCACAAGAAAAAGCAAATTTAAATGCCTCGGTCTTTGCGGTAAGTTTACGTCTCGACACGGCGTCTAACTTACCACATAAAATACCTCACTTTGGCTCCGTAATGCTGGAAAATGCATTTCATGTTAAGGAAGTCCGCAAAGCTCTTTCCAGTCAAAACCAAACCAAACTTTGCCAGCCAAGCAGAGTCAAGATGCAAACCGAGATCTTTAATTGAAAATGATAGGAAGGAGTGAACTAGTTGCCACTCTAATGATCATACGTGAGCTTCTGATCACAATGGCCTGACACTTTGAGGGGCTTACAGTCACCCCAAATCAATCAGACCAGTTTTATAGCATCTAAATCTCGGTTTACATCTCCTATAGCGTCTGACAAACTTTCCAGTTCCACCCGCGTAGATGCATACAACTGCAGATCATCAGCGTAAAGTTGATACGAACACCGAAGACAGAGAGTTATTAAGTTTACCGAAAATAATAAATGATATTTTCGTAGGAAATGGTCATGTTGTATATTTCTACACTATGGCACGAGTGTGCTGCGTGTAATAAATATTGTTGACTTGTGACAACCCTGGCCGTTGCGATACTGTCTAGAGCTAGACGTTGTCGGCATTTTCCACAAGATCAAAGGCGTCGACCTACGGTATGATCTTTATACTGTGGTCATAGCGACGAATGATCGACTGTACCATTTATCCATTATTACATTTACGAAAATAAAACCTAATACAGTCGAATACGGTCAGTTATTTCAACCGAGGTTACTAACGTTCTGTTAGCGCGTTTAGTAAAGAATCGGATTGATAACCGTCAGTGTTCTGGATCAAACCCAGGCTCTAATCACATCTTTTTGTGATTTCTTTTTTATTGAAAGTACTTTTATATTATATTTAGATATTTTTGGAAATATTTTTTTGAATAAAATAAGAAACATTTTCATATTTTTATAGGAGAAAGAAAGTCAACAATGTTTTTGTTTTACACACATGTTTGCGGTTTGTAAATCTATTCTGCGTAGGTACTTATCTACTTAGTAAAGTAAAATATTATTTTGTATAATTATAGTTACCTATAATAATATTGTCAAAGTTTCCTTTGAGTCTGACATTTGAAAAGAGCATTATAACATTTGCGCACGTGGCGGCTTTATATGCTTTGACATAGGGTTCAAATTCAATTGTTTCACACAGTTTTTGCGGTTGGCAAATCTATTCCGCGAGAAAAATAAACTATTACAGCTTTTGCGCGCGTGGCGTGTTTATTTACACATAGTCACATATATTATTTTGTGGTTTCGAAATCTATTCCGCGTAGCTAAGTAGGTACCTCAGAATACAAAAAGAACCTAGTTAGTAAAGAAAAATATTTATGTATATACCTAGGTCTAAATATTTATATATTGTCAAAGCCTTCTTACTTTTTTTGTTTATTCAGCCTTCGTAGAGCCAGCGATGACCACTTCTTTTTGTTAATTTTGTCCATTAATTTTACTGACCAAAATTATAACTAAAGTACCTAATAAAAACAATTTATATTACAACTATTTAAAACTAAACGATAGGAATTATTATTTTATAATGATTTATTGGCTCGACCGGAACCAAACTTAGCGGGGGTGGCAGGTTCGCTAAAAATTGGCATACGTCCGACCTCCAACACGTTCCGCTCGGGACTAAAGGACGCGGGGCGCGTGGCCGCGCGCATCAAAATAATAGGAAAACACTTATTTTTGAAATTAGTGGTATAAATATTTTCAAATTTCACATTATGACGACAGACATATATGACATTTTTTACGACCTTTATTGTGGTATAAGTTTTATTATTCAAAGCTTAATACAACTCAAATAAAATAAGAATAAGACCGTAATTTAGACTTGTCTTTGCGATTTAATTAGTTGCAGTGAAATGCAAGTAATCGTGTATCGGATGACCGAAATAGAAAGATCAAAGTATGAATTATGTAATATGTTTTTTTCAAAATTTAAATCCGTGTTATCTACGAATAAGACACAATTGAAAACGACGTTTTTTCGAATAACCTCGCCTTAAATACTTGTGACAAACGCGCGGACGAATGAAACTCGAAGCTACTCCAAGAGTGTTACGCATTTCCAAATACGGCACTTAAAATCTGACACACTCTACGTGATTCCAAACATGAATCAGAAAAACAACGGCCATTGTGCGGCTGTTGCCTGTCTGATTCATATTATTATTATTCCATTTATTTAAAGTATATACATACTAGCTGTGCCCGCGACTTCGTCCGCGCGAAATAGTGACTTTCAGCAGCATTTTTAATTTTTTTAACTAATTATTTTGAAAATAAAACTCATACTTACATAATTTGAATGTCGTATTTATTAATATCTAATCAAAAGTCTAAAAAATAAGTTACAAGCTTCTAGCTTTAAAAATGACGTAATTTCCATACAAAGTTTCGTCCCCTATTTCAACCCCTTACAGCCCTTTTTTTCGAATTAAAAAGTAGCCTATGTCCTTTCTCAGGCTCTAGACTATGTCCGTACCAAATTTCATTAAAATCGGTTCAGTAGTTTAGACGTGATTGCGTAACACACGGACAGACAGAGTTACTTTCGCATTTATAATATTAGTAAGGACTCAACTTTTAAATATGAAAAAATATAACATTTGAAAATTTAAAAAACAGTAGCCGCCGCCGTCGGTATCGGGATCGGTTTCCAAGCTATCGGTAGTCAGAGCTCTTGAGAGAGGAACATCCTCACAATACGCGCCGCGGCCAAAATATTATTATTATTAAGTTAAATTAAGTTATTATTAAATACCAAGTTATTAAACACACCAACATCATTATATGCTCACCAACCTTCATCTGTGGGAATTATTCTGACCTGAGTAATTGGAGAATAGAGACATTCAATCATTTGTTACATCTTGACTTATTAACGCATGAACACGCATTTGTAATTGACAGTAACTTAAATTTAAAATATGACTACAGTATGTTTTATAGTCACTCTGGTAGAATCAACAACTTCGGGATGCACGTAGTTTTTAAAGACATTTTACATTTAATAACTGACATAAGAAGCCTTGACATAGAAACTAATGAAGAGGACAAGACTAATGATGGTAACAAGAAGCAAAATACTTTTTTCTTGACTAATTATTTATATGTCATGCATCAAAATATAGCAGGGTTGATATCAAAAGCCGACCAGTTCACAGTTTGCTTACAGGAACTGTCAGAAAAAGACATGGAAGTAGACATTTTATGCATAACGGAACATTTCATGAAGCAAGATCTAGAATATCAGTTATGCATACCTAATTATTGTTTAGCTGCATGTTACAGTAGGAAGGAAAGTAAGAGGGGTGGCTCATGTATACTGATTAAGAATGGTCTCAAATGGTGTGAACTACCAAATATTTCGAAAATATCTTCTGTTAGTTTATTCGAATGCTGTGCCATCGAACTTATTGAACACTAGCGACCCGCCCCGGCTTCGCACGGGTACAATGTTTATATTAAATAAAATATAGGCAGCGTTCGCGAGAATCGTTAACGTACGGCAGTTTTTTCGACGCCTTACTCCACAATTTTCACTACCACGAAAAATCCTATCTATTTTCCGGGATAAAATATAGCCTATACGGATTCGGAAGAATCCCTCTAAGTAATGGTAAAAGAAATTTTGAAATCGGTCCAGTAGTTTTTGAGCCTATTCAATACAAACATACAAAAATACAAAGGTTTCCTCTTTATAATATTATATTGAACATAACACAATTATAGTATGTGTCTATAGGGTTCCTAATACTAATAATTTCAGTGAATGTATTAAAAAAATTGAGATCCTTTTACGGATGTTAACAAAAAAATGTCATAAGAATGTTATCATAGCGGGAGACTTTAACATTGACGTATTAAAAAGATCCAAATATTCAATTGACTTTGAAAATCTGCTATAAAATTTTGATTTAAAACTAGCACTTTATGAACCTACTCGATTGGAAAGCCAGACTTGCACAGACAATTTTGCGCATTATTTCAATAAATCGTGCAAGACATTTGAATTTGCACTATCAGACCACACAGCGCAACTGCATAAATTTCCGATCAAAAAAATATGTGCTGTTGATAAATGGCGTATTTTAAGACGGGATTATTGTAAAGAAAATCTAATTAAGTTCAAAAAACATTTAAGCAATCTGACATATTCAGAACTATATAAAACAAATGACCCTAATGATGCCTATAATTATTTTATTGAATTATTTACATTACTTTATGACCTATGCTTTCCTTATATCAGTATAACAGCAAAGATTAAAAAAAGCAAACTTGGATTTCACGTGGTATTAAGATTTGTAGCAAAAAAAACGACAACTTCTATGGCAATATAGGTTCTCTCTCCTCTTCTTTTCGCCATATTTATAAATTCTATTTCAAATGAACTTCTCTCATCCTACCACCTTTATGCTGACGATCTGCAAATTTATTCGCAAGCTCCCGTTGAAGATTTATCTGAGGCGGTGAAGACGGTGAATAAAGATTTAGCGCGTATTTCCGATTGGAGTTTGGATCATGGTTTGAAGGTTAATCCTGCGAAGACTAAAGTCATTATTGTTGGCAGCCCTAGGCTACGTTCCAAAATTGACTGGACGACCCTTCCCCAAATAATTTTTGATGGAACTGTTATACCCTACTGTGACTCAGTAAAAGACCTTGGTATTTATATTGATAAGGATTTGTCTTGGGGTCCCCAGTTGCAGGAAGTGAGCCGCAAACTGTTTGCCTCTGCGGGGTCTTTACGCAGATTGCGCAATTTTCTACCGACTGCTACTAAAACTGCGCTTGCCCAATCTCTTCTACTCCCTGTCCTTGACTATGCTGATGCAAGTTATCCAGATCTAACTGAAGTGCAGCTAGATAAGCTTGAGCGACTCCAAAATTTTTGTATCAGATTCATATTTGGTTTGCGCAAATATGATCATGTTTCTGAGTTTCGCACTAAACTCAAGTGGCTGCCTATCCGCCTTCGCCGGAATGCCGGTTTAAAGAAATTTATTTCTCACAAAAAGAACATACAAAGTTCACTTAAATATGAGAAACTTAACATTAAAAAAGATCTTAAATATAAACATTGTCGTTCGATCTATCGAGTACATTTTGTAAGTAGTCTATTACTGCTGGTTGGCCAAATACAACTTTAACCTGTTTTTAAATATATTTATTGATGTGGAGTCCCTTATTTCTTTTGGTAACTTATTATAAAGCTGCGCTCCCTCAAACTGAATTGTTTTTCTTCCATACAGTGTTCTAATCGACGGTAGTTCTATACTATCCCTATTCCTAGCATAGTAGTGGTATGTTTTGGGTTTGAATGTGATTTGTGAGTGTATTTTGTTAGTTTTAATTTTCTTTATTAATATGCATGTGTGATATGTGTATAGTTTTTGTAGGTTAAATAGTTTAGTTTTAGCGTAGATTGCACATATTTTATCATTACTCTACAGTATTCTTTTCAATCCAACGACTCCCTTTTACCTCAAAGAACGTTTTAAGTTCCTTCGTGACACACATGTTGGAGATTTGAGATCATCAGAGAATTTGAGACTTTTGATGCCTACGCATTCCACAAAATTTTACGACCAGTCGTTTACGGTGCAGGCCATTCGGTTGTGGAATGGATTGCCGGTGTCAGTAAGACAAGCTCAGTCACTTGCTGTTTTTAAAAGCTCGGTTGTCAATCATTTTATTTCAAACTTTTGATTATTCCTTTGCTTTCTCCACACGATGTTAAAGAACACATTATATATTTATTTATTTAATGTACTTATGTATTTGTATATATATATTTTTGTTGTATTTTTATTAGTTTCCCGTTATTAATGAATATTTGTACAGTAGTACACTAATATAGCCCTCCCCATTTTAATTAAAGCTCATAAAGTCCTTCCAAAGGTTGTCTGGAAGATATCGCTCTCAGCGATAAGACCGCCATTGTAACCATTTTTTTTACAATATTGTTATTTAAGTGTGATTCAATTATTGGTGTACAATAAAGTATATTCTATCTATCTATCTATCTATCTCAACAAATAAAACGCAACTAAAGAGCTATGCTAAAAATATAAAAAAATTATCAAATTGACACAGCGCGCCCAAAATAGTTTTAAAGTAAAAACTTCGGAGAATAAGTCCAAAACTATTGGGCAAATTATTAATAGAAATAAATTAAATTTACCAAAACCGTTCATAGAACAAATTAAGGTACCTAAATAATCAAACCATAACGGAGCCAAACCACATAGCAGATCTATTTAAAAATTATTTCATTGATAAAATTGAACCCATAAAAAATTCAGGCTATAGAGTAACGTATATAGAGTAATATATAACATATTTTGAACAAAAAAGATTCTATGTTTATGGCCTCGTTATATAATTAACTTGAGTATTTCTTACTTACTTACTTTAATATATGTATAGGGAACTTAACTCTTATGTAGAAAAAAAAATATATTTGCAATGAACAGAAAGGTTTCAGAGAAAAAAAGACAATAAACATGGCAATTTATGACTTTTTAAAAACGGTGATGACGAACATGGATCGTAATATTCCAGTTTGTGCTATATTCTGTGACTAGTACTCACGCGGGGCTTCGCTCCCGTAGATTCTATCACGATAAAAACATAACTCTCCTTTTTTTGCAGTCGGGTAAAAAGTAGCCTGTAATCTTCCTCAGCAACAAACAAACAAACTTTTCCGCTTTATAATATTAGTATAGATATGACCCAGGCTTTCGACTATGTTCATCACAACATCTTGCTTAAGAAACTCGAAGCATATGGAGTTCGAGGTAATGTACTAAAATTATTTGAGTCATACTTCAGCAAAGAAAGCAAGTTACGGAAGTTAGTAGGATAAATTTGACGACAAAACGGGAAGAAATCCATATATCCCAAGAACGTGAAGTACTGTATGGTGTTCCACAGGGAAGTGTATTAGGCCCTCCCTTTTTTAGGGTTCCGTAGTCAACAAGGAACCCTTATAGTTTCGCCATGTCCGTCTGTCTGTCCGTCTGTCCGCGGTTTAGCTCAAAAACTGTTGGTACTAGAAAGTTGTACTTTGGCATGAGTATACACGTTAATGACGCCAAAAAAGTGGTAAAATAAAATTTTGAATAAAACAATTATTTAGGGTACCTCCCATACATGTAAAATGGGATGATAATTTTTCTTTTTCGTTCTTCCCATAGTGTGGGATATCGTTGGATAGGTCTTTAAAAAATATTACGGGTTTGGTAAGACCGTTTTTTGATTAAGTAAACCGTTCGTGACTTATCAAGCTTTAAAGTACCAATTTTCGTTAGAGTCAAGTGTCCCCCCCCCACTATCAACTAAACGGTTGTAGTTAGAAATTCAAATGTCACGGCAGTAGTACCTATATATAACGAAATTTAAAGGAAAACTATCACACATAAGTGGGCTTTACAAGTTTACGAGTAATAGTCGACCAATTGTATTTGACTCGAAAATTTCGAACAACTCTACAGAAATGTCGATAGATGGCGCTAAGCGCCAGTTGTATCGTGCTAGCTTCTTGTGACGATTGAGTAGTGTAGCTCTGTGTCCGTATTTAAATTCAAAACACCGGCTATGACAAGTTTTATACAAATCTCTAAAAAAAAATACGTACAAAATTGTCGGATCAGGTGAGGATTTGTATAGGAAGTTAAATTAGTTAGGTAGTCATGTTTGGCTTTTAGTTAGAGCATGGTACGAAACGATCAGTCAGCGAATACGACACGCACTTGGCTGTTATAAAAACTACGGAACCCTACACTGCGCGTGGCCCGACACGCACTTGACCGGTTTTTTCTAGTATACATTAATGACTTGCCCAAATCTACTGAACAACCTATGAGCCTATTTGCTGATGACAGTGTTGTGACGATTCCATGTAAAAATAGAAATCAATATGAGTATGACATTAATAAATCTCTAATTTCAATAATAAACTGGCTTAATAATAATAATCTAAAAATGAATTTAAATAAGACTACAATCATGCACTTCAGGCAACGACCCGTGACGTTAATTAATAAACTTGACATAAAATTTAATAATATTATCATTGACTCTGTTGACACAACGAAATTTTTAGGATTAATTATTGACACAAAATTAAACTGGAAAGCACATATAGAGACCATAACAAAGAAAATAAATTCCTCAGCCTATGCTCTTTACACACTAGCCGAAATAACAAATGTAGATGCGTTGCTTACCGCATACTACGGGTTGGTGGAGTCTGTCCTACGATACGGGATTATCTTTTGGGGTAACTCAACTGATAAGGACACAATATTCAAAGCACAAAAAAAATGTATTAGGTCCATGTTTAAATTAGAAACTACTCAGAGTTGTAGGCCTTATTTAGAAAATATAAAATTTTGACATTACCTTCCATATATACCATAGAAAATGCAATGTTTGTGAGGTCCAACCCTAATCTGTTTCCGAGCATGGCTGATGTATTTCCACGCAATAGACGTGACAACACTCAGATTTACTTACAACAAGCTAGAACTGCTCTTATGCGCAAGAGTGTCTTTTGCATGGCTCCAATCATTTATAATAAATTGACAAAAAGTTGGAAGCTTTTAACTGATGTGCAGTTTAAATTGATAGTTAAAAAATTCTTAGCCGAAAGAGCTTACTACATGATTAATGATTTTTTATGTGAAAAGAATTTTAATTTATGACTATTATAACTTTTACCTATTAACTGACTACTTTAAACGACTGTAATAACTTTACTTACTTGATTTGACTATGTTATACAAGTCAACTGTGACTGTGATATTTTAATTATTGAATTATATAAAATTGAATTGTTTTTATTAATTATTTAAATAACTTTATTAGCTGTGTAATTTAATACGAAATTATTACATAATAATTATAATTTACATATACTCACCTTAAATATTTGTATGCCATTGTATAAATATGGCAAACATGACGACCTGTGTAAACAACTTGCATGCTTTTGTTTTGTGTGTATGTATACTCATGTTTGGACAAATAAAATGATCTTATCTTATCTTATCTTACTATTATTTTTAAGGAAACTAGTAATGTGTAAATTCAAAAGTTAAATAATTAAAAAAAAATATTTGGCCGTATCTTTACAAATTTTCAAATCTAATGAAGATTAAATGAGTGTTCTAAGTACTAAGGTCACGCACAATCCCGCCAATTGCTCTGCAAAGTGGATTAGTGTCCACAGACAGAAATAAGTATCTTGGGAACGCTCCTCTGCTAGACAGACTGACGACATTGAAAGACGCCGCGGCGGGAACAGACACAGACAGGGTCTAGATCCGGCCGGGTATCGTAGCATTACTTGAGAGCTTATATCCTAGTAAATAGTTCATCATGAAGCAACATAGAGCTCTAAATAATCTCGAGAATGGGTAATCTCCATGTCTTCCCGGTAGGTCATTGCCCACGAATTATAGACCGGATAACCTTGAAAATATCCATGCAAAAACACGTGGGCATCGAATCCTATAAAATGTCTTAACTATGATGCCGATGTGGTAAGAATTTGAGCGGGGTCATTAAAAATAATTATTTATTTATGTTTAAAAAACCTACTGCAAATATTGAAATAACCGATTGCGGGGTACATTTTATAGACAATTTTATAAAATGTACCCCGCAATCGGTAATCTCAATATTTGCAGTAGGTTTTTCACTTGATTCTTTTAGAATTTCAATAAATTCTAAATGAATCAAGTAAAAAACCTTATTAGTTTATCAGAGTGGTTATTGAATAACTGGTTTCTGATCCGCATATACATATAGTATTTTTAGTAACCACTTATCCACGAATAAATTAAAAGATGAATTAACAATGACGCTTATCTTTGATAACAGATAAAACAATTTTTTTTTTAATTAAAGAAACACTACTTTCTGTACCAATTATTTATTGACAAATAAAAAAGATTAACTTTAACAATAAATTAAAATAAACTTTTAATCAAATGAACTTTTGCTTTTTTATACAAATGATGAATTAAATTTATTTGTAACTAGCGACCCGCCCCGGCTTCGCACGGGTGCAATGTTTATATTAAATATAGGCAGCGTTCGCGAGAATCCTTAACGTACGGCAGTTTTTTCGACGCCTTACTCCACAATTTTCACTACCACGAAAACTCCTATCTATTTTCAGGGATAAAATATAGCCTATACGGATTCGTAAGAATCCCTCTAAGTAATGGTAAAAGAAATTTTGAAATCGGTCCAGTAGTTTTTGAGCCTATTCAATACAAACATACAAAAATACAAAGGTTTCCTCTTTATAATATTATAATAATAGTATAGATTAATAATTTTAAGAATCCCTGCTTTGAGTAACATTTTTAGATTTTGTTTTTTAGGATATTATATAATAACGACTATTTTTAGGAATCAACACAAGTATTAACATAATTATGTATTTAATAAAAAAAAAAAATTTTTTAATAAATTCTATATACCCTGAATAAAATTTTTGAAACCTGTTAACCGCGCAGAATTTAACCGAATGATTCGGCCGAATATTCGGCGCATCTCTACTTTTTACGTTTGCGATGATACAGTTAAATGTTAAACTGTATACCTAGTGTTTACTTCCCACAAATCAATGGTAATCGTTCATAAATGAAAAACGTGTATCATTCTAACTATGAAACCATTGTTCTATGAATTCAATGAAATCTGTCAAAATGTGTTTTCACTGAATCATCAAACTCAAGCTTTAGTGTTGTGTTTGTGCAACAGTACGTACAGTTTTGCTGACACAAATAGGTACAAGCCAAGTTAAAAATAAGACTGGAAATATAAACACGAACAACATTCAGATTTCAGATGCAAATATAATTATGTGCAGGATGAAGTAAGTAGTCTCATTATCATACGGAAAGTTTAAAATATTTACCTTGCCGTACGCATTAGTATGAAAGAAAATATACATTGTTTAATTATTTTAAATCAATGATATTATCGTATTGCATTGGAATGATTTTCTCACCCAGCATAGTAACTACGGCATCTACAAAATCAAGACGCTCATTCATAAAAAATTGGCCAAGTGCGAGTCAGACTCGCCAATGAAGGGTTCCGTAGTAACTATAATAAATATAATATAATATATATATTTGACAATAAAAAAACCTTACAAATTTCGGCTTGGATCTAGAAACCAGCTGCAGGATTCGGGGGGTAAAACTGGTTAAAACTGGTAGGGCTTGGGTCCCAGATTATAACGCTACCACTCTTATTAAAAAATAATGCATATTTTCGAGAAAATTATAAAATAATTTTAATACGTTTCTAACCTCTAATCAGGTAAAAGCGAAAATGGAACGTTAAAATGGGTGATTGACAACCAAATCTGTCAAATATATTGTCTGTGGTGTAAAATATCATGCAAAATCTACGGCAAAATCGATAAAACGGAACGTAAAAAAGACGCGTTTGTGCCAAATTCAGTCAAATGTCTCATTCGATCTCGATCATTCCGTTTCTCTTCGAGATGCGTGAATGTGTTCTGTGTGCGCCATCACCTTCACGGTTATTTTTTTTTAAACCATTGAAACCATTCCTAATACGCTATTTAGGCAACTTTTGAGTGTTTTGAGGCTGATCGTATGTGTGTACCAGAGCATAGCGCGAACGAAGCGAGCTCGGAACTTAGGGCACCCCGACTCGGACAGATTAGGTTAGAAGGGGATGGCGAGGTCTAGTGAGCGAGCGAAACGAGCGAACAAACCTCGCCATCCCCTTCGTGGTTATTTTTTTTCGCGGGACTCCCACTACGCTTTTTAGGCTACTTTGAGTGTTTTGAGGTTAGGTTACAAAAAGTGATTTTTCTCGGAAACGGTGAGTTACCTTTTCATGGGAGTGGTGCCAGGGAGAAGGGAGCACAGAACCCCCCTCACCCCCTCCTCCTGCAGCCGATTACTAGACTTTTACCCAAATTTCTTAAAACTAGCTTATTTACAATTTTTACAACTACGCCAAATAACGCCAAATAAATTACAATGTTATATAATTAAAAAAATATATTTTCAGTTGCAGTTCTATGTATGGGGAGCTCCTTTATTTTAAATATATTTTAATTTTTTTCTTAAAATCGGAAAGCGGTACACAGAATACATCTACCTACCAAATTTCACATGTATAGTACTAATAGTTTCGGAATAAAATGGCTGTGACATACGGATGGACGGACAGACAGACAGACAGACAGACATGACGAAACTATAAGGGTCCCGTTTTTGCCATTCGGCTACGGAACCGTAAAAATATACTTCATGTGTAACACTATATATATATCGTTCTTTAATTAAAATTTAAAATAGAATAATAATTATTCTATTTTAAATTTTAATTTTAAAATGTTTATAATAATAATTATTAAAAGAATGTTGAAATGAGTAGGTATGTAACGGATGAGTTCTAAATGTCAGTCATGAAGTTTATATTCAGTGGAAAATAATGCGCAGGCGACATGAGGTTTCTAGTCAAGCAAGCAAGAGTGCGACCGGTTTTAATTATAATAATAAAAACAATATTTTCATAAAGAAAATGGCATTGAAACGCAAGCAGTTTCAAAATATTTCGCATTTTGTAATTACCAAAAACTTGTTAAAAGTCGATTGTATAGATGAGATCACTGTTAATGTAGGTTGGCACTTGCCAGTTAACCAGTTGAACTGTGGCGTGACCTTGTGAATCAGACGCGATATGGCCATGCTATACCTACCAACGCCGGGCGTCGAATATGTTGCTCAACTACGTGACTACCAACTAATACCGCTTTATAAACATAGATAGATTATTACTATGTCTTTACCTTAATGCAATACAGAGCTGATTAACAACTTCATATGATTAAACTGCACAACACATTTAAACGGCAAATCATTACTAAAATTGTTTTACTAGACTATTTCCTAAATAATTAGGTATATTAAAAAGAATAATGGTAGTAATCGTGTTATTGTAAGCGTATTTCTAACTCTGACAATAAAACGACAATCACACCATAAGGCATTGGGCGTGCATTTAATATACGGCTACGTAAAATACTCTACTATACGGCTTTAATTTTATTAAATATATGGAAATTTGCTATTTATTTATTCATTTTGGAGTGATGCGCAGGATTTATTCCGGTCCGCTTTACACACCAAAAAATAACTATGAGCATCGTGAATGGCGTGCAAACGATAACCCCAAATGACATCATCTACTAATTTAATGCAGAATTTATGAAAGTCCTGTTTATTTCAATTTAAATGTTTATAAATAGCTAAATGTTCTAATAACATATTTGAACTATGATAGTAGACAAAGTATTAAGTATAATATTTTATCAATCGAATAAATAAGTTGGCCATACTTTTATGAAGATCAGTATATAGATGAATTATTCAGTGCTGAACCTGATGCTTCCTTATAACATAACACACTGTCTGCAAACGAACTAAGGTCGCCCACCAACACCATACCCAAGTAACCGATTACAATGCATTTGTTACTTCTATGAGATTACAGGATATTGTTGGAGGAAATATTAAGAGAATCGTTCCGTAAATAACCAGTAGGTTACCTACAGTTCATATGGGGTTACAATAAGAATATCTACGAGTGTGTTAGTTTAATTTCATCAAGTTTCAACGGGTCCTATTTTACCTAAATGTTAAAATTGCATTCGCTCTATTCAAGCTATCTAATTAAAGTGTATCAGGGCAGATTTATATCAAGTTGTTAATTAGTGTTTCTGTTAATTAAAAGAAGCCACCGCCCAATATATAACAATATGCTACGCTGTGAATGTTAGGTTCTGTTGTTTCATGGAATTAGATTTTGTTTTTAATATAGTAAGTGCTGTACGAGGTGAGCTTGTATCATGTGTAATTAAAAGACTAGTGGATATGACAGGGCAGGCGACCAGTGCGTGTACTGAAACGCGATTTTCCTTCAGGGCGTGTTCTGTATATACTCTTATAACCACTATACATTGTTGGATACTCTACATGTAAACTTGCAACAAATTCCCAAAATTTTCCTTAAAGCATTTGAGATTAACAGCACACCATATTGAATTCTTAACTTATAAATAGGTGCCGCATTACAGGACAATGATGATTCATTTTATGAGACAGGTCAATTATAAACTGTCTGGCTTGTTTAGTAGGTTAGAGGTGAGCTAGAATTATTAAGTTATACTTTAAACAGAATTCTTGGCTACGATGATATATGCCAAAATAAAGGTTTATCGACAACGGAAATTAGGGAAGCGAGTGATGAAATAAGAAATTGTCTATTTACAGCATACTAAGGTAGTTGATGATAACCGTGTCGTCACGGTAATATTACCGTGGTGTCGTGCACGATAACGGCAGGTTATCACGACTTGTAGGTATTCTTTATGCAGGTACCAAGAACCAGTTTGATTTACAAAGGGTAGAGAGGTTTAATTAATGGCATTTTGTGAAGGCGGGTGTGGCCCATTAGCTGTGCAAACATTTCTGGCTCACGACATCCTCTGATGTGTACACTGAATATAACTCTTTATTTTGGTGGCACTTTATCAGTGCATTTCCTGCCTGTACTGAACTGACACAATCATAGTTTCACGTCTAGCCATTACGAATCATAACAGATTTTAGCAAGGGCTTTATTTTAATAAAGCAAAAAACAATAGGTACCACACTTTATGGGGTTAATCTCAAGCGCGCTCCACATTCACGCGAGAATCTCGCGAGAAAGCGAGAAACATACGAGAAACGTGAATGTGGAACCGATGTAAATCGGTTCCACATTCACATTTCTCGTGTTATTTTCGCTTTCTCGCGAGATTCTCGCGTGAATGTGGAGCGCGCATTACAATATAGAAAGAACTAGAAGCCGTGAGCGCGCCTAATACTGAAGCAACAAAAACTACTCCTAAATCTCCATTTAGGAGTAGTTTTTGTTGCTTCAGTATTCTGTAGTCTGTCAGTGTTGTGTAGTAGTCTGCGCGTCAAACTACTCCTAGTTTGACGCGCAGCCGATCAGTTGTACTGTGAACGTCATATCGCGTGACGTGTTTTACCCGTGTCCAATTTATTTAAATTATGAGGTCTTGTGTCGTTTCTGCCTGTAAAAATGCAGCGGGGCTAAAAAACAAAACAGGATGGGATCACATTTCATGTGTAACTAGCGTATTCACTTATCGTCTTATTTAATTATTGAATAAATTGTTTAGTTTGTAATTGTCAAAGAGAATAATGCATCCATCTTGTTAGTGTTGACAATATAAGAGTTTTGATTTTCCCTTCTTTTTATTACCTACTGAGGGCTTTTATTCTGTGTAGTATATTAATAACTACTTTAATCAAAAAATATTTTAACCAACTTGAAAAAAGAAAGTTTATTAGTTCGACCCGTATACAACGTGTAACAGAATAAACGCAATTCCTGAAAGTAGTTGGTTCAGAATCGGCTTCTGAATCGATTTCCGTCATAAAAAATAGGTGTTAAATTTTGACGGCAAAATCTTTCATTTAACTTAAAATGGAAACAAAGTATCATGACAAATTAATACAATCCAAGAAAATGCGCTATTGCATGAGTGTATGAGTCTGTGTAAGGATATTTTATGACGCACATACGTTTTGCGTTTAGTAAGGATAACAGCTATTTTATAAAAAATGCCTAGGTTTGGATTCAATTTATTTAGTTACGGATGTTGTTTTAGACTTATAATTTAACTAGTATTTGCGTGTTGCGCGAGGTGCAAGCACCTCGCGTGCTTGTGAAAAAAAAAAAAAAAGGGGGGGTGATGGGGGGGTTTAGTATTTGCGTGAGGTGCAAGCACCTAGCGTGCTTGTGAAAAAAAAAAAGGGGGGTGATGGGGGGAGATGGGGGGGTTTAGTATTTGCGTGTTGCGCGAGGTGCAAGCACCTCGCGTGCTTGTGAACAAAAAAAAAATAGTGGGGTGATGGGGGGCGTTTAGTATTTGCGTGTTGCGCGAGGTGCAAGCACCTCGCGTGCTTGTGAAAACAAAAAAAAAATGGGAGGGGTGTGATGGGGGGGGTTGCAGAAGTATTTTGACTAAAGCATTGCCCCTCTAAATGAATCTGAAAAAAAAATGTTCCAAGTCTCTTAATTTCCGAGTACCACCTAAAGGAGGTGAGAAGGGGGGCAAGGAGGGCGACTTTGAAAAATGGTTTTTACTTTACCGCGCCTCCTCTATACGAATCCGTAAAAAACAAAAAATACGGGTCTCGTACTTTCCGAGATACGATAGGGAGGGGGGAGAAGGAGGGGAAAAGGGGAGGTTTGGCACTTTTCCCGTAGGTTTGAGAGTTAGTTGTTTACGAATCTGTCAAAATATTCCCACCTCCCCATCCACCATCTCGGAGAACAATTATGTCAATGAGTCAGTGAGTGAGTCAGTGATAATTTAGCTTTATATAGTATAACTAGTATTTGCGTGTTGCGCGAGGTGCAAGCACCTCGCGTGCTTGTGAAAAAGACTAAAGCATTGCCCCTCTAAATCAAGTATTTGCGTGTTGCGCGAGGTGCAAGCACCTCGCGTGCTAGTGATAAAAAAAAAAAGGGGGGGTGATGGGGGAGATGGGGGGGTTTAGTATTTGCGTGTTGCGCGAGGTGCAAGCACCTCGCGTGCTTGTGAAAATAAAAAAATGGTGGGGGGGGTGATGGGGGGGGTTTAGTATTTGCGTGTTGCGCGAGGTGCAAGCACCTCGCGTGCTTGTGAAAAAAAAAAGTGGGGGGGGAGATAGGGGGGTTTAGTATTTGCGTGTTGCGCGAGGTGCAAGCACCTCGCGTGCTTGTGAAAAAAAAAGGGGGGGGTGTGATGGGGGGGTTTAGTATTTGCGTGTTGCGCGAGGTGCAAGCACCTCGCGTGCTCGTGAAAAAAACAAAAAAAAAAAGAGTGGGGGGGGAGATGGGGGGGTTTAGTATTTGCGTGTTGCGCGAGGTGCAAGCACCTCGCGTGCTTGTGAATAAAAAAAGGGGGGGGGGTGATGGGGGGAGATGGGGGGTTTAGTATTTTCGTGTTGCGCGAGGTGCAAGCACCTCGCGTGCTTGTGAAAATAAAAAAATGGTGGGGGGGGTGATGGGGGGGGTTTAGTATTTGCGTGTTGCGCGAGGTGCAAGCACCTCGCGTGCTTGTGAAAAAAAAAAGTGGGGGGGGAGATAGGGGGGTTTAGTATTTGCGTGTTGCGCGAGGTGCAAGCACCTCGCGTGCTTGTGAAAAAAAAAAGGGGGGGGGTGTGATGGGGGGGTTTAGTATTTGCGTGTTGCGCGAGGTGCAAGCACCTCGCGTGCTCGTGAAAAAAACAAAAAAAAAAAGAGTGGGGGGGAGATGGGGGGGTTTAGTATTTGCGTGTTGCGCGAGGTGCAAGCACCTCGCGTGCTTGTGAAAAAAACTAAAGCATTGCCCCTCTAAATCAAGTATTTGCGTGTTGCGCGAGGTGCAAGCACCTCGCGTGCTTGTGAAAAAAACTAAAGCATTGCCCCTCTAAATCAAGTATTTGCGTGTTGCGCGAGGTGCAAGCACCTCGCGTGCTTGTGAAAAAAAAAAAAAAAAAAAGAGGGGGGAGGTGATGGGGGGGGGTTGCACAAGTATTTCGACTAAAGCATTGCCCCTCTAAATGAATCTGAAAAAAAAAATGTTCCAAGTCTCTTAGATTCCGAGATCCGCCTAAAGGGGGGGAGAAGGGGGGCGGGGGGGGGACTTTAAAAAATGGTTTTTACTTTACCGAGCCTCCTCTATACGACTCCGTAAAAAACGAAAAATACGGGTCTCGTAGTTTCCGAGGTACGATAGGGAGGGGGGAGAAGGGGGGTGAAAAGGGGAGGTTTGGCACTTTTCCCGTAGGTTTGAGAGTTACTTGTTTACGAATCTGTCAAAATATACCCACCTCCCCATCCACCATCTGGGAGAACAATTATGTCAATGAGTGAGTGAGTCAGTCAGTGGTAATTTAGCTTTATATAATATAACTAGTATTTGCGTGTTGCGCGAGGTGCAAGCACCTCGCGTGCTTGTGGTGGTGGATTGTTCACTTTTAAAACCCCTAAATGAATCTGAAAAAAAAAATGTTCCAAGTCTATTAATTTTCGAGATACACCTAAAGGGGGTGAGAAGGGGGGCAAAGGGGGCGACTTTGAAAAATGGTTTTTACTTTACCGAGCCTCCTCTATACGAATCCGTAAAAAAAAATACGGGTCTCGTAGTTTCCGAGATACGATAGGGAGGAGGGAGAAGGGGGGCGAAAAGGGGAAGTTTGGCACTTTTCCCGTAGGTTTGAGAGTTAGTATTTGCGTGTTGCGCGAGGTGCAAGCACCTCGCGTGCTTGTGAAAAAAAAAAATGGGGGGGGGGTTGATGGGGGGAGATGGGGGGAGGGGTTTAGTATTTGCGTGTTGCGCGAGGTGCAAGCACCTCGCGTGCTTGTGAGATAAATAATGGGGGGGGGGGTTAGTATTTGCGTGTTGCGCGAGGTGCAAGCACCTCGCGTGCTTGTGAAAAAAACTAAAGCATTGCCCCTCTAAATCAAGTATTTGCGTGTTGCGCGAGGTGCAAGCACCTCGCGTGCTTGTGAAAAAAACTAAAGCATTGCCCCTCTAAATCAAGTATTTGCGTGTTGCGCGAGGTGCAAGCACCTCGCGTGCTTGTGAAAAAAACAAAAAAAGGGGGTGTGATGGGGGGGTTTAGTATTTGCGTGTTGCGCGAGGTGCAAGCACCTCGCGTGCTTGTGAAATAAAAAAAAAAAAAGGGGGGGTTGATAGGGGGGGGGTTGCTGAAGTATTTCGACTAAAGCATTGCCCCTCTAAATGAATCTGAAAAAAAAAATGTTCCAAGTCTCTTAGATTCCGAGATCCGCCTAAAGGGGGGGAGAAGGGGGGCGGGGGGGGGGACTTTGAATAATGGTTTTTACTTTACCGAGCCTCCTCTATACGAATCCGTAAAAAGAAAAAACTACGGGTCTCGTAGTTTCCGAGATACGATAGGGGGGGGGGGGGGAGAAGGGGAGGAAAAGGGGAGGTTTGGCACTTTTCCCATAGGTTTGAGAGTTACTTGTTTACGAATCTCTCAAAATATACCCACCTCCCCATCCACCATCTGGGAGAACAATTATGTCAATGAGTGAGTCAGTCAGTCAGTCAGTCAGTCAGTGGTAATTTAGCTTTATATAGTATAATATAATATAACTAGTATTTGCGTGTTGCGGGAGGTGCAAGCACCTCGCGAGCCTGTGAAAAAAAAAAAAAAAAGGAGGGGGGGATGATGGGGGAGATGGGGGTTTTAGTATTTGCGTGTTGCGCGAGGTGCAAGCACCTCGCGTGCTTGTGAAAAAAACTAAAGCATTGCCCCTCTAAATCAAGTATTTGCGTGTTGCGCGAGGTGCAAGCACCTCGCGTGCTTGTGAAAAAAACTAAAGCATTGCCCCTCTAAATCAAGTATTTGCGTGTTGCGCGAGGTGCAAGCACCTCGCGAGGTTGTGAAAAAAAAAAAAAAAAAAGGGGGGGGGGTGATGGGGGGGGGGGGGGTTGCACAAGTATTTCGACTAAAGCATTGCCCCTCTAAATGAATCTGAAAAAAAAAATGTTCCAAGTCTCTTAGATTCCGAGATCCGCCTAAAGGGGGGGAGAAGGGGGGCGGGGGGGGGGACTTTGAAAAATGGTTTTTACTTTACCGAGCCTCCTCTATACGAATCCGTAAAAAACAAAAAATACGGGTCTCGTAGTTTCCGAGATACGATAGGGAGGGGGGAGAAGGGGGGTGAAAAGGGGAGGTTTGGCACTTTTCCCGTAGGTTTGAGAGTTACTTGTTTACGAATCTGTCAAAATATACCCACCTCCCCATCCACCATCTGGGAGAACAATTATGTCAATGAGTGAGTCAGTGAGTGGTAATCTAGCTTTATATAATATAACTAGTATTTGCGTGTTGCGCGAGGTGCAAGCACCTCGCGTGCTTGTGAATAAAACTAAAGCATTGCCCCTCTAAATCAAGTATTTGCGTGTTGCGCGAGGTGCAAGCACCTCGCGAGCTTGTGAAAAAAAAAAAAAAAGAGGGGGGGTGATGGGGGGGGGGGGTTGCACAAGTATTTCGACTAAAGCATTGCCCCTCTAAATGAATCTGAAAAAAAAAATGTTCCAAGTCTCTTAGATTCCGAGATCTGCCTAAAGGGGGGAGAAGGGGGGCGGGGGGGGGACTTTGAAAAATGGTTTTTACTTTACCGAGCCTCCTCTATACGAATCCGTAAAAAGAAAAAAATACGGGTCTCGTAGTTTCCGAGATACGATAGGGGGGGGGGAGAAGGGGGCGGAAAAGGGGGGGTTTGGCACTTTTCCCGTAGGTTTGAGAGTTACTTGTTTACGAATCTGTCAAAATATACCCACCTCCCCATCCACCATCTGGGAGAACAATTATGTCAATGAGTGAGTCAGTGAGTGGTAATCTAGCTTTATATAATATAATATAACTAGTATTTGCGTGTTGCGCGAGGTGCAAGCACCTCGCGTGCTTGTGAAAAAAAAAAAAAAAAAGGCGGGGGTTGATGGAGGGGTTTAGTATTTGCGTGTTGCGCGAGGTGCAAGCACCTCGCGAGCTTGTGAAAAAAAAATAAAAAAAAAAAGAGGGGGGGGGGTGATGGGGGGGGGGTTGCACAAGTATTTCGACTTAAGCATTGCCCCTCTAAATGAATCTGAAAAAAAAAATGTTCCAAGTCTCTTAGATTCCGAGATCCGCCTAAAGGGGGGGAGAAGGGGGGCGGGGAGGGGGGACTTTGAAAAATGGTTTTTACTTTACCGAGCCTCCTCTATACGAATCCGTAAAAAGAAAAAATACGGGTCTCGTAGTTTCCGAGATACGATAGGGGGGGGGTAGAAGGGGGGGGGAAAGGGGGGGTTTGGCACTTTTCCCGTAGGTTTGAGAGTTACTTGTTTACGAATCTGTCAAAATATACCCACCTCCCCATCCACCATCTGGGAGAACAATTCTGTCAGTGAGTCAGTGAGTGGTAATTTAGCTTTATATAGTATAATAACTAGTATTTGCGTGTTGCGCGAGGTGCAAGCACCTCGCGTGCTTGTGAAAAAAAAAGTGGGGGGGGGGTGATGGGGGGGGGTTTAGTATTTGCGTGTTGCGCGAGGTGCAAGCACCTCGCGTGCTTGTGAAAAAAAAAAAAAAAAAAAAGAGGGGGGGGGTGATGGGGGGGGGGGGGGTTGCACAAGTATTTCGACTAAAGCATTGCCCCTCTAAATGAATCTGAAAAAAAAAATGTTCCAAGTCTCTTAGATTCCGAGATCCGCCTAAAGGGGGGGAGAAGGGGGGCGGGGAGGGGGGACTTTGAAAAATGGTTTTTACTTTACCGAGCCTCCTCTATACGAATCCGTAAAAAGAAAAAATACGGGTCTCGTAGTTTCCGAGATACGATAGGGGGGGGGGTAGAAGGGGGGGGGAAAGGGGGGGTTTGGCACTTTTCCCGTAGGTTTGAGAGTTACTTGTTTACGAATCTGTCAAAATATACCCACCTCCCCATCCACCATCTGGGAGAACAATTATGTCAATGAGTGAGTCAGTCAGTCAGTCAGTCAGTCAGTGGTAATTTAGCTTTATATAGTATAATATAATATAACTAGTATTTGCGTGTTGCGGGAGGTGCAAGCACCTCGCGAGCCTGTGAAAAAAAAAAAAAAAAGGAGGGGGGGATGATGGGGGAGATGGGGGTTTTAGTATTTGCGTGTTGCGCGAGGTGCAAGCACCTCGCGTGCTTGTGAAAAAAACTAAAGCATTGCCCCTCTAAATCAAGTATTTGCGTGTTGCGCGAGGTGCAAGCACCTCGCGTGCTTGTGAAAAAAACTAAAGCATTGCCCCTCTAAATCAAGTATTTGCGTGTTGCGCGAGGTGCAAGCACCTCGCGAGGTTGTGAAAAAAAAAAAAAAAAAAGGGGGGGGGTGATGGGGGGGGGGGGGGGTTGCACAAGTATTTCGACTAAAGCATTGCCCCTCTAAATGAATCTGAAAAAAAAAATGTTCCAAGTCTCTTAGATTCCGAGATCCGCCTAAAGGGGGGGAGAAGGGGGGCGGGGGGGGGGACTTTGAAAAATGGTTTTTACTTTACCGAGCCTCCTCTATACGAATCCGTAAAAAACAAAAAATACGGGTCTCGTAGTTTCCGAGATACGATAGGGAGGGGGGAGAAGGGGGGTGAAAAGGGGAGGTTTGGCACTTTTCCCGTAGGTTTGAGAGTTACTTGTTTACGAATCTGTCAAAATATACCCACCTCCCCATCCACCATCTGGGAGAACAATTATGTCAATGAGTGAGTCAGTGAGTGGTAATCTAGCTTTATATAATATAACTAGTATTTGCGTGTTGCGCGAGGTGCAAGCACCTCGCGTGCTTGTGAATAAAACTAAAGCATTGCCCCTCTAAATCAAGTATTTGCGTGTTGCGCGAGGTGCAAGCACCTCGCGAGCTTGTGAAAAAAAAAAAAAAAGAGGGGGGGGTGATGGGGGGGGGGGGTTGCACAAGTATTTCGACTAAAGCATTGCCCCTCTAAATGAATCTGAAAAAAAAAATGTTCCAAGTCTCTTAGATTCCGAGATCTGCCTAAAGGGGGGAGAAGGGGGGCGGGGGGGGGACTTTGAAAAATGGTTTTTACTTTACCGAGCCTCCTCTATACGAATCCGTAAAAAGAAAAAAATACGGGTCTCGTAGTTTCCGAGATACGATAGGGGGGGGGGAGAAGGGGGCGGAAAAGGGGGGGTTTGGCACTTTTCCCGTAGGTTTGAGAGTTACTTGTTTACGAATCTGTCAAAATATACCCACCTCCCCATCCACCATCTGGGAGAACAATTATGTCAATGAGTGAGTCAGTGAGTGGTAATCTAGCTTTATATAATATAACTAGTATTTGCGTGTTGCGCGAGGTGCAAGCACCTCGCGTGCTTGTGAAAAAAGAAATTGGTATTTGCGTGTTGCGCGAGGTGCAAGCACCTCGCGAGCTTGTGAAAAAAAAAAAAAAAAGAAGAGGGGGGGGTGATGGGGGGGGGGTTGCACAAGTATTTCGACTAAAGCATTGCCCCTCTAAATGAATCTGAAAAAAAAAATGTTCCAAGTCTCTTAGATTCCGAGATCCGCCTAAAGGGAGGGGAGAAGGGGGGCGGGGGGGGGACTTTGAAAAATGGTTTTTACTTTACCGAGCCTCCTCTATACGAATCCGTAAAAAAAAAAAATACGGGTCTCGTAGTTTCCGAGATACGATAGGGAGGGGGGAGAAGGGGGGGGAAAAGGGGAGGTTTGGCACTTTTCCCGTAGGTTTCAGAGTTACTTGTTTACGAATCTGTCAAAATATACCCACCTCCCCATCCACCATCTGGGAGAACAATTATGTCAGTGAGTCAGTGAGTGGTAATTTAGCTTTATATAGTATAATATAACTAGTATTTGGGTGTTGCGCGAGGTGCAAGCACCTCGCGTGCTTGTGAAAAAAAAAAAAAAAAAGGCGGGGGTTGATGGAGGGGTTTAGTATTTGCGTGTTGCGCGAGGTGCAAGCACCTCGCGAGCTTGTGAAAAAAAAATAAAAAAAAAAAGAGGGGGGGGGTGATGGGGGGGGGGTTGCACAAGTATTTCGACTTAAGCATTGCCCCTCTAAATGAATCTGAAAAAAAAAATGTTCTAAGTCTCTTAGATTCCGAGATCCGCCTAAAGGGGGGGAGAAGGGGGGCGGGGAGGGGGGACTTTGAAAAATGGTTTTTACTTTACCGAGCCTCCTCTATACGAATCCGTAAAAAGAAAAAATACGGGTCTCGTAGTTTCCGAGATACGATAGGGGGGGGGTAGAAGGGGGGGGGAAAGGGGGGGTTTGGCACTTTTCCCGTAGGTTTGAGAGTTACTTGTTTACGAATCTGTCAAAATATACCCACCTCCCCATCCACCATCTGGGAGAACAATTCTGTCAGTGAGTCAGTGAGTGGTAATTTAGCTTTATATAGTATAATAACTAGTATTTGCGTGTTGCGCGAGGTGCAAGCACCTCGCGTGCTTGTGAAAAAAAAAGTGGGGGGGGGGTGATGGGGGGGGGTTTAGTATTTGCGTGTTGCGCGAGGTGCAAGCACCTCGCGTGCTTGTGAAAAAAAAAAAAAAAAAAAAGAGGGGGGGGGTGATGGGGGGGGGGGGGTTGCACAAGTATTTCGACTAAAGCATTGCCCCTCTAAATGAATCTGAAAAAAAAAATGTTCCAAGTCTCTTAGATTCCGAGATCCGCCTAAAGGGGGGGAGAAGGGGGGCGGGGAGGGGGGACTTTGAAAAATGGTTTTTACTTTACCGAGCCTCCTCTATACGAATCCGTAAAAAGAAAAAATACGGGTCTCGTAGTTTCCGAGATACGATAGGGGGGGGGGTAGAAGGGGGGGGAAAGGGGGGGTTTGGCACTTTTCCCGTAGGTTTGAGAGTTACTTGTTTACGAATCTGTCAAAATATACCCACCTCCCCATCCACCATCTGGGAGAACAATTCTGTCAGTGAGTCAGTGAGTGGTAATTTAGCTTTATATAGTATAACTAGTATTTGCGTGTTGCGCGAGGTGCAAGCACCTCGCGTGCTTGTGAAAAAAAAAGTGGGGGGGGGGTGATGGGGGGGGTTTAGTATTTGCGTGTTGCGCGAGGTGCAAGCACCTCGCGTGCTTGTGAAAAAAAAAAAAAAAAAAAGAGGGGGGGGGTGATGGGGGGGGGGGGGTTGCACAAGTATTTCGACTAAAGCATTGCCCCTCTAAATGAATCTGAAAAAAAAAATGTTCCAAGTCTCTTAGATTCCGAGATCCGCCTAAAGGGGGGGAGAAGGGGGGCGGGGAGGGGGGACTTTGAAAAATGGTTTTTACTTTACCGAGCCTCCTCTATACGAATCCGTAAAAAGAAAAAATACGGGTCTCGTAGTTTCCGAGATACGATAGGGGGGGGGTAGAAGGGGGGGGGAAAGGGGGGGTTTGGCACTTTTCCCGTAGGTTTGAGAGTTACTTGTTTACGAATCTGTCAAAATATACCCACCTCCCCATCCACCATCTGGGAGAACAATTCTGTCAGTGAGTCAGTGAGTGGTAATTTAGCTTTATATAGTATAACTAGTATTTGCGTGTTGCGCGAGGTGCAAGCACCTCGCGTGCTTGTGAAAAAAAAAGTGGGGGGGGGGTGATGGGGGGGGTTTAGTATTTGCGTGTTGCGCGAGGTGCAAGCACCTCGCGTGCTTGTGAAAAAAAAAAAAAAAAAAAGAGGGGGGGGGTGATGGGGGGGGGGGGTTGCACAAGTATTTCGACTAAAGCATTGCCCCTCTAAATGAATCTGAAAAAAAAAATGTTCCAAGTCTCTTAGATTCCGAGATCCGCCTAAAGGGGGGAGAAGGGGGGCGGGGGGGGGGGACTTTGAAAAATGGTTTTTACTTTACCGAGCCTCCTCTATACGAATCCGTAAAAAGAAAAAAATACGGGTCTCGTAGTTTCCGAGATACGATAGGGGGGGGGGAGAAGGGGGGGGGAAAAGGGGAGGTTTGGCACTTTTCCCGTAGGTTTGAGAGTTACTTGTTTACGAATCTGTCAAAATATACCCACCTCCCCATCCACCATCTGGGAGAACAATTCTGTCAATGAGTGAGTCAGTCAGTCAGTGAGTGGTAATCTAGCTTTATATAATATAATAACTAGTATTTGCGTGTTGCGCGAGGTGCAAGCACCTCGCGTGCTTGTGAAAAAAACTAAAGCAGTGCCCCTCTAAATCAAGTATTTAGTAAAAAAAAAAAAAAAAAAAGTGGGGGGGGAAATGGGGGGGGGGTTGCACAATTATTTCGACCAAAGCATTGCCCCTCTAAATGAATCTGAAAAAAAAAATGTTCCAAGTCTCTTAGATTCCGAGATCCGCCTAAAGGGGGGGAGATGGGGGGGTTTAGTATTTGCGTGTTGCGCGAGGTGCAAGCACCTCGTGTGCTTGTGAAAAAAACTAAAGCATTGCCCCTCTAAATCAAGTATTTGCGTGTTGCGCGAGGTGCAAGCACCTCGCGTGCTTGTGAAAAAAAAAAAAAAAAGAGGGGGGGGGGGTGATGGGGGGGGGGGTTGCACAAGTATTTCGACTAAAGCATTGCCCCTCTAAATGAATCTGAAAAAAAAAATGTTCCAAGTCTCTTAGATTCCGAGATCCGCCTAAAGGGGGGGAGAAGGGGGGCGGGGGGGGGGACTTTGAAAAATGGTTTTTACTTTACCGAGCCTCCTCTATACGAATCCGTAAAAAGAAAAAAATACGGGTCTCGTAGTTTCCGAGATACGATAGGGGGGGGGGAGAAGGGGGGGGGAAAAGGGGAGGTTTGGCACTTTTCCCGTAGGTTTGAGAGTTACTTGTTTACGAATCTGTCAAAATATACCCACCTCCCCATCCACCATCTGGGAGAACAATTCTGTCAATGAGTGAGTCAGTCAGTCAGTGAGTGGTAATCTAGCTTTATATAATATAATAACTAGTATTTGCGTGTTGCGCGAGGTGCAAGCACCTCGCGTGCTTGTGAAAAAAACTAAAGCAGTGCCCCTCTAAATCAAGTATTTAGTAAAAAAAAAAAAAAAAAAAGTGGGGGGGGAAATGGGGGGGGGGGTTGCACAATTATTTCGACCAAAGCATTGCCCCTCTAAATGAATCTGAAAAAAAAAATGTTCCAAGTCTCTTAGATTCCGAGATCCGCCTAAAGGGGGGGAGATGGGGGGGTTTAGTATTTGCGTGTTGCGCGAGGTGCAAGCACCTCGTGTGCTTGTGAAAAAAACTAAAGCATTGCCCCTCTAAATCAAGTATTTGCGTGTTGCGCGAGGTGCAAGCACCTCGCGTGCTTGTGAAAAAAAAAAAAAAAAGAGGGGGGGGGGGTGATGGGGGGGGGGGTTGCACAAGTATTTCGACTAAAGCATTGCCCCTCTAAATGAATCTGAAAAAAAAAATGTTCCAAGTCTCTTAGATTCCGAGATCCGCCTAAAGGGGGGGAGAAGGGGGGCGGGGGGGGGACTTTGAAAAATGGTTTTTACTTTACCGAGCCTCCTCTATACGAATCCGTAAAAAGAAAAAAATACGGGTCTCGTAGTTTCCGAGATACGATAGGGGGGGGGGGAGAAGGGGGGGGAAAAGGGGAGGTTTGGCACTTTTCCCGTAGGTTTGAGAGTTACTTGTTTACGAATCTGCCAAACCTCCCCTTTCCCCCCCCCTTCTCCCCCGAGAAGGGGGGGGGAAAGGGGAGGTTTGGCACTTTTCCCGTAGGTTTGAGAGTTACTTGTTTACGAATCTGTCAAAATATACCCACCTCCCCATCCACCATCTGGGAGAACAATTATGTCAGTGAGTCAGTGAGTGAGTGGTAATTTAGCTTTATATAATATAATAATATTCTAATTGGGGTGTCTGAGGTATTGCGCTTAATCTGTTACACCTTGTATATGTAATTATGTATAATACGATATTGTTAGAATTGCATAACATTCATAATAGGTACTATGTGAATAACATAGTACCTATTAAGATTACTAAAAAAAATTTGTGTGTGTGAGAGACGAAGGAGAGGGGTGTATGAAATTATGTTTCTATGTAACATTATAACTATATAAAATTTTAGCTTCCCTGCTGAAGAATTTGCCCCTAAAACGGACAAATAATGCCTGAGCTAGCAACATTACGCGGGTGGGAAGGGAGGCTAGCGAGGGACGCTTGCCTTGTATTCGGACACAGAGCACGGCTTGCAATTACAGTTGAACGCGGTTTCTAGTTCTTTCTGTATTCTAAAGGGTTAATAGTTCCATGGGTAACACTTGGTTATTTTGATAGTGTTAATTAAACTTTGTAATAAATTAACCCGTCAACGATTAACGTAGGTACCAAATAAAAGCAAAAGTAGTTTCTACTTCAATGAAGACTAATTGTAATTGCAATCAACATAAACGTTACTTTTTCGACGTTTGTGAACTGCGGGTGCTAATGAGAGCAAGCTGCCCTTGCGCAACCGCACTAACATGTTAAACTGACGACCTTTAACTCCTTTAATATATATGTCGTTTAATTATTTTAACATTTACTTAACGTAATGATAAAATCACGTTATTTCGAGGAAAAGCGCGTGTTTGGTGCGTGCAAATATGATATAATAGGCGGATGTGCAAACAGAGGGTCGACCAGGTAATGCTCTACATTGGCGTATTTATAGGCCATGAGGGAATTAGGGTCAGGACTTGTATCCTTTACGACTATGACACGCATTTGGTTTTATTCATTGTCATGGAGTCGTGACTTTTGCGCGCATTGAAAAAATATATGTTTAGTAGTAGCTTTACGAACTATAGCATAATATAAGTCACTGAGAAATTGTAAAGAACAAACTCGCAAATCGAGACTAATAAATTATTTTCCAGATACCAATATTTTAGCAGCATAGTTCATGATACATAAATATGTATTATGATGTTTCGGGATATAATTGAAAAGTTTTAATTAGACTGCAAGAATTCATGAGAAAGCAAATGGTCTAGGCTAATTTGATACTGTAGAGACTCAGGGTTGGAACGAGATCGGCTTGGAGTTGGAAATTTGGCGTCTGTTCTGCAACTGAGTAATACATATAAGTGCGTATCCCAATTGCAACCAAGATCTCAGTGTATAAGAAAGACCAACAGCAACAGTTTATCCAAAAACTTTAGAGCTGAATAGCTTAGTTTGACATTAAGTAGAAAAAGGTGGAGCACACGGTCGAGGTGTGCCCTGCTAGGGCGGAGCACCGCCGTGTCCTCGTGGAGACGATCGGTGGCAGCGACCTCTCGCACCCAGCCTTAGTTCAGACCATGGTGCGGAGCGAGAGGGAATGGGATACAGACGCCTCCTTCTGCGAAGCAGTCATGCTAGCGAAGGAAGAGGCTGAACGCGTGAGGGAGAGACAGTTATCTTCCTCACGCCCCAGCCGCTGCGGGAGACGCCCGGGCGTCGGGGATCACGAGCTGATCTCCGGCCACCATAGACGCGGGTCTGCGGACGGTGAGCAGGGGTAGCTCACCGTCCGGTATGAACCAGACACGGGTCGGCGGCGCGTCATGTTCCGCGCGCGCCTCAAAGAGCAGTCAGCAGCATTGATGGGGCCCGATAGGGCCATTGCCTTACGGGGTTGCGGGAATAGTTCTGACGAGACACCGCGGCGCCGGAATGCAAGGTCAACAGAGGGAGCAGGGTGGATTTTTAGTCAGTAGAAATGTGACACTCCCTTCCGCTCCACCCACAGCGGGATAATGATTTTCCCACCCAGAAAAAAAACAGGAGGTGGCGATGCATAGTGTTTTTTTACCCATTAGTAAAACTTCTTAACATAGTATAAAGCACAGTCGCTTACCTGTGTCTGTCCCTATGTATGCTTAAATCTTTAAAACTACGCAACGGATTTTGATGCAGTATCTTTCAATAAAAAGAGTGATTCAATAGGAAGGTTTTTAAGTATACCACACACACATAACACAGATAATTTTTGAGGTTTCTAATGTGATGTCGCAAATAAACACATTTTTTTGCGCTTGCTTTGCAAACGCTGGCTGAACCCTACGAGATAGATCAAAATAATGTACTACAGTATTGTACACCTTAAAAAGGTCAACAAAAAAGTCCTCGATGGCATCTGTCTATCTCTTATAGATAACCCACAACAACCTTTTTTTATCCTTTACTTTTTACGAGAAATACAAGCATATTTTACGAAGCGATTTTAAGCAATACAGCATTAATCCTTATCCAATTAAGTACCATAAATACATTGTGCATTTAATATAAATCAATATTGCCCTTTACAGAATATAATTTAAATAAATAGTTTCGAAGATATTACAGATTTAAAATGCAAGGACATAGCGGTTGCGGCGCGGTGCCGGCGGAGGCACGGCGCGCGTGCCTATGCACTATGTTGCTTAGATTTGAGCGTTGAATGTTTTTCCCATGGTAAATTATGTGTCGCACTTTCAAGAGTAATTACTAAAGAGAACATGGATGTCGAATAACAAAAAGGCTGTCAACGACGTATATAAAGACATTCTATAGTATATTTAATATAAACATTGCACCCGTGCGAAGCCGGGGCGGGTCGCTAGTTTATTAATATATAGAGATATTAGAAAGTACATAATTATTTAATCCCTAAAACTAGTGATTGGGTAATCAGTCTTGTTGGAACTACTAGTTACTAGACTTCCAGATTCTTTTCTGATGATAAAATCTGCATAAGTATGATAAAATCAAATTAAGCATCTTTATTTATTTACCCACACAAGTTGAAAGACATACAGACAGAAAAACTAGACTTCCAGATTCTTTTCTGATGATAAAATCTGCATAAGTATGATAAAATCAAATTAAGCATCTTTATTTATTTACCCACACAAGTTGAAAGACATACAGACAAAGTTGCAAAACACAAACGAGTTACCAATGGGCCCCAAACTAGGCACAGCCTGTATCTTGATGGCCCAATATTCTGCCGTCATAACTAAGAATGCAGTAAGCATTAAGTGAAAATGCCCATCTGTACTTTATAATATCATTGGCTCAGATGATATGAAATATGTTTTTTGCGTTTATCTCGTAACCACCATTTTGCGATTACTGCATTCTTAGTTATGACGGCAGTATTGACAACAGAGGTTGACTGAATCTAATCGTAACTTCAGTGTGACACACACAGCACAGCTAAACAAAAAAGAAAAACGTTAAAAAAAAGTGCGTGATAAAATAAATGATTGGAATAATGATAATAATTTTGACAAAAAAAAGATTAATAAATAAAAAAGCAATAAAATAATAATAATTAGGTATATGTACATGGAAGTAGTAGTAGATTATTTATAACATAATGTAATTTCCAACTGGCGCGGTGAAAGAGTGAGTGAATGAGTGTAAGTGAGAAGTGTGAAGTATTTGTGCAAGTGTGTGTGTTCGTGTAAATTAGAAAATGTACAGGGATATATCTGTTTCGTGCTTTTATCGAGGGTATTTCGTAGTCCAATACTAATGACTGGTGAAAAGAAATGAGGCCTATTTTAAAGCTTATATATAGCATTCTTCACATACGGGCTGAAATAAAAATAACAAAGTAGGAGTTATTGGCAACAACAATACGACGTTTTTAGTGAACGTAGTTCAACAAACCTCAGCGAGGACAAATCACCGAAGCGTGGTTTTAGAGCCACGTTCAGTACTCGGCATTGCGTGATGCAAATCTCATGCAAATATAACACATATTAAAGGGCCCATTGACAAGGCCACGACAAGTCGGTCAACGGGTCATAGTACGAATCGTGAGGACGCACCCAGAACTAGCCGGCGCGCCCAGCCAGCGGGAGGGAGGATATGAGGACGTTACTCCTTCCCGCAATGCGACGATGCGTGCCTCAATGAGTACGTGCTTCAAAACTAACTACAAAGACGTACCGACGGAATTTGAATTCTAAATTAGCAGGCTTGATTTCTAGGTCAAAAACATTTTCAGCCATTTCCCTCTAAGTCGTAACGCGATGTTTATTACGAGCTGTATCTGTGGCAGTTATAAAAGTCCTAATCTACTATTTATCGGGCGCAACAGTGACGTAAGATTTATTTCGGCAGTATGCAGAAGTGATGAGAAAAAATACATAATATTAAAGGCGCGGCGATAAACGCGGAGCCACGCCGGCCGGTTCCGGAGTGTTGCGTCACACGTGTCATCACAAGAATGTTGCTTGATGATTAAGAATTTCGCATTTCCCATTAAAAATAATAAACCTGTTCGGAGGTAATATTATTATCTCAAAAAAGGTGGTCTAGTATTTCTGGATTGTTTTATACTTTAAGATGAAACTTCTCATATAATGATACTGCCTCTGGCAGTTTTAGGAGTCAAGTGCCTACATTAGACTCCAAAAATGTAACCTTCTTTATTATTTTCCTTCTCAGAAGAATCTTGTATCAACATGGCATGTATGTTATCTCTATGCTTGCCTTGTTGAGACAAAACTCATATGAACCAGTTGTATTGTTGACTTACAAATCAAAGACTGAATGGCCTTTAGTCTATTTCACAGAATACTTTGCAACTGCTATATATAATCTATAGATGACAAAATTTCTTATTGTAAAGAATAAAATCATTGAATACTTACTTAACAGGAGGCTAACAGGCAGCACTACACGCACAAGTGCAGTAACTAAGTAGTTTTTGCCCTGAGTGGCCATGTTGATCACTGCAAACCAATGTAAACAATATGCATATATATCTTTATTGTGTCAAAATATGCAAACAATAATAAAACCAGTCCAATATGAAGTGTAGAGGGACCTACAAATTAACAAAAAAATATTCACTAACAATAAATGTAATGTTTAAGTAATTTTGCAATGCATGCAAAAGTATTTCATCATTGTTTAGGCATAACGTAGTCCGGAATTGTTTTAGTTTTAGCAAAAATGAGGATTTATTTTTTATAAATCCTTAAATCCAAAGCCAATTTTATAATATTTAATTTATCCAAAATAGTTTCTCTCCTGTATTTATTTATAATTTTATAAGAGCTACTTATATGTTTTTAACATGCTATGTATATTCCACATTATTTTAGCCGATTCTAAATCGAAATTCTATGTAGAAACAATTTAGCGAAAATCTAGCTCCCACATGGAATTACTAACATTTACCCAATAATCAATTCCGACGAATCGAACTTATTAAAATACGAAGATTCGATACTAGTTTACATCTTCAGTTAATGTTTATACACATTTTGTTTACACGATTATGTAGAAGACAGATTTACAGCAATAACTTCAACTTTATTTTGGGTAAGAGGCTAACGAAAACTCGATAGTTTTCTGCTTACCTGTTTAATATTTTGTTAACTGAATTATCATGACTTTTAAAAACACACCATCACTTAAACGCAAGTCAAGATCCGATCCTTTTTAAAATTCGTGCTTTCAAACATTTTACGACATCGTTTTAATTCTTGAAACAAAAACACGTCCATATACTCCACTGACAATTGACTGACACTAAAATTAATTGACACTATTGACAGTGACACTAGAAAAAAATAGAGAAACTTAAGAACGCAAATGTTGCCAATTTTTTTAATAAAATAATACTAATGTTTTGGTGATCAGTCTTTCTGGATAAACACTATCCTTCTGGACTTGATACATTGTTTTCGTTTGGGTTTAATGTCAGTATTAGTGCGATGCAGTTACTGGCATAATCTTAATAATATCCAGGGCCGAGCCGTCCCTATGTGCAAAGTGATGTAATGCCAGCGTTAATTATTGAAATTATTTTTGTAAAACTACAACATATTATTCTTTATAATTGCGTAGGTACTAACAGTGTAAAGTTAAACCACAGGCGTGGGCTGAAAATCGGCTTTCATAGACTTAGGCATTTTATTTTGCAAGTGCGAGTTTTTTTGCCGGATATCACTTCTATTAGTTATAACAATATACAAAAATGACACCAGAATTGATTCTGCACAGAAACGAAGGAATTATAATTTTTTTACGAAAATTTTGTATGGAGCTAGTATGGAAAATCGAAATATCTCTAAAACGGCAGCGATAACCGTAATATCCTTATAGGGGGTTATAGTACTAATTATTTATGATTTTTTGACATACGTTACATAATGGTTGTAGATGCCTTTTTTTTTAAAAAATCGTCAAAATATTTTTATTTATTTTTACATATTTAAACGTTCCTTTTAGTGTTTAAGTTGAAGAATTCAGAGCTTTAACAACTCTTATCATAAAATAGCATCACCCCTATAGACCTGAAGGACTAGACAGAGGTGTGTAGTGTCTTGTTGATCTTGTAAGATTTCCAACAATACCAAATAGTTGAATATCAGTGTCAAAGTGCCCATGCTGTCGCTTCTTTTTGAAAGATAGGGGAATGAAATTGTTAATTGATCATACCCTAAAAGTATGATTACAACATAACCGGACACATAATAATAATAATATCCTTATAGGGGATTATAGTACTAACATTATTTATTTTAACATATGAAACTGTTCAAAACGATCCATGAACTGTGTCAAAGTTAAGAACATCGTTAGGAAGCATGCTTTTTCCCCAAATATTAAGAATATGTGAAAAAAAAAAGACTGTATACAAACTTTTTATTGATAGGTAATTTAAATAAAACAGAAGTACCAAAAATAATATCTAATAAATTCAATTATACAAAATACATATTTGAAACTATAATTTATGAAATTATTAATTAAACATATTGTTACAATAAACTAACATAAATAACAAAAGAACATAAAGAAAAATAATTAAATTTTACAAATTTTCTTTACAACTTTCGTTGTCGGACTCCAATTCCGAGTCAGAATCCAGATCGGATATACCTACAAACTCGAACTCAGTTTCCGGAAACTGTATTAGGTCGAGAGTTTCAGCAAAAAAGGTTGTCTTCCTTTTGGCATCTAACTTCGGCCTTTGTGCACTTAGAAAAGGATCCGAAGAAACAACAAGCATATTTAGGATATCTTGATTAGAATCTTGCCTGCTTCTTTTCCGCGAATGATGTTCCCGGAACCTCCTAAAATCTTTGTTTCGAGACTCTGAGGCTTCTTCCGAGAGAGTCCCAATCGGGACAATATCATTTTTTTCGATTATGTCAGCTCCGTGTATTAATAGTTTATGTACGGTTGATGACATGTAGTACCAGTCGTATAATTCCACGTACTTTTCTGCTGTTTTGCGAGCAAAATCTTTAAATTTGATGACATCGATCTTCTCACCAGATGTTATTGCTTGCAAAATAACAGCAAATCTTTTTATCAGGTTTTGATCCAACCCAGTAATAGCTGCAGTTTTATTGGGAAACTCGAAAAACTTCCTTGCGGTATTCCCGTCATTGGTAGTTCCCGAGCCTTGTTTTACTATATCAATTAACAGATTGAGCTCCTCTTTAAATTTATTTTGAATGTTTTTTTTTCTGTTTTGTAACATATCTTTATGCTCATTACTTCTTGCTGCCCACTGTTTGAAGTCAAGTCTGTACGCAATGTGTAACAGACATTCCATGCAATTTATACGGGCATGTAGGGATGATAGGCCAAATTCATATATGTCAGAACACACAGTTTTTGATGTTACAGCATCTAAGTGGTTCATTTCTGTTGGTTTTGCTAAGCACAGGTAGCATGATGCATTTGATCTAGCTTCAGAAAGGTACGTGCAGACTTTTGCGTCGATCATTGTCATCATTAGTTTATGAGTCACCCTGTTACTATTAATGCACTCTGTGGGGTTAAGGGCCTCAATTTCCTCATCCATTTTTCTTTTGTTATCAATGACAACTGCATGGCTTTCTTTTACAAAAGTGAACTGAACCGGACGACAATAAAAAGTTGAGCATGGTTTCGGGTTTGTCCATATAGTATTATCTCCATCTGTCAGTTTCAGTGGCACCAAGGAGGTCATGAAAATGCTTGAATCATCATGCTCGCCGTCCATTTTCTGCTTGTATCGGCTTTGATTGGAAGCACCATCAAATCCCCACTTCGATATCAGCTTTAACTGCTTATTTTCCACATTATCAGAAAGACTTTGAAGAATCCGCTTCACCGTGATGTCAAGTAAAGCTTGAAGTGTAATTCTAGCTGATGAATCCGTAACTGATACTGATTGATTAGGAGGGTAGCATGCAAGCTTAGTTTGTTGCAGTTTATAGTAGGATGGGTAAATATCCTTAGCACCTTCCCGAATGGCAGTCTCTCGCAACGTAATATATTGCCACTTTGAAAGCTTAAGTGAAAGAAGCAATCCAAGTGCTTTCTCTGGTGTAAATATTACTGTTTTCTTAATGCTTTCCTTGATTTTAACGGCAGCTTCTGGATTTTTGATCATATAATTGATTACAGATGCGATATCTTCATAACCTTCTTCTTTTAAACGTGCTGCAGCTGCATATGCCAATTCACAGGAATCCTCGCCTATGTGCTCACTAGATCTTCTCTTTTTCTGTTTGCTTCCCAGATCTTTGAATGGTTTTCGGGACCTTTTTGTCATTGTTCCAACAGTCGATGATGTCGAAGGTTCTGGAGAGACTGAGCGTGCTCTTGGTATCTCATCAACAGTTGGTTCTTGATTTATTAAAGTTTGCACGCAACTCGGCCAATCAATATTTGCTTGCAACCACTCTCCGTACGTATTTCTAAACTTATCAAAGAATCGTTTAGATTTCTGCCACCTGTTTAAAGCAGCTCGCGTGAATCTCCGGCAAAATTCTTTGAGAGTTACTTGATCTTCGGCAGAAAGGCAATCGCCTATGCGGGACACAATTGCACTAAACAATACTTCATGATTAAATGAAGGACACTCACTTTTTAGAAGAACAAACAAATCTAAGTTGGTGATTAAACTTTCCATTCTAAGATTTTGTAGTCGCAAAGCAAATAGTTTTAGTGTTAGCAGTTACACGGTTGTGAACAATCTAAATTATGGAACAAAATTATAGCCCTTTTATTGTATAAAGTCAATAATTAGTTAACTACCCTCATTAAAGTTATAAAAGATATGATAATAAAAATTTATAATCGTCAAAAACATTTCGTAGAACTCATAGTAGAACTAATCAACATTAGCAAATCACATTAGCTCACTAATTATAAAAATGTGAATGCAGTTCTTAGTTGGTATTGTTGCGAGATATTTCAAATCATTTAATCACTTAATAGGCTCATTAGAATCAGAAGACTACAACCATTATTCTAATTACTTAATTACTTGTCATCAGACTCATTAGATGACTACACAATATGTTATTTTGTATTTTGAACGTATGCAAGGTTTTAAAATTCCTTTTGTGTCGATATTATTATGTGTCCGGTTATGTTGTAATCATACTTTTAGGGTATGATCAATTAACAATTTCATTTCCCTATCTTTCTAAAAGAAGCGACAGCATGGGCACTTTGACACTGATATTCAACTATTTGGTATTGTTGGAAATCTTACAAGATCAACAAGATACTACACACCTCTGTCTAGTCCTTCAGGTCTATAGGGGTGATGCTATTTTATGTTAAGAGTTGTTAAAGCTCTGAATTCTTCAACTTAAACACTAAAAGGAACGTTTAATATGTAAAAATAAATAAAAATATTTTGACGATTTAAAAAAAAAAGGCATCTACAACCATTATGTAACGTATGTCAAAAAATCATAAATAATTAGTACTAAAACCTCCTATAAGGATATTACGGTTATCGCTGCCGTTTCAGAGATATTTCGATTTTTCATACTAGCTCCATACAAAATTTTCGTAAAAAAATTATAATTCCTTCGTTTTTGTGCAGAATCAATTCTGGTGTCATTTTTGTATATTGTTATAACAAATAGAAGTGATATCCGGCACAAAAACTGGCACTTGCAAAATAAAATGCCTAAGTCTATGAAAGCCGTTTTTCAGCCCACCGTGAGGCGTGAGTATTGTCTCCCGCAAGACAATACTCACGCCTGTGGAAAAAATCATAGGTGCTTCATAGATTTTGCACACAGGCGCGTGGCGTGGCCCTGCATAAATCTGTGGAAGTTTGTCGTTAGCTGAAATCACTTTTATCGGTGAGGATCCCAAATGATCGTTTGAAATGAAAAAGTATATGAATGACACAAAGTTTGTTAAGTACCTCTTTTAATATCTAATAAAAGTGGAATCGACATCATTATTTTGTGTCATTAGAAGCAGCTCACTATTGTGGGTAGAACTACCGCAATTACGGCCACCGCAAGGCAGTGCGCGCACGGCCTTATAAACAGGTATTTTATTGTTTATTGCTACTAATTTGGTAGATTTCTTTAGTGAATTTTAGAGCTGCGATAATTTATTGGAAATTATCGGTAAAAACATTTCCTTAAAATAAAGTTTTACATATTATATTACTTAATAAGTAAATTCAAATATTTTATCAAATAATGTAATTTATGTATATATAAAAAAATAATATTTGTAAAGTCCGATTTTTCTTTTAGCCACTCATCACTAGACTGAATTTATTTTTATTGCGAATTAATGGCGTAGCCAGGTGAGTTTTCTTGTTTATTTCTTATTTCATAGTGTTCCATGGCTTTCAATTGTTTTGTCTAAATGTTTTTCATCGAGCAAAATATTTAATCTTCTATAAAGTCAAAATTTTTCCAGCTAATCCGTTTTTATTACACGAAAAACCAATATTACGAGTAATGAACACGTATTGGATTTGTTCCGAATTTATTCGCTAGGATCATTGTCATCACTTTCACTTTTCACACGATTTGCTACAATAGTGGTTATAGTGTGCATCGAGGTATTGTCGCCATGGATGAGTGAGTCTTCCGATCATTTTCCCCGTACTGTTGTTTCGTTGTGAATAATTATGACAAGGTTACTCATACCCTCCAACAAAAATGTGACAATCATTGTTCGTGATTGTTCTGTCTGTAAACAATCGGTTACACACACAATAATCCCAATAATGTAAGTTTTGTTTGTTTGTAGCACCATGTCGACCCTAACGAAAATGACCCGCACGGTTAAAAAACTGGAGGTGCCCAGACCCCTGAAATCGACGACCAGTTCCGCACACAACCGCAATTCTGTGTTGGATGTCAAAATAAACTCTGGTAAGAATCTTGGAGATATTCAATCAGTTATTCAAGTAGGTAACATTGATTATTTAATTACTATACAATATCTAATTAGAACATGACACTTTATGCAAGTATGACTAATTTATGCAAATATCTGATAAATTTTGATTACTCCAAGCTGTATAATTGTGTTAAGATAAACTAATTACCCATGTTTTGATATTTGTTTACTCACAATATGCCTAAATGTAGTAAACACCTATTTTGATATGTCATTGTTTAGGTTGAAACACCGAAGTTGACAGAATCAGCCAAGTTTTAGGAGATAGATTAAATTAGCTATTTAACTGCTTGTTACTTAGTATTGTGAAAAATATCAGGCTCTGTTTGATATATCTTTTTTTAAAGGTTTTGCTCTTACATGAAACCCTTGTTAGAAATTAAGCGAAAATATAATTTTGCAGATAACACCAAAACAGGTATCAGAGCTGTAACTATTACTGAATAGGAAGGCTAAGTGGGTGTGCTAAACTGCACACCCACTTAGCCTTCCTATTCAGTAATAGTTAGAGCTCTGAAAATAAAACAATGAATATAAAACAAGCATAATATTTTTTGCAATTTAAATATTCTTCTACTTAATAGAATGGGGTTGAAAATTTTGTTATTTCTTGTTAATTTGAACATTTTAATTACATGCAACAGATGTGATGAAATGTAAGTATCAGCATCACCAGGGTCGTAATTCTTTTGGAAAACTAAGTAACTGTAAAAAATATTAAACAATCATATTTAGAAATGTACCGGTCAGTTAGAAAATAATGGGTGAATATTAGCTGTTTTTTAATCTCTGGTCATGATTATTATACTATTTCTGTTATCAAAGTGACAAAATGTCAAACACTATGCTAGCCTGCCTGCAAAATGCAAACAAATGCACACACTAAATTGAACAAAAAACTACATAATATATAATATACATCTCTCACTTAAGTGGTCACCCTAGGGGTTGAAGGTAGTGGTGTGAACCCAGGTAGCCACATTACAGTGAAGGAAAACATAGTAAGGAAACTGTCAAATACTAGAACCGAAAATATGTAGTAACTAGTACTCACGCGGGGCTTCGGTCCCGTGGATTCTATCGCGGTAAAAACATAACTCTCCTTTTTTGCAGTCGCGTAAAAGGTAGCCTATAACCTTCCTCAAGCTTCAAGCTACTTCCATACCAAATTGCATCCAAATCCTCCCAGTACTTTCGAAGATTAGCGCGTTCAAGCAAACAAACAAACTTTTCCGCTTTATAATATTAGTATAGATTACAAACCTGCACTGGGCCCATGTGGCGAAAATAGACAGCTTGTGTCCCAGTAGCTAGAATGTTATAGGCTGATAATATTCCTACTTAAAATATTACAGTAAATGTACTATAAGGTCTTAAAGTAACACAGGTGTAATGTAAGGCAATGTTTCTTTTGCCTCCCAAATCCCCAGGCTGCACTATTGATTTGACAATTGATTGAATACCAATGATAGATTTATTTTCATTACTCACACAAAAATATATAAATACAAACAATACACACATTTATGTATACAAAATGCCTAACCCAGAATTGGATACAAACCAATGAGTATAGTAAGTGCACAAGAAGAACTTAAAATTACGCAATATTTAATCTACAGTAACTTACTCTATAATAAATAAAAACATGTATGCAACAAACAATATACATATGTATCAACATAATATAATATAATTTGTTAAATTATAATACGTTTTTAATATGTGCATATATCACAGAACTGCAGGATAGCCTGGTTTGGTTTCTCAATTGAACCCAGTAGATGGTGTTGCAATTGGTTCATTTTTTGGAAAGCCTAATAGTCTAGCAGGATCACACTAGTAGAATATGAAAAATCCGAAAATAAATACCCCCAAATAATAGAAATTGTGAAGTATTGCTTGTAAAAATCATAGATATGGAGATTAAACAATTATTTTCTAAACAGTTAAGAGAATTTCTATTTATTTATCCACCCCACACAACCATGTTAGAGTAGATAGATCAACAAGAGATTCTTCGTATCCATGCTAGGGAAGTGGTTGTATTACTATGGAATAACTGAAATGTACAGAACCTGAAAATCTAATAAGAAATTTTAATTTATAAATCCAGTAACTTGTATTCATGGTGCCGACAGGCAAACATGCCCAACTTTTATGCCAAACCATAAGGTTATCAAAAAGACCTAATGTCGAGATTTATTGTGATTTGTTATTCTTTTCAGTTGATGACCTCATAGTGTTGACTGAAGCGGTAGCATACCAAATGATGCAGGGTAATTATGACCGTGCGCTTCAAAGCAATGTGGCCACCATGTACTCTAATCTGAAGCTTTATGGCGCTCAACTCGAAGCTCTGTACAAGGACTTTCTTGATAGGTTTGTGCTATATATATTAAAATATTGTCCTTGTCATTGGTTGTCCTTGTTGATAACTTCAGTTGCTCAGCTGAAACATGTATAAAACAGGAATCAGGATTAGTATATTTATTACCTGGTTATTAATTCCACTAAATTCTGGACTTCTAAACATGACACATTTTCCCAGTTTCTTGAATTTTTTCATTGGACTTTTAATGGCTTAAAAATATTATTTTATCTAAATATGTATACTATGTCAAATGAAAATGTTTTGTTTCGTCTAGAAGAAAATAAAACTTGCTGAATAAAAGTAATATGATGTTTTGAAACAAAAAAGCTGTAATGTAACAATTAATATTGAATAAAAAATAATGATTCTGACTCTGAGACTGGCTGTTCTAAATTAAAATAATAGTCTAAATTAAATGGTCTAGAGTAAAAATTAAACTGTTTTTGTCTATGTTACAGATACTTTGTTGTGTTCCGTAATGGTTCACAGGACGAACGATTGGATAAGAAAACTAGACTTCATCTTCTCGAGCTGATTGAGCTGCGCGCCAAACTGTGGCAGGGCTCCGACTATATGAGTCAATATTATAGACATCGCGGCACTCATGCTGAGGTTAGTATTTTTATGTTTACTTATTTATCATAAGCGATTATTCAAAGCGTAACTAACCCCCAGGGCCCGATCAAGGGGGGGGCAAGCCGATCATTTGTGAGCTGCAAAAAATCAGGGGTGGCAAAATTGACTTATTCCTATCTTCCAACCCAGCTATTAGCCATCCACACCCAAGTTGGAGAATTTTATGTGCCACCTTAAATACATATGAACCGATTGACCATCATAAACAATTAAATAGCTTGGTCCTAATCTTTTTAACTTCAGAAACGATTTTGATGAAAAATGTTTATGTTCTGTGTGTCTTTAGTTAAAGGATCATCATACATATAGGCGAAATTAGCCCGAGACAGGGAAAAATAGCACAAGGTAAAAGAGGCCCATACGAAGCAGTGAGTCGTAATAGGTTGATGATGATGATAAAGTTGAAAGGTACATAACTATGTCGATAAAATGATATATCAATCTATTCAGTAGTTTCTGTAAAATTCTTTAAAAGACATACATTGTATACTTACTAACATAAAGCACTCATCAACTTTCGTATAGGTACTTACTTCTTCAGAAGGCTCAATAGACTGACGTGAATATTATAGGTAGGTATAATCCCAACAATATGACATATTTTATGTAGGTACTTATATACTTAACATCCGCCAACATAACTAGCTCATGACTTTAGGGCGGTGAAAATTATCGACGCTGGAAAAGAAAAATTATCCAAGCGACATTTCTGGCTATTTGAGTTATATACATTGTTGGAATCGCCTGATTTTTCTGCGTCGTTTTGGTCTTACTCACGTCCTTCTACGACGACTTTTGATGTCGCTTCGACATTTTAAAGTTCGCGAGAGTTCACTTTTTTTTCCTTACTAAACGACAAAATTTTCGAGCATTTTTGAAAATTTGGTGGTTGTCGTAATTGTGAAATGCTAAATTTGCCTTTGGTCAAGTTTGACATTTCTGTTCGTACGATAATTACTCCACTTATTTAATTTTTCCAGTATCTGGCAATATAGTGTTAGGCGCATAGTATATTTTTTCCTCAGAAAGGATTTGTTCTTTTATCACTTAGGTAATTTTGACTTATTTGGTTTTTTTCCTACATGGCGTTTAGTTGAAAGTGCACCCCGCTAATGAAATCGCAAGTATTCGCCACAGTTACATAAAATTTGTGGATGAAAGAGAAAATATGTTGCCCTGGGCAGAATAGAAATCGCACTGTCCTAGCCATGATACATTCTACTTTGCAGGAGTGTAATAATCTTCAAACGATACAAATTAATTATTTACTATCGGGACACACATATATGCCTGTTGACAGTGTACACGCCGTTATAGAGAACAACCTTAAAAAAAGTATAATTCATGCGCCTTCACAATGGTACACTGTATTTGCTACGGCAAGAAAAGAACCTTTTCCGTATGAAGTTTTTATTTAGGAAATTTTAGGAAAAAAAATTATATTAAATTAATATTTAGGTTGTTTTGCCTCAACTGCCACATGTGATTTTTTATTTAGGTAAGGCAACTTTTACTCTGATATAAATTCTAAAAAAAGATATATTTACCGTACCTTCCTTAATCAAAGCTTGTCGGTTAGTCAATTTTTCCCGTTTCTACTTTTAGGGAAAATTTTACTAATCGACACTAACTTTAAAACTAAGCATTATTTTTAATAGTTACGTATACTATAATGTAGATAAAAAAATATCCAAATAAATTTCTAAGAATTAGGCTTTTTGGACCATAACAAGAATTTACACGATTTTTTTTCTGAAAATTCAAAATTTAAACATCTCTACTGTAAAGTTAGTCAGATGTCGCTTGGATAATTTTTCCTTTCCAGCGTCGTTATCTTTGCCCGGAGCGGCTAATTAGCTAGATCGGGCCCTGCTAACCCCAACAAATTTGTAATAATTGCAATAATAATAGTGGCTTCCGATAAACGCGCAACTGACCTAGTTAAGTAATACCACACATCCGTTAAAACATGAGTTGTTCGAGCGAGAAAGAGGGATGAAGCTATGCACGTGAATTTGTTTACAATGTATTCCTACCGCGAGTAGTACGAAATGATGCGATCTTACATACTTAGTTTTGTATTTTCGTTTTTGGCACCGACTTCCGAAATTAAAGTTATTTTTCATTTTGCAGTGTTTCTTGGAAGTCGGTTTAATTTTTTGGGAAAAAGTTTTTATTTCATTTTTTTAGTTGGTCGATTTATAATTTACCTAGTTACAAAAGCCTAAAGCCTAAATCTCAACTACTTATTATTATAATAACCTTTTACAAAATATTGCTTTTCCCAATGCTGGGCGGTTAATTGTTGAGTTCTCCTGGTACTTCACCATATGCATCGTGACGAGCATATTGTGCTTAATAACCATATTCAAGTAATCGAAGCGGAACCCATGAAATACTTATTATTCCTACTTATATATTGAGTAGTTCCAGTGGCCATCTGTGGTCTTCGTCAGGTCCACTTTACAAATGGTGCTTTTCGAATGCAACTACACAAGTTAATATAAAAAATACTCAAATCACCATAGGTGTGCCTATATTTGAAGAGTTCCTTCGATTTCTCCAGGATCCCATCATCAGATCCTGACTTGGTGACAATGGGACCAATTTCGAAGTATACCCTTTCAAACAAAAAAAGAATTTTCCAAATCGGTTCCGCCGTCTACGAGTAGTCGGTGATCATCAGTGATCGGAGTAGGTAGATTGATTTTTGGTACTTGTATCATAAATGCACACAGAAAGAATAACATGGATAAGCCATTTTCCCGGAAAGTAATTCCGGTATTTCCGGATTCAATTAAACATTGTTAATGTTGGTAGTGATATTATTCCTACTCAATTCAAAATTTAAAGGAAGGTATAAAAACTAAATTAATTCATTATTTATCTGTTGAATAATAAAAACAATCTAATTCCGATCGAAGCTTTAATTTTTATTTTTTTATTTTTAGCCTTTTATGGCTAGAACTTTTATAGATAGACATAAATTGTTGCACTTAAATTTAAATATTTTCATAGTGGTCATGGTAATTTGCATTAAGGGTAGAATAAATGACGGGGCCCCATAGAGGGCCAATGCCTGCTGGGGTCGTGAGACTGTTCTAAGGATGCACCACGACTCTGAAACGTAAAGGGCATACGAAGGAACAGGTTGATTTTAGTCAGATTTTAGGACCAAAAAAAAGGGGTAGAATAAAGAAAAAAGATAAAAATCAACATTGTTTATCGTTAAATATGTACATTTTACATTTATTCACATTTTTAATCTTCATCGATTACAATGTCAGCATCCTGGTAATCCTGATCTTTACAATTAAAATATATAACTATGAGTTTCTCTATATTTTCAATTTTCAACCTATTTCTTTTAACATCTAAAATCCATTTATAAATGGAAAAAGACCGTTCTACATCTGACGATGTCAAAGGAGCAAATTTTAAAAAAGGTATTAAATTATGTGCTTCATTTTTTTCAATGGCCTCACTATATTCTCTAAGTGTGTCTAAATCTGGGTTTCGTTCCATAACACATTCTATTTTATTTTTTTATATTTTCTGAATTGCACTGATTTATAGCATCTCTGACGTTGTCAAATGCTAAAAGTGAATCTGTCAACGATAAATTATGCTTTTGCAATTCTTTTAAAGACAAATGAATTATAAAATAATTGTCTTTAATGTAATTTAAATCTTCTTTTAAATTTTCTTTTTCTATAATATTTTTTGCCTCTCGAATAGATACCGCATCAGAGCTGCTTAAACAAGATAATACTTCTTTTATTTTTTCAAAGTTTTGAGCGTAATAAAATGCTGCCTCTAACCAAGTGCCCCATCTTGTAACAACTGGTTGGGGAGGTAGCGGCAAATCTGGATATTTTTCTTTTAAAATTTTGACTCTACTTGGGGCTTTCAAAAATACCTTTTTAACATTTGCTATTAAAATATTAACATCGTGATATTCTAACCTAATTTGCTCAGATACGCGATGAAGAGAGTGCGCTAAACATGTTACGTGCTTCATTTCAGGTAAGTATTGTTTTAAATTTCGTCCTGCAGACAGCATATATGCAACGCTATCAGTGCAGAGGACAAGAATGTTACCTACCTTCGATTCAAAAGAATCTTCCCAAAAGTTTTCCAAACATTCTAACACAAATTGCGTGATTGTTCGTCCATTAACTACAGTTAGCATTTTACATGCTACCAAATAAGGTCTAGTCAAATTGCTAGGATGTAATGGTTTTATTAAAAAATGGACTATATAGCGACCCAAAAAGTCTGTCGTATCATCTAATGATATCCATAGTTTCTCATTTTTATAATTTTGCCGAATCGAATTGATTTTATTCTTAAAAAACTTGTCCAAGTAAACTTTCCGTAACTGTGATTCATCTGGCAGAGTACGATTAGTACACGTACAACAACAGGTACTACACATATATTTTTTAAAGAAATCTTGAAAAGTAGTATTTTTCATATGAGACCACGGAATATTGCACAAAATGAGAAATTTTATAAGATCGAAATAAAATTCCTCTTCGGGCCGCTCAAACTTTCCCTGGTGTACTGCTCCTTCGATATGTCTTTAACGTTTCCTTTATTTATGGTTTTCAAATGGCTTTCACATTTTGAACAGTATATTGTACCACTAGCGTGATCGTAAAGTAGTTCGGGATGACCGGATATCCATTTTTCTACAGTTTCAGCCTTGACGTTTGCCATATCTGAACTCTGTTGTAGAGATGGAACCTCGTATATATCACCTAAAACAAAGACATGAAAAAAATACATTTTATTTAGTTTATTTAGCTTACTCCGTTTGTTTTATTTTTCGTGGATCAAATTTAGTTATTGAAATTTCACCCTCTTCCTGTCAACCGATTGATCTAAAATTTGGTATTCGTCTTTGATTCTGGTGACAATACAATTATGTATATTCAATATTATTGTCAATCCAAAATGGCTGCCGCTACAAGATGGCGGACCACTTAGTTTTTTTTCAATCCCATCAATATGGGTATCAAATGAAAGGGCTTGTTACGTAGAATATTTTGTAGAGAAGTAGATAAGGCCTATAGTAGTTTATTTTACCAATACATTGCAAGAAGACACAGCACACAGGGCATTCAAATTATATACGGATTCCAGTAAAATTTCGGTTAATAGTGGAGTTAGCTGAATTGCGACTACATTACTAGAATATCATAATTTTGTTTCGCACTAAGCTCACTGGTTCATACTCTATTAAAGATTTAACAATATTAAGACTCATGGTATGTTCAGCAGGTTAAGCGAACAAACACAATACTATAAATATTCTTATAGTACATCCAAACATGCTTTATACTCCTTGTAACTAGTAAAATATTACTTACCAAAGCTTGGTTTAAATATGTAGATCCAATTCAATAGTGAAAAATCTGAGTCCGTATATTCGAGCCAAATCGTGGTTTAGAGCAGATTCCAGAAGTCAGTATGTACACAAGCCAGGGTCAAGTAACGTTTTCACAACACAGTAACAAACAAAGATGCGCACTCTACGAACCGAAGTAAACGAGTGAGCTACCTGGCATGTCGTCGGCGGGCGTACGCATTGTTCTGATAACCGGTTATTGTACCACCCATGATCCTTTGTTCTGATTGGTCGTTGGGTTTTGTCAAATCGTGACTATGTGCCGTTAAAAAAAATATGAAGAATAATAAAGAATAATATTGCTCATTTTATTACAATTCCTACCTTTTTTTTGAGGATGGCAAATCATCAAATGACTCCTTCCACTCTGGCAGAATAAAATTCCTACATAAGTTCCGGTTTTTTTTTTTAATAATCCACCAATTCCGGAGGAATGTCCATATTAATATATACGTTTCGGATCAATGATCCCATTTCAATCTACCTACTCCGATCACTGGTGATCATACATTGATATTGATCATACATAATTGATAACCTCCTCCGTTTTTTTCGTCGGTTGGAAATTAAAACTAATGTGCAAAAACGTGCAAGACTCTGTTTAGAGAGAAACGGTATGCATTTTGAACATTTATTAAAGTACTGTTAATGTGATTGTTCTAAGATAATTTTGATTAGATTTCTAATTATTTGTACATAAATGTAGATTAATTTGTTTTAAATACGCCTAATAGCAAACAGTTTTGGCACGGTTTTAATAAGGTCTAAAGTTCTTAATTACCTAATTTATTTTTATTTTATTTGTAATTGATTAATTAAAAATTACATTCTAATCATTGTGAACATAGCACACACCTTTTGCTAATGGTAAAAAGTATGATGGGAAAATTTGCAACTTGGTTTATTATTGTGTTATCAATGAATTGCGGCGGCTCGCGGGGCGGGCCGGCTCGCGTAGTTACCTAGCGCCGCGTACCTACGCACGGCGCGGCGGTGTCCAGAAACATCAACTTTTTATAGATAACTTTAATGTGATATCTCAATATTTTTGTATTGAGTGATACTAAAAGAAAAAACATATTATATAATTATATTCAATGATTTTCACCAAAGATTACTATGTCAAAATTTGGACTGTGACTAAAAAACCAGGCTGTATGGGTCCATCAGTTTTTGTCGGTCGAACGACTCATTTAACACGTGATGGTATGTCGGGTAACGTGTGGTTGACGCGCGCAGCCCCTGCTGGTGCCGACGATGGAGGGCTCGGGCTCGGGCGGCTCGGTGTCCCCCACGCTGGCTGCGCCGGCCGAGCCGCCCTCGCTCCTCGGGCCCGGCGAGATCATCAAGCCGTCGGGCAAGTTCCCCAAGCCCACCAAGATCCCCGGCAAGAACTACTCAAAAGACGAAGTTGTCATTAGGAATGCCGACTCCGGGAAAGGTGATGATATATTCCTATTACAAATCATACGATCTATCTAAAAGGGGTTTTGCATGTTGAATACGCGAGTATTTGCCGACAAATCGCGGACATACGATGCATGACTGAGGTCGATATTACGCTTATCTGTTTAGTATTACTTGAACAGTTCTATTATATATGTACTTCGATAGTGCATGACGATTAAGAAGGATATAAATCTGTAAATTATATAAATCTATATAAAAATAAACTAAATGCTTTATCTATATTTCTAAAGGCTCATAGATCTTTCCTTAAACATGTCTCAGCATCTAATTAAGAACTTAATGTATTGTTTGGTTATTACAAAGTGATGTTGAAAGCAAGGACTTTGGGTGGTCGCTAGAGGAGAGCCCCTGGCGGCGTATCTCAAGTTGTGTTGTGGTGTTACAGTGATGGGTATCAAGGGCAGGAGGGTGCACATGATCGAGGAGCTAAGTGACACGATTATATCGTTTCAGCGAGGTATGAACGCACGGTGCGGGCTGTGAGGCGCTTGCGCATGGTGTGGCGGGCTCTTATCCCATCTCCTCTATCTTCTATACCAATAAACTTTTCTATCCATTACCTTAACATAAATCACCTTAACAATCGTTCTAGAACCTGTTTGAGGCTGAATTAAATATAAGATTACATAACTTTATCTAATATACTAATGTTACAAAATTCATAAAATTGTTTGGGAATGGTTTTCATAAAAGTTATTAATTTTCAAAGTAATGTCATATTTCACTGCCTATTAATCGCAACTAGCTATGAGCTTTTCATATCCATAATAAATACTAATAATGTCAGCTTATGTGAGCTGGTGGACTCACAAGGGATATTGGTATTTTCAGTGAGTCCTGGTGCAAAGGAGCGTCTCGTCCAGATCACTGGACCTAACGAGGAGAATGTAAAGTGAGTGGCATTATACCCATTTTTATGTTTATTTTATATACAATTGATAGGTATGTTGTATGAATGGGTCGATCTTCAAGATTAGGCAACGTTTGGCGAAGTCGGTCCGTGGACCCATCTTAACATGTCGAGATTCCTCCGTTTCTCGGAAGCACGTTAAAGCTTTGGTTTCCTAGGATAGCGGTGCCGTCAAATAGCGGCCGTAATACAGCGGTGAATGACGTCACTAGAACGTTGTCTATGTAAACAAAATGGCGCGGTTTTCTAGAGAGCGGTAACTGACACCGTAACGTCAAAAAGCGGTGCCGCCATTTGCATGACGGCCGTCTTGTCGGTGTCAGATGGTTTCGTGAACGTTTCCAAAGAGAATGTAATATACTAGATAGCGATGAACCAGACAGTGTTAATACACTGTCTGGTTCATCGCTATCTGTTAAACTGCCGTGGAACTTTCCACATGTCATCACCGTAAAGACGGCCGCTATATGACGGCACCGTTTTCCTAGGAAAACAAAGCTTAAGCTGTTAGTCTCGGTTGTCATTTGGATATCTTCGACAGTCGTTATGGGTAGTAAACAGCCAGAAAATCTGGCTCCGGACAGACCAAGGGGTATCGTGTTACCCAGTTGCCGGGTTGTGGAGGTCAGTTAGGTAGTCACTCCATGTAAAACATGGGATACTCAGCTGCATTTAGACTGGAAACGACCCCAAAATAGGAAACGTTTAAGCAGATGACGATAGATATGTTCAGTGAGGTCGGGTAGCCATTTGTAGCGGTTGTGTGTTGCAGCCACGCCAAGCACCTGATCGGCGACACGATCCGGCGCAACGCGTCGCCCGTGCGGCTGGAGGAGGCGCTGGAGGGCCCGCTGGCCGGCTCGCGCGCCTCGCTGGACTCCGCCGGCTCCGACGACGCGCCGCGCCCCCGGGAGGTACCCTCACGCACATCTCACTTGCCCTCGTATTCTAGACCTCCCGAACTGTATATAGAAACTAGCTGACAAAATTGACGTTGTCTTTCACTCACGCACATCTCACTTGCCCTCGTATTCTAGAGCTCCCGAACTGTAAGAAACTAACTAACAAGATAGATATTGTCATTCACTTACGCACATCTCATTCGCCCTCGTATTCTAGAGCTCCCGAACTGTATATAGAAACTAGCTATCTGACAAGATAGATGTTGTTTTAAACTTGTAATACAAAAAGAATTAATGAAACTGGTTCGGACGTTCGGTCGGTTTTAGCGAGACTAACAAACGTCAATTATTTTGATGTACAGCGTTATTATGAAAGCCTGAGCTAAATTAATTTCTTTGCATTAGAATTGATAACAGATGATTATGATTGATAATTTTTACAATTGTATTGTTTAAAGGTAATTCTATAAACAGTTCGGAGGTAATGAGCTCCGAAAATTAAAAGAGATGATTCTCTTAATTCCTTGTAATTTGACTTGATGCCTTCTGTAGGAATTATTATAATATTTTTCACATTATAAATCGTGTTTTAGAAATCTCCGCATAATGCTCGGGCTCTACTTCATAGCTTCTCGACGAATGACGCCGCCCTGGGGGAGTATAAGTACACTGTTACTTTTGGGCAACATTCCATTAAGATCACGGGCCATAATTTGGATCTAGTAAAGGTGATTATATTTTTATATATAATAGTATGGTTTTGTTATTGCATGTATGTATTTTATATTATTTTGTTTCGTTTAATTAATATTAATAATGATGTTTGTACACTGACATCCCTAAATCCTAAGTTATGTCCTTCCAAAGGTTGTCTCTAAGAGATCACCCTATTCGATAAGACCGCCCATTGTATTTTATTGTTTATGTATTTATAGAAACCAGTGGTCGCCCAGTGATCGAAACCATAATTTAGATTGTATCGAATGTATAATAGGTTTACAATAATAATAAGTTTCTGCATTTCTTCTCTTTATAAACTTACTGTGCGAAATTTCATACTTCTCCGTCATCGCAATGTCGTGAAAAGTCGAAGTCGTGGGGTACAATACGCGTCACGAAAGATGACTTGACGAGCGGCAATAGTGGGGAGCTTGCGCAGGTACAGTCATGTACGACAGTTATGCATAATTCGTGTATTCAGGGATTTTTCGATGACATTTAGTTATAAAGACAGTAAGAATTTTACTTAACAATATTATAATATTTATTACGAAATAATAAATTTTAAGATAAAAAAATGGCAGATTGTCCTAGTCACTCCCACTGTCAATAAATGATACACCAATGGGAAGATCATCGTTCGGGACCCGGCTGCAACCAGGTACATTAACTCCAGAAAATACACCACTTGTTCCAGGAGTTGACATATCATTCGCTGTCAGACGAATCTCCTAGTCTAATAATTATCTGCGTCGTATCCGTCAAATTGTCGATTATGTGATCACTTTCTATGTAAAAGTCTTCAATTTTTAGGGTTCCGTAGTCAACAAGGAACCCTTATAGTTTCGCCATGTCCGTCTGTCTGTCCGTCTGTCCGCGGTTTAGCTCAAAAACTATTGGTACTAGAAAGTTGTACTTTGGCATGAGTATACACGTTAATGACGCCGAAAAAGTGGTAAAATAAAATGTTGAAAAAAACAATTATTTAGGGTACCTCCCATACATGTAAAGTGGAATGATAATTATTTTTTTACGTTCTTCCCATAGTGTGGGATATCGTTGGATAGGTCTTTTAAAAATATTAGGGGTTTGGTAAGACCGTTTTTTGATTTTAAGTAAACCGTTCGTGACTTATCAAGCTTTAAAGTACCAATTTTCGTTAGTCAAGTGTCCCCCCCCCCTCTATCAACTAAACGGTTGTAGTTAGAAATTCAAATGTCACGGCAGTAGTACCCATATATAACGAAATTTAAAGGAAAACTATCACACATAAGTGGGCTTTACAAGTTTACGAGTAATAGTCGACCAATTGTATTTGACTCGAAAATTTCGAACAATTCTACAGAAATGTCGATAGATGGCGCTAAGCGCCAGTTGTATCGTGCTAGCTTCTTGTGACGATTGAGTAGTGTAGCTCTGTGTTCATATTTAAATTCAAAACACCGGCTATGACAAGTTTTATACAAATCTCTAAAAAAAAATTTAATTTTCGTGCAAAATTGTCGGATCAGGTAAGGATTTGTATAGGAAGTCAAATTAGTTAGGTAGTCATGTTTGGCTTTTAGTTAGAGCATGGTACGAAACGATCAGTCAGCGAATACGACACGCACTTGGCTGTTATAAAAACCACGGAACCCTACACTGCGCGTGGCCCGACACGCACTTGACCGGTTTTTTTTTTGTTGTATCACATAGAGCTTTCCATTCATTTGGTACAGTCGGCCAAGAAAGTGGTGTACCACCCTAAGGTTGAATATCGCTTGCAGATTCATAGGTGATAAAGATTAGTTTCGCTTGCAGATCGATCTGACAACTTCTATTGCTGTCTTTATCTGATTATTGATAACGACTATTACTGTTTGTAACGTGACAGCTGTTCTTAGTTTGAACTTGATGGAACCAATGACGTCGTAAAATCAACGGCGGGGGGCTGTAGATTTTGATGACAAAATTGTATCTACAAATTCAGAATTGTAATCAACAAGTTACATAAAATTGTAAAGGCACAAGGCGAGTCCACAAACCTACAATTTCTGTAAACTTGTAATTACAATATCAATAAAAAACAAGCTAAAAATAGATTTATCCTTTTATTAAATTTCTACAATCAATTTTAAAATACTTATAACAAACAAAAACATAGCATATATAGTAATATTTAGAAGATATTGAAAATTTTTAAAAATTAGAAACGGGTGTAACCGCCGTTGGCCTCTATAACCTCTAAAAGACGAGACCTCATTGAACCAACAAGCCGTGAGCAAATATCGGTTCCCCGCATTTCCTCCCAGATATAATTACAGTGACTAATAAGAGCTTGTTTGGTTCTTTCATTTTGATGCGACCATCGTTGGACCATAAGGCCCCAAAGATTTTCTATCGGGTTGAGGAGATCTTGAGGGCCACTGAATTACCCTTACGTCAGTGTGTGAACGAAACCAGGCTCTTACGATCCTCGCATTATGAATTGAACAATTATCTTGAACAAAATCAAATTGTGGCACTTCGTTCTCCGGGTAAACATTGGACTTTTGGACTGTCGGTAGCATTGCATTCTGAAGCACGTCGATATAATTTACAGCCGTCGCTCGAGGAGGTAGAGAACACAATTCTCCTACACCATCCGTACTCATCCAGCCCCAAATATTTACGGAAATTCGACCTGATTCTCTATTTGGGATTACATGATCATCTTTATACCGTGTTGAATTATATCGCCAAAGGTGAAGACGTCCATGCTGACTGGATTTAAACGTTTTTTCATCACAAAACACTGTATTAGACCAATCAAACTCTAAGTGCTCTCTGGCGAAGTTCAGATGAGCAAGTCTGTGAGCATCCGTCAAATATATTTTCTTGGCGTAATGCCTGTGGTGCAACCCCATGTAATGTAGATGATTCCTTATTGTTTGGGCACTCACATCGAACATCTCCGCAAAATGTTTTGTGGGCTTAAAACCATTGATTTCATATTCCCGTCTCATGAATTCTCTATCGTTATTGGAGAGTGCAGGCCGGCGACCACTTCTTCTGTGATCCAACAAACTTCCCTCCTCTCCTTCACGACGAATCCAAAAGCGGACAGAACGCCTCGATATATTCAAATTCCGGGATATCGCACTGATACTGCTTCCCTCATTAAATTGGGCAATTATTTGTGCTCTTTCGGCAATGGTCAAGTTGGCAGGCATTGAGATGATTTTATATGCAGTTGATTGAAAAATAACACGGAAAATATATCGATTTTTTGCATATATTTGACAAAATGTCAATTGTCAGTTTTCTTTTTCAAATGGAATTCGGTTGTCTAAATAGTTTTTATTACTTTTGTTTGGAAACATTTCAATTGTTTTGTAGAAACTAATGTCCTTTTCATTTATACTAAAGGTTAAAATGTCATGTACTTATATGTGACATATGACGTATGAATACTAAATACATAGGTTTACGTCATGATAATGTTGTCTCTTTCAGTAATATCTTTTTATAACGAACCTTGTTGTAATTTTCGATGACCGGGAAACTAAATCAAAACTGGTACACCACTTTCTTGGCCGACCGTACCATTTGGTTTGCTTTTTCTGTTACTAACTCTATCACACGTTTGAGGTTCCATTGCACATTCTTACTACTCACATACAGTGGCGTGCACTCCATACATGCAAATAATCTCTGCATACCCTTATATTTCATTCAACGCATGTCGTGTAGTATACAGCAAAAGTGTAACTGTGTGCGTGAAGATGTGTGCGCGTATCGAGTTTTGTAGGCTTGGCTTACGTTGTAACCCATTCAAATCGGGACGTCGTAAACACACCAGTTATTGTTGTTTGTAGAGGGTCTACTTCTTTTTGTCGGATGGTCTATGACCGATTAATTCGGTTCGCAAAATTTATTAGTGTAGGAAAGCTTTTTCGCTATATTCCATATTTCTTGGCGCAAGTGATTGACTTTTTATGGTGATTATTTATTAAATTTTTTGTAAAACATGGAGAATTATACCCGTGCTGGCGAAGCCAGTTTAAATAAATTAAAATTTGCCTCGTTTTCGACGTTATCTTTTGAGGATCGTTAAAATTGATTGCAAAAGGAAAGTGTGTATGGTTGAATTTAATTAGAAAAAAAAGGTAATGCTACTTACCAGTTGTTTTAATAAAATTCGTATGATAATAAATATTACTGGCTAACAGTTTGTGTACACACAAACACGTTGTATTGTTTTCCTTGCATTTTGTTTACAAATCTAGATAATAATGTTTGGACCTGTAACAGATATTCAGATTTAAATAATTTTCGCTAGAGACCTTTAAATCGCCTACTACGCAAGTCAAACCACGTGGTGTCTCATTTTTCGTGGCGCGTATTTTAAACAGTTAACGCTACACGTATTTATAATTATATAATGTTGTATGGTGTACATTAATTAATACAACGTGTAACAGAATAAACGCAATTCCTGAAAGTTCAGAATCGGCTTCTGAATCGATTTCCGTCGTAAAAAATAGGTGTTAAATTTTGACGGAAAAATCGTTCATTTAATAAAAAAAAAAAACTTTTTTGCAAAAATTAAAACCGACTTCCATATCAAAACACTACAAAGCCAAAAATAACTTTAATTTCGATCACGGATCATCATCCGTGATCATGGCACTTGCAACAGTCCCGAAATATCGGAAACTTGAAGCAAAAGGTACACATATCCTGTTTTAAGTTCTAATAATACTGTCAGTTACCATGTTAGCTTAAAAACTTTAAATTAATTAAGAGTCCCTAACAATTTTACTGCCAAAAAAGAGAAATTACCTACTTTTGTAGAACAAATACCTCAACAACGGCATAAAATATCATTTTTCTTTTAAAACAGCGTTAAACTTCGTATATCCAAACTAATATTATAAATGCGAAAGTAACTCTGTCTGCCTGTCTGTCTGTCTTTCTGTCTGTCTGTCTGTCTGTCTGTCTGTCTGTCTGTCTGTCTTTGCTTCACGCCTAAACTATGGAACCGATTTGTGTGAAATTTGGTACAGACAAAGTTTGGAACTTGAGAAAGGACATAGGATAGTTTTTATTACAAAAAATAAAATAAAAAATTAAATTTATTCCGGACATACAGCGCCATCTATTGGTCAAGAGTCGGCATCAATTCAGTACTGAAAATTCATCGGAAAAATGTAAATAAATAGTAAAAAGGTATGAAAATATAATATAATACAATTTTTAGTACAAAGAAAAGGCTCTAACGGAGTATAGATAATTCTATTAGTACTATATGTCGAGTTGGTGATCGCGCAATGGTGTCGATCGTTACACGAGTTCGGTTCATGTTATTGTTTTAATTCATCGGAAAAAAGTAAATAAATAGTAAAAAGGAATAAAAAAATAATATCAATATAATAAAACTTTTAGTACAAAGAAAATGCCCGAACGGAGTATAGATAAATAATCCGAGTTGTCACTATGCTCGATAGATGGCGTTGGGATCGAAATAGATCGCGCTATGGTTTCGTTACACGCATTTGGTTGGGTATCGGCTGAGCGCTTTGGTACTGTACAGACCGGATAAGTAGGACATTAGCCGTATAGAGCTAAACTACGAGTGGCCCAACCTAAAAAAAAAAAAAATTTGTACTGTGGTGGAATTGTAGATTGATCGTTTCGTAAATCTAAAATTGGCTCCGTATAGACATGGGCGTTTTCGTATTTAGTTGCAAACGGATATGTAACCGATATTCAGTTTTCATATCGATATTGAAAACCGTTTTCAGATATCGATATCAGTAGTACGATTTGCACAAGTAACTGTGAAACGCAAACTAACGACAAACGCAAACTCACACTTTTACCGTTAATACATTGATATAGGTACTTTCTCATTTAAGTTCCCGGTTCCGTTCAAGTTCCCGGTGGTTGATGTAAATGAAAATTTGTTATTGCAATATTGTTAATGCCCATGAAGGGTTCCGTAGTAACTATGATAAATATAATATACTTAATATATTCATTTGAAAAAAAGAAAAAAAAAACCTTACAAATTTCTTAAAACTAGCTTATTTACAATTTTTACAACTACGCCAAATAACTTTGTTTTTCATAGTATTTGTATGAATTACAAAGTTATATTTGCGGTTTTAGAAAATAAACTGTATCTCAAAAACTGCTGACTCGATCTCGTTCAAACCAATTTTGATTGAAAGTTTACATTAATATCTACAACATATGGGTTTTTTAGATTTTTCACTTCATTATTATAGAAGTTAGAGGGGGGGACACATTTTACCACTTTGGAAGCGTATATCTTTTAAACGATTAACTTTATGAAAAAGTCATTTTAGAAACCTTAATGTCATTTTTAAAGATCTGTCTATAGATACCACACACGTATAAGTTTCATGAAAGAAATTATTTTCAGTTTTAGTTCCATGTATGGGGAGCCCCCTTTATTTTGAATATTTGTTAAATTTTCTCTTAAAATCGGAAAGCGGTTCACAGAATATATCTACCTACCAAGTTTTACATGTATAGTCCTAATAGTTTCGGAATAAAATGGCCGTGACATACGGACGGACGGACAACAGACAGACAGACAGACGGACAGACATGTCGAAACTATAAGGGTTCCGTTTTTTTCCATTCGGCTACGGAACCCTAAAAAGGCAAAGAATTATCGTTAAGTAGGGCACGTGTCACCAAGGTCAAGTGCAACTCAAAACAAAACTGTCCAAAAAAATACAAATCAAAATTCATTCGATACAATTCTTATTCCAACAACATAAATTGAACCTTAAATCTATTTAACGTAGGTTTAGTTTAAAGAATGAATTTCTCCCTGATATCGAGTAGCCGCCGGAAAGTTACTAACTTATGGAATCTTTGTTGCAACTAAATAAATAGAAACTAGACCTTATTGCTAGCTCGTTAAGATATAGATATTACGCACGCACTGTTATTAACCAAATAACCAATTCCTAGCCGAAGTTACGTAATATTCGCTTCATCACTTTTACGCCAGTAAAAAATTGAATGGTAAGACAGAGACAAAGTGATATAAAAACCTTTGATGTCATATCGCTCTTGATGTGAAGTTTGCGTTTTGTTCGTTATTCGTAGCTCGTTTCTCGTTGTTGCGCTTTGGATAAACCATAACTCGATTACTCGATGAAGTTTTTGTGAAAACGGTTATGTATATTTAGATATCGATATGGTATGATAATAAACACATATCCGATATAAGTTACGTTTTGATATATCGAACCCATCTTTAGCTCCGTAATATTAGTAGATTAAAAGTTTTATTTGTTGGATTGTCTGGTGGTCGTTTTTAGTGATGGGTAACTCATCATTTTAAAATGAGGTTGAGGGAGTACCTCATTTTACCTCGCGAGGTCCTCACGAGGTACCCCTCATTTGAGGCGAGTAATCGCACGTCGCACACAGGCGAAAAATCAATAAAAGTCGGACAAAACCTAAAAATTAATTATTTTTCTACAAAATAGCCTCATAAAGGTTGGTATGTGATAAAAAACGCATATTGTGATTTTTGGACATTTTTATTATACATGATCAGTAATATTTGGTTCATCCAATAGATTTAAAACATCTGGGCACATAGAAACAGATTATTATGTGATTAGTTTCCTTAGTCCTGTTATAAATGGATCGGAAGACACCATAAGTCTTTTAAAAGTATCTTCCATGGCTAATTTTCTTGAAAACCGCTCTCTGTACTTTCGCACATCTTTGTATCGACTTTCTTGTGCATCTTCGCTTATTAACCCTATGGCTATTTCAGAATTCTCTATTATATTTGATCCATGGATAAGTACCTTGTGAAGTGTTGTTGACATACAATACCATGGGTAAATCATCACAAAAAAGAAGCTGTTTTGGTGCAAAACGCCTTGAATTTGACCGCATTGGTTTTGTAACCACTAGACATTACTTATAAAATGGTATGCAGTCGATTTATGAGCCGATGATTAACACCTGTTATTTCAGCAACTTCTTCTGCATGCTGAAAAATGGCACGTGCAGTATTACCATCAGTCGATGTACCTCCACCATGTCTTGGTTTATCAACATGTAACCCAAGTTTCTGCCAAAATTCTGTTTGTATGCGGCGCTTTTCAGCTCCTATCAAGGATTGACTGTGTGCGTCTCTTGCTTGCCATTTCGCAACTTTTAATTTGTAGCCTAGATGCAATATGAACTCCGCAAACCTTATCCAGGCATGTAGCGATGAAACACCATAATTATGGTTTTCTTCAGGTTTCGGCTTTGACACGCAGAATTTTATCCTGTTGAAGTCTTTCGAGGTGACTTTACAAATATAGCAACGCATGGCAGATTTCGTGTCCGTTACGGCGTTTATCATCTTCCAATTAACCATGGTCATTATCAACTTGTGTTTAACTATACATTCTTCCTCCATTAAAACTATTGTTGGTGATAAAACTTCAATCTCGGATTGAACACTTTGAGCTGCTAATCTTGATAGTTCTACAGTTTCATGTGCCATCTCTAACTTTAACGGACGGATGGTGAGGAGGGGCGAGGATTTTGCCAGATGAGCACAGTTTTACCATGATCACGCACGAATTGAACTGGCTAAATAGAAGTAATTAGCATATTTGCATCAGACTGTTCGACATTTTCAAATCTCTGTTTATATTCGGAATGGCAGCCAGATCCATCACACCCCCATTTTGATATCAGGCGAAGATTTTGTAACTGATCCTTTGTAAGCGATTGTATGACTTCAATAAGAGACAAAAATAACCTTTGTGCAGTGTGGTCCATTAAATTCTGAAGAGGAGCTTTAGCATTCGTTTCGGTGCAAAAAATACCTTCAGGATAACACCTTTTTTTTGCTTCAGTTATAGTCTCATAATTAGGATACAGACTGCAGTTCATCTCCATTGCTGAAGATTGTAAAGTGTTGTACTGAAATTTAGACAATTGTGCTTCAATCACCAACGATAACGCTTTGTCTGACTAAAGGCTCGCGTGTGTTTTGGGAACGCTAAAACTGCTACTGGCACCAGCCACTGTAACTTGCTTGATGATCTTTGATGTTTGGATATCACCACGTGCATGATAACAAACATAATAAACCTGGGCTGCAAAAGCCAGTTCTTCAGGTTCTAATTGTTTCCGAACATCTGTCTTTCTACGTTTTGTGCGTTCGGTACATTCTTCAGAGCTCTTATAAGGTCGGCCACCAAGGCTGCGACTTATCTTTCGAGTATTAATCGTAACAGGAAATGTAATGTAGGTATCGAACCAGTCTTTGTTGGCGTTAACACACCGAGAAAAAATTATGTTTAATTGAAGAAGTTTTCTCTTATAATCATTCACAGAATGATTTATTTATTTAATAATGATCCCTTTATTTCATTTTTAAGTTCATTCTCTTGCAGAGCATGTTGTACTTTTTTTCCAGTTTAGTTTTATCTTGCTCCTTTTTCGAAGTTTCCTCCCTATAGTAGGCAATTAGAGTCTTTCTTCTAAAGCTCACTTCCTCGTCAGTTGATCCTAAATCAATATCAAACTAATATTTAGTACCAATTAAGTAACCGATTCCGGGCAAGACATTGTTTTCTTTTACGTAGAATTCGTCCAATACAGAAGTGGTCGACTAAAAAAACAATTTTGTTAAAGCGTCGCTTACGGTCGCATAAAACTATGATTGCATATTGAAAAACAAAGTCCATGCTCTCTAAAAATACTAATATCAAAGCCCGATCTCTCGGGAAGTTACACTTTACCCTTTTCTGAAGTATAAAAATATGCAAAACAATACAATGTCACAGTCATTATTATTTTTAATATAAAATATCAAGCATTACTATCGAAAGTAGATATTAAAAAGTAGTTTATTACCTCCTGGAAGTGAATCCATCGAAAAACCAAAGATGTTCACGAAGAAAATTATAGGATCGTAATAATTAAAAGCAACACTTTCACTCTTAAACACATCCGCTGTTGATCAAGTCGAACTTTGGAGTGAGACCCAGGCGCGTAGATGACAAAAGGTTCGCGTGGCGTGCGCAGGTAGCGTGTATTGTTTGTCTGACTTGTTGGTAAACCAGGTTTTTATTTGTTTGGAGTACTTTTCATTTTTTTGGTTTTGTCCGACTTTTATTGATTTTTCGCCTGTGTGCGTCGACGTATTCACCTCACGAGCCGAGCCCGAGCCGAACTCAGCCGATAGTGTGAGGCGAGCGGTCGCGTCGACTCACGAGTACTTACGATTTCGATTTTTACGTCTCCCTCACACACATAATTTTCTTTCACTCAACATTTTTAACCGCCAAAATAAACGAATCAATGACATTTGATTACCAATTTAATGTTAATGTTTTTAGAGTTCATAGTTAACGTTTAGAGTTCATAGTAATAGCAGAATTAAAAATATTTTCTTTATAATTCAGTTTGAGTAATAAATACAAAAATATCACACATTTATTGTATTTCTTTTTAATCTAAATAATATCCTATCCAAGACTAGTATCACACACACATCAAACATCATTATTATTAGGTGCTTACATACCAAATTCATAATGTTAACTGGGTTTTCATTTTCAAAATCTCGAGACCTCACCTCACTCATTCTCTAATTTTATACTAAGGCGGTTCATTCGCTCAGTAAGCTCACTCACTCAATACTCACAAGAGCTCGCGACGCGTCAATATTGTCAATGTCAATTTTTGAGGACGCGTGAACGAGTGAGGTGGTTCAATGTTGAAATTCGAGTAACTCTTTCAATTGGCGATCACGAGTACCTCAAACGAGGTACCTCATGAGTGAGGGACACATCTCTAGTCGTTTTCAAAATTGGTTCCGTTGTATTTGTCGATTAAAAGGTTTATTTGTTGGGTTGTCTGGTTGTTGTATAATGTAAGTTTAGTTTGATCTCGATTATTAGTAGATATAATTAGTACCTAGATACTAAAATCGTATGTCTGAATTCGTTTTAATTTTTAAATTAATTAGATCGTTCCTTTTAAATTATTTAGTTTTAAGCTTGGTTATTAAGAAAATAGGTTGTAATATGATTTCTTTTAAATTGGTATCATTATCAAGTTCGTATTTTTTTTTAAATTCTTTTGTTTTCAGTTAGTTTTCAATTTAAGTTCGGAAAGATTGTAATATTTCTTTAGTTTAAGTTCTTTTTTAAACTACTTTTTTCAATGACGAGAAAACGCAAGTCCAATTTAGCACGTAGTTCCAGCGGAGCTCGAGCTAAAACGTGGTATACAGAAATGTCTTGGTGTAAGAAACTTTAATCTTTAAAGCCTAAAATAATAGAAAATTTGTCAAGGGAGAAACAGTATTTTTTTCTGAAATGGCAAATCATAATAATGTTTTGAAAATAAGGGAAAAATAACATTTTCGCCTTTTTCGATCGGCAATAACGGCTTTAATGCCCTAAGTGAGTATACATATCTTCAATTCAAACGCAGAGCTCATTATGTTGATTTTTGAAGAGTTCCCTAGAATATCATCCACATTTCATTTTTGAAGAGATCCCGCGAGATCGGGAACTATGTGGGTAAAACCAAAAATCTGCCGCAAGTCACTATTCCACGCGAACGAAGTCGCGGGCAAAAGCTAGTTTATCTAATATGTGGTCAAATTAGCATTTAAATATCTACTCAAAATAAATCGAGCAAGCGCATCGATTTATAAGGCATACTTTGAAAACGTTATTACAATAAAATATGAGCTCCGAATAAAAAAAAAAAATAATTTGGTAGATAAATACCTGTATTATTCAGAATTCGTTTTTAATTTTCTTTTAATAACGAATTCTTACTCAAAAGCGACGGTTTTGCAAAGGATTTTATTGAGTTTTCTCTGAGTTTACTATTTTTTTTAAGTACATCATTATTTTTTATTTTTTTTTCCCCATTATTTTTTTTTTCAAAAAATAATTTCTTAATTTACTAGTGCATTATATGCGCAGTGGTCAGGAATTTTTTTTAGATTGTTATTCATCCCCATTAAGCTAAAAAAGCAGTTGTAAAACCTGGTATTACGTGATTTCGTAAAAATACGTATTTGTATTTTATTTTTTTAAATTTATTTTGAGTAGATATTTAAATTCTAATTTGACCACATATTAGATAAATATACATGTGCGTGTGGTGTGAGGGCCACTTTTTTAAAACTCTTTGAAAATGTGCTTAAGATTTAGTGAACATTCCCAAAGAAATGTGAAAGTTAGAATTAGATTTTGTGAGAGTCAAATAACCGAGTTATGGACTGTAAAGATGGGCCCTCAGTTCTCACATAGAGGATTGAGGGCCCACCTGAACCTGATAAACTATGGACACTACAGAAAAAGTCTATATGCCAAAATCTAAGCTAATGCCTAACAAAATTTGTGAAAACAAGATATTATCATAAAACACTGTCCTACTTTGTATATCTTCGTTCAAAATAGGCCCTCAATTCTCATACACGGAAAAGTTTGTTATGCAAATAAAATGAAATCATTAACTTACAGCTACTGTTTGAAATCCTATATGCTACTAAATAAATTGTGAAAATTTGTGGAAGCAAGAACAGGTCACTACTTCTTGTTGTTTGGAAGTTATAACCTTGATAAAATTCGGGCCCTCAGTCCTCCATTTCTTTTGCTTTCGCTTTACTTACGCTTATCGTGTGAAAGATAAGACAAATACAAAACTATATCATTTTGTGAAAAAAAATGTGCTTCAAATTCGATACCAGAAATAAATTTAAAAGACCTTTATTGTATAAGAAAATCGAGTATTAGTTTTTATTCTCTGAATTAGGAAATAGGGTGACCACAATTTATTTTAGATTGCAGATTCTAATAAACTTTTATTCGATTTTTCGCTTATTATCGTCATAGTCATCATTTGAAATTGCTATTAATTAATACATGACATTTGTCAATAACCAATACTATCAGCGAAAGGTAGAGGAACGAATACAGTTGCTCCGATAAGTTCGTACACCTTTGATTTTATTCTTAGTGTGAGCGGTATATCCTGCAGGCAAACTCACCAGTACCGTTTAAATCAATTGCAGTGACGAAATGTAATTCGTAGTTGACTGCTACGTTAGAACCACAAGAAAGACAAGACTTAAATGATTCGTCAAAACAAATAGCGTCTTCCTAACACTCGATCCCAAAAACGGATAACATATCCCAATTGAGTGGTGGGAAAACAAATTGTCTTTCTATTGGAATAGATATGCAGTAACTGTTAACGCGTCGTTTTGTAAATAAGGCACTGTAAAATGGTTCAATAGAACTATTTCAAGATAATTAGCTACATTGCTTCGGCAATTAACTTCGATTCTAGATCTGATTTTTTTTAATAAATAGCTTAACAACGACATCTGCTCGGATTTTGGAGATGATGAGATGATTTATTTTTTGATGTTTTCGGGAGTATGAAATATATATACATTACCTACTTTTTAATTTATATGTAGGTGAAATTTAGTTAAACAATTCTTAGAGTGACTATTTAAGTAGACACTCATTAGTTAGATCATTCATGTTAATAACTTAAATGTAATAAATTACAATATATAAACATAACAGTTATTCTTGAACAGTTATCACAGCGCTACAGTCCAACTTTAAGAAAATGTTAGGTACTTATAAAATTATGGGTACCTATGTATCAAAACAAACTTACCTTAAATGTTTGGTATCTTGGCCGAAGACGAGCGAGTGTCTAGACCGAAGATGTGTTTGTGTATTAAAAAAATATTATTATTATTTAATTTACTATATTTTATACACATATTATTTACATTTTTAACATTCCTATAAATTAAAAAATCATTTAAAATATAAAAACAGTAACCCACTCCAATTTCTTTGGTAAGTCGTTCGGAGCTCAAACAGTACGACTGTGGAATACTCTTCCCGTATTAGTAAGACAAGCACAAACCCTTCCTTCTTTCAAAAACATGGTAAAAGATCTCTATCTCTCTCTTTAATTTGTTACTAGTTTTTTTTTTTGTCTTAGCTTTATTTTTTTTATGTATATATATATGTATATGTGTATTGAGTATGTAGATTATTACTTATTTATTATATATAAGTGAATAGTACACCATGGACTACCCGCGTATTTATTTTCTCCTGCTGTGTCAAATCCTTCCAAAGGTTCTCTGTAAAAGATCGCTTTTAGCGATAAGACCACCCTTTGTAGTTTTTAAGTCCTCATTTAATTCTGTTATGGTGTACAATAAAGAGTATATCTATCTATCTGCTTTCTGGATCAAGCCCTTGATCCAGCTGCCCAACGAGAACCTCCTTAGAAGTTTGTTGCAATTTTGCCATTGGCTGAGACGACTATCGGTACAATGATTGCTGTATCCATATCCCACATGTCAACAACCTCGCGAGCCAAGTCAAAATGCCTAATTTGCTTATCTTTCTCAGTTTCCACGAGGTTCTCTTCATGTGGGATCGCTATATCAACAATCACTGTGCGACGCTCTAATCGGTCTATTACCACTATGTCAGGCTTATTGGCAACAATAATCCTGTCAGTAATTATAGAGCGATCCCAGTACAGTGTAATATTGCAATTTACGAGAACTGGGTCGGGCATATGCCTATAGTACGGTACTTCTGATTCCACAAGATTGAATTTAAGAACAAGTTGCTGGTGAACAAACCTAGCTACAAGGTTGTGTCTATGCAAATAATCTCCGTTAGCCAGACGAAAGCAACCAGAGATATGTGACGAATGGATTCTACGGGTTTGTGACATGCCCGACATGTCTACCGCACCATCCTTCACAATACATTTCCGATAGTTATTCGTCATCATATCTTCGTCCATAATTGCACAGACAAAACCTTCGGTTTCCCCGAAGAGGTCACCAAAACGTAACCAGGCTACGGAGGCAAATGTATCTACGTCAAACCAATGAAGGGCACAGTAATAGCGTCCGTGAAGCTCCTTACTCTACCATACTTCTCTGCGGTCATTAGTATCTAATACTACAGGTTTGGTTTGATTTATTATTATAATTTTTATTCTTCACTATAACTGTTTCCGCTGCATTATCATAAACTATTGTTTAGTATTTACACTAAATATTACAACTATTGTGCATATAATATGTAAACAATAAAATAGTTTCTGAGGTATGACTACTTTGCAACAGCAGAAGGAACTAAAACATCAGTCAGAATCGCCATTAACACTGTATATAAAATATGAGGGTAAAAAGAAATTATTGTCACCCTACTCACATACACAATGACAAAATAGTTTATATCGCTATCTATTAAGATTTGTAGTTTTACCATAATTATTATTTGTAACAAATAACACCAATTTGAAGCACATTTTTTTTCACAAAAAGATACAGTTTTGTATTTGTCTTATCTTTCATACGATTAGCGCAAGCAAAGCGAAAGCAAAAGAAATGGAGGATTGAGGGCCCGAATTTTATCAAGGTCATAACTTCCAAACAACAAGGAGTTGTGACCTGTTCTTGCTTCCACAAATTTTCACGATTTATTTAGTTGCATATAAGATTTCAAACAGTAGCTGTAAGTTAATGATTTCATTTAATTTGCGTAATAAACATTTCCGTGTATGAGAATTGAGGGAAGATTTGAACGAAGATATACAAAGTAGGACAGTGTTTTGCCATAATATCTTGTTTCCACAAATTTTGTTTAGCATTAGCTTAGATTTTGGCATAAAGACTTTTTCTGTAGTGTCCATAGTTTATCAGGTTCAGGTGGGCCCTCAATCCTCTATGTGAGAACTGAGGGCCCATCTTTACAGTCCATAACTCGGTTATTTGACTTTCACAAAATCTAATTCTAACTTTCACATTTCTTTGGGAATGTTCACTAAATCCTAAGCACATTTTCAAAGAGTTTTAACAAAGTGGCCCTCACACCACACGCACATAAATATACAATGTTTAACGCTGTTTTAAAAGAAAAATGATATTTTATGCCGTTATTGAGATATTTGTTCTACAAAAGTAGGTAATTTCTCTTTTTTGGCAGTAAAATTGTTAGGGACTCTTAATGTTATATGGTAAAGCTTATACGTTTGGTATGTTGTAGACTGCGAAATTAGTGTTAGACGAGTACTTCGAGAGCGCGGGCGCGCTGGAGGCGATGGGCGCGGGCTCGGGCGACTTCTTCACGCTGTCGCAGCGGCCCGCCGCCGCGCTGCTGCTGCGGGACGACGCCGCGCTCAACGGCGCCGACGACGACGTGTTCGTCAGCGACCAGGACGCCGCCGGTAACGCCCAGCCCCACCACACCCCCACCGGTGGAGGGGACCACACTAGATCGACTGCCCCATTTCAAAACCTAGTAAGGACTTACAACGAAATTGAGACCGCAAAAACATCTAACGTATCTATCTCGCAACATACAAACTACTGATAGAATACCTGTATCGCGCAAGCAGAGTTTACCGCACAACTAGCCTGCATACAAATCACGCCATAATAAACATCAGGCAGTTGTCCACCAGGCAAACCTGGTCGGAGGATCCTCCCTATTCAATGGGATTGCAGGACTTTCCACTCTGTTCTGCATATCCTCAAACTTGCCTACACAGTTCCGCTACTGGGTAAAGACCTCCCTCATTTCGTTCCACACTCTCATTTCCCGTATTATATTATAGGATAAATTTGAATTGGTAAAGTGACATGATTGGTTTTATGATAGTCATGAGTGTGTGAATGCACTTACTAGGTACTAATGTTCAATTATATCTTTTATTAAGTGACTTTAAATCGCTGGTGTTGTTCTTTTTGATAGGTAATTACTAGGTAAATAAGATTATGCAGTAAAACGATTTTTATAACATTTTACTAGATTTTGAAATGAGACAGCCGAGTCAACGATAGCGCTCGATCATATCACTTTGCTTATTTCTGGCAAAGCGCTATCAGTTTCTGGTGCTATTTAGTTTTTCGTATTAATAACTTGTTGCCAGCAGTGAGCATAGTGGTCTAGCGCCGCTTGGTCGGCGAGCCTTGCGTTTGTCCTCGATCGCATGGAAAACTTGCAGATAAGTTTTGTTTTGAAAAGTTAACTATTGAATGATTTGCCGCCATTTATTATTGATATGTTTATATACATTATATAAGAAACAAAATAATATTTCCTCTGCGTAATTAAACGTTTTAAAAGCGCATGAAGTAGAAGTTAGTGCAGGAGTTCAATTCAATTTGAAAGCATGAACAAACGAACTTAGTAATAGTGTACAGTTTCTTAATAACAGAAAGTTAGGCAGGTCTACCATACAGGGTGGATTAGACTGACTGAAGCATGAAAACTTTATTTCGGCAAATGTTTATTAGACGTCCTCATTACATCAAATTGAATCATTTTTTCAGACTCAGTGTTTAGACTCATTTTTCAAGTATTTAATTACATATTAATAAAATATTTATTAAGTATATTTATGTCACTGATATTTTATATTTATCTTAAAACCTCCTCGATTCACGGTCGTGGCAGAGTATTTTTTTAATCATTTGACATCAAATATTTTGTAACAAATCATTAGTAATCACTACTGTCTGCCATAAAAGCTTGACCTAAATTATTCTATACTGAAGCAATTTCACCACTCCATAATTGTATCACTCCTTTGTTTTAAAAATATAAAGTAATCAATTTAAAATCAAGAATTAAATAATGTGCAAGTATTAGCGACAAGGTGTGGTGTGGTGAGGCTGCATCGGTGTAGTTGTGTCGGTATAGAGTAGTTAGGCGGCCGTGCGTCGTGTGTGGCGAGTGTGTCGTGTGACGAGTGTGACGAGTGTGACGTGTGCAGCGGCCGGGGACGGGGACGCCACGCCGCGCCGCCCGCGCTTCTCGCGCGCCACCAGCATTGACAAAAATCAAGGTAACCACACCTCTTCATCAACAAACTATTTTGGACCATCCAATTCAATTAGCTCTGGGGATAAAAAACTGCTTCACATGTCGCTGCTGTTGAGTTTTCTATGAATTAGCTACTTGTCGCTATTTGAATTATGAACTTAGCTGCTGATTTATAATACGGCAACTATTTATTGTAAAAAAAACATGCCTATGTTGGTACAAAAATACCATGTACGAAAATCCCGCAAGCATTCAAAAACCAATATTTATCTTTTGAACGCTAACTCGTCCTAAACATTTTTAAAGTTTAAGGGACTTTGTAGTGCTGACAGGCGCACTAGCTGATGCTTAACTCATGCCAATGAAATGACTGACAAATTTGGTAGCCTTTTAAACAAAATTATTTGCTTATTTTATTACATACATTACGTAAAGTTAATGTCTGTGCACTCGTTCCCTAAGTAGTGGCGCCGATTAAAATATATTGTATTATGATGTTTATGAAAGTAAAAATTGTATGAGGATGACACGGTTGCGCAGCGGTTGAGTAATTGACTGCTGCGCTGCGTGTCGTGGGTTCGATTCCTGCATTCGAAAATGCACCCACCATGCAGTAGAAATTCCTAGTTTGGGGCAATGTTTTATTAATACCTGGACTTAATTCGATGCAATAGACAGAGTTTCTGAGTTGTCAAATAATGACGACTATGAAACTGTGATGTAACTAAATTAATCGAGTCAGGAATAAAGTCGAATAACGAAGTAAACTATTTTTTATTAATGTTGTGTGAAAATAACAAAATGTATTAATAAAGGGGCGTGAAAAATAAAATGAGATCGTGACAATATTTTTAATTTTTCGCAATAGGCCCCTGTACCCATTCCAACGGGGCTTAGGTTGCAATAGTAATCTCGCGCATTTTATTAAAATATTCATCACATGAAACAATTTCCAAAACGGTGGCTTTTATGTCTGGTAAGATATGAATATTTTTAATAAAATAGATTTGTTTATAATACAATTTTGTATCTACTTCAAAATAAAAGATAATAGTATAAATTTTATCATTTATTTATATTTCTCACGAATAAAAATCGCTCATTTATTAATCGATTGATTGAATCCATCACTATTAGGTTAAATAGGGTATCATTATTTTAGTAAGTGACACTAGTTTATGTCAGCTCACTGCATCAAATTAAATGTCTGGGTATAGTAATAAATTTTCATGAACAAAAACAAACTTAAAGATCACAGAAAGTATTTTAATGTGGTGTCCTAATTAGTGTGGTATTTTAATTTGGGAAATACAAATTTTAGGGAAAATAAGAGAATGTAGAACACACGGAAGAATAGCAAGATTTCTTTATCTTGTTTCTAAGCATGTATCACTTAAGCACTGTGTATATGATAATCGTTATTGATTCCAAAATATATTTTTAAAGGCAATGTGAACTTGTGTCATATTCATTTAATTTGTTACCATATATTTAACCATGTTGTGCATATCCATACAAGTCATATACTAAATATTATTTTTGTCGTTTTTTATATTGTGCTAATATTTTTCATGCCCATATTATTCTAAGAAAATCTATAAATTGCAATAGTCAGTCAGAAATGGTCTGTATTATAATAAGTTATCTTACATTTATGATAGAAAAGACTAATTTTTAATTGAGAGTGCATTCTAATTTGCTTTGTACGTATGAGTTTTTGTGTATGCATAAAATCATTGATAAATTGTTTAATTTACCAATAAGTTTGTCTGTTTTTTTTAAAGAAGTGTTAAACTAAGGTTTTCCTTTTGATATTGGCTTTAATAAATAGATGTGCCAATAATAGTGATGGCTGGGCCGGCTCGAGGTTTAGGCTGGAAAAAGTGCTTGACCGACGGTCGGCGCTGACCGTCAGTCGGCGTAGCTATATTTATGCAAGCCTATGAATGCGCACTCAGCTACGCTGACGATTTTCACAACCGGCGGTCAAAATGTACGGTCAGCGCTGACTGTCGGTCGAGCACTGTTTCCAGCCTTAGAGCCGGCGCGGCTCGCACAGCAGACGCTGAGAGTGTCACGTTGCAGGCGGAGCGGGCGCGCGCCAGACGTACTCGTACGACACGCTGGTGCAGTACGCCGACTCGCCGCTCAGCAAGCTGCCGCCCAGCGGCCTGGCCGCCTTCCCGCCCGAGCTGGCGCGCAAGGTAACGCTGGCGGGCCGCCGCGCGCCGCACGCGCCGCACGCGCCGCACGTCCCGCACGCGCCGCACGCGCGCGTGCTCACGCCCTTCCGCGTGTGGGCGCCGCTGCAGCACCCCAACTACCTGGCCGCGCTGCTGTGCCGCAACTTTTACTAGCGCACCCCTCCTCCGCTTCTACCGCTCCCTCGCTCGTCCTACGCAAATGTCTGACACAAGCTTCACTTTTGTTTGGCATTTGGCTCGTAACGGCGCGCGAGGCGTGCGACCTGCATGCGTCCTGGCTTGCTCTCGTTTTCACCCGCTTTTTTAACGCTTTTTGTGCATGATGGTGCACCATACAAGCTATGTTCAAAGTAATCTCGAGGTACCTCCTATTTATAGTTAGGTTAGTCAAAAATTTCTAGTCCACGTATCTCTCATCCGTCTCCGGGCTCTAGCCCCGGCCCCCTCGTTAGCCAATTAAGCGTAACGCTAGGTATAAATTATAAGCGATTCTTAAAATAGGAAAAATATTGATCTCAGTAGCGTAAGTTGTAAGTTAATAGTAAGACTGACGCTAGTATTATGTTGGAAGTGGCCTCTAATAAGGTATGGGCGTAGTGGCAACCTAGGTTGCCGCTAACCATTTCGAACGCCACTATAAACCACGCTTCGCTGTAAACTACTGAACCTCGTGTTAAACTGAAGACTAATTATAGATAAAAATGACCATTACGGCACTGGAAATTCTTTATCGTTTTAGATAGAAAATATTTTTCGTTATTGAATTAATGGAAGAATTTTTTATTGATAATATATAAAGGTGTTTATTGACAGAATAATATTGATAAATCTTTTACGCAATGTTATTTACATGATTAACAGTTTTGAAAGGTTTATTAAAAGTTTATTAACAATGATAAAATAAATAAGTGATGTCTCTTTGTGCATGCTGCTCGGACAGAATGGGTATTCGAGAGGGGATCGCTACAGGTAGACTGTTCGCCTTTAGAGTAAAGTTCCAAATTGTATCTGTTGTGTTCATGTATTGTTATTGTTTTTAATTTGAGTATTCATTAAAATTATTAGTGTTCCTTACAAGTGATTGTCAATTTATGGTTTAAAATATTAAAACTTGGAAAAAACTACGTCTTTTGCCTGTTCTTACGCTGTCCTTCTTATTAACACCCACATAAAACTGATTCTACGGTAATCGGGACTTTGTAAATAATCTGAAACATTACGCTAACAGAAGAAACTAACACAAACACAATTCACAATAACTGATTCGATGTGAAACATGAAGGCGCCTATCGATAAATGTGCTATCGTGTCCGACAGAGTTGCCTGGAGTTCGACAGCGTGAGCTACTTGAAGAAGGGCCGCGCAGCCGGCGGCACCCCGGTGGCCGCGGTGGACGCGCCCGACTCGCCCGAGCCCGAGTAGAGCTCGGCGCCGCGGTTCGCTCGCCTCACAACCTTCACATTGCACAAATCACTACAAAATTGTTCGTATAGGTAGGTGACAGGCACGTAGTACCGCGAGCGAACCCGTTGACTGCACGATACGGCAGCTGTGAGAGCCCGCTACGGTCGCCTCGAGCGAGGGGCATGAGCCGTGTCCGTCCTTACTACTCTTATTTTAGCGAGCTTCACTCTTAAACTAATTTAGCAGATTTATTTTAAAAGTATTAGCACACCAAAATATTTATTTTTATAGTGATGAGTATAGTATACCTAATTTTTGCGAATATTTCATAAATTAGCTGTGGATCTGATTATGAAAAAAATGTGATAAAAACCATTAAATGTATGTAAACTGCAAATTTGTTAATTTGCACAAATCCACAGTCTTGCATTGATCTCCCATCTCAATGTTTTTATTTACTTCCAACGTTTTTACAAAAAAAAAACATTCTGACTAGATATTTTCAATATCCATTTTCGTCATAAAAACAGCATTGATATTTTCATTAATTATTTTGTTGTATATATTGACTCTGTTAGTTTTGGATATCATAGTGATTCCATTTATTATTATAAGAAGAATGCATGCATTTCTTTCGTGTGTTTGTATACTCATTTTCAGACTTTCTAGTGTCTAGTCCTGACGAGTAGATGTCGATTCTCACTATATCATAAGCTTTTATATTTCTGAGGGAGCCTGCCAATCAATTTATAATTATTATAAAAGGGATTAGATATTATGGTTTTCTTTATATTATTTAAAACATTGTATATTATTTTGTTGTACTATTAGAGCTTTTAAATAAACTTGCTGTGCACTAAACCAAATAATTGTTGTAGTGGGTCCTAAAATATATTTATACACTAACGTAATTTTCATGATATTGTGGTTGCCAGGCTTTCTTATCCTCTAAACGGTTTTAGTAGGCTATAGCGAACACCTAGCAAGAGTAATTACGGAATATGCTGTTCTAGAATACGAATTTCACCATGTTTCAAAAATTCGGCGTAAAAATTCAACCAACGCAAAACTTAAACCATCACTCGCTCACCTTATGTACACCGAAAGTATTATTAAATTGTTCACGTGCAGGTATTATTCTATAAAAGACTATGTTATATTATTTTATTAACTTTGATGAGGCTAGCGAGTGATGACACAGCATTAACTTATCATCAGTTGAAAAAAACTCATAGTTATTGGTGCTTACTCCTTGGGGAAGTAGTATCGTTGAATTTGTAATTAAAGGTTTACACATTTGTTTTTATATCATAGACGTATGGCTATAATTGTGAAAATTGATATACTAAATTTTCTAATATAAAAGCGTTTTATTTTGAAACCTACAGAATTGAAATTTATCACCGTGTCCGACGTCATCTATCATCCATACGTTAGCAAGTTTAAAATAAAAAAAATCGTACATTGGAATAATTAGACTGAAATAAAACAGTATTATGTAGTTAATTTAAATTATATTTACAAAGATAATATTACACATGATTTAATAAACTTATGACAACAACAGCCACCATCTCCACAAATGCAAAATAATTTATTTCTTAAAATTCATAAATTAATTATACAGAGTTTTATGTAAGCAATGATTAGTAGGTATGGAATTAAAAGCAAGAAACGATTAAAATGAATAAATACATCCAAAATGGAATGCATGATTAGCTCTATGGAAAAACAGCACAAAATAATTGAGTTACTAGGCAAAATGGATATTTTGCGTCCGTTTATGCATAATATTTTATATGCATACCTACATACAATGGAGGGAGTGCGTACGCGCAATTTAAGTACGAACATTCTGTGTGGGTCTATCTAGCAGGCCCCAACGAGATTTATCAACAGGTGATAGGTTTACATAAGGAAATTATTTTGTACCTATAGAAAATAAATAAGATATATTTTGTACCTTGACAGTTTTTGATTAAATGACGTTTTTATTAAGTGTCTAGCTAGCGTTATCATTATTTTTATTGTTATTATACTTTCAGATCGCCCAGTAGTGCTCGGAGTTAGAAACTATTATGTACCTTACAAATCCAAAATTTCGACTTTCTGTGAGCTATAATTTAGAAGATATTCGTTACTTAGACAAACGTCCGGCCAGCGGGCCCCTTTTTAAATACTACTCTTTTATATTATTCAACAGCATTAGGGGCTTGGTACTATTATGTACCTTGCAAATCCAAAATTTCGACTTTCTGTGAGCTATACTTTAGAAGATATTCGTTACTTAGATAAACGTCCGGCCAGCGGGCCCCTTTTTAAATACTAGTCTTTTATATCATTCAATAGCATTAGGAGCTTGATTCTATTATGTACCTTACAAATACAATATTTTGACTTTCTGTGAACTATACTTAGAAGATATTCGTTACATAGACAAATGTCCGGCCAGCGGGCCCCTTTTTTAGATACTACTCTTTTATATCATTCAATAGCATTGGCAGCTTGATACTATTATGTACTTTGCAAATCCAAAATTTCGACTTTCTGTGAGCTATACTTTAGAAGATATTCGTTATTTTAATAAGTATTCAACTTACGGACCTAGTTAAATTTGCGTTTGCCTAATACAATTACGTCTTTGCGCGGATCGTTTTACAGGAAAAGAACAAAATAAGTATTTATTTGTTGTAATGTACTTACAATAATAAATACTTACTTTATAGTAAGTATAGTAACATAGATGTCTTGTTTTGTGTTAATTTTGTAGGCAACTGATAAACAATTTACGGGGGTACTTGTGTATTTTTCTTTGCTTTGGCTCGTCAGTTACCGTAGTCATTTTAAATCAGTTAAGACAAGTTGGTGTTGTGCAGGCATCACTCTTAAATTAGTAATAGCGTTTAGTGAATTAATCGCGTTACTTTATACATAGTGGAACTTACTATGAAAAACAAAAGATGAAGACCTTCTTGTTCATGTACAAAAGTTAATACTTAGCAAATACCAAAACATATTTAAGGATATAAAGAACATATCGTCACCTAATCAATCTATAATGATTATGATGATGATAAGACAATATGTAATGATTTAAAGTGAAATCACACCAAAGGTTATTATCAAACGAAATTATCAATTATTTTTTTCTGACAAACTTCTAAATTGACAATTGGTAGGCATTGTCATTTTAAAATTTCAGTTTAAGGTTATTTCTATTTATTGTCAACATGTTTAGATATCTTTTGTTCTTATACAATCTCTTTAAACTGATTAAAGATTCATCATCTTCCTGGCCCACGTTATTTGAAGACGGCGCTACACGTTTTTTTCTTCCATTCTCCTATGTCAATCTTTGACAAAGATTTTTCAAAGATGTAACTACTGTTTTTCTTAATCCCAGTTTTGTTGTTATAGCAATGTTGAGTGATTATGAAAGTAAGTATAATGTTTGAAAACGGGTTTGCTAGCTAGGCGCTTATTTTAGGAACGAATACCCTATGAAGTCCATAGGAAGTGAAAATGGAAATTTGTCTAAATAACGAATATCTTCTAAAGTATAGCTCACAGAAAGTCGATATTTTGGATTTGCAAAGTACATAATAGTATCAAGCTGCTAATGCTATTGAATGATATAAAAGAGTACCTAGTATCTAAAAAAGGGGCCCGCTGGCCGGACATTTGTCTATGTAACGAATATCTTCTAAAGTATGGTTCACAGAAAGTCAAAATATTGTATTTGTAAGGTACATAATGGTATCAAGCTCCTAATGCTATCTAAGTAACGAATATCTTCTAAAGTATAGCTCACAGAAAGTCGAAATTTTGGATTTGCAAGGTACATAATAGTGTACCAAGCTCCTAATGCTGTTAAATAATTATAAAAGAGTAGTATTTAAAAAGGGGCCCGCTGGCCGGACGTTTGTCTAAGTAACGAATATCTTCTAAAGTATAGCTCTCAGAAAGTCGAAATTTTGGATTTGTAAGGTACATAATAGTTTCTAACTCCGAGCACTACTGGGCGATCTGAAAGTATAATAACAATAAAAATAATGATAAGGGGCCCGCTAGCTAGACACTTAATAAAAACGTCATTTAATCAAAAACTGTTGAGGTACAAAATATATCTTATTTATTTTCTATAGGTACAAAATAATGTCCTTATGTAAACATATCACCTATTGATAAATCTCGTTGGGGCCTGCTAGATATACCCACACGAACATTCTTTGTCATCACTCTCCATTTCATGTTACAATTTAACTTTATAACTATTATTATAGACTTTTAAGGTCTCCCCTTAAAAGTCTACGCAAAAAAGGTATACTTTGGTACTTATTCTCCTATTGTATAAATTGTGTTGTATTGTATCTCAAAGTAGGTATGTACTCTAAAACAACTTAGCATAAATGGTTGGAGGTCTATTGGAGATTAAAAAGTCTACCGGTGGAGCCAACACTTGACAAAATATTTGCCCAAACCAAAATATTTGCAGTTGGCACTAATGAACAATTGACAAGCTAGTTTCTTGCTGTAGAAATTCAACGCTGCAGCAAGGTATATAAGGGTGGTAACTATTGGTATTGAAGACAGTTTTATGAACACTTTCACCTTAAGACCTACGTAATAGAAGCAATTATAAACTTATACGTATTGATTTGAGCTCTAAAAAAATGCGCCATTTTACTATAATACCACAAAACCGAACGACCAAAGGAATGTAATATTCCATGTTAACTCTAATGTGTAAGAATCGACCAAAACTTAGAGCTTGGTTTCACATGTCGGAAACATTTACTTAAATTAAGAACATTTACTGGCTTTTCTTACATTATTAATATACCTCTAAAAATATAGCAACAATAACGTTTTTAACGTGAACTTTAAGACAGTTTGAGGTAACAGGCAAATATTTGATGGATCTGCAATACTACATTGATCCAACAATAGCGCGATATATTTTTTAATTCCTTTCAGCTAATTTATCAGTGATATTTGCAGAACGTAATCTAGCGTGTTGCATTATATCAGCGGAGAGATCATCTACATTAGTATAACGACATTTCTGGAAGTTAAATAAGTCTGCTATAAATCCGACTATTTCGGATTGAAAGGACTCGCATACGTCACGAAGGCGTTCGTTAGGTCCAAGGTATCCCCATACGAGAACTGGCAGTAAATGTTCTGATATCGAGTAGAAATGCGCCATGAAACCGTCTGGAAACTGAAGGTAACGCCGCTTAGCCTTTATAACAGACCACACTGCCGTTGTTAATGCCTGAAATAATAGTTTAAAAAATTGAATGCTTTAAACTTTTATGGCTCTTACTAATTTCATTATAATATAATTCAACATACGCTTTCTTTAAATCCATCTGACAACCATCGATTGCGGACAACGGCAAGGACCGAAGAAGGCGGTGATGCGAGATCTTCAAATGCATCTAACAGAATGTAATCCAGCACCACATCGTAGAATGTCAAGGCCTGAAAGTATTGAGGTTATACTGTAAAATAGTATTTTAATTATGGAATGGTTATTCAGCGTCCCGCGGATTTTTATGTGCGTGTGGTGTGAGGGCCACTTTGATAAAACATTGCGTCGTTGCGCTTGCAAAAGTCGCTATGTGGTAAATAGTTATTTTCGTTCTTTTATGAAGTTTCAATCGTTATTTTAATACACACATGCTGTAAAAACAGCTATCTGATAAACGCAATATTGAAAGGTAACTCCTTAAATATTTCATTTATTAGATAGCTGTTTTGAAACTGCATAAAAGAACGAAAATGACTATTTACCACATAGCGCCTTTTGGAAGCGCAACGACAATTGTGAAAATGTGCTTAGGATTTAGTGAACATTCCCAAAGAAATGTGAAAGTTAGAATCAGATTTTGTGAAAGTCAAATAACCGAGTTATGGACTGTAAAGATGGGCCCTCAGTTCTCACATAGAGGATTGAACCTGATAAACTATGTACACTACAGGAAAAGTCTTTATGCCATAATCTAAGCTAATGCCTAACAAAATTTGTGAAAACAAGATATTATCATAAAACACTGTCCTCCTTTGTATATCTTCGTACAAAATGGGCCCTCAATTCTCATACACGGAAAAGTTTGTTAGGTACGCAAATAAAATGAAATCATTAACTTACAGCTACTGTTTGAAATCCTATATGCTACTAAATAAATTGTGAAAATTTGTGGAAGCAAGAACAGGATAAAATTCGGGCCCTCAGTCCTCCATTTCTTTTGCCTTCGCTTTGCTTACACTTATCGTGTGAAAGATAAGACAAATACAAAACTGTATCTTTTTGTGAAAAAAATGTGCTTCAAATTCGATACCAGAAAGAAATTTAAAAGACCTTTATTATATAAGAAAATCGAGTACCTATTAGTTTTTATTCTCTGAATTAGGAAATTTCTTTTAGATTGCAGATAAACTTTTATTCGATTTTTCGGTTATTATCGTCATAGCATTGAAATTACTATTAATTAATATGATATTTGTCAATGACCAACACTATCAGCGAAAGATGAAGGAACGAATTCAGTTGTTTCGATAAGTTCGTACGTACCTTTGATTTTATTTATAGTGTGTGCGGCAAACTCACCAGTACCGTTTAAATCAATTGCAATGACGAAATGTAATTCGTAGTTGACTGCTACGTTAGAACCACAAGTAAGGCATGACTTAAATGATTCGTCAAAACAAATTGCGTCTTCCTAACACTCGATCCCAAAAACGGGTAACATATCCCAATTGAGTGGTGGGAAAACAAATTGTCTTTCTATTGGAATAGATATGCAGTAACTGTTAACGCGTCGTTTTGTAAATAAGGTACTGTAAAAATGGTTCAATAGAACTGTTTCAAGATAATTAGCTGCATTGCTTTGGCAATTAACTTCGATTCTAGTTCTGATTTTTTTTATAAAATTCTTAACAACTACATCTGCAATGCATCTCATTCATAAGTCGTTCGGAGCTACGACTGTGGAATACTATTCCCGTGTCAGTAAGACAAGAACAAACCCTTCCTTCTTTCAAAAACATGGTAAAAGATCTCTATCTCTCTCTCTTTAATTTGTTACTATTTTTTATTTATCTCAGCTTTGTTTTTTTTATGTAGGTATATATGTGTATTGAGTATGTAGGTTATTACTTATTCATTGTATATAAGTGAATAGTACACTTTTCTCTCTCTCACTTTTTCTCCTGCTGTGTCAAATCCATCCAAAGGTTGTCTGTAAAAGATCGCTTTTAGCGATAAGACCGCCCATTGTAACACCATTTGTAGTTATTAAGTCCTCATTTAATTCTGTTATGGTGTACAATAAAGAGTATATCTATCTATCTGCTTTATAGATCAATCCCTTGATCCAGCTGCCCAACGAGAACCTCCTAAGATGTTTGTTGCAATTATGCCATTGGCTGAGACGACTATCGGTACAATGATTGCTGTATCCACATCCCACATGTCAACAACCTCGCGAGCCAAGTCAAAATGCTTAATTTGCTTATCTTTCTCAGTTTCCATCATCATCATCACCAGTACAATCATGTGGGATCGCTATATCAACAATCACTGTGCGACGATGTCAGGCTCTGTGGCAACAATAATCCTATCGGTAATGATAGAGCGATCCTAGTACAGTGTAATATTGCAATTTTCGAGAACTGGGTCGGGCCTATACCTATAGTGCGGTACTTCTGATTCTACAAGATTGAATTTAAGAGTAAGTTGCTGATGAATAAACCTAGCTACAAGGTTGTGTCTATGCAAATAATCTCCGTTAGCCAGACGAGAACAACCGGAGATATGTGACGAATGGATTCTATGGGTTTGTAACATGCCCGACATATGTCTACCGTACCATCCTTCACAATATATTTCCAATAGTTATTCGTCATCATAACTTCGTCCATAATTGCACAGACAAAACCTTTGGTTTCCCCGAAGAGGTCATCAAAACGTAACCAGGCTACGGAGGCTAATGTATCTACGTCAAACCAATGAAGGTAACAGTAATAGCGTCCGTGAAGCTCCTTACTCTACCATACTTCTCTGCGATCATAAGTATCTAATACTACAGGTTTGGTTTGATTTATTATAATTTTTATTCTTCACTATAACTGTTTCCGCTGCATTATCATAAACTATTGTTTAGTATTTACACTAAATATTATAACTATTGTGCATATAATATGTAAACAATAAAATAGTTTCTGAGGTACGACGACTTTGCAACAGCAGAAGGAACTAAAACATCACTCAGAATCGCCACTAACACTGTATAATATGAGGGTAAAAAGAAATGATTGTGACCCTACTCACATACACAATGAAAAAATTGTTTATTTCGCTATCTATTAAGATTTGTAGTTTTACCATAATTATTATTGGTAACAAATTACACCAATTTGAAGCACATTATTTTTCACTAAAAGATAGTTTTGTACTTGTCTTATCTTTAACACGATAAGTGTAAGCAAAGCGAAGGCAAAAGAAATGGAGGACTGAGGGCCCGAATTTTATCCTGTTCTTGCTTCCACAAATTTTCACAATTTATTTAGTAGCATATAGGATTTCAAACAGTAGCTGTAAGTTAATGATTTCATTTTATTTGCGTAATAAACTTTTCCGTGTATGAGAATTGAGGGCCCATTTTGTACGAAGATATACAAAGTAGGACAGTGTTTTGCCATAATATCTTGTTTTCACAAATTTTGTTTAGATTGTGGCATAAAAACTTTTTCTGTAGTGTCCATAGTTTATCAGGTTAAGGTGGGCCCTCAATCCTCTATGTGAGAACTGAGGGCCCATCTTTACAGTCTATAACTCGGTTATTTGACTTTCACAAAATCTGATTCTAACTTTCACATTTCTTTGGGAATGTTCACTAAATCCTAAGCACGCAAGCAAGCACAAGAGTTTTAACAAAGTGGCCCTCACACCAGACGCACATGGATTTTTTATTTCATGAGGTCCATTCTTAGTTTATTCCGGACTTATTAAACATATGTCTACGGTGAAGCTACTCGTCAGTGCGAGTCGGTGAGTTGCATTCATTTGGACCTTTGAAGTAAACTGACTTATAGCTCGCCGGTTCTGTCTGGTAGCAATAACGAAAGCTAGAGTCAGTCAGTCAAAATTATTTATTTTTTAATGGCAACTACGTTAATTATTTGCATTATTGCAATAAATAAACGGAACAAAGTAGACGGTGCAGCCATCAATGTGACGGAATGAGTAGGTAAGTACCAACTCATAGTGCGACCTGTTGGACCGAGCCAAGCAGTACCTACCTAATTGATGTCTACAGAGGCAGTAGCTGCCACTTTCAGATCAGAAGCTCACCAGTGTAATCATCATCATCATTTACCAGTGATTTTCATGAATATATTTGTCATGTCAGAGAAAATACCAAAAAAATATGAGGCACGTATTTTTAACCGACTTCTAAAAAAGGAGGAGGTTCTCAATTCGGATGTTTATAATTTTTTTATGTTTGTCCGGGCATAACTCCTTCGCTTGCCAACTGATTTGAAAAAATCTTTTTTTGATGATGAATATTTTATCGAAATCGGACAAGCTGTTTCTGAAAAATCAACAAGTCTAAAAAAATCTACATTGACGATCTTTTCGTTTACGCTGCATTGCGTTTTTTGTTCGCGCAAACTCCGTCATTTACGAACCGATTTGGAAAATTCTTTTTTGTTCCAAAGCCTATGCTTTCCAATTGGCCCCATAGTCACCAAGTCGGGATCTGATGATGGAATCTTAGCGAAATCGAGGGAACTCTTCAAATTTTATAGGAAAACGAAAAGCGATTTTGGTATTTTCTAAAACAAGTGAAGCATTTGCGTTCTATTGAACCATTCTATTCTACTTATTTACTATCAGATCTGATGATGAATCCAACAGACAGGCACCGGAACTCCATAACAAGTAAATGTATCTTAGCTGTGTTTGGGCTTGTTGGAATTGTAACGGTATGCACTTTTCAGGTGTACCACGAATAATAAAAAGAAAAAGAATCGTTTTTCATTCTCAGTTTCAGTTCGACACCGTTTTCTCATACGAGAAGGATATTTACTAGCGCTACCCATATTTTACCAGATTAAAAAAATGTCACAAAAAATTAACAAATAATTTTTTTTTTGTAAGAAAAGAAACCGGTTTCAAAAAACCATAAAAGCGTTAAAAATAATACTATAACCTACCTATATTAATAAACCTAACCTAACCAACGATTAACCTATAATAAAATTTATCAATTTTTTGAAGTCGGTGCCAAGCAATATACGATACCTAAATGACTATAATATAACTACAGACTAAGGCCAGAAAAAAAAAAAACATAAATCTTACAGCTTTTAAATATTAATTTAATTCCGAAAACAAAAATATTACCTAATACCTAATATTTAGACACCAAGAAAAAGATACCTACTAACGTTAAAACTTAATCAATATAATCAGAGCAAACACAGTTTGCACAATGCAACAACGCAAGAAAAGCAAGGAGTACGAGGATTAAAATGGGAAAATACTCTGGAATTACTAGTCGTTACATTACCTAGCTTGGCACCGACTCCAAAAAATTTTTAATCTTATAATAGCAAACTATTTTCATTAGCAAAAGTTTGCTAATAATTCAGCAGTGAATGCGTTAATATATGTTATAGTATTATTGTTAACTTTTTAGTGCTTTTATGGTTTTTTGTAGTCTGTTTCTTTTTTTTTTATTTGACGATACAGTGCGGTGAAATTTCGCGTGACTTGGCGGGATGGTATACTTAAAAGTATAGAATAGGAACTTAATATTTTTAACCATCTACAAAATAGGGTTCGTGAGGGATAACCGGACGGGTTATCTTCGGCTACGGTAAAAAGTAATTGGTACCTTAACTCCTTTAGCGGTGAGTTCAGTTTCAATCGTGGCCCAGTTAGCCGCGTCTGTTGCCCATGACACCATTTCTTCATACGCCACCAGGAATTCCTTTGGCTCCTAAAATGGGAATAGGTAATGTATGGGTTATTAAATAAATATCGAAATCGCAATAAAAAAAATGTAAGCTCGTGGCTAGAAAAGCTACACGACGAGCTAGAGCTTAACGAGTTCGATTTCAAGTTTTAGCAATGCTTGCCGTGGTGACTTCGCGGGTGGGTCACCATACTTACATACTTGTTATTATGTTTACTTTAAGGTACGTGAGAATAAATGGATGATTATAACACACCGAGACTCCTAGATGCTTTTGAAAGCACATAAAGCCGTTGTTCCAGGTGCTCATTTTTAGATCTTTGATAATCGGTTAGGATATACCGCAAATCCGCCATTCATTTCTCATAAACCAGACATGCTTGTGGTTTAGTATTACTCAGAATCTGAGTTGTGGACAGATACGTAGCCGTGGATTGCGAGCCGACCCCAATAGAGTTGAGAAAAATTTATGTCCGTAAGGATTGAGGAGCCACATCAGATTTTTTAAATCTGATCCCACCATTATTTAGCAGCAATGTAGATTATTTTGCAGGCCGAATTCTAGATTTAGCAGCAAAATATATCACTAGTTATTTTAATGCAAAAGTGGCTCCTCAATCTAAACGTCTGAATTGAGGAGCCACCTGGAACTCGTTAAGTAATAGATGAATATTTATGAAAATTTTGTATCATTTAAGTAGTAGTAATTTTGCATATTACCGTCTAAAAATTTAGCTTCTGTAGCGCTAAAATGAAAGAAATTACAATACTTTTAATATGGCTCCTTAATCTAAACTCAAGAGGTGAATTTCTATTGGATGTGAGCGATCAATTAATATATTCGACATAATGATCATTTAGCAGGTGTTGTGTTTGTTTTTGCAGTATAGGAATAAAATAGTAAAACAGAGTAAATTTTGTATATGAATGCATTTTCTTTGGCTCCTCAATCCTGACGTTCTAATTATATTATGTTTGACTGTAGCCACCTGAGATCTCAACGGAATCTAAAGCCAGAGATACTAACATTTAGCAGAAATGTCTGCTAAATATATCTACACAGTTCAGCAATGTGTATATTTTGCATTCTGAAAAAACAATACTTAACTATTTTCTTGTAAATTCAGTGTGTAGGGTGACCACATTTTGGGGGTACCTACAAATTAATATTTCACTTACGTACCCACAATAATATTTATTTACTAACAAAACATTCATCAGCGGTGAAGTATTCTCGTTTGAACATGAATAATGTTCATGTACGAAATAAATAATTAACTAAAAAATTAAATTATTTTATTTCGAAATTAAAATTTTAACATACATAAACACACCTAAAAATAAACTAAAATATAGCATCCAGAAATTGGTGCGCATCGCTGTCCACTGGTAATGTGCCCAAAAGACTGGCGGCATTGCCACGTTGTATGGCAATGCTTAACCTCTGTCCAAGGTAAAAGCCAGCCCTTGGGTCACGCGAAGTGTCAACAAGGCGTCTGGACAGATCTTTAAATAATTTGTGAGCACTCGGACACCACGACCCCAAGGTTTCAACCCCAAACGGCTCGAAAATATAACTACTAACAAGGTTATTATATTTCCGCCGCTTGAGGATCTCAACATCTCAAACGCAAGTGAAAAAAAAAAATAATTAACTAAGTCTGTGAGAGTTAAGAAGATTTATCGGTCATTTGTTGCCGAATCAATTTTTTCTGATCGACCTTCTTTTATTGAGAATTGGAGGGGTGAAGCCGATACTGATTCATTAACAAAAATAAAAGCAAAATTTGTAAAAAATGGCAACCTATGCGATGCTGTATCCATCGGTGAAAATTCTTATAAAGTAGATTTGAGAAACACATGTTGCTTTGATTCAGTCATTTATTTGTTGAGCATGGCTTTTAGTCAAAGCAGACGTTTTCAAGAAATATTAAATACATACTCAGAAGATTTAATCTCACAATATATTAAACTTCTATCAGATTCTGCTTCTACTGACGGTGATATACACAAAATGAGAACCCAAATTGGCGTGCTCTATTTTGATACTACAATAAATAGTAGCCATTGTGAATTTGCTTGTAACGTGTCTTACATTTTTGAAAACGTAGCCTTGAAGTATTGCTTTAGTGCCATTTTTACAAAAAAATGTACTAATGATTCGTGTCATTTTATCTCAGTATCCAGGCAGATCGCATTTTTGCCTTTGAATTTGAACATAATTTCTGTTTTTGGCATCCAAGGTTAAGAAGATGCAACTTTAATCGCGGAAGATAAGACCGACTGTACGTTTTGTAACAACCAAACTGTGTGTAAATATAGTCTATCGTCTATCAAGCACAGTTTCATATGAACTGAATAGTTGTGAAAAGTTTAGAGTGAGAGAAATACCAGAATTTGTAATGTTTTCGAATAAATCATATAAATTAGTAAGTGCTATGGAATTTATTCCTGCAATTATCGAAACTGACATAAGCCACTACAAATGTCACTATCTTACACCGAACGATGAGATGTTCTGTTACGATGGTTACGATTCTAAAAGTCGTATAAGTACTAATCAGCCAATATTCATTCATTCTATAACTTATATCAAAATTGATTGCTAAATGACCAAATCGTAGGTACGATAGATATAATCTGTTATGAAAATATACATTTAATAAATTACTTATCCTGGTTTCATTAATACGAGTATAATAATGGTCACCCTACACACTGAATTTACAAGAAAATAGTTAAGTATTGTTTTTTCAGAATCCAAAATATATACATTGCTGAACTGTGCAGATATATTTAGCAGACATATCTGCTAAATGTTAGTATCTCTGACTTTAGATTCCGTTGAGATCTCAGGTGGCTACAGTCAAACATACCTATATAGTTAGAACGTCAGGATTGAGGAGCCAAAGAAAATGCGTTCATATACAAAATTTACTCTGTTTTACTATTTTATTCCTATACTGCAAAAACAAACACAACACCTGCTAAATGATCATTATGTCGAATATATTAATTGATCGCTCACATCCAATAGAAATTCACCTCTTGAGTTTAGATTGAGGAGCCATATTAAAAGTATTGTAATTTCTTTTATTTTAGCGCTACAGAAGCTAAATTTTTAGACGGTAATATGCAAAATTACTACTAAATGATACAAATATTTCATAAATATTCATCTATTACTTAACGAGTTCCAGGTGGCTCCTCAATTCAGACGTTTAGATACCAGAGGAGGAGCCACTTTTGCATTAAAATAACTAGTGATATATTTTGCTGCTAAATCTAGAATTCGGCCTGCAAAATAAGCTACATTGCTGCTAAATAATGGTGAGATCAGATTTAAAAAATCAGATGTGGCTCCTCAATCCTTACGGACATAAAAATTTGGCCAAGTGCGAGTCAGACTCGCCCATGAAGGGTTCCGTGGTAACTATAATAATATAATATAATATGTTTATTTATTTCACGAATAAAAAAATCCTTAAAAATTTCTTAAAACTAGCTTATTTACATTTTTACAACTACGCTAAATAACTTTGTTTTTCATAGTGTTTGTATGAATTACAAAGTTATATTTGCGGTTTTAGAAAATATGCTGTATCTCAAAAACTGCTGACCCGATTTCGTTCAAACCAATTTGGTTGAAAGATTACATTAAGATCTACAGACATATATTTTTTTTAGATTTTTCACTCCATTATTATAGAAGTTAGAGGGGGGGGACACACATTTTAACACTTTGGAAGCTTATATCTTTTAAACGATTAACTTTATGAAAAAGTGGTTTTAGATACCCTTATATAATTTTTAAAGACCTGTCTATAGATACCACACACGCATAGGTTTCATGAAAAAAAATATTTTCAGTTCTAGTTCCATGTATGGGGACCCCCCTTTATTTTAAATATTTTTTTAATTTTTTTCTTAAAATCTGAAAGCGGTTCACAGAATACATCTACCTACTAAGTTTCACATGTATAGTCTTAATAGTTTCAGAATAAAATGGCTGTGACATACGGACGGACGGACGGACGGACGGACGGACGGACAGACAGACAGACAGACAGACAGACAGACAGACAGACGGACAGACATATCGAAACTATAAGGGTTCCGTTTTTTGCCATTCGGCTACGGAACCCTAAAAAGGTAGTACCTACACATCACCTACATAAATTGTTTGGTGGAGCAGTGGTTACAGCTACGACTTACTAGTTATAGATCGTGGCTAGACATACCCTCTCATCTCAAAATCCCGGGATTTTAAAGATTCACTTTCGATAAAATATTAACATAAAATAAATATTTACAATACATAATCGAGTAAATCTAAACTAATACTAGCCTTTTCCCGCGGTTCCGCCCGCGTTATACTTTCCCAAAAAATCATCCCGTACCGGAATAAAACTATACTTTCTCTCTAGTTGGAGCAAGCAATATAGTAGTTTCGGATATAAGCGAGAACGAACATCGTGACACGAGATTTTTATATATTAACATTAAAAAGCTGAAGAATTCTTTATGTTTGAACGCACTAATCTTAGGAACAACAAGCTCGATTTGAAATTCTTTTTGCGTTACGTAGCCTCTTTATTAAGGAAATTTATAGACATCACGCTACAATTGATAGGAGCGGTGTAGAAATCATAAACGTGAATCACGTGAAACAGTTAATATTTACTTTCAAATAAAAAGAAGATATTTAACCTTGAGATATTAACCCGACTATTACCTGTCGTCAACGATAATTAGTTTATGATCGATACTACTGCAACGCATTAGGCTTGTGTAGTACATGTACTATGTACTGTTAGGACGCAATTCCGTCATGTGAACTAGAACGAACTATTCTGTTTCTGTCGCTCAAATCGGTCATCTAGTACAGTGAACTAATCACCAATCCTAGCGACATCCAATCGCGAGAGCCGAGTAAGAACGGCTGAACGAATAAGTGATGTACGAACTACGATGACATGGAGAACGAGAAACTGTGCCCAGTCATTTATGTGCATAATCTATGGCCCGGACGTTCTATGGCTCTTTGATAGTAATTGTTTTCGATGTTTTTATTTGTTAATGTTATTTTAACTTTGTTAAGTGAAGTTACTCAACGTCATTGGTTCAACAATATAAGTTTAAGTTTATGTTGCTTATGCTTGGTTTTGTTTCGTGTGGATTGTAAAAAAGAAAATATGTATATAAAAATGAAGATCACTAAATATTTGATTTTTAAATACGCCATTTTAATAATTCATTCAATATTACTTATTTAAATGATATTCAAATTATTTAAAATGTATCATAATTAAAATGATAGTCCTAAGCCTGCAAAGTATGAAGGAAAATCAAATATGCAGGTATTCCATCACGTCTGACTGATGTCTTTATCGATGAACTAAAATGAACTAATAGTACTAGAAGACCGAACTAGTACATTTGAATAATTGTACTAGTTCGAGGCGTTCCTGTCAGTGACCGAGTATGAACAAGTCTACAACGAATCTACTATTGCAGCGTCGACATGTCGCGACTTGACCACGCGTACGAAAGAGACAGCACGTCACTGTCTCTTTTTGCCTTTCTTTGTGTAAGTGGTGCAGGTATACAGCACATCCCTCCAACCGCTCACTCTTGTTCTTACGTTTATTGAGTGCGCACACGCTGCTATTTTGAGTGATATTGAATACTGACCCAGACTCGTTTTACGGATTTTGGCCCATATTTTTACAACTACTTGGATTGTTTTTACTGGATTTCGAGTTGCTGCTGTGATTGGATTTGTTGCTTTGTCAACCACTTTTGTTCTTCGGAAAGAAGGTAAGCTATGAAATATTTATATACAGTTTCAGACAGCAGTTTAAGGGCATATATTACGAGCGTATATTATATTCATTTCATTGACAAATCTAATTTCATACCTATTCTGAACCATAGGTACTATGAATGATCGCTATCTTGTTTTTTTTAAGTTATAGCTCATTTATCTCTTTGCTAAGGCCCCAAAGATTTGTTTTTTGACTCTGTAACTTGTTTGTGATGTAACTTCAAAATGGCGGATCCAAAATGGCGACCAGTTTTTGTTTAGCTTTTGATTTCAACTTAAGTTAACGTTTAATTAATACAATTATTTTAAAATATGGTAGGTATCAAATTATTTTGTTAACTATTTCTATGTTACTCATTTTTTTTTTTATAAAATTAATCGTATGTAAATATTATCAATTTTAACTCTGTCACTGTGTGTGCACGCAAAATATTCTTAAAAATGGATTTCAAGAAACTTATGATCTCCTAAATTTAATTTACTGTTAACATTGAATGAGACTATTTTCATATCAACTATTAATCAGATATTTTATCATTTCTAGAGTTTGGAAACACTTAGCGTGATCTGTTCATCTTGTTGTCATAATGGCACGACAAGTGAAGGCAGAGACTGTACAAGAATGGATCCAAGACAATTCTGAGCTAATGTACAATTTCACAAAGCATTCAATATATTGTACACAGTGCGATTCCGCTATTGGTTGCAAGAAGAGTACTTTGAAGAGGCATATTCAAGGTTCTGTCCACCAAGGTACATCTAAAAAAGCTACGAACGATTTTAATCTTGACCTTATAAATTTCCTCATATTATGCAATATTCCATGGAGCAAATTAGATAACCCGACTTTCAAGCAATTTTTTAATAAGTACTTATGCTGCAAGTGCTCTGATCGTCCTACTCTCCCAAGTGAAACTAGCCTAAGAAAAATGTAAGTATTTGGATAGATCATATAAAAAAATTATTACATCTATTTATGAAAACATTTCCAATGAAAAACTTTGGATCTCCTTAGATGAGACAACAGACTTTTTTGGGCGCTATATTGTACACTTCTTGGTGAAGCCATTGAATTCAGCTACCATGAAAAAACCGTATTTAGTTGCATGCAAAGTACTGGAAGAAGTCAATGGACGCACTATATCACAATTCGTAGTCCATTGTTTGGAGAACTTGTGGAGCGAACAATATGAGACTAAAATGCTTAATGTTTTGATGTTATGTACAGCTGGACGAGTTTTAAAATCTTTTTTTCCTAACAAGAAACACGTGACGTGTTTGGCTCATGCTCTGCATCGAGTGGCAGAGAAAGTTCGCTCTGAATATCCAGACGTAGATTCACTAATAGCAAATGTAAAAAAAATATTTTTAAAATCCCCTCAGAGGGTCAAAATTATCAAAGAAAAGTGTCCCAGTGTGCCGTTACCTCCGCAGCCTGTAATTACGAGGTACATGGTTAGAAGTAGCGGAGTATTACGATAAATATTTCAATAGCATAAAATGTATTGTAACTTGTTTGAGGGCTTCAGATGCTTTATGTATAAAAAACGCTAAAAGAATATTAGAAAAACCAAATATAGAGAATGATTTAAAATCTATTTCTGAAAATTATCAAATTATTCAAATAGCTTTGAAAAATTTACAACAATACGATCTGTCAATAATAGAGACATTTGAAATTTTTGATGAGGTATGGGCAGTAATAGACTGGATTGCGCCAGACACTGTAAAAAATAAGCTTGAACAAGTTATTTGTAGAAATCCAGACTGAAATTATCAGGGGTTATAGTGAAAACTTATCACGGGGCGAACTTTCTGATGCCGATGTATTATATTATCAACATGCACCGCTGACTTCAGTTGACGTCGAACGTTCATTTTCTATTTATAAGTGGATTCTAAATATAAAAAGAAAATCATTAAAGGTAGAAAACATTGAAAAATTCTAGTTATATATTTTAATTCACTTAATAACGAAATGCTTTTTTGTGATTCGGAGGAAGAGATAGAATAAATCTGGACCTGAGAAGAATATGGTCAGATCTATAAAAACTGAGGTTTTCAGTAGAGCAAAAACAAAATTCGAAAACATTTTTACCAATATTTAATATTTACCAGCAAACTGAAACAATTATATGAATCATATTTATGGGTAACAATTGCACCTTTTATTTTGTAACAATTCGAAAAATCTTAATGTTGAAATAAATATAAATAAATAATAAATTTATTTCACTAAAAAATGTTTCATACACAATCACAAAGTAGTTTACAGTCTAAATACTATGGTAAATAGCATTTATTTTAATTTTTTGCTCTAATCCGACTTTATGCCTGAAATAAATCGTTCATTAATAATACTTTTCGAAATTATGATATCATACGTCTGTATGCTAGCAATTTTTATAATTGAACTGTAATTTTATATTGAAACACGACATTATACAGCTTAAACCTCGAAAAAGTCCCACCTATACGCACTAAACGTTTTGGGAATACCTTCATTGTGCATACGGCTAAGGAGTGGAATTCCCTGCCGGAGTCTGTTTCCCGATAGCTATGTTTAACCTAGGGATCTTTAAGTCAATAGTGAATAGGTTACTTTTAGGTAAGCGTGCTCCATCTTCGACCACATCATCACTTACCATCAGGTGAGACGGTGATCTAATGCGAATCAATAATAAAAACAAATTGTCAGCGTCTGACGTCCGTTTAATCCTAGCCACTTACAAATCAATAATTTCACGACATGTAAGAGAAAGTTACGGGATTATTTCCTTAACAAATTTTTATGACTTTTTATTAATATTTATAAAATATATTTTTGGTATGTGTTATGATAAATATGTATGTAAGTTTATTCTAGTTACATAAATGTATATATACCCATATACTTGTAATAAAACTTTTACTTTGAATATACCTATTATCTACTTAGTTTATTTTTTTTTATGCACCTGCCATGTTATTTTCATTTAATTTCATTTATTTTCAAGTAACAAAACTCAATTGGTTAGTAACAAAAATCCTTAATCCTATGTTAGTACTTAACTTAAATTACAAGGTTGGTTCGCGAATCGAAGCTACGAGCTCAACACCGACGTGGAGAGCTTACAGCAGCGATTCATGAACACACAGTCGAGCCTGCTCGCCACACAACGAAGGATTATGTTGGGGCTGGCCCGCACCCGGCGCACCAGGGAAGCGCATCGTTTTCGCATCGTCGCATAGAAACAGTCAACGCGAGCTTCAGCAAACAGCCCTGATGCGCTGCAGAAGCGGGGCAGCCCCATCAACACCCGGAACGCGTTATTATACTGAACGTGGAGGGCACTGTACGATTTACGAGTATATGCAGCCCACAGGCTGCAGGTGTAAAAAGAACAGCAGAATGCACGGACTATGGTTATTTTTTTATTAAAAATAGGTTCGCGTTTGACCATCATCTCACCTGATGGTAAGTGATGATATGGTCGAAGATGGAGCACGCTTACCTAAAACTAACCCATTCACTCTTGACTTAAAGACTCCTAGGTTATAGCTATCGGGAAACACAGACTCCGGCAGGGAATTCCACTCCTTAGCCGTACGCACAATGAAGGTATTCCCAAAACGTTTTGCGCGTATGGGTGGGATGTCCACCATGTAACGATGGCGCTTCGCCGTTTGTCTCGTAGTCCGATGATGGAACGGGCTTGGTGGAATTAGACTGTGTAATTCCATCGCACACTCCCCGAAATGTAACCGATAGAAAACCGATAGACTTGCAACTCCTCGTCGATGTTCAAGGCTCTGGAGCTTTGACTCGACCAGTGCATCGTTGCCAATGAGTCTCTTGGCCCGCTTCTCGATAGACTCAAGCGCGTCCAGTTGGTATTTAACAGATCCATCCCAAAGATGAGAGCAGTACTCCATACACGACCGAACCTGGGCTTGATAGAGATTAATCAACTGTTCGGGTGTGAAGTACCGTCTCACCTTTGCTAGGATTCCCAACTTTTTTGATGCTAGTTGAGCCTTAGCTTCGATAAAAAATACGGCCAAAATTGAGGGTAGAAGTTAGTGTTACCCCCAGAAGCTCGATACGGTGAGCAACGTACAAACCTGCGAGCTATCATATTAGCTCTAACCGACAATGCCCTTCGCTCCCTCTCCATGTCGTCATTGTCTTTGAGGTCAGCGGTCAAGAGATGTCCCAGGTATTTAAACTGTAACACTCGCTTGAGAGCTACTCCATACAACCTGACTGGCGGTACAATTTCAGGGCTCCGACCACCGGCCTCAAACACCATGACCTCACTTTTTCCTATGTTGTATACCAATCCATGACGCTTAGCATATGCTTCACAGATGGCATCCAACTTCCGGAGACCGCAGACCGAGGTGCTCAGCAGCGCCATGTCATCAGCGTAACTTATATTATTAAAACACACCCCGTCAATATAGCAGCCCACTCGCTCACTGCTGAGCACCTCGATTAGCTCATTGACGTATAGATTGAAGAGTAAAGGTGAGGCCAATCCACCCTGCCTCACCCCACACTCCAACCTTTACGGCCCCGACAATTCTCCAGCCAATCGAATCTGATTGACCTGGTCTCCATACCAGTACCTAAGAGTGCTAATCAGCCCTGAAGGGACTCGAGCTTTCCTAAGCTTATTCCAAAGAATACTGTAAGAGACCAGGTCAAACGCCTTGGATAGGTCAAGGAAGGACGCATAAGTAGGTGTCTTCCTATCAGTATAGTACTTGACAGCCCACTTCAGGCCCAACATAGCACTCTCCGTAGACAAGCCCGCACGAAAACCGAACTGATTATCATGCAGCTGGATATGATTGGCTAGTTGTCTGTTAAGCAGACAGTCAAGCACTTTCACTATTACTGTAGCTAGGGAAATTGGCCTATAGTTTGTAATGTCAGCGTGGTCAATAGTTTTACTTTTAACTATAGGAACCACAATAGTTCTAGTTAGCTGACTAGGTAAATACGCATGACTAATACAGAAATTTAGGAACATTACCAACACTCTTGGTAAATGGGCACCAGCAAACCTTAGATGCTCAGCACTCGGACCATCATGACCCGGAGACTTACCGCCCGTCATGGCGTTTATAACACATTTGACCTCCTTGGCAGTGAATCTAGTTCCTAGGTCATGACAGTAATCAGTAGTATTCACTACCCATGGTTGACTCTTAGAGAATGCCTATGGCATTAAGTCATTGTTTTGAGACAAACAAATTCGCCTTCCCGCCCGCTCCCGAACAGTCTGCACGAACGACAGAAAACTCCGACCTATTTTCAGTACCGACCAAGCTTCGACTTGATAATTAAGTAAAAGTTGGTAACATAAAGGTTTATAGTAACATACAGTAAAAAAAATTAACGTTATGAGCATTATATTACAGCTAGAATGTTTTACGATTGTATTCGACTTTATGTATTATAAGTTAAAAACATAATTTTCAAAGCATAATGGTGTATGTTATGATCCGTACATTTAGTCAGTAGCAAAATTTAGAGGCATAAGTACGTATCTGTACATACATCCAATGAGAAAATGCATGAATGTTAAAAACGCTTTGAATGCATAAAGAATTATATTGATTTGCGACCCTGTAAGATATTAATTATTTATGGAAAAAAGGTGCATATTAAAATATGGCTTTATGCCACACAAATATTTCGGTAAATTGGTAGATCAGACATTATGCATATAATTATCTCCACAGTAAATAAAGATAGAAATATAAGGATTAGTTTGCCAGAAAGCGAAAACAAAAACGTAGCATTGTGCTGCTAAAAAGTGATTTTGGGTGGATCTTCAGATACGACCTTATGCATCTAAGGTCCAGAAATGTATTTAAATAATAATTATGTTTTCATAAGACGTATGTCAAACACTATCTCATCGCTTTTCGTTTCATATTATGTATAATATTATATATTCTTATTCAATTTGTGTTAAATTAAAGATAATTTATTATATTGTTAAATTGTACTTTTATAAAATAAATATTAATTAATATTTCGATTTTGTTCTTTTTGGTGTTTAAAATTTTCAATGCTCCTTTTATTATATTGTTGTTGTACGTACACTGTGTACACAGTGTACGTACAACAACAATTTACAAAGAATATTAATACAAAGATATTATTACAAAGATTATTAAAACACGCTTCAGTATAAGGGTACCGAATAATTAAAAAAAAAAAAACAATAAAGAGTAATCCCTCTATCTCGATAATTTTAACATTCCGGAATCCCGGGGTATGTCCATGTTAACATATACATTTGAGGTCATTCATCCCAAATGGCACTACCTACGCCGACCACTGATCATGAGTAATAGCTTACGGCACAGTGGGTACCTCTGCCTGTCTCCCAGCAGTAAAACGTTTAGTATAATGATGATGGATTCGCAGCCGATTTCGACCACAGTGACTGCTTCCCATTAATTGATATATGTCCTCACATGACTGATGAAATCAATTTGAAGATCGCGAAGAAGATGATTTGAGAAGTAAATTTGCGAGCACTATTGTTGTGGTATTATGCGTGAAGGTCATGGTATGGTACCTTGTCAGCGAACAGCAGCATGTCAGTGAGCACCTGGCGGCCGGCGTCCACGAACCAGGCCCACACGGCGGCGTCCTTGAACACCTGGGTGAAGGTCATGGTATGGTACCTTGTCAGCGAACAGCAGCATGTCAGTGAGCACCTGGCGGCCGGCGTCCACGAACCAGGCCCACACGGCGGCGTCCTTGAACACCTGGGTGAAGGTCATGGTATGGTACCTTGTCAGCGAACAGCAGCATGTCAGTGAGCACCTGGCGGCCGGCGTCCACGAACCAGGCCCACACGGCGGCGTCCTTGAACACCTGCGTGAAGGTCATGGTATGGTACCTTGTCAGCGAACAGCAGCATGTCAGTGAGCACCTGGCGGCCAGCGTCCACGAACCAGGCCCACACGGCGGCGTCCTTGAACACCTGCGTGAAGGTCATGGTATGGTACCTTGTCAGCGAACAGCAGCATGTCAGTGAGCACCTGGCGGCCGGCGTCCACGAACCAGGCCCACACGGCGGCGTCCTTGAACACCTGCGTGAAGGTCATGGTATGGTACCTTGTCAGCGAACAGCAGCATGTCAGTGAGCACCTGGCGGCCAGCGTCCACGAACCAGGCCCACACGGCGGCGTCCTTGAACACCTGCGTGAAGGTCATGGTATGGTACCTTGTCAGCGAACAGCAGCATGTCAGTGAGCACCTGGCGGCCGGCGTCCACGAACCAGGCCCACACGGCGGCGTCCTTGAACACCTGCGTGAAGGTCATGGTATGGTACCTTGTCAGCGAACAGCAGCATGTCAGTGAGCACCTGGCGGCCGGCGTCCACGAACCAGGCCCACACGGCGGCGTCCTTGAACACCTGGGTGAAGGCGGCGCGCAGGCAGTGCAGCTTGCACAGGAACTCCGAGTCCGAGCCGCACTGTACCACCTCGGTGCGTAGCGTCCTGGATATACAAATAAAACACACTATATGAACACACATATCGCAATCTTATTCACGCTGGCTCACACGTAGGGTTGCCATCACCTATATAGCCGGCCCCAGACCAATTAAATAAAACCAGAGCGTTACATCGTGTTACAGAAGAGTTATTTACAAAGGGGTTTTTCTCTCGATTTCTCCATGATTCCATCATCAGATCCTGACTTGATGGCAATGGGACCAACCTGGAAGTTATACCCTTTAAAACAAAAAAGAATTTTCCAAATCGGTCTAACCTTCTGCGAGTTATGAGGTTACAAAAAAATATAAGTAATAAAAATACAGTCGAATTCAGCACCTCCTCCTTTTTTTGAAGTCTTCTTACAAGGTTTGGTGTCAAGATAATTCGGGAGATAGTAACAACCTACATTTTCGATTCACTGTTCAGCTACTTTTGAATATTTAAGTTTACATACTACTATTTTTTATTCTTTATACACTCTTGACCTCAATCTCGCCTGATGGTAAGCGATAGAAGAGGTCTAAGATGGGACGAGCGAGCCCAGAAGATGCCTATTTACTCGTGCTTTAAAGGCTGAAAGATCATAAATATAAGCAGGGAACACAGAGGCTGGCAGAGAATTCCACAGCTTGGCTGTGCGCACAATAAATGTGGAGGAGAAGCGCTTGGTACGACAAGACGGTATATCAACCAAGTGTGGGTGGTACCCAGCCGTGCGTCTGGTAGACCAGTAGTGAAAGGGAGATGGAGGAATCAGGTCATGGAGCTCCTGCGTACACTCCCGAAGTACAGTTTGTAGAAAACCGACAGGCAAGCAACGGTTCGCCGATAAGCCAGGCTATGAAGCTTGTCCACCAGCACCTCGTCGCCTATAAGCCTTTTGGCTCTGCGCTCGATCGAGTCCAATGCAGCAAGTTGGTACTTTGCAGAGCCATCCCACAAGTGGCTGCAATACTCCACGCAGGAACGGACCTGTGCTTCATACAGATTTAGAAGCTGTCCAGGCGTGAAGTACTGCCTCACCTTGTGTAGGATTCCCAGCTTTTTTGCTGCAATCTGAGTTCTAGACTCGATGGTTGAACCGAAGTTGAGGTCTGACGTCAACTCCATGCCCAAAAGCTCCAGGCGATTGGTAACTGGCACAGATGTACTTCGGAAAGTAGGGGTTAATTCAAAAGGGCTCATTTTAGCGCTGAGAAGACAAGCCTGTGTTTTCAGAGCGTTGAATTTGACCAGATTGTCGTCGTCCCATTGGGAAACGAGATTTAAGGTCAAATTCATGCGCTCTACCATGGCCTTTCTGAGAGTGGCAATTTCGTCCCTGTCAGCTCTAGAACTGGATAAGTATCTCTCTGAGACTGCTGTCATCCGCGTACCCAACTGCTCCCAGCTGAAGTAGGTCATTGATATGCAGCAGAAAAAGAGTCGCAGAAAGAACAAACCCTTGAGGAACACCGGCATTAATTGCCATAAGATCTGATGAGCAGCCATCAATGACCACTTGGATCAACCGATCACTCAAGAAGTCAGAAATCCAGTTGCATAAGCCAGCAGGGACACCAAATGCGGGAAACTTGCTCAGCAGACTAGCGTGCCAGATCCTGTCAAATGCCTTTGAGATGTCGAGGGATACCGCAAGGGCTTCACCGTGTTTCTCAATGGCCTCGCCCCAACAGTGCGTGACATACACAAGAATATCTCCGGTGGACCGACCACGGCGAAAGCCATACTGGTGGTCACTTAGGAGCTCTTTGTCTTCAAGGTATGCCAGCAACTTGTTGTTGAGTACCCTTTCCGTTACTTTACACAGTATGGAGGTTAAGGCGATTGGTCTATAATTGGCAGGATCGGCACGGCTACCCTTTGTGGGTACAGGTTGCACATTAGCAAGCTTCCAGGACACTGGCACCGCTCCGGTTTTGAGGGAAAGGCGATACAGGCGAGTCAGTACAGGTGACAACTCTGGAGCACAACTTTTTAGGACTCTGGCAGGTATTCCGTCCGGTCCACTAGCCTTGTTCACGTCTAGACTACAAAGGGCTTTACGGACCTCTTTAATGTGAATTGCGATTTCCGGCATTACGGATTCGCAGTGAGGTATGTTAGGTGGTAAGTTAGACCCTGTGTCTAGACGCGAATTTTCCGCGAAGAGGGAGGCAAATAAATTTGCTTTCTCTTGCGCGGTATAAGCCGGTGTTCCATCCGGTTTTACCACGGGAAGCAGCGAAGGACGACAGAAGTTCGACTCGACCGATTTGGCGATGGACCAAAACTGCTTACTGCCCGAAGGGTAGGTTGCCAATTTGGCCGCAATTCGTCCAACATGGTCAAACCGAGCTTTCCGTAACACCCGTTTGCAGGCCTTAGTGCCGCTAAGTAAAGTTAAATGCTGTCTTCAATGCGTGAACACCAACACTAGCGCTGCCGCAACTGCGAGCCGAGGCCCAGGCCTGGTAAGCCTGCTCCTTGCGCAATTCGGCTTGTGCACAAGCTGCATTGTACCAAGGCCGAGCCTCAAAGCCAAGTGGGACGTCAGAAAATGGGATAAAATACTCCATAACCTGACGTACCATGTGAACAATTGTATCAGCGCAGATCGATGGGTTGCATGATGAGAAACAAGCTTGCCGCCATGGGTAGGATACAAAAAAGTGCCGTATCTCATCCCGATCTGCTGACTTGTACTTCCATACTCGCCTAGTGCCCCTAGGGCTTTTATCCGGAGGAGAGTAGGAAGATACAGTTTTCACCAGACAGTGGTCAGACGATCCGAGTGGGGCCCAGATCGAAACAGAGTGCCTGTCTGTCCAAGCAATTGGGTGTGTGGCCACTGACATCCGGAATGCGGGTCGCTTGATCAACCAGCTGACCGAGATCTAGCAATACAGCAAACCTGCGCGCCTCTCTACCAGCATGGTTGGCTGTTTTCTGGTACGGGAACAACCATTCTTTATGATGGGCATTAAAATCCCCCAGAAAAACAAGCTCCGCCATTGGGTATTTGAGCAGGGCCAATTCAGCTGCCTCCGTACGATGGTCGAAGAGTCTAGTTGTCTCCTGATCACCGCTATGCGACCTGTAGACACCGACATATACGGTCTCAAAAGTGCCGGTGTTCACTAAAAGCCACAGAATAGAGAACCCTGCAACCTCGCAGCAGCGAAGACGCTGACAGCAAATGTCATCGCGGACGTACACACAGACCCCAGCCTGCTTCTTTAACTTATGCTCAAGTGAGTATCCTGGGTAGTTGAGGTATGCCACATCTGCGGGAGTCGCTATCTTTGTCTCCGTCAAAAAGAGTAAGTGTGGCTTATCGGTCTCGAAATGGTGATGGACCGGATCGATATTTGAGTGCAATCCACGGATATTTGTGAATTGCACTTTAAGTGGGAGGAGGTGCAGCCGTTGGATAAACTTATTTCTTTTTGACGTGCGCTTCATTTTGGAGATTGGGAAGGGTATTTAGAGAGAAAGGGAGGTGAGTCCAATTGACTAAACGACACTCGTGAGCTTACTTCAGCACGATGGTCAACTCACCTGGAGACTGCGGGGACGCCCAAACCCCCCCGAAGATGTCTACCTCCCTTCCAGTCGCCGACTGGCACGGTGGTCCATATCGGGATTTTTCGCGAGGTGGCGGAGCAGCCTTTTGCACGTGGCTGGCGTGCTACTTGGGTCCCCAACTTCCTGCGGTCGGCCAACGGCAAGACCGTGCTTTGGATCCCGCTACCCTCCAGAGTGAGTTGCCATGCCGAAGCTCGCTTCGAGGCCGAGACCAGCTTTGAACATCGTAGCTGCTTTCACTCTAAAACCCAAAAAGGCACTGGCACTCCCACGTATCGACGAAACACAGTAAACTGCTTGACGTCGAACTCCGGTGGGAGGGTGGTCGCAAGCCAGGCGGGCGTGAGCAAACGAAGAATTGGTCAGTCACTAAAGATCATGGGTGTGACTGTCCAGGATGCGCCGAGCGCTAGGTTCTAATTAGTGACTAATGGAACTAGTTGCGCTACTCGTGGAGGCTTCTTCATGCAACCCTACTAGGTAACAAGTATTTAATATTGTTCAGCGACTTTTGAAAAGCTTGATGTTAAGATACTTTTGGAAATTATAATGGTTAGCAATTTTTGACTAGATGGTGTTCAGTTGATTTAGAACTTTAGTGATGGTCATTCAATTCTAATGTTTGTCATCTTGAGTAGTTTTGGTATAATATGGTGTATAGCGATTTTGAAAAACTGAATATGTTCATCGACTTTTGACGCTGACTGTACTAAGTCGGCCATAATTAACGAGCGTCTATTAATGACACTATCTTAGACTAAGTATATCTAGTACGTATGTCTATGTAAGCCACTACAAATACAACTTAGCATGGTTGTTTTTTTGAACATCTAAATTTGTTACATGCATGCAAAGAGTGGGTACTTAAACTTTTAAAATATTAATTATACCTATACGACATCAAAAAATCTAAACCCCTTTAATTTTAATATTTAAATTTGATGTAAGACTCGGTTAAACAAAGTAAAATAAACCGTTATTATTTATCGCCAATAACTTTTACTTGCAAACCGTGCTTTTTGAGTGACATTTCACAGATAAAGGTAATTGAAATTCCTAATAGCGTTTGAAACGCATAGTACATGCTTAATCTACAACCGCGCATGCGCGTTCATAGCACCACACGAAAGTTATTTGAACGCGTATGAGTTTGCCGCACAGGGTTAGTGAGCATATACTTAGCATTTGCAGAAAGTTTGCTAATAATTCAACAGTAAATGCGTTAATCATGTTACGTGTCTTTCTTGAACCCTTTTCCCCTTTCTTGAACAAATCTGGAGTTTGCACTCGCGCCTGATAAATGGTATATTAAAAATATAATGGTATATTAAATAAACATTAAAAATATGAAGCCGTGAGAAGTTTACCTGTAAGGAATACCAATTTCAAACTGTTTCACAGCGGCCTGATATAATTCCAAGTTTTCTAATTCTGGTAATGCTTCTGTTAAATCGTCAAAGTCTCGTAAGTCAGCAACCTGAAATTACAATAAATGTAGATATAAGAAAGTCATCTGATGGTCGTTACAGATTTATCGAAACTATTATTTCCGCGTCATTCCCATTTCTTAGGTTAGACACCTGTTCAAGGCATTCTGGATATTACTACGTACCTAACAAATAGTTGGTATGTACTTATCCGTTATAGTCTGTAAATCTATGTAGCCTTGATATCTAACCTAAAATCAATTCTATTTTCAGTAGCAGATTTCAATTTCAAACTGCCTCCGTGGTCCAGTGGTTAAGGCGTTTGCCTTGTGACCCGGTGGTCGTGGGTTCGATTCCCGCGGGAAGCATACTTTCTAAAGTTGTTTCCAGTTTGGCTAGGACATTGTAGGCATGAACCACCTAATTGTCTGATAAAAATATGGTTCCGTGCTTCGGAAGGCACGTATAAGCCGGTGGTCCCGGTCGCCAGATGGCGGTCGTCACAATAGACCACGTCAGAGGCCCTTGAGGCGGTCTAGAAACTCTGACACTAGGGTGTGTGGGGTCGTTTAGACCTTACCATCCACACGATAAGAAGAAGAAGTAGCTGATGAGCGTTATCATCCGCAACGCACTACTTATCTTGCACATAACCAAAATGCCGAACACTGCCCGCATCTGTAGTACTAGAAATGATCTGTCCGCATTCAAAACAAAAGTGAACAGACATTTTTTGGCCAAACTCTTCTTCATTTACCATAGGTAGTGCGAAACTATTTAGGCTTTTCCAACTATATTGGGGTCGGCTTCCAATCTAACCAACTGCCGGATCAACTGCCTATCTGATTCATGCGGGGTAATACAATACCTGTTGGCTAGACCAGTTTCAGATTTTCTGGCTTCTGACCAACCCTAACGACTGTCAAAAATATCCAATTATTGATAGCCGGGACCAAAGGCAATTTTTTTTTTTTAACGTGGTAAAATCATCATATGAGCCCTCCCACCCCGGGCAGGGCCGGAGGGACTGTCAGCATAGGCGTAGGAAGGGGGGAGCCGGGTGGGCCGTGCCCAACCCAGACTGGTCTGGTGCCCACCCGATAATTTTTACTAACAAACAATTATGGCTGAAAAATTAAAAAATCTGGCCAAGTGTGAGTCGGACTCACTCATGCAAGGTTCCTTTATGCGATACATATTAAATTAATTTATATGAAAATTTTCATTTTGTACGTTAAGAGTTGACGCAACTTTGATAAGCGATCATCGCTTCTACTACTGGGGGCCAGGCCCCCCCTGGGAAATATTTCTAGATACGCCAATGACTGTCAGGCTTGTACTGACTAAAATCCACGGTATTCCTTCAATAGCCCTTTACGTTCCGGGGTCACGGTAATGAAATAAGTCCCACGACCCCGGCAGGCTTCGGCCCTCTACAGAGGGGGCCTCGTCATGTTGCTGACGCTCTTTGAGGCGCGCGTGGAACACAACGCGCCGTCGACCCGGGCATGGTCCATGGTCGGACAGCGAGTTGCTCTTTACTCGCTGTCCGCATGTCCGGGACCAAAAGCTTAACGTCAATCTCCGTGCTACTACTGAGAATTTTCTTATAGAATTTTTTTTTTGCAAAAAAAATCCCACTTCAAAAAACCATAAAAGCACTAAAAAGTTAAAAATAATACCTACTATAACCTACCTATATTAATAAACCTAACCTAACCTTCGATTAACCTATAATAAAATTTAACATTTTTTTTGAGGCCCAATAGCACTTTTTGTGCGACCCAGGAATCGAACCCGTGACCTCACGCTCACCAGTCACGCTAGCGTCCACTCGACCTACGAGGCGAGGTAGAAGAACGGGCTGATTAGGTTTAAATGTTTTTCCTGACCTGATCTTCAGCCGAGGCAAAGGACTCTGCGCTAGAGTGGTGTTCGCGGCGCGTGTGCTCGGAGCCCGTGTGGGTGGACAGAAGGCGCGTGCGACGTCCCGGCGCGTCCCCGTCGCCCGCGCCCCCCGCACCGCCCCCGCTCTCCGACCGGAACAGCACCGACCGCTGGTCCAGGAACAACAGCTCGCACCGCTCCTGTAACCACATAACAATAGAGAAACGTTTAGGAGCCTTAACTTGAACGCGGCGTAATTAAAGGCTTGCCACTGTAAGAACATCCTTTAAATTTCGGTACACATAACTGTCGAGGAGGTTATAGGCATGGTTTGTATAAGACTCCAGTGTCACGGTCGCAATTTGGCTCGTCGCATACGATGCTTATGAACAGGAAGGTCTGAAAGGCAGCTGGCACAAACTTCGAAGTTAGATAAAAATGTACCTACGAGTGCCAGTCGGCCTCATAATCATATTCTTTTAAAACAATTTACAGACTTATTGTTGTAATTTTTTTAATTTAACAAAAAAAAAAGCCCAATCAATTGTGCCTCGCACAGATGTATTTTATTAATGTTTTGTTTCCAAAGAATCAGAAAATTTCATGTGTATCAAATTTTGAACTTCAATCTGTTCAGTAATTTGGGAACATTGGGGAGTCCGGAACACCAAACATAAAGGTTTATGCCCATCATTAAACATCCAGCAGTTTAGATTTGTCTTGAGTGTGCGTCGTATCTCGATGGTATAAGTATGAAGCATGGTAAGAAGGTACCTGTAAAAGATAGGCGTCCTGTAGCAAGTCTTGTATTTCGCGGCAGAATTCGGCTTCCTCTGGCGAGGTGAGTGCCAGCGTGCCCGATACTCCACCGCGTGCGCCCAGAGAGAACGCTGCAAGCGCGTCCTCCCAATAGTTTATACTCGTCTCTAACGCCTCCATGCCTGGAACAGGACAAAATGTTGTATGAATACCAGCAAAATAAGTCTCAATATTTACTGCTAGACTAAGATAGCAGCAGATATTTCATATTAGGGGAAGCCCGGGCAAGACGAATATGTTAAGGGGTAGTGTAAATAAAACCACAATCTGATAATCAATAGAACACTTCGTACTTTTAATTTGTACTATGTTTAATCATCTTTGGAAAATAATCATTAGAATTAAAAAACTTAAACAACTTTTATATTAATTATGAGAATTAACAAAAAGTATCAATTATCCGTTTTGCCCGACCCCACCGGGAAAAACGGATAATTGATACTTTTTGTTAATACGCGCCAAGGGCAAAAACGATAAGTAGAATTAGTTTAGATCAGTCTTCGTATTCATCACAGAAGTAGCTGCCAACTCCTACATAAGAAGTGCGGTCTTCACGCGCCCAACTTTTGCACTGATTACACTGAATCCAATCTTCCGCTGGTGGTACAGTGTATTTGTCAGCGCACACTAAACAGTAAAAATCTGGTTTCGGATTTTGTTTTGTTGTTTATCCAGTATATATAGGCCTGCTAACTCAGAAATCTTGGTCTTCTTAATATTTTCCTTCTCGAATTTTAAAGCTTGCTCAGCTTTGACAGGAGTAGACGTCAACACCTCTGATTTTTGCCTCTTGTGTTTGCGGCCTGTTTTAGAAGCAACCATAGTTGCAACAGGTATAATTTGAAATGGCGTATGACTCGCTGCTGGCGGTGGATGGTTTTTCTCCTAGTGAAAGAGCTGATCCTTCTTCCAGTGTATTGGAATCAGGCAAAGGTGTAGTAGACCTTTCAGTCTCTATTTCTGAAATTATAACGAACTCTTGTTCAAATATTTTTTAAGCGGTCCATACACAGCCACATCTAGAGGTTGCATTCGGTCAGTTGTGTGTGGGGCAAATGACAAAAAGATGATGTGATTTTTTGTTGCAAATTCTAAGGCCGGATAAAACTTATAAGACTCGTGATTATCGAGCAACAGTAACACTTTTCTGGTCTCACTTGAACGAACCTTCTCAACAAAAAATTGCAACCAATTCAAAAAAGCTTCTCCATGTATCCAACCATTGTCAGTTATGGTGGCTTGTGAGCCTGGTGGGGCATCATCTAGAAGTCATTCTAAAAAGCGATGTGAACCTACCCAATTCTGTTGTGCAATTACTTCGACGTATTATCGAACTTCACATGTCTGCAAAGTTGTAAATGGAATTCCACATTTCTTTGCGGTTGAATTAATTTTTTATCCATAATCTTAAATGAATCTTACTGCTCTGAGTAATTTATCTTCAGACGATCCTGCTCGATTAATTTTGCGCTTATTATTAAACATCATTTAAAACAAAAATCAGTCGTAATTTTTTATAATTTCATTAAAAATTAATATAAAATATAAGTACCAAAATTTAAGTAAACGGAGATCTGTTTAAAATTAACATTAGTAATCAAAAACCTGTTAAAATATTTCTTACTTAAAAAGGAGATAACGAAATAACTAAACGGGCAAAACGGATACAAATCCGTTTTACCCATATCCATTTTGCCCAGCGTGCTAATATTAGAGACAAGTCAAGACTTGAAATGTTTTTAGTAGGTAAACAAAAAGTAACGATCAGAAATAATACTTAAATAAACGTGTAATTGAATAAACAAAATATATTTACAGGCAACTAATGACTAATACAAAAATTTTGTATACAAACCTGTACAAAAATCGTAACAAAACACCGATAATCCTTTTTTTTCCTTCCAAAACAGATGCACTCGCTTATTGTTTTGGTTGAACTGTCATGGCACTGCCAGTTGCACGTGTCACGATTTAAGAAAGTGTTAATAGCGCCATCGATTATATATTTATGGAAAAATCTGTTATTCTTCTTACCCACACTATGCTTCTTGCCCGGGCTTCCCTACTTAATTCTTAGAGTAAGAAGTAAGCCTTACTAATATTATAAATTAATGCGAACGTTCGGAGGGTGGATGTTTGTTACTCTCTCACGCAAGAACTACTGAACGGATCTGAATGAAATTTGGTATGTAGATAGTTGACATTTTGGAATAACACATAGGCTGCTTTTTGTCCGGGATTTTCCACGGAATCGAGATTTACCCGGGAAAATCCTCCCACGCAAGCGAATTAGCGGGCAGAAACTAGTAGCCAATATCATGCTCATGTATGTAATTGATGGATAGATAATATGTGTAACAATTTAAGTAATAAATAAGTAGATGCAATGGTTGAATGAAACAAACGCAGAGATGTAACTAGTTTAATTATTTTTGTGGTAGATTCTTGTATAATTTATTACATTATACCTATTAAATTAACAATTGTTTAGCTTAGTATGTACAGTCTGAACTGGCTTTTAGCACACATAATAGTTGACATCTATTATGTGTATATATATCATACCCATAATAGCTGTCATCTATTACGTGCCTACCTACTCAAACATATTGAACCTTATGTGCTATCCACATAAAAATCCTAAATCATACTTCAACACATTTTTTTGCATACAGATTTCATTATCTCAGTCAAACACTATTCTAAATATTCAAATTCAGTGTCTATAAAAGACATCTCCCTTCAGCTCCGTTCTTTCAGCTTGCAGTGGATGCAGGTGTTGAAGAGCTTCTTGTACACCACTATTTAGGTCCTGCACTGTCCCAGCAATGGCTGCAAGTGCATCTGCTATCCGTTCTTCCAGTAACCCTCGCCTTTCCTCCTGAGCCCTCATAATAGTGGCCATTGACTGCAGTGCGTCCGCCATTCTCTCCTCTGCTGCTACTCTACGTTCCTCAAAGTCTAACGCCCATTTAGGTGGTGGGGAAACTCTATTGAGTTCGTCATCTGGAATATAAAAAATTACTTTCACTAAACCACAAAAAAGAATATAATTAATTTTGTTGGTTTTTAGGGAGTTTAATTAATTTGTTAGAAAAAAATATTACCTATAGGTGATCTAGTGACAGACTGTCTGACTTTCTCAATAGCTGTTGTACTCCGTACTTTAAGGTTTTCCAAAGGTTCTGAATCTGAATCTTCAGCTACAAAATTATCATGTTGGTTGGAGGATGTATCAGAAACTGCAACAGAACCTTTGCCACTTAGTTCCAAAACTCTCACTTCTAAATCATTGAGTGGTATACATCTGTTTGGACCTCCCTCGGGCCCAGACTGAAATCTTCTGGCATTTGCAGCTTTTTTTCTGCATTTGTGTCGCCATTCAAACCAATACTAAAATGAAAATGGTTATTATAGTAGCTACTACATTAAATGATACTATATAAATTAAATGATTTATTATTATTATTGAATAAAATTTTAATTTTATTAACTTTTAAATGGACCATGCTGGCCCATTGGCACTGGCATTAAATTATTTTGTCAGCAATAAATTAATTTCATTTATTATTTAATATTATCCATAATTAATAATAAAAAAATATTTAAAAAAAAAAACAATAACATTTTATTAAGGTACCTTTTTCCAGCCATCAGGGGTCTTCAATGCCCCGGCCTGTACAGCATTCAATTGTTTGGCCAGCACTGCCCACTTATGCCGAGTCTTCTGATGAGACACCGGGGCCCCAGGCAGCAAGCCTTTCGACATGTATTTATTCTCTTCTAGAAAATCCATTAAAATCTCCAATTGCTGCCTCACAATGCGTCGCGGCGGTGCCATCTATAAACAAATTAAGATATAAATAAATACTTTTTCTTTTCCTTTCCTTCAATTAACCCAAGAGTTATTTATAAAAATACACAAATAAGATAGTGTTTCATAAGTCAAATCTACCAGGTAATAACTTGCCTTGTTTCCTTTATTGAATAATATTGTTGTCCTCTTTTAAAACAAACTAATGATTCTTTCCTTCAAGAAAATTATAATCGCGCGCTGTTTATTTGACATAAGGAATCTCCTTCACAAAAGCAATAATAACAAGCGAAAGCGACATGTAATGGCGACTGCGATAACTGTCTGGGTTAGAGATGCGCTGCCGGGCGGTCGAGAGTTCGATAACCTTTTATCGATTTTTGTTTTTTCTTTTTCGAAGTTTTTTTTTCAAATAATTTGATAAATTTTTATTACAAACTACGGCAAACGTTCTATAAATACGAACTTATGACTGTTCTTTTCAAAGCTAATTACTTATACAAGGAATTGAACACTGCATATTTATATCTATACTTTTAAGTACAGATGGCGTTAATTTAATTCTTAATGGAATAAGATTTATGAATTTCTAGTGTGTTATATGTGAGTACTAGAGATAAAATTGCCGTTGGAATAGTATTAATCCATGAGAAAACTCTTGCTTGATCTATTATTCGTTCTATAAACTTTTAATGAAATATACGAGAGCGCCATCTTGCGTCCAGTAGCAGACTCTTCCAACATGCGTGATATTTTGTGATCTTGGCCACAGTACGATTCATAACTTGTATTCGGCGGGATACATTATTAAAATTCAAGTACCTAGAACTTTGTGTTCGTAAATCTTAAAATGAGGACGTTTACTACTGAAAGTATTCGTTTGTATATACATAACGCTACATAATCACGCAAAAATGAAAAATATACATATATTTTAAATTCCTTTCGACCCAATTTTGGACACGGTATCCAACAAAGCGGAGATAAGCTCTACAGTGTGCAGGTTCCTATTGAAACATGTCAAAAGAAAAAACGCTGTAACACAGCCTGAACCAGGACCCCATGTTCAGTTGTCTCTATTTGCAAACGTAGGTACTATAATAATATTATGAAGAGGTAAAATTTGTTTGTAAATTTGTATTAAGGGGTAATCTCCGAACTAAATGTTTTTTTCATTGGTAATAAAGTATACTATTTGTGTGTATAAATTATGTCGAATTCCATGCGGACGAATTCGCGGGTGATGTGCTAGTCTTAAATATGTATTGTAGAAATAGATTTCTTATTTTTACAATAGGTTGAAGAAGACAGAACACAAGCCGCAGCAGACAGCACAGAAGCTTTCTTTGTTTGCTGGACCACACAACCTATTGGAAAAATGCTTTTTTGGAATGCATACCTAGATAAGCAAGACAAAGCATTACTTTTAAAATTTGAAAACTTATTTTTATTGACTATTTACCAAAAACGGCAATAAAGCAATGACGCATTTAGTAGTAGCATTATGTGACATCCAAATTTGTGTCTGTGGGTTCCGTCCCGACGCAGTCAAGTGTCAGCTTACAGGCTTATGAGCGGCACACTAATTAATTTACTCGGAATTTCACTTATTAAATTCACGAAACGTAAACGTTATGATCAATTTAGCCTTCCGTGAGTTAAGACGATTAAAATAAAAGCTTGCTGTGCAATCAAATAATTACTCCGACTGACTGTTTATGGTACAGTACAATAACGAGTATTTCTGCTTATCAATTTACATAAAATCCATATTCGTACAAAAACACATTATGGTCTCATATAAAAAATCCGATAATGAGTTTCTTACAACGCACGGCGTAGTATAAGGCTATGCGGCGAAGGCTATATTTGTCATAAAGCTCTTCAAAAAGTATGAACTTTTTATAGTTGATAGGCTTGCTTTTGACCACTATCTTACCTGACGTAGGCGTTGATGTCGTCGAAGATGAAGCACGTCTATCTAGAAGTGATCTTACTCACCTGACCTAAGCTTTTTCTCAACAATATTGACGACGGCTTCAAGCCAACCGGCTACACAGCTACCACCACAATCCAGTAATACGATCTTTGATATTACTAGAGTCAGATTTTCAATGACAAATTGACGTTCTTTGCGAGGCATAAAGGATCTTTGGTAGCCGGTAGGTAATGGATGGCCATCCCTCCAAAACCCGACCTCGGTAGATAAGCATTTCTTAAACTTAATGAACGACGTGTGCGGCTGTTATTATGTGTACAATATAAATTAATTGCAATAGAACCTGTCTAGACTAAATAATTATAAATTTGATAAATAATATATCAAATTGATGGTCTTTATAAAAGTTAGCTAATCGGTTTACCGGTCATACAAATAGATCCGTGCGTACCATTTTTTCTCAACTACGTCTTACCCCATGGAGACATAGACGTATGCGGATTCGGAGTATCTAACCGGTTCCGAAAAGTTACATGGTCAATAATAGCAACCATACTATCTTATTATTACTTCAAGATAACATCGATCGACAGCAGAGAAGATTGATTACTTACCTATTTAATTGATTATAGGTACGAAACTAATTTAAATAGTAAGTAAAATTTTCTATTATGTAAAACTGTAACATTTTTATATTAATAAATACAGTTATACTTATAGTTATAAAATGTAACGCTCTAGCTCTCCAAAAATAAAGATTTATTATTATTGTTAGTTAATGATGAAAATGTAATATAGATGCCATACTTAGGTTAGGTTAGGTTGAATTCGTAATAATTGAATCATAGCAGACACCGAACTGCTCGACTCCGACACCGAAGGTTTTACATGAAAAGGGTAAGCCGCTTTACTGAGAAACCTGACAAGGTAAGCTATTTATTTATTTATTTATTTTATTTAGAATAGGTTCGCGTTTGACCACCATCTCACCTGATGGTAAGTGATGATGTGGTCGAAGATGGAGCACGCTTACCTAAAAGTAACCTATTCACTCTTGACTTAAAGACTCCTAGGTTTTAGCTATCGGGAAACACCGACTCCGGCAGGGAATTCCACTCCTTAGCCGTACGCACAATGAAGGTATTCCCAAAACGTTTGGTGCGTATGGGTGGGATGTCCACCATGTAACGATGGCGCTTCGCCGTTTGTCTCGTAGTCCGATGATGGAACGGGCTTGGTGGAATTAGATTGTGTAATTCCATCGCACACTCCCCGAAATGTAACCGATAGAAAACCGATAGACTTGCAACTCGTCGTCGATGTTCAAGGCTCTGGAGCTTTGATTCGACCAATGCATCGTTGCCAATGAGTCTTTTGGTCCGCTTCTCGATAGACTCAAGCGCGTCCAGTTGGTATTTAGCAGATCCATCCCAAAGATGAGAGCAGTACTCCATACACGACCGAACCTGGGCTTGATAGAGATTGAGCAACTGTTCGGGTGTGAAGTACCGTCTCACCTTTGCTAGGATTCCCAACTTTTTTGATGCTAGTTGAGCCTTAGCCTCGATTAACGGGCCAAAATTGAGGGTAGAAGTTAATGTTACCCCCAGAAGCTCGATACGGTCGGTTATCGGCACAGTTACACCTCGGAAAGTAGGAGCCGGTTCAAATTGACTCCTTTTTGCGGAGAAGAGACACGCCTGGGTCTTAGCTGCATTAAACTTGACTAGGTTGGCATCGCCCCATTCGGAGACAGCCTTCAAGGTCAAGTTCAAGCGCCCGACCCACCAGCTCGCGCGCTGGACACATATCTCTCAGAAACTGTGCTGTCGTCTGCATACCCAAAGGTACCGGGCATTAGCAGATCGTTAATGTGCAGCAAGAACAAAGTTGCTGAGAGAACAGACCCCTGAGGGACCCCGGCATTAATTGCCAATTGGCCAGACGAGCAGCCATCAATGACCACTCGAATGGACCGATCCCTCGGGAAGTCTTCAATCCAAACGCAAAGTTGAGTGGGTAACCCGAAAGAAGGAAGCTTAGCAATAAGGCTATCGTGCCAGACCCTGTCAAAAGCCTTGGAGATATCAAGGGAAACAGCAAGTGCTTCCCCTTGCCTCTCAATGGCCTCACTCCAGATATGAATGGCATACGCTAGAAGATCCCCAGTTGACCGGTTTTTGCGAAAGCCGTATTGCCGGTCACTGAGGATGTCGTTGGCTTCTAGGCATGCCAGGAGCTTAGTATTAAGTACACGCTCCATACTCTTACAGAGTATGGACGTGACTGAAATAGGCCTGTAGTTGGCAGGGTCAGCACGACTGCCCTTTTTGGATACAGGCTGTACATTAGCCAGCTTCCATGCTTTCGGCACCTTTCCAGTCTAAATTTAGATCTTTATCATAATGTCATTGGTTACACTCGTAGTAAGAAAAAACAGTATAAAAAGATTACATTCTACCATTGAGGTAATAATATAAGGCAATATGTACCACGTACTAAAGAAGTCACCAGACATCACTACGGCGCGCGCGGCGTTCCGTTCAAGTGCGGTCTATTGACTGCACTTCACTTAGACGCTTGTCAGATCTTGAGCGCATAAGGCCGTGCGCGCACTGCCTTGCGGTGGCCGCAACCGCGCCGGTAGAGTTACCGCAATCTCAGGTGCGCGCACTGCGGCAAGAAAAACGCACCTTTTGTCTGACAATGTTGCCATATATACAGATTTCTTCTTATTTATACATATTTTCGATGTGTGATTCAGATTAGCACTCAATACAGATTTTTACACAAATTTCACGCTGTATTGATAACATTAACTGGTACAACTAAAGACAGAACTTGACAAAATAAATTACCTAGATACCGCATTTATTACGTTACACACACCATTGTATGATTCTATTCTTTATAGTTATTTTTTATTTTTTTATAAACAACGTTAATTTAAACATTCACAACATAAAGTATTTGTATTATAGAGAAAATTCCATATATTTTGTGATGATGCTGCCAAAAAAACGATTTCAAGCTCTTACATTGCAAGTACTACGTCAATAGACACCAGCCTATGTTAAAATAATGTACTACGGAAATTAATTAAAATAATAAATTAAAATAATTAGAATATTTAAATTAACCTTGTTTATAAAAAAAATAAAAAATTACCATAAAGAATAGATTCGTTCAACGGTGTGTGTAACGTAATAAATGTGGTATCTAGGTAATTTATTTTGCTAAGTTCTGTTTTAGTTGTGACAGTTATCTGCATATATATTTTAATAATATTTTTTTTCTCTGTTTTTATGAGTAGTAAGTACACTAATTTTGCCCTCCCCACTTTAATTAAAGTTTTTAAAGTCCTTCCAAAGGTTGTCTATCTATCAATACAGTGTGAAATTTAGATGAAAATCTGTATCGAGTGCTAATCTGTATCACACATCAAAAATATGTATAAATACAAAGAAATCTGTATGTATGGCAACATTATCAGACAAAACGTGCGTTTGTTTCATCGCAGTGCGCGGTACTATATACATTCCTATGCGATACAAAATATTTGCGGTAGACTCACCGCAATTTTGCAGCGAGGGGCCACCGGTGACTCTACCGCACGCGTTTATTCCACCGCAGTGCGCGCACTTCTATGACACTCCATACTTCACAGATTTTGCGTTTCCAAAACGCAACGCAGTGCGCGCACGGCCTAACTCATTATTTGTTTTAAAGGAAAAAAAAAACGTTCAAACGCATTAAATATGCCGTCGTGTGTTTTACGATATTGCACTAATAGTTCAATTAATACGGCGAAGTGCAAAGGAATAACTTTTCATCGGCGAGTAACTAGATATTCATTTTAAAATATAATTTGAAAAAAGATATTTGGCAGACGCCATGTGTCATAGACTAAAAATTAAGATGTGACAATTTGTGTAATAAGCGTAGGTAGAATAAGCTGACAATTCTTTTTACAGCGGAAAATAATAATCTAACATATATTTAGAAAAAAACTGGCTGTGGTTATTCAACGAAAAATGATAAAAACTGAAACATTAAAATACTTAATGCATATTGTAATACATAACTTGTTATATTTTATTTATTTAAGGTTTCCACGTTTGGGCCGTAAAGGTAGAGAAAATTGGATAAAATAAATAATAATAATAATAAATTCATTTATTTTCTCCCCACAATATTTAAAGAGATTACATGGTAATATTGTTTAGCAATTATATTAAACTGCAATATTGTGGGAGACTGGTGCCTAAGCTAGGCTAATAGCCTGTGTTATAGGACACGAGGTCCCCACCCTGATTAACAATGTCAGGTCGTACTAGAGCAATACACCTTTAGTTGCGGCATGTTCAGTATTGTGGGAGGTAAGTAATATGAGGGGTGTGTTAGGTGTAAGTGAAGTATGTATGTATGCATGTGTGTATGTGTGTGTGTATATGCGTGTGTTTGTTTGTGTGGTGTTAGATTGCTGTACGCGTAGATAATAATATTATAGAGAATAGTTGTAAAAGGTATATTATAACATTAAGGACTATGAGTTAACTATAAGGACCCGTTCAGTACTATCGTAAGATAAGTCCTGGAGCCAATTGGTATGTTTGGTCATCAATGTACTTCTGGTGAGAGGATATATATGGAGAATACGATGGATTTTATTATAAATTCTAGCACTGAGTACGCCGAAGTGGTGGCCCGTGAATGAAGTACGACATTGGGTAGGATTGCAGACTGGATGACCTTTGCGTTTCCTTAAAATTTTGTCGCTAAGAGGAAGCAAATAGTGACGGCGTAGAACAGCACGCACAATGAACAGTTGGCCCACCGTTAGGATCTTTGACTCAGAGTAGAGCAGAGCGGTTGGATAATCTCTGCGTTTGAACTGCATAGCTTTTAGGACTGCCCTTTGGGCTCGTTCAACCTGAATTAGGTGGGTTTTGCTGGTTCCTCCCCATGCAGAAATGCAGTAAGTAAGAACAGAGACACAGGCTCTGGTACACAAGGAAAAGAGTTTCTCGATCAGCTGAGTGTCTGAGTTTCTTGAAAATATATAAAAATTTCCTAATTCGCGAGCAGAGTGCTTCAGTATGGGGACGCCAGCTAAGGTGCTTATCAATTTGAACTCCGAGGAATTTGGTACTTGGAACCAGTGATAGGGTTAGGCAAGTGCAAGCATTCGGGCTGTGTTCCAAAGAGTTCTGGCAAGTGTGGGCTTTGACAATATCAGTACCCACAGGAGGTTTGATCGTGTGAGGGAGAGTGAAGCGAACAATCTTGGTTTTCTCGATGTTAAGGGTTAACAAATTTGTCCATAACAACCGTTGTGAAGAGACCTGGTTACCATCCAGTATACTTATATATGCTCGTTGCATTTTCGCGTATTTCATTATATAAATATACAAAAACAAAAGTTTGTTTAATTTTAAGTACTTCTAGGTTAAAGTCAATTAACAATAAAATATGAAAAAAGAGTGTGAATGAAGATTGCTAGGTATAAAGCTATGTCACTTCTGTAGTCAGTCAGCAGTTTAATCTATATAAGTGACATGTTATAGCAGAACGTTGAACAAAACTTATTTAAAAAATCTAAAAAACCCGACTGCTCAACTGAAGTGTAAGAAACAAGCACATTTTTATTTTTAAAGTGACAAGCAGGCGGGACCCAATTGAACATATTTTTTTAAAATGGGATGGGTCCGCCTGCTTGTCACTTTTAAAAATAAAAATGTGCTTGTTTCTTGCAATTCAGTTGAGCAGTCGGGTTTTTTAGATTTTTTAAATAAGTTTTTTTTTCAACTTTTAGTTAATATATTAAGTAACAATTATTTAGTATTCCCGGTCGTGTCACATTGGTACTCCACCGGATTCAGAAACTGAGTCCATATTTTTAAACTTTCTCATTGTGTTATTTTGCTAGTATTACACTAATGATGAACACGATAAACCTTTTTGAAATCCTTATGTTATTATCCCCTTTAATTTGATACCCATACTGTAGTTTAAAAAAAAATTTTTTTTTTTCACCATGTATTATGGCTTCGCACAGCCGCCATGTTTAATTTTTTTAAATGTCACCTATCTAAGAACACTCGGGCTGTTAAGACAAATCTAACGATACCTCAATTGTGTGAATCCGTTCAGCGGTTCTGGAGATATGAGGTAATAAAGAATATTACATACATACACACATACATACAAGATACGCGCGAGAAACATAACCCTTCCTTTGCAGTCGGGTAAAAACGCGTAAGCGCCATGAAAATCACGGCGCTTCCGACATTTAGAAGCGCTTTAGCGCTGTCTTTTTATTGTTTTGTTATACGACTAATTATTGTTTCAGCGCTGCAGCGAACTTAAGTTTAAACTCTTGCCAAAATGGAACATATCCTTTGCTTAGGATAGCCCCTCTAGTACGTAGTACATATTACCTCAATGCATTCTACTAATATTTACATTGTGAAAGTTTATGCTTGTGCTTCCATCACGCATAAAGAGATTTAGAAGCAACTAGTACCTACACAGAGAATTTACAACTTAATACTTTTTATCCTGGACTAAATGTGCGAAAATTCTACGCGAGCGAAGTCGCAGGTAACACCTAGTTGTTAATAAAAATAAACAGTCTTGGCCGAAATCAACACCCACTTATCAAATTATATAGAGAAGAAATAAAATCGTTTTAATCTTCATAAGCTGGCGCCAACGTCCCACCTACTACGTTATTATCTCACCAAAGTTCGTTAATTTCATAAAAAGCAACTAGGACCGATAATTATCTGCAAATGCTTAGGTATTGTTTTGGAAACAGAAACTCATTTAGGTGGTTATGTACATATTTTATTTAAGAAGTAAGTGGTAGTGATAATTTTTAAAATTGATAAACTGAAGGAGAAAAATTGTAGAGATTGGGGTAGATCTTAGGTATTCATTAGATGATACTTGCTCTACTTGCAAATGTGTGTACCTGAACGACAGATATCAAGAACCTAAACTAAGAAAATTTTTACACGTCTTACAGTTACCTACCTACATGAGAATATATCGCATATAACTGTTGCAGTCAGTGGCGTGCGGTCCATATATGCAAATAACCTCTGCATATCCTATAGTCCCATACATACATGACATCTAACTTATTCTACCTCATTTCACCACACTAACTATACGTGGAGACCTGTAATTGGCTGTCAAATTTTCACTCTGTTTCTTGATTAATTTAAGTAGCTGTTGGTCTCCCATGTAAATAAATAAATCTATTACGTTTACTTGGAACTAACGCACGTGGCACGTCGCTTATTCATCGCACAGACAGCGCCGCTCCTGAGTCCTGCGACCATAAGCAGTACTAAAGCCAGCTTAAATACCGTACAACGTATCTCGTGTAATATACAGCAAAAGTGTGACTGTGTGCGTGGAAATATGAGCGCGTGTTCGAGTTTTGTAAGGACTGATTTTTTAATCCGACCAAATTCAACATCTTTAAAATACCTGTTAATTGTTTGTAGCAGAGGGTCCACTTTTTAGTCGGATGGTCTAATGGCCAATTCATTCGTTCGTATTAGTTCGTACTTTATTATTTTTGGAAAGTTTTTTCGCTATATTTGTTTTCCTTAGCGCATGTGATTGACAGTTTCTGTGATTATTTAGTAAGTTTATTGTAAAAAAATGGAAAATCATACATGTGAGACCTGTGCTAGCAAAGTGTGTTTAAATAAATTAAAATCTACCGCGTTTTCGACGTTATCTTATGAGAAAAAAGTAAAATTGATTGCAAAGGGAAGGTGTGTACCCAGGAAGAAATTAACATAAAAAAGGTAATGCTACCCGTTGTTTTAATAATAACTCGTATGATAATTATTACTGGCTAACAGGTTGTGTACACAAAAACAAATTATATTGTTTCCCTTGCATTTTGTTTAGTAATCAAGATAAAAAGAATGTTTGCGGCTGCCACAGAAATCTTAATAATAAGGTAATAGAAATGCTATCTACTGTCATTTAATACTGGGACGCGTGTCGCCGGTTTACAGCTACCACCACATAAACAAACAATAGATACACACTTTCGCCTACACATGCATTTTGCATTATTACAACAAAATTAAACTTTAAGCGATGTCATTACGCAATATTTTCTAAAAACGCATAATCTCAAGTGGCGTAACGTGTGCGAAAAGCAGAGAAAGATATCGCGCGCTCAGTCTCACTTAGGAATAGTGCAGTGCAAAGCTCGTAAAGCTCATATTATTATAGATAATTTTCTGTTGAGCGTTAATAGCCAAGGAGTCTCGTAACAATAGATAACTAATTTATTGAAAGTTCGCTCGACGCGCGCTTTTAGACGATTTATTTAGGAGAAAAGGGAATACAATAAAACGTTAAGTGTAAGTATAATTTATTATTATTTAGTTATACAAATCTTAAAGGTTCTCCAATACTTAACCTTATGGGAAAAAAAACAATGACCAAATTAAATAGAGCAATAATGGCACAACTTAATACCGAACAATGAAGAATATACTTTATTGTTCATCAAAATAAATTGTTACACAACTGTTTTACGTAAATTCTATGGTTACGATGGCGGTTTAATCGCTTATAGCGATATATTCTAGACAATCTTAGGATGGATTGATGATATCCGGATCTTTCGGAAACCTGTAATAAAATAGCATTGGATAAAGTAAAACAGATGCATAAATAATATGAAAACGCATCGATCCGATCCAACTTAATCCATTATACTTACAATATACATAATAATATGTATCCTTAATTAATTTGTCATTAAAAAGATAAATACTGAACACTTCAATGATACAAGGATATCCAACGCAGACTGTTATTTAACTTACCTACGTACATAACAATAATAAGCCTACTTCCTATTAATTTTCTGAATGAAAAAGTAGTTAAAAAGTACGAATTAACAGATATATAATCGTTCAAAAACGACTTTTTATAAACTATTTAAACAGGAAAAAACATGCTTAATGAAAATGCTTCTACTACTTTAAGTATTGAAATATTTAACGAAAAATTATATTTCGTTCGAATTTCGGTAAAACTACGTATTATCTATTAAGCTAAAGGTAATAAATTACCGATACAAAATAGTAGTGGCACGTCACTAATTCGCGGCCAACTCGTGCGGCGTGTTCCTGGAATGTATGTAAACGACGATATTATTTATTGCGCATGGCTATAATATTTCATTGCTGCTTTTAGTAGTTGTAATAGTAGGCATGAACAAGCTTAAGTATTAATGGTAATTGAATTGAGAAAAATAACGTTTTCTCTGATAATCGTAGTAATGGTGGCGAAAATATTTGATTTGATTATATTTTTTAAAAACGACGTTATTTCAAAAATTAAGTACTTACATATGAAATTTTATCCCTTTATTTGTAAAGTTACAAATTTTGGAAGAGTTTCCGCAGTTGGATATGCTGCAAAACACCATGTTTACCTCTCCGCGTCCCAAACAACACAAGTAACCGCAACAAACGCTCCATGCGCACTTGTGGCCTACGTGTCACATGCGCGGCGACAAGGTCACGCGTCTTTGCGACTTTTATTGCCTTATTATTAAGATTTCTGTGGCGGCTGCTAAGCACGATTCTTCAGAAAAACATTTAGAATCTTGCATGAAGTTCCAAACTTTTGGTAAAAGTAGAATAGAGACTAGTTTAAATAGGCAGTTTAGTTAGATATTGAAAGATACAACGCGAAAGTTGACAGAAATAGAGACATGACATTTTCAAACTATTGATTGATACTGTTTGTTTTCTGGGTAAACAAGAATAAGCATTCCGTGGTCATGACAAATCCTACGACTTTTAGTCATATTAAAACGAAGTAACAGGTTTTACGTCGTCCTTTTGCAAAATATAGATAGGCGCATCGATTTGATTTCTAATAATTAATAAGATATTCGTGGTGGTGGGCCACCGACGGAAACAAACGGAAACTGGTAAGTTTTATTTTAATTTTAGCTGTGCTTACTCTATCTCAAATCTCTGTGCACGCCCATGGTTGCAGTTTAAACATAATGAGTCGCGCGGGTCTTCTCCCCCGTGCATTACATAAACATAAAAACGTACCCCCTTCTTTTGCAGTCGGGTAAAAATTCTATAACCTTTCTCGAGCTTCAAGCTACTTCCACACCAAATGTCATCCAAATCCACCCAGAACTTTCATTTAAACAAACAAACTTTTCTGCTTTATAATATTAGTAGGTATAGTATTGTACAATTCGGAGATAGGTAAGTAGAAAGATTAGTGTTTGTAGTGCGACAGTGCCGGCGTTGGTCAGTGGGCACGGTGGACAGTAGAAACGGTTGGTGCAGCAGCGGTCGGAGGCGCGGCGCGATCGCGGGGCGCCGAGCGTCATTCGAGCATGGTCTCTCCGACCGGCCTCCGCCCGCGTGTCCCGCCAGTCTACCCGAGACTCCGCACTGCGGCGGTGTACCCTATCGCTAAGCTCCGTACTATCACCGTGCTACACATATCCGAAGCGTTATTTTTCTAATCGTCAACTACAAAAAACTGTGGATCCATATCCAAACATTAACTGCGAAGTGATTGATACATTGTTACAGTGTTGTGTATGAATAACCGCGAGATTCTGTGAGTTTTCTTAGAGGCTTCGCTGCTCTTCTTGGCTATATTGACGCCGATTTGTATCGTTCTAACAGGTAAGACAGAGTCTAATTAATTGGACCTTTAATAAATCTTTACTTAACAACAAAGTGTTTTTCTTCAAGTTCCAGTGTTAACTTTTTATGTAATTTTTATTTTTTACATTAACATTGAAATAACCTAAAATGTGTAACTGGTTTTCGGTTAGTTATTTTGTCATTTAGTGGACCCTTTTTTGGTTTTATCTCTATACTTGTGTGTTAATAATTTGCTATGCTATTTTCTGTGCACCGACCGATACCTGGTTAGAAATATATTATGTTATGTCTTTCCGTAGGTAAGTTAACAGTTATATTATCAACCGGACAACACTATAGGAGGTCTCAAACGCTCCAAGCATTCTCCGGAACGTGAGCACTCAGAAGAGAATCTCCTGACACGTTTCTTATAAACCGGTTCACTCGGATACACGACTTATGCAATCGTAACTCTAATCGACTGAACAATATCCAAAAAAAAATGACAGTAGATACATTCCGAGAACGTTAAACATCGCAATGAATGGAAAAAATAATACAGGTACCTACTCGTAGGTACAATACCTATACAAGTTTTTATTTGAAATATCCATACAACTACTGATTGATGATAATTTTATGAAGTCGTTAAAGCAAGACATTTAAAAAAAAATTGAAACAAAAGTTCTAACTATAGCGTCATTTGGTTAGTAAAAATAACAACACTAACAAAACACATACTTACCTACCTACGAAATTTTCAAAGGAGTATTAATTGATTTCTTTCAAAAATATTATGAGATTTAACATAAAAAATATTCAAAGGTATATTTGCACCTCTAACATATACATAGCTACATTTGTTCATTAGTATAAATACCTACATTGTTACAAATCGATCTCATCGCTATTTCCGTACGCTTAATTTTGATAACATCATTGCATTTATAAGACGCCGTTTGCTATCGAAGTGCAAAATCGCGCAAACATCTGCTAGGGGCAGACGACACTGAAGGTGCATTGTAACTGTTGTTATTTATTCTGCATCGCATCGTAAGCAGCAGCTGCGGTTCCACGTGTATTCTGTCAATACAAATAATGTACCAACACAATTGTTGGAATTCATTGTGTCGAAATCGGGCAAACTGATTTCACAGAAAAAACTTCACAACCTTTTGGGATGAGCCGGTAGATATATTGATTGGGTTTTTGTCATTGTATTCACGATCATAGAATTCACAGATCGCTTGGTAGATTTCATTCTCACAGTAAAACCTCCTGGCCATGCTAATGCAAACAATTGTAAACATAGCAACAGATTTAATGTTTCGATTGTTGAACCCTCTGTTGTCGCGAGTCGCGGCACCGACCAATTGGCGTCGTTGTATCGATCTGCGAGTTCATTCTAACAACTACGTCATCGGGACTCCGTCCACACACTAAAATAAACATCAAATTCACATTGGTATTTTAAACTCACCCGATAAAATCCAATGAACTGAAATGAATCACAAAATTGAAAATTCTCTGTAATAACATTTTTCAACTCTGAATTTATAGATTTGTTCCTTTTTCTGATAGTTACTAAAGGCAATCGTGGTAGCCGACGATTGTTAAATATGACGATGCCCCGGGAGAAGTTCGCTAAATTACCTTCATCATCGAGTCGCCTGCGCTTCTAGTTGGCCATTTCCGCTTGCCAACTTGCTGCTAGTTAGCATCGATACTGTACAATTTATCCATTAAGTAAATACTGAAAGATAGTTCAATGCACTAATGAAAATATTATTAATATTCGCCGTCCAAACATTACCTACGAGAGATAACTGTGAGTCTGTGATGGAAATAATGAGATAATAACACGCAATTTGTCGACAAATTAGTTAAATTGGGTACCTATACTGAGCCGATTTCTTTAGTCACAAGGTTACAGAATAATAAAATAAAAACGGTAAAGGTTTATGCCGTATTAGTTCATGTTTTCTTGGGTTTTGGATCGAGCGTATTGAAATAAAATTAGTATTACAAAAGTTTCGTTCAGCTGAAATCTATACCATTAAGAAAGAAAAATATGTAAGGCCTAAATGAAGTTTAAATTTAATTGGCACCAATATACTAATGCTTTGTTTAATAATATTTACCCGGAAACTACAGCGAACTTTGCGACAAATATGTTAACGTTATATATACATTAATTCAAATTTAATATTCTGGATTTGAAACCCCAGTTATGAAATTTACACTAGTATAAATTCATGGACCCCACAGCTTGGCTGCCCTACTTAGTCGGGCGGGTGCTGGTGTCACGGAGACATTTTGCGACGCAATAAGTAGGCGAGTTCTCGGCTGGAAAATTGCTCCAATTTTAGGGTGGAACCAACCCCCAAAATATAATCAGCTAAATAGCCCAGACAAGAAAATTTCCAAATTGCAGGCGATGATGATAAACATGATAAACATATTTCAAATTTCGACAGGACGGCTAGTAATTCTGTTGTAACATTATTATCAAAAACTTTCTGCTTAAAATATAGCAAAATGTTACGTTTGTGGTGTTTTAGATTGCACACTAAAAACGAAGGAGGAGAAAAATTTAAATTAGATCGTTTTACTAGAGGCATATTGCTTAGCTTCAGATCCCCTTTCATGGCACTTGCTTAGTTTGGATAGCGTGTCGTAACAACAATCAGTGACTTCATATTCATGATGGAAACGCTACTAAAATGGTTTGTGCTCGAAACTATTTACAAACAATTAGACGACGTTATCTATAGAGAGGTGTGCTTTGTTTTGCTTAATATGATTTCTCTATAAGCTCATAGTTTCATCCTCATTATTCAGATATAATGGTAGTATAAGTAGTATCCGATCTCATCGTGACGTATTAGTAAATGCAATTTGTAGAATTTTCACGAAACGACATCACATTTCTCGCACCGAGTGTAAAACTGGGAAACCTTTTTTGCAATTTTCATCATTAAATCCAGGTACACAAACACTGTCTCAGAACTTTTTCTTTACAATCTCAGCTGTCACACTTAGCGATTGTTGGTGTTGAGTAGCTTGGTAAGCCATTTTCAGTGAGTGGTCAGTTGACGCAACAATCAAGCAGGTCACGACACTAACGAAGGGCTTGGGGTCTAGTAGGTGGAAGTGGTTGATAAGGGGCTGAACAGAGGGCGATTCTGGTATTCGTATGCAGGCCGCGCGGTGGAGGCGCGATCGATACGCGCCCGCGCGACGCCTCCCTGTGATACCACTCACAAGTCTGCTACAGCAAATATACTTGAGTTTATTAAATTTCTTTAACACAACTCCTAAATAACTGGTGGCTGAAAAATCTTTCGTTTAAACTGAAACGCAAGATTTCCACTATCACTTCTTTTGCTACGATTAAATAATTACAGGAGAATTAGTTATCAGTCCTACGTGCTGCTGGTATCCTGCTTCTTGACGGTTACTTAATTCATCCAATTCGTATCATACTTACTTGTGTAAGACGTGAATATATTATAAATAACGCCACGTTTTCGTGAAAAATTGTTTGGAAACGTATTTCTGACAGCGATAACAAAGTATAGAAATTGACAGAGTATTTGCAATTGTAATTATTTAACCATCAAAGCGCGACGAACTGAATGAGTATTCTAAAGATAAGAAAATGACATCATCAACGGGAACGACCAAGGGAGAGAATAAAAAACTGTTGACATGAAGTAACCGCTCAGTGAGGCGTGGAACACGTTCGACCAGTGACCGCGTGGCCCTGATCTTGACGGAACAAGTCGGTGATGACCTTCCGTGACCGTGCAAGATGCGGACTGACAACTGATAGACCTAAACACAATTATCCAAATTTTCTTAAGCACTTATGTCACAGCCAACTATAATAACGTATTAAGAGTTGTTAACAGGTCACAGTACCTTAATCGTGATTTATATGTCGTCGTAAATGGTAAAGCTAGCTCATTAAATGATTCACATCACAAAAGAACGTGGGTGTTCAGTGCCATGGAGCAAAAACGAGGTGGTTTAGTATAGAATCACACGTATTGTCTGTAAATGACTATATCCTACACTTATAATATTTGCAAGCAGACCGAAACTCGGTATAGTTAATTCGAGCTCAGAATCTCTCCCCTATAAGGGGTCTCCCTTTTTGTGAGGAATGCGCTAAATACTTACTAATAGCTTTAATACACTTCCAATAGCAGTCGGACGTATATCGAGATAAGCTATTAATGAAGGGATCCTAGCATTTATTATACATAGCTTCTGTGTGCTTATCTATTGCAGTAAATATATCATAAGCAAGAATAGTTTCAATGTCTGCTACTAGATTTCTGGAATATATAAGTATACTTCAGATGTCAGGTTCCAGTTCTGATATTTACATTTTCTTTAATTTACTAAATAAAAAAGCTTATCTGGAATCTAAACCAAAATTTGGAATGCAATATGGGTATCGTCAACGCCAAAAATCTAATCAAAAGAACATCTATTATGGGTAATTAGCACTAGTAATCATTCACTAACTGTGAATTAGGAATTCAGTTAGATAGGGTAGACATAACTACAGCTGCAAGTATGAATCAATGAATTTCAATTAGCAGATGAACAGGAGTACGGCTACGTCATCGTCATAACTGAACAAGTCCGCATTGCACTAAACATTGTACGCATTATGCTGTTATTTGTAATTGCATGCCCGCATACTTTCACCAATAGATATTGACTTGTATTTACTCAGGAAAGTCTTCGTTTCAATTAGAAGCCCACTGTAAATGACGGCTGATAAAGAAAATACAGAGCCCAATAAAGTAAATGACATATTTAACTACAAATATGGAAATAATGTTATGACTGGTTATTCAGCCGCTTAATAGGATAACGTGTAGATCCCTGTTTGGGTACCTGGTACCTGGATGCCTTCTTTTTAATAGTTTTTTTTTTGGTACGCGGCCATTGCTCCCCATTTCGGACGACCCTTCGGATGAACAATGATTAGAGCGAGGGGAGCAAGATGCAGCTGCTCTTTTTCTCTTAGAACATGTTTTTCTAATATTCGCTGAAGGAAGTAACTGGGTCGCGAAATGTGGCCAATTGTATTTTCTTCAATTAAACTGCACAATGTGTTTACTGTTCAGTTTCATTTAACGCTGCCTATATGCATTTCGGAGCTATATGCATACCGACTTAAGTGAAGATAAAAAGTCAATGACTGCTATCCATTTATAAAAGCAAGCTACATTTATTTGCTTGGATTTCTTTGGCTACCTACTTAGGACGTTGAAAGTTGATTGAGACAGTTTCTCATCAATGTAAAAAGTGGTCGAGATGTGTCTGATTCTAACATTTATGACGCAACGTGAAACGCAATGTAGTGCCCATTCTGCAAGTGTGCAACTTTTTCCTCAGGCGCCAGACGTTGGCGACATCTTGCCGTCACGATAGTCCCACTAAGTTTCTCCTTCATAAATAGCGTTATTTTTTCCCGCTCGATTAACCTTATAAATAGTAGTATGTTACACGTTATTCCATTACGAACAATTGTAACAATAAGTATGCGTGGTACTCGCATTTCAAAAGTGGGTGTTGTTCTTGAATCGGACGTAGGAACGTGATGTTATTTTACTTGTTCTGAGTGCTTTCTGTGAACAGCGACGTAGTGTGAGACAAGGTCCGAGTTCATGGCCACTGGAACAATCGATTGGCGAGATTGGTAAGCGAACTGCGAGCGTACCAGGCTCCGGTAGCTGGACGTATTAACTGGCGGCTGCTAACCTTGACTAAGTCAAACATTTACCATACGTCTATATGATTTGTATGCTAATCAATACGGTAAATACAAGTGGAGCGCCATTTCGATTTGTCCGAGTAGTTGCTGTGGACAATCTTGAATTTAAATAGTATTCTCGATGTAAGGTATTTTACATAACTACACATATTCCATTTAAGTAACTTCGAGACACTAATATAATATAGATATAATCTAATAAACAAAATTACATTGCAATGTTGGATGCTGAATACAATGAGATACAAATATGCAACATCAGCGCGGAACATGCAACGATGTTGTGAAACAATACAATTTCAGAATGTATGATGTGTTTTAGTGCACCACGAACATTCTCGTTGCTATTGCCAACGCGAAGAGCGGTGTTATTAAGTTGTCCCGACCGCATTAACGAAGCTCGGTAAAATTAATTACTTACATTGAACCAACAAGCGGTTATCGCGGTCACCGCGAGGAAATTAAATGAACACGCGCGGACACTTCTTAGTGGGTTTTACTTATTAGGATTGCATCAAGTTTCAGTTTGTAAATTGGTACATCAGTTTCAGGATACTTGTTTACTATTTTACTAGGTATAGGTTATTTTGCAGACCATCTGTCTTTGATTTAATAGGGCTGAAGATGACTTGCGTTTGTGATAAGTAATTACATTCCAATTTAATTTCAAATTAATTATTTTGTCGGCATCGATCTATTTGAAATTCTCCGCATGATCGCTAGCGGCAGGTGTCGGCAGTTAAACAATGTCACGCAAGTATCGACTATCCCGGGCTTCCGGCGCGTGCGCAACCACGTGTTGTGTCCGCGCATAATTACAAATAAATGTTATGGGCCTTTTACTGTCATGTTATTACATCTAGAGGAAATGTTAATCGTTGTCACTCTCGCTCTAAGGCGTTAGAGTGCCTATAGAATAAATTTAAAGCCACTTAGAGCTATCCTTTTTAGTGTTACCATGATTTATTCTTCGTGATTGATAATTGGGTTGTAAAGTTTGGACTACAATGGAACCCGCACCACGTAATCCGGCTCTCACCGGCTATAATTTAATATCCGCTCGAAAATAATCCCATTTCCTCGGCATACCACTAATTCTGTGTAGTATAATGTCCTTGACATTGATAAAATACAGTTTTGTAGGACTTCCCTTCCCGGAGACATTTATATTTCGGAATGTGGGACTCAGAACGAACATGTACACAAGTACATTGTATATATTATACAGTTTACAGTTTTTTCATAAAATAACGTATTTTACTACTACCTACATAGTACATGGATATATGTATATACAGGATCTGCAGATATGGTACTCAAAACTAGTGATGAAGCAGTTTCCTTGATATCAAATCAGCATCCGAGGCTGGTTGAAATGTCCGACATGAAACGTTTCCATGTTCGACTTGTGATGGATCATTCGATGCAAATGATTTATGAGGCGACACTGAAAATAGTTAAGGAAGCTAGACCGTTATGAATTCAGTCAGCAATATTATAATGTCGGTCTGTATATTTTACCAATAACAGTAAGAAATTGTTACACACTATCATGGACAATCTGCTCAGAATTGTTGAGAATGAAAAAGAAAATACTTCCAAGAGAATAAGAATAGCGTGTCAAATTGTAATATTGGTTCCTATATCTAGACACGCGGGAGCGTGTCAAGCCAAGAACTGGCGCGCAGCTCACCGTGTGTAATATTACACGAACCATTTGGAGCAACTTTTGAGCCCCTCATAACTCAAAAACTATTTCACCTAAACTTGTCAAATTTGGCTCATATATTGAGACTGGCGAGATACATATGCGTTCCAAATTTTATAAACATATCTCAAACGGTTATTTAGATATTAACGTCCAAAAATCGTCATTTTTATGACTGACCTATAGATCAAAACTATAACCCAGTTCCAGATGACCTAGAAAGTTCAAATTTGGCATGAAGGTAGGTAATTAGGTGAATACAAAGGAAAAATTCAGAAACTGGTAATTTTTTATCATTTTATTATAATTTTCACTTAACTTATAATTATAGTGCCTGTAAATCTCTATATGTGGATTTTAAGATCTTTACGTGAATATATAACGAGTTAAATACCACCCTTATTTTTTTTAATCCAAATGTTTCCGATTTTGTACTTATAAATAAGAATATAGTAAATTTTCGTATTTATTACGCGTAACTAACCGTATTCTACAACCACTAGCGCCACCTATTATCTTAGAGGGTCACTACACCATGGAGGCAAAACGCGTAAAAAGAATTCCGCATACTGAATGGGCAATTCATTCGAACATTTCAAAGGTACAAGAAAATATAGAAAATAACACAAAAAGGACAATTATACCCCGTAAACGTAGGAAAATACAGTTGTTTAACAAAAAACCATTTAGTATTAATTTTGTTATAAGTAAGTACCTACTACTAATTTATGTAAAAAAGTAATGATATCCCATGAAAAACATAAATGTCAAATGAGAGCCAAGTTCAATATTATCATAAATGCCTTGGTTGTTGACTTCAACGACAAAGGAAGTGAAATCTAAATGGGTGCCAAGTTCAATGGTCAGTCCTGAAATTTATTTATAACAACATAAAATATCATTTATTCTTATAACTTAGGAGAATATATTGTAGCCTAAGGTCTGACTTGGCTAGTTTTCATATACGAATTATATTATAGCCTTTGCAAGTTCTAAGCCTGTCGGTACTTGTCGGTTCTTATTTTATTATTCCGAAAATTTGGCCTGCTGGTAGAAACTAACCATCGAACATAATAATTCGTATATAAGAACTAGCCAGGTCAAACCTTAGGCTACGATATATTCTCCTAAGTTATAAGAATAAATGATATTTTATGTTGTTATAAATAAATTTCAGGATTGACCTTTGAACTTGGCACCCATTTAGATTTCACTTCTTTTGTCGTTGAAGTCAACAACCAAGGCATTTATGATAATATTGAACTAGGCTCTCATTTCACATTTATGTTTTTCATGGGATAATATATATAACAACAAAAGAAGGTATACTAGAAATATGCCACCAATAAGTGTAATATTGTACAGTATGTCCCGTAATAACATGTGTCGTAAAATAATAAATTATAATGAAGACAAATGAAGCATAAACAGATATGTTTGTCGATCGACGTGGATACTGAGCTCATTCATAAACATTTTCGTGTTAACAGAATGTTATGGCAGTAGGCAGAATATAGTGAGCATTACTCAGCCCAGAAGTTGACAGTTTATAAATAAATTTAAACATGTTTTCATGTGATTATCATTGCATAATATTTTTTTCTTTTCACAAACCAGATTTTGTTGAGATTAATATAAGAATTTTATTAACATAAAGGTATCACAATCATAATGAATTCTCGGTAAGGCTCAAGGCCATGACGCACAGACGCATATTTCTCGTCCAAGGCTAAAATGAAGGTCTCGCCCGGGCGGGGGCTGGTGTCCTTGGCTCTCAATGAAGGCTGATTGAGGGTTTCGATCATTTATGCTCTACTTGAACCTGGGATAAATACACAATATTGGAACATGGTCTGATTGCCAAAAGAGAAATCAAATTAATATGTAATAATAGCCTCATTACCTATCTCCTTACCACCTTAATGTATTTATTAATGCAAAATTTGTTTAATTAAGATTCAGGAAGCCGCTGCGTTACATTTCCGGCGGTCCCTTTTTGAGGGCACACCGTATGGTAACGGCCGAACAATATTTAAAATGATATATACATATATTCAAACAAAAGGATGTAATTAAGCCCTTAAAGATAAATTAATAGAAATAGGAACGTTAAATAACAGTAACCTGAAAAAACCTGAAAAAAACAGAAACCTGTTTGCATTGAGATAATATTTATGACGGTAAGATAAGCATACTAATATATAATGTGTTTGCAAGACACCTACATACATCAATATAAATATGAAGCATAACAATTTCATTAATTTCCGATCCAGTTAATTCATAAACCGCTCATTTGATAATTTTTATTATACGTTATGTTGCTACTATACGTTGTTCGTTATGTTACGTGTTCTTGTGATTAATTTATGCATGACTGAGTTTCAGTTTTAACTGCATGAAACAATGAGGTTTATACGGGTTCAAGTAAATATGTACGTAGTATACATAACATTATGACCCTTACAATAGGCAGTTTGCTAGTAAAATATAAAACGACAAACAAACAATCTGTAACTTTCCATTAAGAAGGCACAAAGGTATATAACCGGTGGAGTATTAAAGCGGACAATGCGTCGATAACGGGACAAGGCACTTATTGTGAAGCGAGAACCGAAGTCTTCCGTTACCCGCTGCGCCGCTGCACCACCACGCAACGCTCTCCCGGGAACTAAGGCCAAACGACACGCGACACAACTAGACAAATAAAACGTAAACCGACCAACCATGGACCACAATGACAAATGGATTTTTTCATCACAGCTGGGTAACACAAAAATGTGAAACATTTTTAAAACCTGGGAAAACCACAAGTCATTTCACGTAGCCGATATAAAAAGCGAGCAGTTTAATTTCGCAAAAGTGCTCCATGTTTTAGCCAAATACTTTTCTAGTATTCTGCGCCAGCCTCCAGACAGCGAACTCTAAATTATAACTGTACACGATTTTTAACCGACTTCAAAAAAAGGAGGTTTACAATTCGTCTTGAACTTTTTTTTTTTTTTTTTTTTTTTTTTTTTTTTTTTTATGTATGTTACCTCATAACTCGGAGACGGCTGGACCGATTTGAAAAATTCTTTTTGCGTTTGAATAGGTATAGTTTCTAGTTGGTCCCATTGTTACGAAATCAGGATCTGATGATGGAATCCTGGAGAAATCGAGGGAACTCTTCAAATATTATAGGCACACCTATAGCGTTTTGGGTATTTCTTATAGTACCTTGAGCAGTTGCTTCCGAAAAGTACCATTTGGGGAAGTTGAACTGATGATGAAGACCACAGATGGCCACTGAAACTCCTCAATAATAAGTATTTCGTGGATTGCGATTCCATTACTTGGGTACGGATGTTAAACACTTTATGCTCATCACACACAATACATATGGTGATGTAGAGTTGATGGTCAAGTACCAGGAGAACTCCTCAAAAATTAACGGCTATGCATCGGGAAAAGCAATATTTTGTAAAAGGTGATAAGTTGTTGACATTATGGCTTTTGTGACTAGATAAATTACAAACCGACCCACTAAAAAGCGTGAAAAAAAATTTTTTGCAAAAAATAGAACCGACTTCTATATCAAAACACTACAAAGGCAAAAATAACTTTAATTTCGGAAGGCGGTGTCTTTAGTTTTGTATATATTTTCGTTTTTGACACCGCCTTCCGAAATTAAAGTTATTTTTGCCTTTGTAGTGTTTTGATATAGAAGTCGGTTCTATTTTTTGCAAAAAATTTTTTGAATTCACAGCACCGCTAGCACGACGAGATACAATTGTTTGATGTTATATTCGTATAGATGAAAATTCCTGTTTGCTTAAGATACAAAAGTGCAAGAAAGTAGGTTGTTTTAAAACGAGTTGCATATTTGCCTCAAGTAATAGAACATAAGTAAGACATTACTATGTGGAGAATGAATTAATATAATAAGTCGAATGTAGTTCACAGTGAACGTGCTGGGACTGTCGAAGAAATTGTTTATCATACTCGCCGGTCACGAACTCGTCACACACACACGTCCTACGTATCCTACAATAATGTCGGTAGATAATCAGTATTATTAAGATAGAAGAATTTTTAATCAATTTTATATTGAACCTGTTTTAAAAAATATTTGATTTTAAACTAATTTGTTTTTTATGTTTATGTTTTATAAAAAATCTGAGTCCAAACCTAGTTTTTGTTAAATAAAAATAATCTATCTCGTCTATGTTAGGTAGACTCTGTCTCTTTACGTCGTCTCTAAAATTTTTCGTCATAGTGCCGTTTTGCTGGACGAAGTAGCTTTTTGTTCCTCTCTGTTCTTATTAATGTATTGTGTCTTCGATCAACAATAGTACTATAATTGATCGAAGTATTGTGTACATATAACAATAATATGTAAATAAATCATTTATCCCACAAATCTTTCGTATAATAAGAAATTGTTTATTTTACTTGAGAAATAAGGAACCCTTTAAGACGAGCACTTAAGAACTAACTGAATGATTTCACTGAGCTTAAAGTTTGACTTTGAAAACAAATAAACACAGGTGCTCATGCTGTTTGGCAAATAATTTATAAGTGTATAGTTTGGTGTCAGATTTTACTAAACGCTATACAGGACTATGTAAGTAAGCACGAGAATATAGCAGTCTAAACAGAAGTGGCAGGCTGCTTGCAGGCAGCGAGAGCGTTGCGACATCTTCACAGGAGACATGTTGAACAAGCTCTCCACTCGACTTGTAGTTGAAGCCACCACACGTAACTTCACTAGAGGGTGCTCCAGTCTACGGTAAACTTTGTTCTTTGTTTGTGAACAAAGATTGCCAACGAATGTCTGTTTACAATGAATCGACCAAATCATTGAAACTATTTTTGTTATAGAAATTCAAATTCAAAGTAATTTTAGCATTCACAGACACATTTAATTTATAGCTATTCGTATCGCTGACGACGATATCAATCACAATTGTTATGAAACCCTTGTCAGAGTGGGTAAAATGATTTATTTATTTAAGCTCCACTTGAAGTTCGAGAGTCTGATCGTGCAGTCCAGCGTCAGTGGCAATAAACTGTTCCATTTTATTGCTTTGACTTGTAATAATAACGCTCGTTATCATTATGTCAAACCTTTATGAGTTTCTCTACAACAGTTGTATTAAAGTTAGTATTTTTGCATCAGGTTTTCACTGCATATCAATTGCATTCATAATATAAGTATCTTATGCAGATGTGAGTTTTACAGACGCCCAATAAATTTAATACTACGAGATTAAAGATATTTCGTTTCAATATATCATATGACCGTTGCACCTGAAGTGTGACTCCCGTTAGTGCACGCTTCACTGATTATCCATCTCTCATTACTACACTTCTCAAGGAGTACTTAGTACTGGATTGCTGTGGATGTGAGTCGTGTCAAGAGATATAGTTAAAATGATAAAATTTATCTAGAAAGAACATAATTTTACATCCTGGTTTTGCATCTCCTTGCTACAAGTAACTAAGATTAGGACTAGATGCGGATGGAAAACATATAAATCCTAAAGAAGAGACTAAAGAACGCATGAGATTGCATAACTTTGATGATCAAAATCCGAGGCCTGTAATGTGACAAAGGTCAAACTAAACAATGTTTTAAGATAAGTAAGTCGTATTTTGAGGATACATAACATTAGCATAATATACATACATTCGCTTTGCAATAATAAACATGTAATGTTCGTGTCATCTGTGTCACAGTGTCACGTGTAGTTTGAAACGACCGAGGAAATTAATTGACGACCTTGCCTCGTAATCGTTTATACGTCATTCTCCAAATTAAGCAAAAACATTATTCAGTAATTCGCTAATAGTCTCCTCGCCTAAATCAAGACATTTAAAGCCGTTAATTTCATTATGAGTAGCAATTGAAAGTGTGGTACTAAACATGTTAATCGTGTTTGGCTGTTTTAGAATATCTATATTCTAATAGGAATACAGTGATTTAGTTTCGTGGGAAAAAAAGTAAAAAGATAACACATAAGGGATCAATCCAACATAAAGCCAACAAATTGATTGAATTCAAACAAACAACATGGAACATGCTTTGAAACGAAACTGCGAAATGAATTTCCACGAGAGCTGTGCGTCGCTTCGGCAAAAAACATGCTACAGGTCGTGTAGTCAGCTATAATTGACGTATTCTCTCTCTCGCTCGGCAGAATTTTCTACATGTTCGCATAGGAAACTGGATGAAGGCCATGCTCTCCTAGTTGCCCTCATATAGTATCTGGGTCAAGTTTAAACAAACAGGAAATGCGGATGAGACAACCATATAGAGAAAAGCTAGTAAAATATCAAAGTAGATAGATCGACTCTATTGTTGCTGGAAATGAGGTTGGCTCAGGAAAAGGTTTTGTAACGGAAAATATTATGGGCTATAAAGGGCTTATAGTACCTATTCATCTATGGGTAAGTATCAATCGTCATCATCAAGTACAACTAAAAATATACGTATCATACAGGAAATAAACAAAAAGCAAATCGCAACATTTCCATATAATATAATTAGTAATAGTAATAGTAGTAATAGTATTTATTTCATAATGGGATTGCAATGTTCACAACTGTTGGAATTCTGTAATTTTAGATTCTATTATATTATACAATGCAATACATAATATAATTATGTGCGTGTTGAGCTGCGCGGTCTCTTCCATTACACTTCATTTATTAGAGTAAAACTACGGTAAATTATCGTTCCCTGCCGGTCCATACCGTCCGTAGCTCACAGCATTGTTAAAAGCTCTCACCACGCCGGAATGCAGCGCTCTTGAATCCTTTCGTTATTATGGCGTTCATTAATGAATATTCAATACGTATACTTTGTTCCTTTCCCGTCGAACACAGAGCATACTCGAGTACTTCAATTAACTGCTATTGGTTAGATTTGACGGGTTCTTCTCCGAGGAATGCGGTAGGTACCGTCACAAAAAATAACTATGCAGGGTTTGCGTGTGAGTGGAACATGCATCAGGAATTTTACCATCATTCATACGTGACTAAGAAGTAAGCTAGTTCATTTGTGTCTCATCGTCAACAGGAGACGTATTTTTACAAACGAATGGCGAATTCAAAATGCTACGGTGACCGATGACTCATCCTTGCTCTTAGTTCGTTGACCTCCTGTAACTTACAGCAGCCACTATCGTTTCTGCACAAGATTTCAACAAGAATTTGGTTTTACATTTAGATATGTTGTAGTCTCAGTCAAACTACGATATTATTGAATTCGGTTTAATAGTATTCAAATGAGTGTTTTGAAACCAATAAAGACTTCGAATCATTCATGTAGATGTAAGATCAACTGACTCATTGTAGGATTGTAAAGTGACGCATTGGATTTGTGAGTAATTCGTAGTAAGTTACGCTTATAAATCAGAATTGTATCACTGTTATGATGAATCATTTCTCTCTACAGCATGTCCCTATAAAAATGTAGTAGGTACCCGGTGCGTGTGGTTTAATGCCCAGGCGGGACTACTAACAGCATTTCATATGCAAACGGCAAACTCTGCCCGCGTTCTGATTACAAAGCGCAAAACTTTTTCGTTAGGGGAGCGTAAACTTGGTCCATTTACAACTATTTGAGGCAGAATAAAATACATTTCGTGTCACCAAAAATAATTTAGATTTTCTAAGGTACCAAACATTACTAGGTTTCCAATAAAACAAGATATTTTCTAGACCTTAAAGCTTAGTGTCATCTGTTAACTTCGTTCTTGTTGCACTAACTTCAGGACAAGGAACTTAATTAGTGAGATATTGCACAATGTTTATTGCCCGAACAGTTTGTTCAGCGGGCAAAGTTGCTTGGCAGTAATTAACGCAAAGTTTGAAAGCTCCCGGCCCATATAAACGCAAAGTTAACTGCCATCGGGTATTATATATATGAACTTACAAATAATTTAATTTTATAGGTTTTAGTTACAAATTCGTATTGTGTATAGTTGTAACAATGCGTTGAGGAACATAGAAATAACCTATTAATTGTACCAAAAAATGTTAATAATTTAAAATTCATAGAATGCTCAAGGACAGCGGTGTTAACATAACCGGAACTGTTCTGGATGTCTATTTCTTTGAAATCGACATTGATTTGCTTCCAGCGCACGTTTTGTGTGAACATAAAACTAATTTATTGCAAACCGTTTTAATATTTCATTCAGACAATTTAAACTGTAATCGTTTTGATGGTATTGTTTCATAATCTATATGGGTTAACATTCATAACACGCCAACGTTTTTGAAATGTTCATGTCAATCTTTGGACGCGTGCAGTAACGTTGATATCGAAAAGCCAAGCTTCCAAATATTACTAAGTCTGTAATTTTTTGCATATGTATGTCGCAGAATCAACAAAGAAGCACAATTATTAGTATCGCTATTGATTAACGTTAATTTAGAACAACGCCATCTATTATCGTTTGTCGGAAACGTCAGGCAGTGTGCTTGGGTGAGGTCGGTACGGAGCGTGGCATGTTTGACGGCTGTCAGCTGTCATTCCTTTTTGACATTAGACGCATTGGATTTGAGAGACGCCACTTTTGAGTTGGACGCGAAGGCGAGAGGTCGTTCTGCCAGCTCGTACCGAACTTACCGCGTTTCCATAGTTTAATCCATTTCCATCGCCTTGATCATTTGAGATTTTGTTGATTTGTTATTGAGAGTGAATTAATAGACGATTGTAATTAGTGTTGAGACTATTATTTCATACCTACACCATGTCGCACTTGGATTCTGATGACGAGGTATCCCAAATGGGTGAACTACCTTCGTTATCAGAAGTGGGATGCAACTCAAACGCCCCACATGGTGTAAGTGACAGTGCTAACAAAGAAAAATGTAAAGACAATGCGCACGTGTTTGAAGGTGACACAGAGACGGAAAAATGGCGTTTTTTGTTAGAGCAGCAAAACAAGAACTTTATGGCTATCGTGCAAGCAATGAAAACCCCTTCTACGATGGTGGATGTTCGCCTACCTGACTTTGAACCTGAAAAACGGAGTGTTGACCCGCGTGCTTGGCTGGCAACAGCGGACATGTGTGTGATCGATCCCAATAGTCATGGCGCATCGTTGATGATTGCCTTGAGCCGCGCACTCAAGGGAGAAGCTTCATCATGGCTGTCGTCAATATCTTACCCTGGGATGAAATGGAGCGATTTTAAGGAACTGTTTATAGCCAGGTATGATTGTCCAGAGACTACCGCTTCTTTTCTAATCAATCTGCATGGAAATAAACCTAAAGAGAATGAGTGCTTGGCCGCATATGCGGCTACCCTCATGACAACCATCATGTCAAAATGGAACGGCCTCACGACAGAGCAGATTGCTGTCGCGACGGTGCAAGCTCATATCGCGAAGAACGATACGCGAGTCCAGCGATTGTCCTTCACTACGGACATCAAAACCCGCAATGATCTACACCGGGAACTGAAGGCTGTTTCGTTTCTGAAGAGGAGTGCCCCATCTGGTGGCGATGAACGTGAAGGTTCTGACGCGAAGAGGAACCGCCCGAATTGGCTCAACACTGGGCCCAAATGTTTCAACTGCGGGAAACCGGGACACAGATCGGTGCATTGTCGCCTAAGAAGAGACCTAAAGGCACCTGAAGAGCAATCGAGATCGACGGCATCTAGCAGTAGCAAGAGTAACCAGGCACCAGGGAAAGCCGACTGGATCACTTGCTTCAATTGTCGTGAACGAGGACACTACGCATCCAACTGTCCTAAGAGGGACAGCAAGGAGGCACGCAGCAACACGGCGATTGATCCCGCCAGGGAGAAGCGAGTTGATGTATGCCTTGTGGACGCACCTGCTGGATCCTTACGGCATTCTGGTGAGCAATTTGATTTTTATTATGACTCTGGCGCGGAATGTTCGCTTGTTAAAGAATCCGTATCCGGTAAATTTAGTGGTAAACGAATTTATGGAAATGTGACATTGACTGGTATTGGACAGACTTCTGTACGGTCGACTGTACAAATATTGACTACTGTTGAGATTGATGGGATTATTTTTGAAATTCTTTTCCACGTTTTACCTGACAATTTTTTGCGACATAAAATCATGATTGGACGCGAAGTTTTATCAATTGGTCTAGTAGTTCATATGTCATCAGATAAGATACGATTTGAAAAAATACGGACAGTTCAGACATGCGACGTGATTGTCGACTGTAAATTTGACCTTGATACGATAGACACGGACATTTCCCCTAAAAGAAAAACTGAACTGTTGGATATTTTGCTATCTTTCAAAAATAGTTTTATTTCCGGTGTACCTACATCCCCTGCAGACACCGAACCCATGCAAATTCGCCTTATAGATCCTCATAAGACTGTGAATCGACGCCCTTATAGGTTGAGCCCCGAGGAACGACAGGTTGTACGAAGTAAAATTGATGAGTTGCTTAAGGCCAATATAATTCGCTGTAGTTCATCACCGTTCGCAAGTCCTATTCTTCTCGTTAAAAAAAAGGATGGTACAGATAGGATGTGTGTGGACTACCGCGAACTTAATGATAATACAGTACCTGACCGTTTTCCATTACCGTTAATCTCTGACCAAATAGCAAGGTTGCATGGAGGTCATTTCTTTACAATTTTAGATTTGGCTTCAGGATTTCACCAAATCCGCATTTCAGCTGAATCTATAGAGCGTACAGCCTTTGTGACGCCTGACGGGCAATTTGAGTATTTGACCATGCCATTTGGACTTCGAAACGCCCCTTCGGCGTTCCAACGAGCTCTCATTCATGCGCTTGGAGATTTGGTGAATACCTACGTTGTAGTCTATATGGATGACGTACTCATCGTTGCGGAAAACGCTGACGAGGCGCTTGAGCGACTTCAGATAGTGCTTGGGGTTCTTTCAAAGAAAGGATTTTCTCTTAATTATAAAAAGTGTGCTTTCCTAAAACAAAAAGTGGAGTACCTTGGGTTTGAAGTCAGTCAAGGGCAGATACAGCCTAATCCTCGCAAGGTTAGTTGTTTGACTTTGTTGCCACCACCCCAGACTGTGACGCAATTGCGTCAATTTATTGGCTTAGCGTCGTATTTTCGTCAATTCATAGCAAGGTTTTCTCAGATTATGGCCCCGCTGTATGCCTTGACTTCCGGTAATGGTCGGATCGAATGGAAGTCAGAATATGAGACCATAAGACAACAGGTAATTTCTATTCTAACTAGTCAGCCAGTGTTATCGATTTATGACCCAGCACTAAAGACGGAGTTGCATACGGATGCGAGTGCTATTGGATATGGAGCTGTTCTTATTCAGATAAGTGAAGGTAAGTCACATGCTATTGCTTATTTCAGCAAGCGCACAACTGCTGCAGAGTCTAAGTATCACTCATACGAGTTGGAGACTCTCGCTGTTGTCAACGCAGTAAAACATTTCCGACATTATCTGCATGGTCGCAAATTCGACGTGGTGACTGATTGCAGTTCACTGCAGTCTACCCGTAAGAAAACAGACTTGACACCACGTGTTCACAGATGGTGGGCCTTCTTGCAAGCCTTCGACTTCGACATTGTTCATCGTAGCGGCAAGCGAATGTCTCATGCAGATTTCTTTTCAAGAAATCCATTACCAGACGACGGAAAGAGCGCTATTTTTGAGAAGGTAAGCTGTAAAGAAATTAATTTAGCTGAACTGAATGACAACTGGCTGATTGCGGAGCAGCAGAAGGATGTTGAGCTTTCAAAACTCATATCTGACTTGAAGGATGGAAAACTTCCTCCTGATCTGGCTAAGACTTACGAGCTTCGGTCCAGTGTTTTGCATCGGAAAATTCAGCGACGTAGTAAGACTCTGTGCCTGCCAATAATTCCTAGAACATTCCGGTGGTCCATCGTCAACAATGTACACGAAGGGTTGCTGCATTTGGGATGGGAGAAGACCTTAGAAAAAGTTTACGAGCTTTATTGGTTCGACAAAATGACGAGGTTTGTACGAAAGTTCGTGGATAGCTGTGCCACGTGCAAAATTTCTAAGTCACACTCTGGCAAAATACAGGTAGAAATGCATCCCATTCCTAAGGTAGCTGTACCCTGGCACACCATACATATCGACGCTACGGGAAAACTAAGCGGCAAGAATGACCGGAAGGAATATGTGTTTGTGTTTATAGATGCATTCACCAAGTACGTATTACTCCACCATACGCTTAACATCGACACAGCTAATAGTATCAAGGCCTTGAAATCTAGTGTTTCACTATTCGGTGCGCCCAGCCGTGTAATCGCTGACCAAGGTAGGTGCTTCGCTAGTAAAGACTTCAAGGACTATTGCGAGTCTGTTAACATTAAGCTTCACCTAATAGCGACAGGTAGTTCGAGAGCCAACGGCCAGGTGGAGCGCGTCATGAGCACATTGAAAAACATGCTTACTGCAATAGAAACCAGTAGTCGCTCGTGGCAGGATGCTTTGCCTGACGTCCAGCTGGCTCTCAACTGCACGATGAATCGAGTCACGCAAGCTAGCCCATTAGAACTTCTCATCGGGAAGGTTGCGAGGCCTTTAGATATCTTATCAGTAGCTGACGACGACCCCGAAATCGACATTGAGCAAGTAAGGTTACAGGCTGTGGAGAATATGGAGAAGGGCTCAGCTTACGATAAGGTACGTTTTGACTCTACCAAAGCTAAATTAAAACCATTTACTATTGGAGACTTTGTACTGCTGCAGAACGAAGAACGAAATCAAACAAAGCTCGATCCTAAATACAAAGGGCCTTTTAAAGTCATAGAGGTACTAGAAGGAGACCGGTATGTACTTAAAGCTCTCAATTCAAATCGGAAATACAAGTATGCACACGACCGTCTTCGACAAATGCCTGACAGCGACAATTTTGAACACAAGGACTTTGATACCGACTCTGACCATGACTCTAGCAAAACTGTTGAGACGAGACCGGCTGACGATGAAAGTGTTAGATCTTAGGTGAGGAAATAAAAAGATTCAAATGTAGTATGCAAGTGACTCAGATTGCGTACATTGCAATGTTGTTCGTGGGTGCGAGCCTAAGTGTTTACTTAAGGTTAGTGGCCAACGTCAGCATGGCAATGTAGGTAATCGCCAAAGGTGCTAAATAAAGGCGATGTGTTGAGGTCGGGTACCGGATGGAGGTCCCGTTGGATTGCCGGATGGAGGCAATGTGATGTATTGAGGTCGGGTACCGGATGGAGGTCCCGTTGGATTGCCGGATGGAGGCAATGTGATGTGTTGAGGTCGGGTACCGGATGGAGGTCCCGTTGGATTGCCGGATGGAGGCAATGTGATGTGTTGAGGTCGGGTACCGGATGGAGGTCCCGTTGGGTTGCCGGATAGAGGCAATGTGTTGTATGTGACGAGGCTGGGTACCGAAAAGAGCATTGCATACTAGATTTGGTCGGAATGTTTCATGAATTAGTTTGAAACTTGATGTTTATTAAAAAGTGATGATTTTGATGTTGAAATTTCCTTTATAAGATTTGATGAGAATATGTGAATCAGAATAAAATTGTGTTTTTTTGAATCGTGTGACTTTATCTCCCGACATCTTGGTCAGGAAGGCCGAGCAAAGGACGTCTTACTTTCCATAAATTCTTGTTTCAGATGCTTCACACGAGGACGTGTAAATTGTCAAGATGGCCGTGTCGCAGAATCAACAAAGAAGCACAATTATTAGTATCGCTATTGATTAACGTTAATTTAGAACAACGCCATCTATTATCGTTTGTCGGAAACGTCAGGCAGTGTGCTTGGGTGAGGTCGGTACGGAGCGTGGCATGTTTGACGGCTGTCAGCTGTCATTCCTTTTTGACATTAGACGCATTGGATTTGAGAGACGCCACTTTTGAGTTGGACGCGAAGGCGAGAGGTCGTTCTGCCAGCTCGTACCGAACTTACCGCGTTTCCATAGTTTAATCCATTTCCATCGCCTTGATCATTTGAGATTTTGTTGATTTGTTATTGAGAGTGAATTAATAGACGATTGTAATTAGTGTTGAGACTATTATTTCATACCTACACCATGTCGCACTTGGATTCTGATGACGAGGTATCCCAAATGGGTGAACTACCTTCGTTATGTAAGTGATTTGAAAGATTCTAGTTAAATATACGATTTGAAGATCCCAAAAGTAGACAACACTATGAGTGCTATGTGCCGCAAGTACGATAAAATCTAGTGAAGTCTCCTTAAGGCTGTATACATTTCGGAAGACATTTCCATTTTCCTTAGCAGTCCTGAGTCCCTGTTTGCAATAAATATGTAATGTAGGTACCCCGTATCGATTGCATTATTAAAGGGGAGTTTTTATTACTGAACAAGCATGACATCAGCAACAATTTGTTACATGACATAGTCGACTTTTCGTTATATTCTAGTGTCACCAAGTATATTAATGTAGATTATTTTATGTTTTCCCCAGTGAAAACACCCCAAGCTTGATTAGTCGTTTCCCAGAAGCTGTTGGTAAATAAAGTAATTAATTTCAAAAATTATACCTCTACGTTAGCCTAAATATTTAAAATAATATTTTCGTGTGTATCAACAGAGATTATGAAATAATTTTACATACATGTAGATAGGTAGGTACTTTATTAGACCTAAAAAATTATTCTTTAGAGTTAAGTCAATGAAACAAATTAAAATACAAAAATTGGCGTTGATCAGACCAGATAACAAATTCGGACAATCTTGAAATAGAATTCAATTTGGAATTCCGTTTTTTTTTGTAATCGTTTATCAGAGTATTATATCCGTGGGGGAAACCTCGATGCCGGCTTGTCGACCAAGCGATTAATGAAATCTTTTTTCGGGAAATGATGGCGGATCGCAATCCTGAATTAAAAGTCGATAGTGTCTAAAAGATAAAAGAGGGATTAGCAGTAAATTCGGAAGAATTGCTTTTAACCTGTTTTTACCCAGCTTGCGAATAATCGTTGTCAAATGAAATTGTGTTTTTATAAAATTTAATGTAATAAAAATATCCTTTTTTTAACTCATTTCTGACATAAATAAGATGATGCTAATGAACATGCAGTTCTTAGATTATTAAATTCTACCCAAAAGCATAAACTAATGAGCAACTAGGGCTGCAACCCCATGTCGGTTTTACGATTGTTCAAGGGTACTAGGTTCCTGAATAAATAAAATGCAATTAGACTAGGGTGCTGCCTTATAGTAACACATAACACGCCTCTGAGAAACAAATCATTTACTAAAAAATGTTTGAAATATCTCAATAGAACGCACAAAAAAAGGGGGAGATGGGATTATCAATTTAAATGTAATAGGTCTAAACAATGTACTTTGTCGAGCCAAGATACAGCGGACTATTTACGCAAAGGGCTTTAAATTGTATGATACGTTTACGTATCACACGCGCGATTACATGTGATGGGATATTCTTGGCGTAACCGGCCACCATAATGGGATAACCTATGAGTTGATAGCTCGTGTTTCAGTCTGTTAATTCGGAGGCAGGTTGCGAAAAGGACGGGCCACGTGCGGGGCGTCGCCATGGCAACAGAGGAAACTACACAGTTCCACAATCCCCCACCCTACGGGAACGGCCTATAGACCCGGCATTTTCAAGTCAGCCGAGTGGATAAGGCTATTATTTATTGTCTTAGGCTTGACTTTTCCTTTGTATTGTATAAAAGCTTTAAAACAACTTATTCAACTTTATAAAAGAAGCTACATTAACATGTTGTCATATGTCTTTAGAGTTGTGATCGTAAAATTTTAAAATAGTATACATAAGGTAATCTATCGTAAAATAAATGTTATATTTCTGAAGGATCCTCGTCAAATCAACGACTCGTAATAATAACTCTATTACACAAAGGGATGCGAGATTTTGTCAGGCAATTTAGATTGGGAGTGTGGGGGCGTCTGCATGAACAGCCATATCGCGCGTCTAAAAACGAGTGGCATATTGTATAGGCGGGTCTGATGCTAGACAAAAAGATTTGATATCACATCCTGATTATAGAATGATATGGGAGTAATGGAACATTTTGAGAGTAATAAAGAAATACATTTCAAAGCAACGAAAACTTTAGAAAGAGAAAAAGAGTTTTAGTGGCTTTCACAAGATAAAGATGGTTGAAAAAAAAAAGATAAATGTTGACCATAGGATATATGAAACAATACTCAAAATGGGGTAAATAAAGGGCACAAAATACAAAGGTTGATCGCATTTTCCAAGTCCCTTGCCTCTTTGGTTACTTGACCCCTGTCAAGACAATTGCCTGTCCATCGGCTTCCCCTCGCGTTATTGGAAATCCCAGCTTCATCGCGCGCTCTTGTGGTTAACTGAACAATCTAGAAAATGGGACTATAAACCACATACACATGCGGAATTTATTCCTAGTATATTTCGTTTATAAACCAAACATGAAATAAGAGCACACAGATCTGGACAATAAAATATGTAACATAATATACATATACGCGGAAAAGAGAATGTAGAAACGAAGTAATGAACTCGTATAAATTGATTCGTTTCAGAGCTGTATCAGATAATGGCCCATTAACTAACGAAGATCCTGAAACCGCTACACATACGGATGTCGGCGAATCAACTAGTTAATGGACAGATCGATCAACAACGTTTCGGTCACTCACTTCATTGCAGAGACGGAACTAAGTGCAATCGGGTGATTATTTTCAGCGCTCACATGAACTAAGCACTTCCCGTGTACCCTGTGATTACTAAACCGGAGACACAAGACATAAGACGCGGGTATCTTGTTTCCAAGTGTTCATTGTAGCAGTCGCAGACAATGGGACCGTTGCCGTGGCGAAGGCCGACTCAACACTGCATAAAGACTGCATTATAAAACGCAGTTGCATCAACTTTAACTCGCATTCTTATGACATGTTGTATAATCATGGATTTTTCCAGAATGGTATTACAATTATCTTCATCGATATTAATTTTAAATGTAAATATATTCTAACGCCATACCTACTTACAGTATTTCTTTATTTCCACTCTATTGTTATGGTTAACCGCGTGTTTACTATTGATAGCTTTGCGGTTGAACATTAACATTTTAATTCTAATTGTTTGTAATCATCCCTAAAGTACCTATATGTAAACAAAGTTTTACTAAAAACTATATTTACTATTTAGTAGGTACAATAGCACACTTTTACTTAAGAATTTATGACTAATCTAAGCAGCTGCTTTAACTCGATATTGTCAAACATCTGTTGCAAAAACGACTAACAAAACATAATAGACAGCTGCAACCACTTTACTGCTGCAACTACTTTTTATTGCAAAGATTCTCCACGTTCGCGACCATTAAATAATTATCTTCCTTGTTAATACTGTTATACTTGTATTATGCCTGATACGAAGAACACAGTAATCAAATACATTAGTGTACTCGATTATACACAAGAAATTCTTACTACATCCTTGCCCGTTCATAACATTGCTAGGTTTTATCTGCAACACAGTTACATCGATCCCGTTTAGATGATCTTTTTAATTTATACAACAAATTAAGGACAAGGTCTTGGCTTACACGAGAATTGGACCAAAATAGTGTCGATTAAACTAAATGACAATTGTCCGAATATTTAGGCGTAGCGAGCGAGTCATGGGAAAACGATGATAACAATTTTTTTGTTTGTTTCAGATTTGGTGCACCAGCTAGGATTAGTTGTAAACCTGGACCTTTTATAGCCGTCCCAATTAAGGTAACTGACATTTTTTAAAACATCGTTTCTACAATATACTGGAATACAAGTTTGTTATTTTAATGTCGTATAAAATAATGAAGTATCATTTCATGGTAATCAGTTTGAACTTGGCAAAGTCACTTACAATTTGTAACTCAGTCACGGCGCAATTTCATAGTAGACATACCGAACATACCCAATGATCAACAACACAACTGAAGCGAAACGTGTACTTGACGCAAAAAGCACACGAAATTGACAACTCAATGGAATGTTTCGGTGATGCCATCAAACTAAAAATAGTCACGACGAGCACGTTCGAGAGTAGCCCACTATCATCCTGTCAGGAGTCAGGTTGGTCCACAATTGGCCTCTCAATATCAAACAAGTGCCGGATCTGCATCGCGAGTTACGCAAATGACCATTATCCTAACGACTTAATAGGCAAATACAGAATACGCCTGGAAAACTTTAGAGAACGTTTTCCACCCGGAAGGTTGGGAACTTGTGATTTCCATTTAACATGATTGTTCTACAAGCGATATAAAGTAGTAATTTGTTTGATATTATCTGTTATTGATAGTATAAAGTTTACGGAACCGTCTTAAATTTGGAGTAGAAAAGTGCAGTTAAAATTAGGCCAATATGTCGTCAGAAAATCATAAGTGGCGCTATTAGTGACAATCAGACGGCGACCTTGCTGCTCGTTGTCGCGCAAATCGTGGGGAGACCCAGATTGTCATCCTCTCCATTCCGGCATCCGCTTTTTGCACTTCATTACATAATACCCCAGATCTAAGCGTTTGATATTCGTTGGGTGACATAAACAAGTATGCAAGCGTGAATTTTCTTAATACGTCATCGGCTTACTGCTTATGTCACTGACAACCATTAAATTACCAAAGGTTTAGAAGTTTATACGGTTGTCTAACCCAATAAAGTTCTAAAACACGTTTGTCAGTGGTGTGCGTATATATTGCGGACGCTTGAACACGACACGTTCTAAAATGGACAACGAGTTGTCTGTGCGGTTCAACAAATTGCCGTAATCAATATGACTTATCTTCAGCAATTGAGGTGTCAGTTTTCACCCGATCTAACACACTATACTTTCTAATGTTTGTAGTCCATAATGTTGCAGACTGTTTTGATTCATGTTTTGAATAAAGATTTTCTTCATACTACAGTATTAGATGGCGTCTGCACTGTTGAGAGCCTGATATTCAGGCTATCAGTAGTTAATTTTTGCCCCCAGGAACACGGCTACCTCTTTTGATCAATCTTAAAATAATCATATATATAAAACGTATAAAACAATTTTATAGGTATTCCATAAGGTTGAACTGCAATAGTAAATATAGAAATACATACATAGATGGGTCGCTTTAATTAAAATGCTACAGATTACTTGAATTAAAATATCAATACAAGAAATAAGCCCAACGCTGTATATTTTGCTGTGCAATTATCTAGCTACATACTTCGCTAGCACTAGTTTGTGATTTAGTTTTTGCTGTCTACAAAATGTCGTTTAGGTAACAGGTTGGCTCAGTAAGTCAGTACTCAAATAAATAATAGCGGTGAAAAACTTGACGTTCAACAAACTTTATTTGTACCGGACAAACAACTTCGGTTGGAAATGTTTTGTCGGGTCTGTACTATAAAGATTCATCGATAGGTTTGCGTCATGCAGGTTGAAACTTCCGGTAGCTAACGATATGATATGAATCCGCGGGTATAACAAGAATTTAAACGGTAGCCGTATACCTACGTGACTATTACACTGATGTGCAATATTCTCACTAGCACACACAATTTATTATTGATTATACATTATGCATGTATTGTCCGTCATGTATTCTGAGCTACCCCACGATGTTTCTTGTATTCAATTGAAATATTTATCTACATAGGTATAACATTCTCCTATTCGTACACTTCCAGGTTCCATTTACAAGGCGCGTACCCGTAATACCAGGGCTATCACTACTTTGTGAGCTTCTAATAAGTAAATTATATGCTCAACATCTAACTACATAATTTCTAATAAATCTTTCGTTTCTTCATTTAACCGCGTTTGACATGGAAAATTGCTACCTCTATCATCGGAATTGCGATCGGCCGGCGCGGGCGGCAGGTGCGATGATACGGACTCTATCCGAGCTGGTGTTAATTCACCCCTTGCGTGTTGATTTATAGCCTAACTTTGTCTTAGAATTAACCGTGCTTAATTTATCTAAGCGCAGGCTCCGGCCTACGGCCGATGACGCGCTAAAGTTGTAGACGTCCGTTTAAATATACTTAATAAATTATGCAGCGTTTAAAGAATATCTCTTGGCAATTCACTTTGATTAAGATAAGAATAAAAGCAATGCAGCAGGTTACAGTCGCGCGTAATCTGTGTGAATAAACTGTGGAAAACAGGTTACTAGGATAGCACACTCAACTAACCAGTTAGTATTCCTCGTGAAAAATTTAAATCTGAATAATTAAGTCACTGCAAGTTAAGGCAACAGCAATTTAAAATCGTTTCAATGATAACTTTGAAAAAAGATGGAAGCCATAATTGGGATAAATTAAACAAAGTTGATTGAAATCTGACGAAAGCATGAGTCAAACGCTCAAACTTTTTACAGACAGTACAACGAACTCGCAACGGAAATTACTGCAGGAACCTGAACTGTAATTATGATTAAAATAGCTTTGCGTTATTATCATGGGACATCTCCCGACACCGTCACGCCTCGCGGATAGCGCTGCAAACTCAATGCGAACAAATACTGCTCGTCCGAACGGAACTATCTCATTCATAATTTTTACTAGCGGAAGTTAACTGTTTCACAAAACCATTACAATAAGCAAAAAGTATACTTATTTTAGAAATAATAAATTTCCAATGAACTCTACGCTAACAGTTGGGAAATGTTATATGCAAAATAACACGTAGAACATAAACCGAACAGGACATTGCGTGACCAATGTGTACATAGCGTCCTCACCGTTTCTACTACATCACCAAAACAATATCACAATATAGTAATCATTACACTCAAATACATCCGTTTTTAGAATAAATTGAAGAGCATTCGTCGTATGCAAATAGAAAATAAGACATAATAAACATAACAAGAAGATAAGCCCTCCCTTCCTGTCGCAAACGATAAGAAATAAACAAAGTTCTTATGCAAACTGTTTGCGACAATTCTCAAAAGCACCCTTTAACCATACAATGTCTGTGATAAAACAACGTTCAAATTCATTTGATTGGCGCTCATTGAGCACTTAATTGTGTTGTCAACTACGTCTACGAGCTCAAGGCGACCTCGTCAACAAGCCACAAAGCCCGCATCCTATTGTTTTAAAAGCTTTGAAGAGATACACAAGTACGGCTTATGTAGAATGTGGAGAGCGTCGAGACTACCGCGGGATGGAGACAGCTCGGTCAACGTCACTCGGTGTTATAATATAATGTGTGTCTTTAGTTTTGTACATATTTTCGTTTTTGACACCGCCTTCCGAAATTAAAGTTATTTTTCCCTTTGCAGTGATTTTTGGGAAGTCGGTTTTATTTTATGTTAAAAGGGTTTTTTTCTCGCTTTTTAGTGGGTCGGTTTGTAATTTACCTAGTTACAAAAGCCTAAATGTCACCTTCATATCACCTTTTGCAAAATATTTGTTTTCCCTATTGAGAGCTGTTATTTATTGAGGAGTACTCGTGGTACTTCACCATCAGCTCCTCATCACCATATGCATTGCAACGAGCATAAAGTGTTTTACAACCATATCCAAGTAATCGAATCGCAACCACTGAAATACTTATAGAGTTGTTCTAGTAGCCATCTGTGGTCTTCATCATCAGTTCCACTTCACCAAATGGTGCTTATCGAGAGCAACTGCACAAGCTACTATGAAAAATACCCAAATCGCTATAGGTGTGCCTATAATATTTGAAGAGTTCCCTAGATTTCTCAAGGTTTCCATTATCAGATCCTGACTTCATGACAATGGGATCAACTAGAATGTATACTCTCTCAAACAAAAAAATAATTTTCCAAATCGGTCCAGCCATATTCGAGTTATGAGGTAAAATACATAAAAAAAAAGTTCAAGCCGAACTGAGAACCTCCTCCTTGTTTTAAAGTCGGTTAAAAACCAACAATACCTATTTAATAATCGAAATAGATCACAACCTAAAAATACTCGTTACTTCCGTTTTTAATTCTGCCAACGTGAATGTCACTAAAAACAACTGAATAAGCGAAAGGTATTTAGTAAATAAATAAAAATTTAAAGGGGACAACGATACGTGAAATCTTAACTGTCCGTTGTCCCCGTTGATAACGGGGACAACGGGAAGTAATTTTAATTATTTTATTAAATTCCCTTTGTCCCCTTTAACGGGGACACGGACTACGGGGACAACGGGAATACACCAATTCAAGGTCCATGTACAGTTCAGTACAAGCTGGATAGAAATCTAAGGCACCATAGTGTTCCTATATGTGAAACAGGCAATGCATGCATGAAGTTGTTCCCACGCTATCAGCTGGTTCACGCACCAGCGCGCACGCGCAATTCCCGCGTCACCAGACTACTCGATATGATACCAATATGGCGAGCAAATATAGCGAAGTTGGGTTAACAAAATGATTAAAAACTACAGTCGCCAATTTGGCAGCTACGAAGGAAGAGCCAGTGAGTAATAATAAAGAGAATGATTTACTGACAGTAAGCAGCGGTACACGACAGACGATGGCGCCCAGGAGAGCAATTCAATGCGCCGCAAAAACACATCACCGCATTCGATGGACTTATGTATGTTGCATTGTACCGCGTGTGCCGCTAACTTACTTGGTAAGATTACACGTAAAGAAAGCCATACTACCTCGAAAAGCTTCATGTATACTTGTTTGGCGGAGAAACCCTTCGGTTCAATGAACTTCAACTTATTATAGCGAGATAGAATAATTGCATATCACTATAGAAAAACCACAAAATTGGTAACGGTACTTAAAAATCCATCCATTTTGTGAGTACTCCGTTACAAACCTTTCGACGATAATCAAGTGGCAGTGATTTAAAGTGAATGTAGAACATGGCATCTTTTTGTAGAGACTGACAAAAAAGCAGTTACGGCATAACTGCGACCTTGTCCGAGCTTTTACTGCACTTACAATGGACGGATATAAACCCACTAAGTACTTACTAGTTAAAGAAATCCGAACTCGTTTCAATAGGGCTACAGAGATGAAACAGCGTTTGATAACGAAGCCATTACTGCGATAATTGCCTCCCAATGAGGACCGCCCATCTAACACCCGACTGCGATACTATACTACTGCAATTTATTTAACCACGTTGACATGATAAATGGGATTTCTAAATATAGAAGCAAACTGCGCAAAGCAATAGAGAACTTTATTGTTCGTAATAATACAATAAAAACGGATGCTTAATAGTTTTATCCTGTATTCCTGTCGTAAGATATGAAAAAAGGTCAATGGGACCCCTCGACAAATGGACATGATCTTGTGCAGCATGGTTATAAGAATGAATTGGTAGGCAGTATAAGAGGGGTAATTCAACTAGAAATGTTCTTAACGAATGCAAAAGAGGACATTGACATATAATATCAAAAGAAATTCACAATTATTTATTTCTGAACTGATAGAAGTGCAATAACAGTCGTGATTCGTGATACGGTACAGCGGTTTCTATTATAGAAAAACTCCGTTAATTTGTGCCAATATAGTAAAATTTTAAATTATAGAAAGTTTCTTTTAAAACCTATATAAGGCTTGCTATTAAATTAGCACAGTGGCCGACTCACCCCAGAGCCTTTGCGCGAACGTTAACGGAATATTTGCATGGTAAGCAGCAGCACAACTGGGTTAAAAGCTTAGTGCTGTTTCGCAGAGTCGGATCGGGACAACAATCATGCATAGCTCGTGTGGAACGGGCGTGTTATAAATGTCAACTTTGATACTTCACCATATTAGAATATTTGCTGATCGAAAGTATATGTAGGTACATTGCTAAAATTAATCATGAGCCATAAGGTGTGTTCGGTTCAGTGACGCTGACATTTATTTGCTTCTGGTGACCCTAAATATGCTTCATAAAACAGACACGTGTATGTGACATTTCACAAACTCTATTAATGTTTTACAGAATATGGTACTTACTTAAAACAAACTATCAAATCGTTATACCACTGCCAAGAAACTGCACGTTATAAATACTTCCCTAGTTTTTCTGTGATCTGGCTAGCTAGTATGTTTCATTTTCGCATGGCACAATGACAAAATACAGATATGATTTAATAATTTTGCTCTTAGTCAACTATATTACTTGCATCATATTACCCATAGATGTTAGTACCTCGCGGAGGACAGTAATCCTGTCTAGTATTATTGATTGCATGTGGGTAATGCGATTAGTGCGCGAGCTATTGCTCGGGGAGCTTACCTCCTTACAATAAGTAACTCCAATCGATTGATAATGTGGCGATATGTTTAAGTGCTTAAGATAGTTTGACTTTTTATATTGATGCTATCTATGTAAATCGTAATCTAAATATCGTGTAGCTATTTTGAAAAATATGACTCACTCTTTAGAGATATGCTTGTAGCAAGAGTTCATAGTTAACGAGAAGATTAATGATCTCTGCCGGGACAGTGAAGCGTCGGAACTAAAGATAAATAAGTCCCATCTAAAGTACTCCCTAATGAGATAAATAATATAAGCGAAACAATTCAATGAACCGTATTCGAAGGTTCATTTTGGTTTAGTTTTTGGAATATCTTTCTTTAGGTAATTTTGTTCTTCGTTTTGACCTGAGATCTTGCTAATTCGAATTGACAGCACAGTAATTGTTTTCATTGTTACAATAACAGAAGCGACGAAGATTAATTTTGAACTAATCATAATTATGATCTTCGTCGCTTCTGTTCTGTTCTCTTTTTTTATTCTTATATTAATTAATATAAGAATAAAGAGATATCGGAACTACCGACTTCAATATATGAACACGAATTTAATTGAAAGTCTTATACAGGGTGGACGAAGAGGATATCCCGTTAATAACCGTGGTCTTTTGATCCCTTCTGTCCGGAAAAATATGGACAGCATTGGCATTGATAGAGACATTGAGGTACATGTTTACAATTTATTTACGGCACTACAAGCGCCGCACACTATTCATAAAATGTGACCTCGAGTGGTGCAGTCACCACAGACTACGTCGCTGAACATTATAAAATTTTATTGCCCACAATATTGTTACAAAATACAAGTTTGCCTTTACCAACATGATGTCATGTTTGAAAAATAACGCTTATGTACAATAACATTGCCAACAGCGTTTTACGTAGATTCCATCATTTACAATGGCAGTCCTTTTAACCGGGTAAAATAATTAAACTTAGAGCACGTCAAATGCCTAAATAATTAGGCATTACGTTCAGTTGAGGCTGTGTTAGTGAAATAAATAAGCAAAGTGGTATTATTTTAGGCTTTAAACTTCTAACCGAACGCAAAACAAAATTAAACCGCCGCGCCGTACATGGAGAAAAGTGAAGTGAAACCAAATGCACGAGGGGAGGTGATGATTCAGTGAAGTGAGGTAACTCAGACGAAAGATTTCCTTGTTTAGTTTGTACATAGTTTGTCTCCCCTCGTCGCATCGAGAGTTGTTCTAAAACACGCAGACAGAAGGTATTGTGTTGGAAGGAACGTATGGGGTGTTTAAATCGACTCATTAAAGCTACCGCTGAGTAATTGTCTGATCTTCCTTTGTCCGCGTTATCTTTCTATCATCTAGTTTCATGAGAGAGACATGGTTTAGTGCAAATTACTTGATGTTGATAAGGAGCAAAGCTCAAAAATGTCTTAGCATCGTGGTATTCCACATTTTAGAAAATAATCCACCTTCGAAATAAAAATAGCAAATAAAAGTTGAAAACAAGGTATAGCTACTATACAGGGCTTAACCGAGACCGACATATATGCTGAAATCAGTTAATCGATTCTGTTAGGTGTCATATTGGCGGGCTCACAAAAGCTGCGTTTGGACACGGCATGCGCGCCGACACAAAGGGACTTGTTTGACTCGGGCTGACGAAATGTGACCTAGACAAAGGCAATTCTGCGTAAGTACTGGGAAAATACGGACGAGCGATTTTTTGACCTGATTACTAATATTATCATTTTTATTCCATGTCGAGTCTAATGTATTGAATTTTGATAGAAGGTGAACATTTTTTGAGCGTTATCGTGTAACCTTTGACCGAATTTAATTATAGTCCCACATCTGACGATATGGAATAAAGCCCATTTATTCAAAATAATATTATTATATAAAGCTACTGTAACTAATTACAGATACTTAATGAACGAAGATCCCTATTCGAATAGCAATATCTCATAAGTTAATCAAATAACAAAGGAACAGGGGCGTCGGGATTTGTGCCACACAAAATGGTCCGTGTCAATCTCCAATTGAACTTATTAAATTGAATTTACTCCATTTGTAGCGGCACTAACGATGATTTATTGGATTCTTATCTCGAGTAGATCTATTATTAAAAGGATATTAAAACCTTTGTAAAAAAGCAAACCGGTGAATATAAAATGTGGGTTTGATATCCCGGTTGACCCAAACTACACAGCAATAAATGTTAAACCATAAACCCGTCCTGAATAATAAAAACCTAGTGAACTTTATGTCGTTTTGCTATGTAGAATTTGGTTCTATGTTTCTGTATGATATAAGGAACAAGGAATATTTTATTATAGACTAGATGCTGCCCGCAACTTCGTTCGCGTGGGAGGATTTCCCGCGTAAATCCCGTGGTAATTCCGGGATAAAAATTAGCCTATGTGTTATTCCAGGATGTCAACTATCTGGGCACGCCGCAATCGCGGCGATAAGTCCCCTCTTTGAGGAGTGGCTGGAGAGACGCCACGGCGGTTTCGGGTGGTACCTGTTTTGGATACAGCGGGAGGACACGACCGGGTGTCGTCATTGTGAAGACCACCTGGAGGACACGGTGGAGCATACGGTCGAGGTGTGCCATGCTTGGGCAGGGCACCGTCGTGTCCTCGTAGAGACGGTTGTCGGCAGCGACCTCTCGTGCCCTGCTCTGGTTCAAACCATGGTGCGGAGCGAGAGGAAATGAGATGCAGTCGCCTCCTTCTGCGAAGCAGTCATGCTAGCGAAGGAGGAGGCCAAACGAGCGAGGGAGAGGCAACTCTCTTCCTCGCGCCCCAGCCGCCGCGGGAGACGCTCCCGGGCGTCGGGGATCGCGAGCTGATTTCCGACCACCGTAGGCGCGGGCCTGTGGACGGCGAGCAGGGTTCGGTCACCGTCCGGTAAGGACCAGGCCCGGGTCGGCGGCGCGTCGTGTTCCACGCGTGCATCAAAGAGCTGTCACCACCAGTGACGGAGCCTCATAGGGCCATAGCCTGCCGGGGTTTGCGGGAAAGTTCTATCGAGATACCGCGGCAACGGAACTTTAGGGCAGTCGAAGGAACAGGGTGGGTTTTTAGTCAGTAGAAGTCTGACACACCCTTCCGCTTAACCCAGAGCGGAAGAAGTCGTTCAATGATTTTCCCACCCAGAAAAAAAAAGAAACAGGATGTCCACTATCTACTTACCTTTCATTAAAATCCATCCGATAGGTCCAGAGATTAGCGTGTACAAATAGACATTCTTTTTTGCCTTGTTATCGTTTCTTAACCCACTTCAATTATTATTTTTGTATAAAATTTAAATGTACAGACACACTTGTTTTACTGTTTTATTATATGTATAGATATAGATTAAAGATAAATCTATTTTGAAAACATACCTTATATTTCTGTATATTGAAGTTGTCAACTTACCTGTAAAACAAAAACGATATTGTTAATGAAATAATTAGTAAGAATCAAACGCCTTGACAGAAAAAGACCGATCAGCATAGCATTCACGTTTAAATATTCCTTGACTATAATCACGCTGAGGAACTCGTGGCTCAAATTATAACAGCCATAAGGGTCTTAACGGTTAAGTAATTCTTGCCGAGGTTGGTTGGGCCGTGCCCATTTACCATAGTGAGATTCCTCTATGCCTGAGACATCACCTTAAGACGGTTGGTGCTAGTTGTTATTGTTTGACAGGTGTTTGAGGATTCCGAAGCAAAAAAATCCGACAGTCTTGCTAAGCATACCCAGTTAGATGCTTGGCTGTCGCTGAATATAAAATAATGGAACTCAGCTCTCAGTTGCATCTAGTTAGACTAAAAGCCGACCCATCATAGTTAGGAAATGGCTAGGTAGATATTGAACTATACTCAAACTGTGAAACATATGATTAAAAAGCATTTAGTAAGCATTTTAGCCTCGGATCCAAAGTACCAACAATTATAATTATGCTGTTTTGTAACTAAGGTTCTATTAATCATCATGCCACGTTGCTAGCAGCATTATTAGGACTCCTGAGAAATTAATGTAACCGCAACTAAATATACTATTTGTAATAATTATACAATTATTCTCATAATTCTTTATCACAGTTATGAAACTTACTGAAGACCTGCTATTTATGCTTCCAAAAACGACAATTATGACCAGTACATGTTAGAATTTAAATGACGCAAGACGTCTTCCATAGATATTCTTCAATCGATTGTCTCTTACAACCTACTTCAGCTACCTTAGTATAAAACATAGCTTTTCGGCTTGCTCTCCTAATTTTGTTTGCATTAACATACTTGAACCAAAATATTGGTTTAAAGAAAATACAATTATTATCCTACAGGTAAATGTTGCTGGTAAATACAATTATTATCCTACAGGTAAATGTTGCTCATCTTCCCTGATGTTGGAGGGATAAATTACCAACCATAAAATGTATCCTTGAGAGATGAGAAAATTTGCAAAATAAAATCAAAGACAAAAACCGTATCTCCCGCATTTCCACTGCTAGGGGGCGACATCGTTGAACTCAGCGCGATCTGCTTTCAGTAACATAACTTTGTCAAGGAAATTGAGTTTCCCGTCGATCGAAACCCGCCATAGCCTTTTTAACCGATATACAGATGCAGGCACTAGTCTCAACACAACTACAGGTGCATGGTAACCACTGATATAGATTAACTTTTATGTTACTTTTAATGCTATATTTTGAATTCTGTAACATGTTTACTGCCAATTACAAAACGCAATAATCAGGAAAACCGACTACTTTTATATCTTTTGAATGTACATCTAGATAAAATCTGGGGGTCGCAGCAATTTATTACTGGAGGGTCGGACAAATGTGATGCTATTTTTGGAGCTGTCTCACAAAATTCTTAATGTAAACCACGAAACAATGAAAGTAGAAAATTAAAGGACATGTTTTATCGGAATCCTTTGTACAATATTTTCTAACCTCTGATTTGTAAAGCTATCAAAAAGTAATTGATCGGAAAACAAAGACGCGCCACACCTAATTTTCTTTGTTTACCCATGGTGCCAAGTTTTAATTTTTCTTTTACGACTCGAATGTTGTTTTTGTTTCTAACTTTATCAGAAATGCTGTAACTGATGCTGTGCGCTATAAATAATCGGTTTCACATAGGTTATTTCAATGTACATATTTAAATCCATCAGTGTGTAGTGTATTGAGGTCAAGTAGGATATAAAGCTATCCATCATTTTAAAAAGATAGCTAGCATTGATCTATGGCTATTGCACCGTGTTATTATTCTAAAATCGAGTATAAAAATATCCAAGTAAGCTAGTGAAACTAAAATGTTATAATTAATGGCAACATTTATGAACTTATTATTTATCTTTGTTGCAGTGCCAAGATGAAGAAAAACAGAAATTGTCAAAGTGGGTGGTGGGGGGTGCTATTAACTGCCACCCTGGCGGTTCAAGTTGCAGCAGAAGCAGGAGTTGGACTGTACAACTCGAAGCTAAAACAAGTCACCACCTCAAGCACTTTGAAGTGGACTAATCTCAAGAAAGAATCCATGAGCAACTATGTCGTTGGTGCTGATTCTGAACAAGGTAAGATGATAATTTCCTAAGTCTCATTATTAAAGAAGTGGTTGTGTAGGGAATACATCGTTTTTGTTATTTTCCAGGTCCAATATACCTTTGCAGAGCACGTCATGAAGGCGATATGATTCTAGGACAACTCAGATCAGACTATACATCGTGTGCTGTATCCGCAAGCAAGAGCTACAATATATTCGAAGTGCTTGAAAACATTGAAAATGCATCTTTAATCAATTGGATACCGTGGTTTAGATTTAATGCCAAGCCTAGTGGAGGTGTAGTAGTGGACTCTTCTGTTGATTCAGTTTTTATTGGAAGAATGAAAGCCCAAAATGGATATTCACATTATATCGGAAGGATTGCATACGAAAACGTTATTGGACAGTTAATCACTTTTGATGATAATAATAATGAAATAATAGAAAACAGTGGTGAAATGCTAAAAGAAATTGAACCGATTAGTTACAAGTTAGAGAATGTTGTGCTGGATCGATCCACGGAACACGTTCGACAAACAGAACCTGAAGTCTTCGAGAAGCGTATTTTAAGAAATGAAGACGAGATTGCCGCTACTGTCACTACGGAAATCGAATACGAATTCAACTACACATTATCATGGGGTCACGGTCATGGTATCGCGATTGGTCTTAATACTACTATTGAATTGGATGATGGTACTTTATTTCCGCAAATCCAATGGGCCAATCCTTTCACAGAGCCCAGGAAGAAGTTTTATAAACTTGAACAATATCTCGAACCAGGCACGGCATGTAATGTAACCTTCAGGGGCAACCTTACCAACAGTGACGTACAATACACAGCAAAATTGGTAACCTTGTATAAAGATAATGACCCTCGGTCCAGGCAAATGAGAGGGCAGCGAATTGAAAATACTCTAGAGGTAGAAGCTATTTATGGGGAAATATATTTCCTAGCAAACAATACGTTGGTGCCAACAACCACAACTAGTACCACCACCACAACGACTACTACGACGACTCCACCTCCGGAGACAGCGCCTCCAGCGCCTGAAGATAATGATGTAGCGGCCATGAAGAAGGTGGACCAGCCTGCTCTGATGGACAGCGGTGATATGATGAACGAGAATAGTGAAGGCATAGTTAAAACATCGCCACCGAAAGAAGATATAAAGAAATCAGTAGTTGGTGGACTCGGCAGCAACCCCAATGGAGCAACAATGAAAATTGTTACATTTACGTTATTTATTCCAGCGCTTTTACTTTTACTTTAAGATGACAAGTTTATTTCTTTGTAAATATCGAGAACAATATTATTAACATTATAGATGCTTGGTCGTTTATTTATGGGTTTGTTTTTGGCAACTAAGCTTGACGCTGTTGTTTAAAAGTCGAGTCACGGATAATACCTTTCCCTCGACAAAATTGTGTAAATATAAATATTTTTGTTTTCTTGACATTCCTGTTATGTGATTTCATTCCAATGTGTAAATTGAGGAGCCAAAATTAATCGCATAACTGTAAATAGATATATCTGTAAATAGTTAACTGATATAGAAGTCGCAGAGCGGCGCGAGGAGTTTGTCATTAAATATAATGACAGAGGAAACATCGTAGATAGGGATAATGACACAGAGTGAAGTAAGACACTGTTACCAATGACAAGCTGTAATAAAATCACACATAATACGTACCTAGAACATTCACAGGACAGTAAACTCACATTTGTGATATCAGAATGAATTTCAAAATTCGAAATCACGTTTATAAGAAAGTAATACGTTACCGTCAATATTTAAAATGTTGCAATGTACAAAACAATTATTTAGAGATTCTTTATACTTTAAATAATGAATTGCGTTTGATGATTGTTTTTGCTTGAAGGCTATAGCCATGTTTTGAGTAATTGTTAAATATAATCACCCTAAATATTTACGTGTAAAGTTTTAAGTAATTTATTTTTATCATATTCCGTTACCTAATATTTATACAATAATTAGGAACTAATTGATTAAAGCTATCCAACGTTTTTGTTCCCACTTGATTTTGCTTTGTACATTTGCTGTGCATTGAATTGTACAGTTTTCTGACTATATTCTTTAGTATGAATATTACATTTGCATAGGTTTTGGTAATGAACAGTTTGGCGCAAAGTTTATTTCACTGCGCGCAATAATAGATAAGTAAGCAGATCGTTTAGTACCTCTTACATTTTAGTATTTTTATTTCCTAATTTTTATTGTTATTTATAATTTTAAGTTACAAGAGTCTAAAAATCCAGAATTAAGAGATATTATTAGTTACAAGCGTATAGCGATAACGTTTATTCTCAAATAATTTATTTTGTTTTCAATTCACAAATTATTATAATCACACTTTAGATTCAAATAAAACTCAGCATGAAGCGTGGGGTTACCTGAGGATGACTTTATTATGTGAGCCAAAGTAATACTTTGTAAGTATGCCTACTTTTGTTAGTTTAGGCATTCAACCCAATAAAATTGCATCCCTCCGTTATATGAACGTCATCATCATTCTTGTTAGTTCTTAGAAACAAGTAGACTCTAATAGATTTGACATCGTTTGGTAGTAGTATGCTTAGCGAACTTTTGTCAATGTGTAAAGAAAATGGATGATATTTTTGTATGAATTGAATCGATTGTAAGTGTTCGCCTTAATTGTAAGTGAACTGTCTTCATCTCTTTAAGTTTTATGTCAAACTATTATATTTTCAGTAATTCTGAGTGTAAGTAATTCTCTTCGCGGAATACATTTTTAAGTTGTAAACATAAATGGTGTAATCTTGGTTAATCATATTTTTAAATTAACGTTAAATCAACGTCCCACCTAGCGTACCATTATTGGATAAGACTTAAAATATTATCATAACAAAAATTAATTATATTTATTGTTCACTATCTCAGCTTCGGAATATTTTTGTCTCTGATGTCGTAAATTAGTGTTAGAACTTATTGCGAAACATTTAATAATATCTACAGAAGAAAGTCAAGGCCTGTATGTTCAACGTCTAATATGTAAGGAAATTGCTTCTTCCCGTTAGGTAGAAAATCTATTCCATTATATTAAGGCATGTTCGATTGTTGTACCTATATGTATGAAATAGACACTGCTAATTGGGTAGATATTATAACAATGAATCACATGACATCAACATTGTTTTGCGAAGCATAATTGTGATGTTCCATGTAAGTATACTTTGTTTCAATTTATTAAAGTGTAACTAAATCTACTGCTTATGTTATTTTATTTTTGACCCACTCCAAACTGTCCCAAACGTCCGTATTCTGCTGATTTAAGAGACCATCTCACTGTCTACTATGAAATTACCAATACAATAATAACGTAAGTATACCTAGTTAAAATAATATAAATACAATGACCGTTACGTTTATGCATAGATATAATGATCTAAGCATTATTACAGCATGGTAATCTTGCCGCACCCATATGCAAATAACTGGTGATGGCGATGACGCGACGTAGCCTCTGAGTGATATTTGAATTGATCAAAATTTTTTCACGGCTATATTTAAAGTACAACTGGATTTGCAATGAGGCTATCTCGGTACCAGCTTTTTATTGATCCCAAAGTCGTCGGCCATAATGTCAAATGCCAGTCTAGGAACTAAAGCGTCTATGAGGTCACTATTCTCTTCGAAGCAAGTTACAATCACTCTCTACAACGGCTTTAGTCTAGTTCGAATATAGCCCAGCAAATTCAAATGTGCTTTAGCTTCCATATTGTTCCCTAATCTATCCTGCACGTCTTGTACTTTCAAACTTGTGCGACACGTGGTACGTGCTACGTAAAGTTTATTTACACAACTGAGGTAAAGCATCGAATAGATCATTTTCTAATCTAAAAAATAAAATAATGAGTGCCCCTAATACACATTCAGTTTAATTACTTAACTTGCCACATTATATTTTAAATTGAATCTTGATGAGGAATCTCTGTGACGCAACTAACCGATGCGATGTTTAGATTTTATCGAAAATTCTCTTTCACGAGTAATAGTTTCCAACAAAAAGGCAACGTTCTCATTTGAGCATCAATAACTAATTTATCTCCTATATATTTTCTATATTTCTTGTAACAGGAATCATATAACCGAATGCTAGATATCGTCTGGACCTTCCCTATGAGATAGTATGCACCTGCATATTTTCAAGGTTTGTTTTGTCTGTTGCCTGGTGTTGGCAAACGTTATAGAATTTGCAGACGCATTAGTGTGAAACGTCTCGACAGCGGAGCCAGGGGGAACACGGCGCCTATGGGTCTCATTGTATCTGGCTTAACGGAGCGTGAAGGTATTAGGTGCAAGCAATTCAAAACAAAAAATTCGATAATTTTTGTCATAAAATTTTCTGTTGGTTTATTTTTATTGGTTTGTTATTGTGTTTATAAGATAAATTAAAATAATTTGTTAACTGGTTAGATTTTCTCGATGCAGAGTTCCGGAGGCCAAGAAAAAATGGATCACTTCGATTCGCCAAGCTACAGAAGCACTTATTTTTTCTCGTTCCCTTGAGGCATATAAATAAGCTAGCGTACCATACTGTATATTTCCTTTTAGAGCTGGAATGCTGTCTACATCAATCGATGTTGAGATTGAGTCATATTAAACACTTTTTGATAATTGATTTGCAAAGAAAATGAAATAACTAAATGCGGCCTTAATAAATACGTCTCCAGTAGCTTGCCTAAGATGTAGATGCTATACAAATACCTAATGTGAACCGCTATTTACACATACAGAGGTAAAGGTTGTCTTGTAACGCAAACATTTAATATACGTAGCTTTTCCAAGTGCTATCAAGATTGTTTAGATACTATAATCGTAGAATGAAAAATAAAGAAGATTAAAGACGAAAGTAGAAGTACCTACGTTGTGCGTAAAATTTTATGATGATAATTATGTTAGAGATAGAAAAGATAACAGGACAAAGTTAACGATGCTCCAGAAGGTGGAAGACGAACGGCGAAGGACGATTAATTTTTCCACATCGTCTCACGTTTGAAACCTGTTTTCTTCCCTGGACCACCACTAATATTTTATACCAAATCAGTCAAACCGTTCTCGAGTTTTAGCGAGACTAACGAATAGCAATTGATTCATATATGACGGAGAGACAGCGTCGTATGTGTTTTTAAAAAGTGTGATTTCAGCTCAAATGACGTCACGAATGTTGTCTTGATGATCACTCATGTTTGATTTTCAAATAAAAGCACTTGTTAATGTTACCGGAGACTCGTTTATTCAACTGACAGCGTAACGACTTTACAGAGAGGTCCGCACTGTCCAGCGGCTCGAACAAGAATGAATCTGAGTGCATCTAGCGCTCACAGTGCGGCCTTATATAGAGGGATTATCACACATGTACCCACATTTTCTAGTTAAATATTAAACTACTTAAATTACAATGCTTAGTTGAAACATGTTAAACGTTAATTTTACATCTTAAAAATCAATTAATAGTTTGTCAAACAATCAAATTATTAAACTTTAATCATTTAAATTATTTTAATAGACAAATTATTGTATTTGCGCCGATATATACATAATAATGATAGTCCTCCTAACCGATTTCAACCATGGCGGCCAATCTCATAATTGATTAACCATCTGCGCAGGAGATATTATAGTGCACATATGTAAGTGCGCAGGTGCTGGTGCACTCTGTGTTCATTTACTAATTACTCTCATTGTCCGATGGGACGGCAATCTGACACGACGGGAGAGAGATCAGCCGCAGGACCAACTTCCTACCGTGCTTTCCGAGGCACGGGGGTTATCACACCACCAACTTCAAGAAGATTACCGTACGTCAGTCACGCAAAAACTCGAAAATGGCACAAACGATGTCATTTTCGGTTTTGTTTATCTCAATAATTTCAACTTCAACTTTTAAGTGGTGCGTAGTTCTCCGGGCCATCCAGGTAGTAATATATACTAAACATTAAAAATAAGTATAGGGGATGTAATCTATTAGCCTTGATATTTGACTAGTGGTTAAAGAATTTATCTTACGTACCATCAAATCTTGAAATTAAGAAAAAATACGCAAATGGCCACTGTCACTGAAGGAAGTGTTTTGAAGAATCTGCCTCCTGATTAGTTTAATTCAAAAGGAGTTCAAGCTTAAATGGACGTATGTTTTTTTTTCTAAATTAAATCCCAGCACGAAGTTTGTACTTACTGCACCGTTACATCTAATAGCGCCAAATAATTGACTGGGAAATATCCATGTTATATCATTTAAATTGCATGACATGGTCTCACTACCTCATATAAAAAGTTATACGTATACAAAACACGTAAAATTCTGAGATAGCGTTGATATGATCATAAAAAGTAAATTTGTCCGTACCCTTGTAATACCGGGCCCTAGGAAACTTCCCCTGTGGAAGTATTTCATGGCCTTCACAAGGGCTGGGGCGGGCTTGCACCCAATACTCATAGCTATATAAGGGTAGGCAGAATTTTAGTACGTGTACATAGATATAGTTTGCAGTTTGTGTACTACGGACCAGGGTATGCATGAAAACACATGCATAATATCAGATTTTGTGTTTGATCTTAAGATTTGAGAAAACATTTTGGGAGCCAAATATTTTCTTTCAGAAAACTGCCCTAACAACAAATAAAATTTTATAAAATTAATTTAAAATTCCTTGACCTGTTTACCTTATTCTTTTGAAACTTTTAAAATAATTGAAAGGTTTATATTATTAGATCATTACTAATTCAATTGATTAGCTATTACCGCAACATTGATAGATTATGGCCAATCGTTAATTGTTTACGTCATTGTTGCGATAATTATGCATTTAATTAAACATTATTAGTTCAGGGTACTTGACTTGCATAATTTAATAAAATATGGTGGCCGTGCATAAGAGACTGAACTATAATAATTATTTATGTAAATATCACATTTCGGTATTTATACTATGAAAGTTTATTCATAAGAAATTGATTAATTCAACATTATTATTTATGTTAGTATATTTAATTGTTTATCAATTTGAAAATATATTTAATTAAATATATATGGAACTAAGTACTTATAAGGAGAGTATAACCAGAAAGAAATAAGTAATGATTCATAAATATCCATTGACGGAATGTGTGACTCGCTTTCAACTTATTTGTTTTAAAAGGATATTTAACAATAAGTATTTATTAATAGAGAACATGGCGACGGCGCATTACGGCCTGCGTCGTTTATATCTTGGTTGACGGCAGCAATCTGTCATCGGCGCCAGCACGCCACGCGTCATCACTTACCTAACCATTTAACATGAACCCAGCTATAATTTCCCAGTAAAGTAACTGTAAAGCCGAGGTGCCGGTTTAATTTATAATGGGCCAGACATTCAATATCGCAAAGGCATTTCAAGCATTATGACACTTCTTTGTTATGTGTGAGTGTGACACAAGTATGCCTCTATCAGAACACAATATTACATAGAATTATCTACGTTATTACTACCTTCTTTTGTTTAATATTCACGTACCTACCTACTAAAGTAGTATAAAATTATATAAAAAAATATATTTAAAAAATCTAAAAACCCGACTGTTCAACTGAAATGCAAGAAACAAGCACATTTTTATTTTAAAAAGTGACAAGCAGGCGGGAGTGCGGGACCCAATTAAACGTATTTTTTTTTAATTTGACGGGTCCGCCTGCTTGTCACTTTTTAAAATAAAAATGTGCTTGTTTCTTGCATTTCAGTTGAGCAGTCGGGTTTTTTAGATTTTTTAAATATATATATTTTTTTTCAACTTTTCATTTAAAATATTAATTAACAATTTTTTGATTTTCCCGGTCACGTCACATTGGCACCCCACCGGATTAAGAAAGTGAAAGACCTCTAAGTCCATATTTTTAAACTTTCTCTTTGTATTATTTTTGCTAGTATTACACTAATGATAAATATGATATACTTTTTTGAAATCCTTGCGATAGGCCCTTTAATTTGATACCCATATTGTGGTATTCGAAACAAAACATTTTTTTTTCACTATGTATAATGGCTTCGCACAGCCGCCATGATTGATTTTTTCAAATGTCACCTATCTAAGAACACTTGGGCTGCTAAGAAGAATCTAACGATACCTCAATTATGTGAATCCGTTCAGCGGTTCTGGAGATATGAGGTAATAAAGAATATTACAAACATACATACATACAAGATACGCGCGAAGAACATAACCCTTCCTTTGCAGTCGGGTAAAAAATATAATGATTAATCGAGTAGTACGTTCTGATCCGATTACGAAAATGATTTTATTGATAGCAGTAATGCTAAGCTTTTAGCCTCATGTTAGCCTTGAAAGTCTGCCAGCTTATTTGCTGGAAAAATGCGCTATTACTGTTCCATAGACATGTTTTTTTATTCATGACAGTCTCGCGTTTGACCACTATCTCACCGGATGGTAAGCGATGTTGTGGTCATAGAAGTAATTTATTCACTCTTGACTTAAAGACCCCTACGTTATAGCTATTGGGAAATACAGACTCTGGCATTTTACTCCAAGATAGCCCTACCTGCTCACAATATCGTAAAATATGAACGTAGAAGGAGATATTGTCGCAGTGGGATATAATCAGGGCCGGATTAACCATTAGACGAAGTAGGCAACTGCCTAGGGGCCCCGCATCAACTAGGGGCCCAGACCCAGTGCACGCACCAAGAAAACATGTTTCTTCGAATGAGAATAAGATGTGCGTGTGAACTTAGGGACCTCACTGTTATCTCACAAAATACAAATCTAGTAAAGTAAAGATTTAGTAGTAGAATTAAAACTATTTTAGAACAAATCTGGGAATAAGTAAACAAATATATTAAAAACCACAGCCCTTAATGTGCGTTTCCTCAATTCACACATGATTTGGTCAGTCAAAGTAATTAAAGGGGCCTCGAGAATGCCATTGCCTTAGGGCCTCTGACAGGGTTAATCCGGCTCAGGATATAATATTTATAATTAAAGAGAAATAACTAATTTAATTCCGTTCAGCTCATTCTAATCGGACCACAAGATGTACGGCGATGCGCCACCGGTAAGTACATAATGGATATCCCGCCCACATGCAAAAAGCGTTTTAGGAATACATTCATTGTCCACACCTACAGCTAAGGTAAGAAGTAGAATTTCGTGCCGAAGTCTGTGTTTCCTGATAGCTACAACCTGGGCACTTATGCATCATCTTTGAAATAACTAACATAAATTATAACTTCGGCATAACAGCCAAGAGCTCAATCAATATCTAAGGAGGCTTTCGTTGGGCAGCTGGATCGAAGCTTCATCCAGAAAGCAATACTCCTAAACTAGACGCGCATTGTTAGGAGGTTCCTCCGCTCTCAGGAGCCTTGACCACCGCTAACTTGAACTCTGTTCTTGATACCGGGAGCCTAATTAGTATTTTTTAATATTTATATAGGTACTTCGAATAATAATAAATATATTCCGTTTTATTTCCTCGTGCTACCTAAAAGAAAATAAGGAAAAATACCTTAAAATCAAGTAATAAGGGGGCTTTCGAATTTTCCCCTAAACAAAAAGAAGAGTCAAGGGATTCTCATACAAACATAATCGCAGTATCGGTGTCTGGAGCCGTGGAATTAAGTGGCAGTTGAAAAATCGAACTCACTTTTGAAAATTTAGAAGTCGCATTACCAAAATCTCCTTCAGAAGCACTCATATGTGCTTAGATTTTTACCCGATACTGCTTTACTCAATTATGTTAGGGTCGGCTTCCAGTCCAACTGGACGTAGCTGAGAGTCTGAGAGTAGTATTTTACTTGAAGTGATTGATATGCAACAAAACACATATTTAAAAGAAAGAAAGAAAAAGCATTTATTGCCAACAGACAAACGACATGCTAACAATATTAAAAACTTATTTAGTTCCTTAGACTAGAGTTAGTAATTGGTACTTATAATTATGTTAGTAATTAAGGACAAAGACTTAGATATTGACAATTTACGAAGAAAAAGGAAACAACAAAAAACAAGGCAAATTCACGTCGTGGTTGTGGCAACAAGGCTCCCCACTCAGCATAATGCTATGCCATGGGCATGCCCATAGCACGGCGCTGGTTTTCAGTGGTTGCCTTATAAATATGTATGACGTACGGAAATCAAGCCTGGCAAACAATATTAGTTAAATAATTGATACAATAATATAAAATAAGTACAGTAAAATCAATAAATACCGTAATATAAAATAAATAGTGACACAGAAGTCCATGTAAGTCCAAGTAAATAGTGACATCAAAGAAAGTTTGTTTGTTTGCTTGAACGCGCTAATCTTCGAAAGTACTGGATGGATTTGGATGCAATTTGGTATGGAAGTAGCTTGAAGCTTGAGGAAGGTTATAGGTGACTACAAAAAAGGAGAGTTATGTTTTTACCGTGATAGAATCCACGGGAGCGAATTATTTTAATTATTTAATATTTACTACATGCAAGCAAATTGCATTATGTGTATTAAAAATGCTTGTGAGCTTATAAGTACAACGTACAACCCACTCCCATTCATAGCGTTGTCAACTAAAATTCAAATAAAAAGGGTAAAGTTTTCTATTAAAAATAGCAGTACCTAATAGGTACCTAGATGAAATAGATCAAAGCTAGTAAATGGAAACTCAACAGATCTCATTAACGTCAACATATCATCAAATTAGTTCGACTTTCCCCGCCCACAGCCGACACTTAACAAGGCAGTTCGTTAAAATATCGATAAACACTGTCAAGATTGTCTTTGTTCACGATTTAGCTATAGCCATCAAATATAGAATGATTGCGCTTACTATATGGACGTGCTCACTTACTTAACCTAATGCCAAGATATAAGCAATTTTCCACTTATAATATATGCCCAAGTTTTGCCCATCATCAGAAATAGAGAAAGACATAAAATATTTTATTAACGATCTATCTAAAACCTACTTGTACACATTAGGTGTATTTTTGATAAATATAAATAGATATTCAAGGATTACTGACTTAAGTTTTGTTGTTATATAGCTGATTTGCATTCATAATGGCGAACTCAATTACATACCAACGACAAGAAAATGTCGTTCTCACGAAATTCGCTAATCCCTCAATGCAATTCATTAGATCTATATAATAAATGACTCATATATTCATTGAAATATTGCAAAATCAAATATGCTTAAAAATAACCTTAACCAGAATTTAAAAGCAATTAAAATTGCTTCTTAAAACCTTGACTGAAAAGTACAAAACCAGTCTACCAAACAAACTATGAATAACAAATTAATTGATTTGAACAATATAATTACATCCCCGTGACCACTGAATCCATCAGCACGAGCGAAGAGAGGCCAAATAAGCTAAGACCAAGATAAACATGAATATAAAAAAATGTTTAGTGCGCTAAATGCAATTTAAGGAAAGTTTGGATCGCAAAAAGTCGACCAAAATTTCAAGTTTGGGATGGGCACCGATGACTCATCAGGACAAACGTTGAAGGTGCTATTTTTAACTCACTGACGCAAGCCAAGTGCGGTAAAAGTTTATCGCTAATTTTCATTAAAAGAATTAAGATTACGAAGGACGCCAACGCAGGGGAGAATTAGTGACAGAAATATACAGCAGAAAGCATTAGTATGAGCAAATATACGTTACAATTACAAATGGTGATAATTTTCCTTGGCATTTGAATAAAAATTTCTATAATTGCAAATGCCGTCAGTTTGAAAGTTCACGGCACTGACATTTCTTCCTAGCACCGAATGGGCACGTTTAGCAACGGTAGTCAACCGCCCACAGAGTCCTATAAAATGAACATTTCTCTGAGGCTCCGTTGCGTAAGTATTCCAACGATACCATGAGCGCTAGCGCCAGACCGGTGTGACGCTATCAACTCTGCAGGATGTCCCATTATGTTTCATTGAAAAGTGAAGAGATTGAATAAAAAAAATCCCTTATTCCAGTCGCAGGATATCGAAATACCTATGCTTACTAGTACTTGACACACATAAAATAAGAACGCAAGACCGACACCACATGTAATGTAAACAATACCCATATTGTTTGAGCTTTACTAAATTCACACATCTTGAGAAAAGTAAGATAACAAAAACTTTATAGTAAGTACATATAAGCGTTGCCAATTCACCAAAAACCAGTAGGTATTTAGAGAAGTAAAAAAGTTAAATATTTCTAATAACTGTCTTAGTGACTTTGTGGGCTCTATTAAATAATATATTAAATACCTTATTGTTTTTATTATTTCAATGTTGGTCTCATGGCAAAATTTATACCCCAGAATATAGCATAGTATTAGGTTTTAAAAATAACCCTCAATCATTTAATTTTTTCTTCTATTATTGATAATTAATACTTGTACCGTGTACGCAAAAAGAGACCATTTATATTATCTTAATTTTAATTTGTCCTAATTGCTGTTTTTTACTCTCGAAATCCACGCCGCGCCGTCAGTTGTCGGGAGAAACCCGGCTCTATTGTCACATGGTTAGAAAAGTCACAGAATGCAATAATGGCTGTAATGTCACATAAATCAGTCACAAGCGTTCAGTAATTCGACAGCGCACCGTAATGCAAAATTTACTTCCGTAACTTGGACATAGTAATGACGGCACTTCCCTATGGATTTCTAACTTATGCGATATGGTTTTAAATAGTTGCGGGTTTTACAAATGTTATACATAATTAGAAACTTCGAAATGAATTGAGTTTGAGTGATCGTGGTAAAAGGATTATTTCTTATAGGTAATATACTGCGGCTAGATCCAGCATTACCAAGTGCTAGTTGCCTAAGGTGTGCCATACGGCTAGAATAGAAATATGATATTTTTAATTCCATCATTTGTAGAAGCTCCTTCCATGGACGTAGATACCAACAGAAGAAAATTAATGAACAATATGCAAAATGATAACTATTGTTTCACCATGAGCTCATTGCGGGGTTTTCCGCAAATGATAATGCCATGATATGGCCCACGTCAAACACATTTTGAAAGATAATCAAAAAATATAAGTATTTTAAATAGGAAATTTCCGTATAAGTTCCATATCTAACTATGACGCCGTGATTTTAGCGAATAAATAAGCAATTTAACTAATAGATCAATGCGAGTTTCAATGTCAGACGAAGTTTAGGGCTGCCATTATGTACGGTCAATTGATTTCGATTAATATATTTAATAAATCTAGTCAATTACGGATTACTTAATAATAATATAAAATATTGGTATAAAAAATAAAATATAATTACTTATAAACTAAAACCCAACAGTGAAAAAGAAAAGCAAGTTGTCGGCTACTATTTATTAAAACTTGAGCATTTTATGCTCTTGACTTCGGGAAGCGCTTTTACTAAATACGTTAGTCGGATTTCAGTTTTTTCGATTACCATAGAAATGATTCGAAAACGACGCGTCCACACATACATAAACATAAAAAAAGTATAATCACTGTATTCTATAAGGCTTTGCCGTAGTTAGATAAAAATTGATTTGATCAAGACTAACAATCGATGCAACTAATCGATTATATTTTAAAATATGGCAGCATTATTCTTGACAGATGATAGGTAAGGTATCTTGGGTGGGCACGGCATCAAACCAATATAGTTCCTCCGGCACAGTTTTTAGACAGTGTCTTATTAGTATATGATGCTGATGATACTATAGAATAAATATATTTATCGTTAATAGTGCATATATATACAGGGTTATTTGAAAGACCAAACCTGAAATCGCGAAAATAAAAATTTTGCTGTTCCTATTTAAGTTCGGTTAACTCGTCAAAATGTAGGGAACAGCTGATTTTTTTTCGCGATTTCATGTTTGGTACCATAGTAAAAGTTGTTCATAATGACGAGTACAATAACCTCTTAAGAGGTTGTTGGTGTTTTTCCAATAACCCTGTATATAATAGTATTCTTAGATGTTAGCTTTTTATATTGAGATTGTTTTTTTTTTATATTGAGCGGTGGTGGTGGTGTTTGGGACAAATGATAAGCATTCATTAATAAATAAATAAAAAATATACAATACCTCCAAAATCTTTTGAGCTATCCATTAGATATAACTGTACCGATTTTTATTGAAATGGAACCCATAGCTGTTTAAACTTAGAAGGTGACTATTATTCAAAAGGTTAAAATGAGTTAAAAAGTTATGTACTTACCATTCAAAAGTTATTTTAAGTGTTTATAATATGTCTGTGCTTATGAAAAAATAAATGTTATAAAAAAATAAAAAGTGTTTTATTTCCAAATGGCGACTTATTTTCTTAACTGATAAGTACTAGAAGGTGTTCGTAACAACTTAAACTATAATTGCATAAACTATTTATCAGTGTTCACTGTAGGCCACGGTTGTACTAACAATGTGGGCATTGACCTTTATGAATAACACTGAAATACAATTTTAATCGCACATTGCTTGCGTTCTAGCACGCTTGGATGGAGACATTGAAAACAATAAAACAAGCTTCTGCATCAAACGTAGGAACTAAAAAGAAACCGTTGCATAAATAGTGGGTGTTCCTTTTCACCCGAGGCGCATTCAGAGCCCTTTGTGGAGACATTTGAGCTGAGCCACGCTCAAAGGTAGGTTGGAGGCGCTTTAATTATTCCCCACATGTAAGGGTACGGCCGTACCCAACAAGGAAAGGGATCACAGGAGCTTTCCCTTGAGATTCCTCCGGGAAACGTTTGCTTACTAAACGGGAGCAATCGTCGGGATCAGCGACTTATGCTTTAAATGACTCCTTTAGCGTGGAACATGAATATTTAATTGTACACTAAAATAAATGAAAACGATTGATTTACGGCTTATCTAAGTGCCCTTCCTTTAACATTGTTCGTCGTGTCTTTGAGCAAATCGACTTCTAAAAAAGTCTTGCATTATACAGATAGGTATACTCAGTCTGTGTCAATCTTACCTCAGAAGACTATTTTAGACACTGCTCCGCATGACCCTGATATGACGCATAGTGAATGGACTAGAAAGGTCTTTAATATCAGGAGTTGATTTGATTATAGTCTGGCAATGACTGTACCTAATGCGGCCTACCAAAATACCTACATTGTAACTGACAAATACTCGCACCGTCTGGACAGGTCAATTCATATTTGTAAGGTGTTTGCCTCAAAAGCCCAAATCAACCTACATTGTTCCCATCTTATTTGACCAGTATGGATTGTATGGACGTGAATATGACCTTCGAGGTTGTTTCAGTGCTATTTCTCAGCTAGGAAACACCAGCAACATGTATAATTAAACATACCCAAAAGACGGACGTGTAGGTAAATCTTATTAGTAAGTTTAAATATTTATTTCGTAATATTAGACAATATGTTTAAATCAATTTGTGAAAAAAAAAGTTTGGGCTCGTCCAGGATTTGAACCCGGGACCTCTCGCACCCTAAGCGAAAATCATACCCCTAGACCAACGAGCCACTGCGAAATAAGTCGAAATTATTGTATTGTAACTACAGAGCTGCAGAATCATTGTTTATTTATTACTTTTGTTATTAAATATCTGATAAAAATCTAGCAAAAACATACTAACTGATGTGCTAATAATGAAGGTATAATTATAATTTACGTTGTAAACTGTATCACAGTACGTGAGGTATACAGCGCCATCTATTGGGCTACTACCCAATAGATGGCGCTGTTCGAAAAACATATCCCATATGTAATCCTTTCCATTCCGGTAGCTTATTTCATCCGCACTAAGGAAAGTCGGATATAATAATAAAAATTACATAACACTTATTTTATTTAATGGCAAAATTTTGAAAATATATTTCAGACACTTAGAACATTCAGATACTTATTTCTAAACAAATATTAAGTACTAGAAAGATAAATTATACCTATACGAATGACGATACATACAAGTGATATATATGTACCTGTTGTAATATTAGCAGGCACTTGTAAGTTTTTTAGTTGGAGTCAATATAGTCCAAAAAATAGCAGAAATTTGACATAATTTAGCATTAATGATGATTTGATTAGCTTTTAATGTGCCCGTTAAGATATGACAGATGCTTAAACCGCCAATAATCCTGGTTTATAGGACAGCCTTCGTATTAAGGACATTTCACAATAGAGACGGTGATATGGGTTGTCTATCTCGCAATCAGTCGTAATCCCGTCATGTCAGTGGGTCGGCGCGTGTCGGGAATAAGGACTTGGTCACACTAGTCAGTCCTCCAGTCCCTAGGGAATCGATTACAGCTAACTATTGTAATTCTATCTACCTAGTGCGGATATTGCAAGTCGTGTGCGTAATTTATTACTAATGTTCGTAGGTACATGTATATAATGGAACGAAGCACGATTTACTTTACCAAGTAGGTCTTTGTACTTTATAACGTTTTTATGTCATTTTTTACTGAAAGTACTTTGAGCTAATAAGTTAAAACATCCGTATTGGTAAATGACGTGACAATTTACTACGTAGGTATAAATTGAAGACCCTTTTTTTTTTTTTTTTTTTTTAACGTGGTAAAATTATCAAATAAGTCCTCCCACTCCGGGCAGGGTGGGAGGGACTGTCAGACTTTTACTGACTAAAATCCACGGTGTTCCTTCAATAGCCCTTTACGTACCGGGGCCACGGTAACGGGATGAGTCCCACGACCCCGGCAGGCTTCGGCCCTCTGCAGAGGGGGCCTCGTCATGTTGCTGACGCTCTTTGAGGCGCGCGTGGAACACGACGCGCCGTCGACCCGGGCATGGTCCATGGTCGGACAGCGAGTTGCCCTTTACTCGCTGTCCGCATGCCCGCGCCTACGGTGGCCGGAGATCGTCGGCCGACGTCCGACGCCGTGGGCGTCTACCACTGCGGCTGGGCTGGAGGGAGGACGCCATCCTCTCCCTCGCGCGGCCCGCCTCCTCCTTCGGAAGCATGACTGCTTCGCAGAAAGAGGCGACCGCTTCCCACTACCTCTCGCCCCGCAGCATGGCCTCGACCAAGGCCGGGCGCGAGAGGTCTCCGCCTATTGTCGCCGTGAGGACACGTCGGTGCTCTGCCCAAGCTGGGCAGTCCTGCACCGTGTGCTCGACTGTGTCCTCAGGGCGACCCTCGCAGTGGTGACACCCAGGCGTTTCCTCCTTTCCCATCAGACACAGGTACCTCCCGAAACTTCCGTGTCCGGTGAGGACCTGCGTCATGCGGTAGGTCAGGACGCCATGACGCCGATCTAGCCACTCCTCAAAGAGGGGTCTTACCGCCGCAATTGCGGCGTGCCCGAAATTGAAGACCCTGTGGTGCTAACGTTGAATGTAGGTAGATGAATAATGTATTGTGACAACACAACTAGAGTTATTTTAACGTCAAGGTCGTTTTATTTACTCAATAATTATTCTATTTAGGAAAAAACATCGTTTTTTAAATATCGCAGAATGACTGCGATATTTAAAAAACGATGTTTTTTAATAACTATATTCGTTTATCAATTTTAAAACTTATTTTATCGACATTAATATTTTGACAAACTTCTAAATTTCAGGCAAAAGACGGGCTCGTCCGGGATTTGAACCCGGGACCTCTCGCACCCAAAGCGAGAATCATACCCCTAGACCAACGAGCCACATGGTACAACATCGAATTTAGTCATTCGGCCTGACCTTGTACAAGCAGCGTACGAGTACGTCATTCACGATAACGGAGCCTTCGGTCACAGTATATATTTTTATACTGTGCTTCGGTGAAAGGCCCGAAGACTCCAACGACGCTCGCAAACACACCTGCGTACAAACCGTAACGAATTCCAGTTTATTATATCAAACGATCCGGATTGTTTTCAAATGGCAAGTGGTAGCCGTGTTATCCAAGAGAGCCTTGACATTCAAACTTGGTTGTAGAGAGGAAAGTGATATTTCCAGTTACTTTAATTCGTAAAATAATACGTAAAGTGGATATTTCTTACGTATCGTTACTTTTTGTTCTTTACTTTTAGATGCGACCTAATTAACCATCCTAGGCCATCCATGAAACCATTTTGAGCCGTGCTGTGCTAGTAATGCAAGATTTCAGTAGGATATCATATTTTTGTCTCAAAGAAAAAATTTAAGAAAAACAAATTTATGGCTGATAGTATTTAAGTGTAATTGTACTTACCTACCTAATTAATATTGTGCTGATTCTGCACATCTGTGGAAACGTTGTGGACTGTAAATTTACCTCATATTTTAATGTAACACTCGTTTTATAATTGTTTGTTCTTTACACATAAATAAACAAAAAAATATTAAGAAGTAGTAGGTACTCTCATCCGCATGGGAAGCCTCTACGTTCGCCAAATTAGGTACAAGTAGCAGTACCACCAGTTTTTACATCCTCGGTTCATGGCATTGAGAAATCATCAGGAATTATCTAGCTCCGTCACTGGTTGATTTCCATGTGACGTGCTTTACCGAATCTGTGGACACCTGGAGAGAAAACTCGCTTGTTTGAATAAAATCCACTCGACAACCCAACATCTCAGAGACGGATGAGACTCTCTAAAGAGTAGTTCAAAACGACCTTATTACCACATCTGCTACCATTGTTGCGCCTGCTTGCTGTGGGTGCAGGTTTCTGGATTCATACGCTACCATCGTCGAACACAGGCACTTTATTCGATGATTTTAATTGCCTCGCTGCTACCTTAGGTGCTCCCTGTTCAGTTACTTAGGGGCTGCGTTGAAGAATCCGCAACCCCCGGCGCAAGTGTTCGAGGGAACACGGGGTGCTTTTAGTCATCCCAGTTACAGTTTCACAGACCTCTCCGCCATGTGGATTTCAAACTCGATGAACAAATAAAGGTGCTCCCTGATGTTCTTCACATCGCTGCCACTGTGGCGAAGTTCAACAGCCTCGGTTACCACGGACTGACATATAGCTGCAACGCGGGTCGCATAGCATGGTATGCGAACATTAACGACTTCATCCGACGAGTTTTTGTTTCCTTCTTCGGCGCTTCGGCTGTATTAGAACCGATAATCGCCTTGCCGACGATGGCGAAGAGACTGGCTGGCATGACTATTTGCATGGCACATGGTAAGATTTTTAGCGTGGGACTACTTGGGTCGATACTGTTGAACCATCCCATCTTCGTGCTGTGCTGGCGCTGCAGCTGCAGAGATCCTCAAGCGGCGGAAATATAATAACTTCCTTGGTAGTTATATTTTCGAGCCGTTTAGGGTTGAAACTCGCAAATCATGAGGTCTGAGCAACGAATTAGATTCCCAATTCGTTGGGTCCGAGTGCTCATGAGTTTAAAAGATTTTAATTAAGATCTTTCCAGACCTAGTTGACACTGCGTAACCTAAGGGCCGGCTTTTGCCTTGGACAGAGGTTAAGCATTGCTATACACGTACAACGTTACTCTGTTGGCCACATAACCGATGCGCTGTCCATCGGTTATGAATGTTTGTACACCAAATTTTAAATTTATTCAGTTAAGGGTTTTTATTAAAATGTATAATATTAGAGATAGCTACTCTAAAAATAAACTTCTTTTTAAAAAATGTAGAAAGTTCTCAAACAATCATAATCGAATGTTCTCAATAAAACAAACCAAAAGAAACGAAAGGAAATAAAATACGTATTACAAAGTGTATTTTGTTATTTTTATCATCTAAAATGCTATCGATGCACACATTTTTGTATACATACCTCAAAGAGAATCAAAAGTTCACCGCAGCAGTAAAATTATATTTTTATTTATTTACCTGCTCGTATAATTTTAGTAGGTCAGATCGAGGACAGCTCGATCTGAGATCTGACATCAGAAATCATGTGATAATAGCGACGCAATTGAATTAATAATATCCAATGCTGCAAATATTTCCATTAATTCCTGAATACCACCTTGAGACCGACTTACCGACTTTAACTATTTAATAAATACCTGAAGGTAAATACGATAGGCAATTAATAACAGAACCGTGTCGTATTTACTAACTTTAAGGAATGATACAACGTCGTAAAACGTGGACCTAACGAGGAACAGCAGCCTCAGCCTGTTAAGTCGTAAATACTATGGTCATTAACCTGCGTCCTATGCTAGCCTACTGGTCGTTGCTATACATTTAAATATAAAATTCATACTTTGTAGATACGAAAAAGTAGTGTAGTTTGCTTTTCCTTTATTAAATCCAGCAGCTCTTCTGAAAGCCAGAATCGTAGTTTGCACAAAACTGCCAGAAAATTCCCGGAGAAATGATAATATTGTCTTGGCTAATTTATTAAGAAAGAAGGTGAGTAAAATAAGTGACTAGCCATAATACTACCATACAGCAAGCAACCACATAAAAATGCCAAGCAGTGGACATAAAAAAGGTCGGCTAATATCACAGATTTAATGTGATAAGCCTAGTTTCTAATACCACGGATTAATATTTAATGGGTTCGGTATCGGCTTTCCATCAATTGACATGGTGGTCAAGTGAAACGACGACGACGATCAATAATAGAAAAAGAGTAGTATCGTAATAACAATAATTAGTTACATAATTTAGTTAGAATTTAGTTAGTAGATAGAATTATAATAGAGATGTTTGTGGAATATTTAATGGGTTCGGTATCGGCTTTCCATCTATTGACATTGTGGTCAAGTGAAACGACGACGACGATCAATAATAGAAAAAGAGTATTATCGCAATAACAATAATTAGTTACATAATTTAGTTAAATTTAGTTAGTAGATAGAATTATAATAGAGATGTTTGTGGAGTATTTAGGCCAGGCAAGGCTAGTTAGGGTCAGAGACAGAATTACGACTTGAATGAAGGCATAACGAGCTATTATTAAATTACAGATCTTCCCAGTCAAGGATCACAAGATCGCGACGTGATTTAAGTCATGAGGTATTTACAACGGATTCTGTCATAGGTAACTATAATAAAGCTGACATCAGGTCACGAGTTTTGACGATGTTGTCAATATTTATTATTCTTATTTGGGACAACTGTTATTATATTCAATACTGACTGTTAGCAACGACTGCTTTCGAGTGAAAATTTTCGGTATATTCCACGGGAATGTGACTCTGCAAAATTTCATCCAGACCGTTAAGCCATTATTGCGTGATTGAGTAAAAAACATACATGCATCCATCCATACATCGGAACTTCGTATTTATAATATTAGATGAGATGCGTTGCCCGTACTCTGAAGTGGCAAAAAAAGATATAGCCCTTACTAAAGATTTCTGTGCTAAATAGACAATAGTCGTTCTATTGTCTATTTAACAACATGCGTTTGGTGCGTGTTATATCTAAAATGCTTCTTTCTTTGGAAAATTTTAAGTTTGGACTTACCAGCTTCATTCAAAACCAAGTCCGAGCGTCATAGGTTAAGAATTTGGGATAGGCAGTATATATCACGGAATAGATGAAGAATAAGGTTGGAATGGCAATGTGGGCGTGGCGAGCGCGCTACATTTACGATTCGAAAAACAGCTCGACCGATCAATTTATTCACCGCGTTTAGTGCGCTTCGGACTACTTCGGAACACAGAGCTCTGCTCTAAAATGCCGTGTTGACGTTGACGTGACAACCATTGACGTTTCGTTCTTTGCCCTGATTGCCCGTGATGCACGGCGCATGTTTATCGACAGTGAGTTACAATCAGTAGCAAGCTCTCAATTTAAGTGTGTAATTCGCATACGTAACGGACCGCTTGCTTGTAGTGGAGCTAAAGAGTATGAGATAAGTGGCGACACGCGTTCTTATACAAATAAGGAACTACACACACCGGCAAAATTAGAGGAACACAAAAAATACATTAGTTTTTGAGATTTAATGTCTGTTATTTATAATTTTAGCTTTATTTAATTTTGTTTATCTATTTTATGTAAGAAAAACACAAATATTAGATTTTATAAGGGGTTTATTAAAAAAAAAAAAACAATAAAAATGGTCTTAACTGAAAAATGTTGATGTGTAAGAATAAAGTAAAATTTAAAAAAAATGTAATAAAAAGAATTAATAGCTCGTGTTGCCTCTTCGAGCCCTTATTCGGGCTTGGATACGTCTACCCATGCTTCTAATGACAACGTCAATCATTTCCTGAGGCAAAGTGTCCCATTCTTCAACCAGCGCCAATTTCAGCTCTTCAACATTCCTAAGAGCTGGATTTCTTTTTCGGATCCTTCGTCCAATCATGTCCCAGACATGTTCTATTGGATTCATATCCGGCGATCGTGCTGGCCAGTCCATTTGGGTTATACCGATCTCATTAAGGTAGTCACGCACTATGTGCGCAGTGTGGGGCCGTGCGTTATCGTGCATAAACACAAAATCTGAGCCTATGAATGGGGCAAAAGGCATAACATCAGCTCTAGGATCTCAGTTATGTACCTGTGTACACGGTATTATGCAACCACATCAAAGGCCATAATTAACGACACAAGTTTAGCACATGACATCTCACACATTAATTTTGACCCCATCTATCACACAGAAAACCCAAACAAAAGTTTAAATTACCTAACACAATGCTTACAGAAAGCAATAGAAAAAAATACAGAAATTGTAAGTTTTTCTAAACGACGTAGAATAATAAAGCCTTGGATTACTCCAGGACTACTCCGCTGTATGCGAAACAGGGACATAATGCACAAAAAGGCAAGCCTTAATCCGGATAACGAAGTGTTGAAAATTACCTACAAACGGTACAGAAATTTCTGTAACACTATTACGACGGCTAAAAAGAGCTTACGAAAATAATTTAATCATGGACGCACAGAACGACAACAAAAAACTATGGAAAGTCATCAAAAACATTACACACACAACAAAAACCATAAAACACAATAAAGAAATACTAACTCTCCAATCTTCTCCTGACCAATCACTTCACGAAGCGAACAGCTACTTTATAAATGTGGGTATCTCACTGGCAGACAAAATCTGTCAAAAAAATCTTAATTCCCAGAATCTACCGCCAATAAGTACACATAATAAATCATCAACTGTCCCGAACTCTTTTGTATTAATTGAGACAGACATTCAAGAGGTTGGTCAACTTATCATAGGTCTGAAAACAGAAAGTCCACCAGGATGTGACAATATTAGTAGTAGATTTCTTAAACAGCACAAAGATATTCTAGTACATCCTCTAGAAAAAATTTTCAACGATTGTCAAAAAACCGGAGTGTTTCCTGATTCCCTAAAACGATCATAAGTGTGCCCAATTTACAAGACAGGAGACAGAAATCGTATTAGCAACTACAGACCAAAATCCATACTACCTGCAATTTCCAAAGTTCTAGAAAAAATAATAAACAGCCGTCTTGTAAAATATCTCGAAAAAAATAAACTTCTATCTAATAATCAATATGGGTTTAGACATGATAAATCAACAGAACAGGCAGTAAACAAACTCATAGACTATATTAGCTCTAATTTGGATAAAGGGAAAAAGTGCCTTTCTATTTTTCTTGACCTGGCCAAGGCATTCGATACGATTTCTGTTTCCCTCTTACTTAGTAAGTTGGAGGTTCTGGGTATCAGGGGCACGCAGCTCGAACTTTTTAATAGCTACCTCTCTGGGCGAACTCAGTGTGTTCGAGTGGACAATCAGAAAAGTACTCACCTACCTGTTACACACGGTGTGCCGCAGGGAAGTATACTGGGGCCCACCTTATTCCTCGTATACATAAATGAGCTTACTAACCTTAAACTGACTAAAGGTGAAATTATTTCTTTCGCGGATGACACCGCGTTGGTGTTTGTGGGTGATAACTGGGATGAGGTATTCTATACCGCACAAAGTGGTTTTGACATAGCTAAGGGATGGCTGCAGAAAAATATACTCACTCTAAACGTTGATAAAATAAAATATGTTTGTTTCAGCATCAAGCAAGCGGTGAGTACTCGCAGCGACCTACAAATAGCTTCACATTATTGCATTACTACGGATAGCTGTACATGTTCTCCTCTAGAACGCGTTAACTCGGTAAAATATCTTGGCATTACCTTAGATAAAAACCTAAACTTTAAAGATCATGTCAAAATTCTTTGTAGTAGATTACGTACATTAATTTACGTATTTACAAACCTACGCTATGTCGTGGACCCTTCGCTGCTGAAGCGGATATATCAGGCCCTATGCCAGTCACTTCTTACCTACTGCATCTCATCCTAGGGAGGCATCTGCAAGACAACGCTAAAGGCAGTTGAGGTCGCCCAGAGAGCTATACTGAAGGTTAGCATATTTAAACCTATGCGTTTTCCTACTGTTACACTGTTCCAATTGTGCGAGGTTATGACGGTAAGACAATTGTTTATACATAAAATTATCCTGCAAGAACACAAAAACCAGCCCTTCAAGCCAATTTTATTACAGAGACGTCGAAATTATCATGTATTTGAAAATGTAAATACATTCAATACAAAATTTTGTAAACAATTTGCATGTTTCCTAGGCCCGTACCTTTATAATAGGCTTAATAAAATATTACATATATACCCCCTAACTAGAAAAAAATGTAAATTAATTGTATGCCAATATTTACAAAAATTAAGCTACGTGGAGACGGAACAGCTACTACTTGTACCACATTAAAATAAATAAATAAATAAATAAAAATAGGGCTAAGAGCATCGTGATCACAGATATCCTCCTCACAAGCTCGCCTACACATATAATTATACGCTCACGCCTTCTTACACCCTCATATCTAGACATCACACACACCTTAATTCACACTTTCATAAGCACGAACACACACAAACATATATACACACACAATAACAATACACATTACACTTAATATTTTTTACTTACCTTACATATATTTCTTAATGAGTTTTTTATTTTTTATTCTTGTGCTTAATTATCATTATTTTTTCTCAATTGTTGATTATGCATGCTTCCACTGTCTGGCACCAGTTATATTATTTATTACTAGCTTCTGCCCGCGACTTCGTTCGCGTGGGAAGGTTTTCCCGCGCAAATCCCGATCCCGTGGGAATTTCGGGATAAAAAGTAGCCTATGTGTTATTCCAGAATATCAATTATCTACTGACCAAATTTCATTCAGATCCGTTCAGTAGTTTTTGCGTGAAAGAGTAACAAACATCCATCCATCCTCACAAACTTTCGCATTTATAATACTAGCTTTTGCCCGCGACTTTGTTCGCGTGGGAGGTTTTTCCCGCGTATATCCCGATCCCGTGGGAATTCCGGTATAAAAAGTAACCTATGTGTTATTCCAGGCAGTCAACTATCCACTCACCAAATTTCATTCAGATCCGTTCAGTAGTTTTTGCGTGAAAGAGTAACAAACATCCATCCATCCTCACAAACTTTCGCATTTATAATATTAGTAGGATAGGATTAGTAGGAAGTAGGAAGTAGGATAGTAGGAAGTAGGATAGTAGGAAGTAGGATAGTAGGAAGTAGGATAGTAGGATTGTATTTAATGCGAGGGGAATGGTAACTGATAGCCGAAAGACAGGCAATGCCTAGTTCGGCTACAGACGCTAAACTCAACGCCTTAACAGAAATTGTTTGCAACAATGCGATTGTTAAGTATTTATTTATAAGTTATAAGTTGTGTGCAGTCAGAGAACCGCCATCAATGATGACCAGGGCGGTGCGTGCCGTCAAAGTTATACCACCCCACACCATAACAGACCCTCCACCGTAAGACGTTGTTTCCGAAAAATTTGCTTGATGGTAACGTCCTCCCCGATATCTCCACATCTTCTCCCTTCCGTCGATAAAATTCACACAATATTGGCTTCCGTCAGAGAATAAAACTCGACTCCACTCATCGGACCATTTTTGATGCTGACGTGCGAACACTAATCTGGCTACTCGATTGCTCACCTCAAGTTTTGGCGCTTTTGCTGGGACGTACGACTTTAAACCAACTTCATTGAGTCTTTTCCTCACTGTTCGTTCACTAACACGTACGTTTCGTACTTCTTCCAAAAGATTTTGGGTCTGAACAGCCGTTTGACGACGATTTCTCAAAGTTTGCACCCTTATAAAACGGTCGTCTACGGCACTGGTTGCACGTTTTCTGCCTTGGCCCCGCCTGCGCACGTAAGATCCCGTCTGTCTGTATCGTTGCACATTACGGTGGATCACAGATACTGATACACCCAACGTTCGACTGACTGAACGGTTGGTGTGACCTTCCTCGATCATTGTTACAGCCCTGGCGATTTCAGTTGAAGGCAAATCACTCATTCTGTATGCAATACAATGTTAACTCTCGGAATAAAACAAGCAAAATGAGCTAGGGTCACCATTGACTGCTTAAACGAACTTTCTTATCAAAAACACTCAGAAGCGTTAATTGTCAACAAACACTTAACAGGGTATAATTTATGTTAGAATGTTGAAAACAGTAAAAAATCCCCATAATATTGTACGAAAAAAGGGTAATCATTCAAATAACAAAAACACTTGTCGAAATACCTACAACTTTGTAAAAAAAGTCATCTTTTTTTTTGTGATCCTCTAATTTTGCCGGTGTGTGTATTTCCTTTCTAACCTCTTTTATCTGTTCTGTGGTATATATATATATATAATATATATGTTCCAGCTAATACCCGAAGTGTGACTACGCCTATTGCTCGCCACCAAGAATTAGGTGTAGCCGATAGCGGTTGGTTTAACTTAGGTGTAACATATTTGTTCGCGGCTAACAAACACTAGGTTTAGCCGATTTCATTTGGTTAAAATTAGATGACTTTCTATTTTAATTTTGCATTAAGTACCTAGTTACAATGTTTTATTCTAAAATTATCGCATTTAACGTTATTTTATATGCCTTCTGGCGGGATATTGCTGGAACTCTTTTATCTCTGCAAACAACCTACACTCTGTTCACAAATAAAGATTTTGAATTAAAATTTGAATTTTGATATGTTTGCGCTTTAATGAGACAGGAAGGTCACTCTTAATAAGAGCCTTCATGGACTAGTAGTTTCTCCAGGAATTTTTGGGTCGACGATCGATCTCTTTGTCCGCTTATTGTGGAAGGTACTGGCTGACTCAGGTAGATATTTGTCGATATAGTGTATTTCCTGCCCATCGACCTCGAGCCTAAACAGGGTGCTTCAAAAAAATGTATACACACTTTGAACGTCCATAGAAAATTTATTTACCGTTCTACAAAGTTAAATTTCAGGAAATTAGAAAGCTGAAAGTCCAATGTAAATGAAACATAAATAACAAATGTTAATACTGTTCAAATTAGTGACCTCCAGCATCAATACAATTCTGAGTACGAGTCACCACTGATTCTGTACATCGTATCAAAACGTCCAATGAGATTTCTCTACACACGGCTTGAATCTCATTCCAAAGAATGTCTAGGTTACGTGGTTTACGTTTGTACACCTCATTTTTTACTGTGCCCCATAAGAAGAAATCCAGTGGTGTAAGGTCTGGAGAGCGTGCTGGAAACTCGATTGGCCCCCTGCGTCCTATCCACTGGCCCGGCAAATTTTGATCCAGGTAAGCTCGTACGTCCCTGTGATAGTGCGGCGGGGCACCATCTTGTTGAAAATAAAACATATCATTACCGTATAATACACGAATGGCAGGAAATACGGAATCAGCAAGCATTGTTAGGTAATTAATACCAGTTACAGTGCCTTCAAATCGAAAAGGTCCAAAGAGTCCCCTTGAAGACAAACCGCACCACACATTTACACCAGGCAAATTTACAGCTTTTTTAATTGTAATGTGAGGATTTTCTTCACACCAGTAAACACAATTGTGCCTATTGACAGTTCCATTAAGTTTGAACTGGGCTTCATCCGACCAAATGATGCTTGCTACCCATAAATCCCGGTTCACGTATCACCATCTCCTGAACCCATTCACAATATTGCAACCTTCGATCTGGATCGTCGTCACTTAGCTGTTGCACCAGCCTTGGAATGTAAACACGAAACTTGCGTCTCTTCAGAATGCGTAGCACGCTGCTAGCACTTACATCACTTTCACGTGCCCCTTGCCTTGAAGATTTGTTAGAAGAGCGTTGAAACAGTTCCAAGACTGCCATTGATGATTCATCACTTGTAGCTGTTCGAGGTCGACCTGAACGACCTTTATGCACATCACACACTGTTCCATGAACTTCGAATTTGTCTCGTATGCGTGTAATTGTTAATCTTGAAGGTGGTTCTGTATCATACTCTCTTCTCCACTGTCTTTGAACGTCATTTACATTCTCAAACTTCCAGTACCACTTAATAAGCTGCTTACGTTCTTCAAAACTCAAACGTACGTCCACGATGTTGATATTACAACTTCCAACTGACAATATAACATAGAGGGACGATTATGCTGCCACCTGGCGAAGAAATATAACATTAGCCTTGTAGAGCGGGAAAACTACGATAGTTTAAAGTGTGTATGCATTTTTTTGAAGCACCCGGTATTTAACGGTCTTGCTCATAACTTTAGTCTTTGATCTTCATCGCCATAATAGGTACTTATAAATTAAAATTCTAATAGTGTCCAAATAATTTAATCATGTTTATTTGACTCAATATGATGTGACAAATAAACATTTAACTACCTTATAGAACTATCGAAGCGAAGAAGTCCAGTTTTAATTAAATTGTTTACCTATAAAAAAAAAAACATGAGTAGCAACGGGCACGCTGGCAATTCAGTTACTAGCTATGTATTTTTCTGTCAGGGTAAATAAACACGTTAGGAGGATATCATCAGGTAGGAAGCAGAGATTATTTACAGGACATAATTAACACAAATACTTCATTTCGATACAAGAGACCAAAATAGCGTGAACTTATAATTCGCAGAATGGTGCGTGGTACTTAAAGAGCATCGTGGTTCACAGTTATCAAATCAAAACAAGCACCATGTATCATCATTATGTTTGACGGATTCATTAAAAAGAAGAAACTCTCTGGCCGCCTTGCCTAATTAGGCACCTATTGCCCAATTGAGATTGTGACTACTATCTCAATACATTAAGACGTATGCAATTGATACTTCACAATTTGGAACTGACGGTCATGAAGTCATTCTATCACTGTATTATTTTTAAAATCTCGTGTCACAGTTTTTGTTATCGAACTCCTCCGAAACTGCTTGACCGATTCTTATAGGTCGTAGAAATTATTTATATGGCGAAACAACGTTTGTCGGGTCAGCTAGTATTAGTAAGTAGATAATTACTAAAACGCAATACAACTGTGGTTGGTAATACCATAATCTGTGGTAATACAGCATTCACTATGCTTTTAAAAAGAAATTGCGTATCTATTTTATTAACACAGAATTTTCTAATTTATTTTCTAGTAACTGGTTTAGTAGGTATGTATACTTATTATATAATACATTATGTATGTTCCTATTTTAACGTAGCTGGGTAATAGTTTTCCTATTTATTTATAGGTAGGTACAATTGTGACATTGCACCCACCATGCTATCTCTTCAACAGCCTTGGATGACTGGTAGAGAATGTCTACGGTATTATGTCCGAAATCGTAGACCTATGTGCATGAAGTTTGAATAAATAATACTAATAACTGTGACTAGTCAATCAGTCAGTAAACCTCCAGGGGACAATACCTACTCGTATGATTTCCAATCTTATCTTATCATGTTTCTTTACGAGTTTCTACATCAAATTGGACATCACTTCCCTGTTTCTCTATGTGATAATTAGCTAAATACGTCTTTACCTAAAATTAAGATTTCAACGCGATGTACAAACACAGTTACTTTTAAAGACACCAAATTGTATCTGAGGAGATTTCTAAATGTTAAATAATCTTTATTTTGCAAACTGGTTATTTTTTTTTCGAAAATGTTAACTAAGTAGGTGTTTCCTAACTAGGGTTGCCATCACCAAATTTGCCGGCCCCAGACAAAGACTTATAAAGCCCGGACATTTGGGTAAAATCACAGTTTTTCCCCGGACACCGTAGAAAAATACATTTTTTAACTTAAAACTAAAAACAACGATGTTTGATTATGTTTTTTATTTACTGATAAAGTGATAACATTGTAGAGCTTTAGAACTTTTTTAATAACATTCTCTTCCTTTTCATTTAATCAACGTAACATAAACAATGTGTGTTGGAGGAGGCCTTTGCCGACTGGCAAACAGATCTTCAAAAAATAAAAAAACCTCAAATAAAATACTAGAATTAAGGATAACGGTAGTATTAAGCGTTGTATGTATTTCTCTTTTTATGTAATTTTTGATCTGAATAAAAAGGCTATATAAAAAAAACATAAATAATGAGATGAAATACCATAGGAAAAGAATAATAGAGATCGTGCTTTTTGGTACCCGTAGGACCAATGTGTGTCCGGGTTTTACCCGAACGCCCCCGGGAAGATCCCTCCGGACGCTCTCCAAACTAGGACAAATGCGGGAAAACCTGGACGGATGGCAACCCTATTCCTAACTGACTACCCTGAGAAGAAATACCGAAACAAACTCAGGGGTCTATCTCTTTTGAAGTCCATCAATCTATACTCATTAAATTATGTGGGAATCTTATAGGTTTCAGTCTAAGGCGATCTTTTGAAGAAAGATGCTCACAAATTTGAGTGGGCCTGTCCATACAATGCAAGCATTTGTCAGATCACGTATAGCTCAACATAGAACAAGGAGCTTAACGATTTGACGAACAATACCAAGGTAAGGATGTTTGGGTAGGCCGCAAAAAGCACTCAAACTGCCAGACATTCATGTTTAACTCGAAAAAAAGTAAAAAAACTAAAACCCGACTACGATGAAACAAGATTTTCAGGATGCTGAAATAAACAAGGTACTGGAAAAACAAGAACAGAACAAAAATAAAAGCCGTAGTCACACGTTATATAGGATATCAACCGTAACAAAACAAATAGTAACGTGACGTGTGACTACGGCTTTTATTTTTGTTCTGTTCTTGTTTTTCCAGTACCTTGTTTATTTCAGCATCCTGAAAATCTTGTTTCATCCTTTTTAGCATCGATTTTTTTGTCGTAGTCGGGTTTTAGTTTTTTTTTTTTTTTTTTTTTTTTTTTTTTTTTTTTTTTTTTTTTTTATTTAGAATAGGTTCGCGTTTGACCACCATCTCACCTGATGGTAAGTGATGATGTGGTCGAAGATGGAGCACGCTTACCTAAAAGTAACCTATTCACTCTTGACTTAAAGACTCCTAGGTTATAGCTATCGGGAAACACAGACTCCGGCAGGGAATTCCACTCCTTAGCTGTACGCACAATGAAGGTATTCCCAAAACGTTTGGTGCGTATGGGTGGGATGTCCACCATGTAACGATGGCGCTTCGCCGTTTGTCTCGTAGTCCGATGATGGAACGGGCTTGTTGGAATTATTTTTTATTATTTAAACTATTTTGGTGTTAAATCACTGTACTTCTATACTATTTACTTTATTTTTTATAAGTTCCAGTGAAGCCCTTTCAAATGATACCAAACACGGTATATCTATCTTACTTTTATTTTTTTACACATGACCTTTTGACCGCTAGAGGGCGCCACGTTAAATTTAAGTAATATTTTTGATAAGTACAAGTGAAGCCCTATCAAATGATACCAAACACGGTGTATCTATCTTATTTTTATTTTTTTACACTGATTTTTTGTCCACTAGAGGGCGCCACTTTAAATTTAAACATTGTTTTGGAAATGTGCATGTGACGCCCTTTCAAATGATACCAAACACGGTGTGTTTATCTTATTTTTATTTTTTAACACAACACTTTTTGGGCCCTAGAGGGCGCCACATTGGGTTTTGTGACACGTCACGTCACCTATGTTCAGCGGACGGTCAAGACGGTTCTAACGATACCTCATTTGTCGAGTTCCGATAAGCAGCTTTGGAGCTATGAGGGAACAGATGAACATACACACATACATACATACATACATACATACATACATATATGAGGTTCATGTAGATTAGTCTGAAATGGCCTTTTGAGACACAGATTTGAGTCGACCCGTCTTGTCAGTGCAAGCCTTTGTCAGTTAGTCTGTAGGCTCAACTTTGGACTACTAAGGAGCTCAACGACCTGACGAACATTGCCAAAGTCCCTTCTTTGGCAATGTTCGTCAATTTGAGTAGATCGCGAAAGTACTCAAACTGCCAGACATCGTCGTAAGAAAGAGAAAAAAAGAAAAATTAAAATAAATAAATAAATGGAAATAAAAAATCACATTTTTCTCGCATTTAAGTACATAATTACTGAAAAAAAAAATACTTACAAAATAAATATTCATGTCAAAACCAAATAAAAATAAAAATATTATACTTTAAAAAGTAAATATTCATGTCAAATACAAATTAAAATAAAAAATGTTATGGCAATTTGTATAAAAACAAAATACAAGCGATTCCAGCGAGCACATGCCGTTTTTTGTCGCTGTTTAGACAAAGGCCTCTTCCGAAGCTCTACTTGGACCTCCTTTTTAACACTATCCTATGCTTTAAATTAATGAGATGCAGTTTGTACATACTTAATAATATTTCAAAAATATACTCAAACTTCTCATGCAACAAGAAGGATTCTAGGATCTGAATGAATATCTGCATTCCCCCAACTACGTATAACTTCTGAAAGTCCTGATAGCTCTGCAGAAAGAAACATTATGTTGCAGTGGATACCTGCACTTCAGGTAATTAATAACTGGTGTGTCTTAAATTATTAAAATTAATAAAATGATAAAAATAATAAATTAATAAAATGAAAAAGTTTATTTTTCAAAATAATATTACTTTAAATTGAACTATTTTAGAATAAAATCGTCTCCAGTACCTACCTAAGTTTGTAAAAATCTGATTAGAGGGCTTGGTAACCTGACTAACAGGTTTAGGAAAAAACCTAAGCTTAGGCAATAGTCTCCCTCAAATTACTTTAAAAAAATGTTTGGACAATTACTTAATTTTTTTATGGAATAAAAAGAAAATTTAGTAATAAAACCGTAAGTAGTAGTAACCGTGAGGTTAAGCTCATTCTTGACCTCAATCTCGCCTGATGGTAAGCGATAGACGAGGTCTACGATGGGATGAGCGATGCTAGAAGATGCCTATTTACTCTTGCTTCAAAGGCTGAAAGGTAATAAATTATTTATTTGTAGTGTGAAAATAAGGAAATGAGTTTACAACAGTGACATCTAGGTTTAACATCTCAAACAATAAGGAAACGTAGACCACTACAATGTTACGTAATACCACTACTCAATAAGAGATGGCGCTCTAAATTTTTTGTTACAACCCTAACAAATAAATTAATAACAATAAAATTAAATGACCGTTTCTTACTAGAGAGTAACTTACTGAAAATAGTTAAAATATCATTAAATACCTAAAGTAATGACAAAAGTGAATACAGTAAGATTCTTTTCATGCCTAAGCAATTATCACTAGCACTATAGGTAGCTCATTTTACGTATATAATTATTATTTAACGCGCTGCCACCTCGCAAGGTACGTTTACTTGAGCACTACGACGGAGGGCAGAATTTCATACAAAACCGAAAGTTATTGCTATTGCTCTGGATAGAAAAAACCCCATTAGAGCGCACTTTAAATGAGAGACGCGAAAAATTTACCGACCTCCACACATCTACCAATAAGAATAATTATTCTAATTGGTTTCATTAATTTCTCTTGAAAATAACTATAAATATTAAGCCATCATAATTTTATCATAAAAAGAAAAAAAGGAACTGATATTAGTTTTACTACTTGCCAATAGATGGCAATAATTTAATAATTATAATTACTTACCCATGACACCTAGTTGCTGCGGCGAAAGCGGTGCGGCGTCTCCAGCTCCTGAACCAAGGGAACCCGACGCCAGCGACAGTCGCTCACTAAAGCCCAGAGGGCTGCTGCGGCCACCGCTACTTGCAACTGATCCCATTCCTAAATAAAGAAAATATTTAAAAAATTTAGCTTGATAAGCTTTTTACCCAAAAGCAATGTACCCTACTGAAGCTATCTTGACTATTATTTATTGTAAAGGTTGTTACAAAGAAGTCTTAAAAAAGTCAACCTACAAGAAATTTGCACCCAAAAATAATCTGGAGGAACTCAGATAGATTGAATGATTTATTTAGCCAACCTGTATGCAAAATATATGCTTGGCCATGGAGTTGGGAAATGGGAACACTTGCCCGACATACAAACATTCTCAACATTAAGGGACTTATTTTACTAAATTTTAAACTTATTAAGTTAGTGAATGTCGATCAGGGAACTGTACCATTAGGAATATTATGCCCTAAAATTACCATTCAGAGGTATCCAGTTAGACTGAGAATGAAAAATATAGTTGGTTAAGCTAATCCAATTTGACTGAAATAATTATTTAATTGCAGTTTAAAAATAATAATAATTTCAAAGTTTTTGCACATGTCTTACTTACTCTTTACTTAAACCAAACAATGATGCTAATTCTTAAACATACAAAAAAATAAATGCAATTACTTATGTGACTACATACATTTATACTATAATTAACTAGAAAAACTACATTTTGGCAGTCTCGGCAAAGATATTAAAGTAATAATTTGGTTATCACCTCCATTAGGACTCCTCATTCGGGAAATTCTCTTGTTTATAGCCCTTTGAATACGGGGATTCATGATGGGTTTAGCTCGCCGCCTTGCTAAGTACCTAGACAGCACACCAACGACCACTGCACTTGTACCCACAACTCCTAAACTCCATAGTACCACCTGGAAATGTATTATTAACAATTATACAAACATATTCCTCGTTCATATCAAACTGCACATACACAGATATTTAACATCATCTGACAATAATATTAAATCAATCACGCTTGACTTTTAAACTAAAGCAATTTTTTTGAATGAATTTAAATCTTCTGTGTTGTTTCTATGAGATAGAACAAAACACAATGACTGTTCTTTCTATATTCGACTCTTTATATACAGAATTAAAATCTCGATAAATAATAGATACTTAAATTTATTACATTATAGTGATACAACTTATATGATTTAATATTAAACCAAAATACTGACCTTCTGTGAAGTTGTTAACTGCACTTCACTAAAAGATATTGCACGATGCCAATGTTTTAGTTTATCAATTAATGGGCTAGCTTGTATTAACAGCTGCATTATAGGATATTTATTTAAATATACACTGAGCTAAATGTGTCTATTATCCTATTATTTACAACGCTGATATAATCAGCTCTTTTAGGTTATCTGTCAAAAAACCACTGTCTGTAAAAAAAACTATATCACTTAAGGTTAACAGTATTTATGTTCTATACACCTTTTCAGACCGTTTTATTGAAATTTCTCAGTCTTTACATACAATAACAATATGTAACATCGTCACATTTAAATATTCGCGCTTTCTTAAATCACATCAAATGACAAATATGTATTGTCAAAGTCAAAGTTGTATATGGTTTTATTTTTTTTTTTTTTTTTTTTTTTTTTTTAATTGGCAAGTCGCTATTTGCGCAATGCCATCAACAAAAAACGAGGAAACTTGGTAGAAAATGAAATTGTAAATTTAGGACACGGAATTAGGATGGATATTGGATAGGATTATTAGGAAAGGCATAAACATAAGTAAAAATTATATGCGTAAATTATTCTGAGTGATAAATGATGATAGATATATATATATATTTGAATCATTAGAAGCCAGTAAGACAGAAATGGAGGTAGGAAAGGTAATGTTATAGGAAAGTAAACTAGAAATAAAAGAATCATGACTAAGAAGAGGACAGGAGAAAAAAATATGATTTAAATCGCCAACATCACCACATTCGCAAAGGTCACTGGCAACAATCTGCAATCGGGCAAGGTGGACTTTGGAGCAATTGTGACCCAACCTCATTCTAATAAGGCAACTGGTAGCAGCCTTACCAAAGTTAAATTTAAAAAACCATGGTGTTTTGGGAATACAAGTTTGAATATGAGAATAATATTTTCCTTTAATAGTGCTGCTGTACGCCCACAACTTGCTCCAGGCATCCCAAAGAAAGTTCATTGGCAGATTCGCCAAGTCGTGGCTAAAGTTAATGTAAGGGAACAAATCACCACAGTCCACAGCCTCATTAGCCAGTTGATCGGCTCTCACATTTCCCGCGATACTACTATGGCCAGGTATCCAAGCGAGAGAAATTTGAAGACCTAATTTGGAGCATTTATATAAGAGATCTCTAATAAAAAGAACTATGGGAAATATTGGTTTACATTTAAAAGGATTTCTTTTAATAGCCTGTAATGCACTTAGAGCGTCTGTAAATATTATTGCTTTTTCCAATTTCATGATGTAAATATACTCTAAAGCTTTGAACAGTCCAAAACATTCACCAGTAAATACTGATGATTCAGGAGGAAGCTTGATTTTTTGTACTATATTATACTGTGAGTGGAAAACCCCAACTCCAACATTTCCTAAAGAAGAGTGCTTAGACGCGTCTGTGTAAATATGATGCCAATTCTCCCATCGCAAGCCTTTGGCAAAGTTAAATGATTCTTTAACAAAATAATCATTTTTATTAATGTCTAAGTTCAGGATAACATCCGGAGAAAACACCAATGATTCATAAGAATGATTGAAGAGAGGAAATGATAGTGACTGGTAAATTGGAGCTTGCAAAGCCATAAACTTTTTATAACTTATAATAAGACAAGGAAGAGATTTATTAGACCAATAACGAGAAGAATTGGTTTCGTCTAGAAGAGACTGCAATTTTTGACGTAACGGGTGATTAGAAAATTGAAATGAACGGAATAGAAATTTGTCAGAAAGATACTGACGTCGAAGTGAAAGAGGAGGATCTACAGTTTCAACCTGTAAAGCATTTATTGGGCTTGATCTCATAGCTCCGGTCACTATTCGCAGTGCTTTTGACTGAATTCTGTCTAATTTTTTAAAAGCAGCTGAATTTCCAGGTTCCAATAAAAATGTTCCATAGTCAAGCACACTTCTAACTATTGCGTTATATATTAATTTCAATGAATAGGGGTGGGCACCCCACCAGACCCCCGATAAACATCTCAATATGTTTATTCTTTGTTCACATCTTGCCGTTATATAATCACAGTGTGGAATACCAGTAAGTTTACTATCCAAAAGCACTCCTAAAAATTTTACCGAAGATTTCACAGGTATTAAATTATCATCATAATATACAGAAACAGGGGGAGGAAGGCGCATCCTAGTAAAAAGTACAACTGTACTTTTAGAAGTAGATAGCTCAAGGCCATTGCTATCCATCCATTTTTTTAAAAGGCTAAGACCCGATGTCATGGTATTGCAAGCCGTTTGTATAGAGCTGTGAGGGCAATATAAAAGAAGATCATCAGCGTATTGTAGCACTTTCACTTCATTGTTTAAAGAACTCTCAAGATCGTAAGTGTAAATGTCATATAATAAAGGGCTAAGAACTGATCCTTGAGGAAGACCTTTCCACACGACTCTAGATTCACAACTAGAATCCTGAAGTGTAAGTTTAATATACCTCTCAGATAACATGTTTAGAATGAAGTTTGTGAGTAAAATGGGGACATTTAACTGCTCCAGTTTATATTTTAATGTTGATATTACAACATTATCATAAGCAGAGGTTATGTCAAGAAAAGCAGAAATTATGGATTGATTCGAAGAAAATGCTAACCTAATATCAGTGACAAAGATGCTTAAACTATCTATGGTACTTTTACCTCGCCTAAAACCAAATTGACTCTCACTGAGTAATTTCTTGTTTTCTAAAAACCATTCTAACCTATTTTTTACTAAATGTTCTGTGATCTTTAGCAAAACTGATGATAGAGCAATTGGTCGGTAAGAAGTGTTATTGGATGGACATTTGTTGGGTTTGAGAATAGGTATAATATCTTGTGCTTTCCAAGAAAGCGGAATATTTCCGGTTATCATAATTTTATTAATTAGTTTTAAAAAATATAAAAGAGATGTGTCACTCATATTTGATAGAAAAGAGTACGGAATACCATCTGCGCCTGGAGCGGAGTCTTTACTGTGGCATACAACAAGTTTAAGCTCTTCTAAACTGAATGGAGAATTAAGGTCACAAAGAGAATCTATTGTCGAAAGGGGAATAGAATTTGTAATAATCTTTTCCGGGACGTATGAGGGAGCTAATTTACCTAAAAAACTATTTACCAACTCAGGTGGAAGGAATGCGCTAGATGAATCTGAGAACGCCGATCTGAACCTTCTAATATTCCGCCAAACCACAGATGGTTGAACGTTAGGGGAAATAGAGAGGCAAAATGATTTCCAGCTTTCAAATTTCTTTTTTTTAAATAATTTTTTTGTCTCTGTAATTGAGGTGCTTAAAATATTAAAATTTTCTACGGTAGAATTTTTAAGGTAATTTATTTCACACTGTTTCCTTTTTTTAATTGCATCTGTGCAATCTTTGTCCCACCATGGCGGAGATGGGATTTTATTTTGTGACTTTTTGAAAGGAAAAAGTTTATCTGCAGTTTTTATCATGGCTTCGGACAAGGCATCGGCACAGAACTGTTCATTACCACATTTAATTTCAGGTAGAACGGACACTATGTTATCTAAATGCTCCTTATAAGTACGCCAATCAACATCCCCCAGTTTGTACTTCAGCCGTGGAGCGCTCTTAGAATAAGGTTTTTGATTGAAGGGAAATGATAAAACTATAGGAAAATGGTCACTGCCATAGGATGAAAGCATAACTTTCCAGGTCAAACGCGAAGCTAGTTTGTCAGTGCATATTGACAAATCGGGTGCACTAGCACCTTCATGTGGAGAAGTGCGTCGAGTTGGAGACCCAGTATTTAATAAACAAAGATTGAGATTATCTAGAATGTCAAGTAAGGTGCTACCATAGTTATTTGTTGACGAACTTCCCCAGACTTCATGCTGGGAATTAAAATCACCTAAAACTATAAATGGTTTAGGAAGAATTGAAAAAATATTTACAATTTCATTAAAAATTACAACAGATGGACGAGGAATATATACAGAAACAAAACAAATATTATTATCTACAACTGCTGCAATAACAGAAAAATCATTACTATGAGGTGGGATTGTGAAAAATGAAAATGAATGATGATGTTTGATGAGTAAAGCAACACCGCCATACCCATCAGAGCGGTCTTCTCTGAGACATGCATACCCAGGGATCCTAAACAAAGACCCTGGTTTAAGCCATGTCTCTTGAAGAGCAAAAACAAAAGGTTTATATTTATTTACAATATGTATAATTTCTGACTTTTTATTAATTGCACTTCGGCAATTCCATTGTAAGACTTTGTTGTCCATGATTATTATTAGTTGATGATTGAGTAACTGCATTTAATACAGTGGCAGCGATGGACGGTGAAAGGTGATGTGTTTGAGTTAATGATTTTATCAAAGCAATGATTAGTTCATTTACAGTCAATGCAGACAGATCATCCTTAGCGATGAGGGCACAGCCATCTTTTGATTGAGGAACATTCCTAGCAAGTTCCTGATGGAATTGCTGATCATAACCTTTAGAAAACTGGGGTGGGGAGCGAGGTTTAATAAAAACTGTTTTTTTATATGATATTTTATTTTGTTTAGATGGAGAGTAATCAAGGGGAACAGAAGCATTGATATGTCTTGAAGTTGTGGGAGAGGAAAGCAAGGCATCAGCATATGATATTTTAGAAATTGTGGGATGAAGCTTTGAAGCTTCAGCATATGAAATACATGATTTGGCCATGGATTCTTTAATGTTTTTTTGACGTTCATATTCTAAACATTTCTTGCTAGTAGCCTCATGAAAACCATTGCAAAGACAACAAGATAAATTATCCTCAGAGACTGTGCACCCTTCCCCAGAGTGACCTTGACCACACTTATAACAGCGGGGTTTGGACCTGCATTGAATCTTGACATGGCCATATCTACAACAATTGTAACATTGAATTGTTGGGTAAATGTACAGGTCAACAGAAAGTGCTGTATAACACATATATACACGCTTCGGAAGAATTTGGCCATCAAAAGTTAAAATAACGGTTTCTGTATTTTTTAATAAAGGTTTATCATCAAAAATAGTTTTTCTTTTGATTCTCCTTAGCTTTAATATTTTGCCACAACCAATTGGCACAGAGATGTTTTCTAATATTTCATCATCATTCCACTCTACGGGTATGCCTCTGACGACACCCATGCGAGTCACAGAAAATGAGGGGATAAAAGCTTTATAACACTCCCTTTCCAACAACTTGCTGGTTATAAACGAGTTGGCATCATTATAAGTGGAAAAAGCAATAACCAGCCTGTTTCGACCTATTTTCTTTAGACTACCATTAATTATGTTATTGAAAGAATTCCTTTTTAAGAATCGACCAAAAGTAACTGGATTCAGAAAAGTATTGTCATTAGAGGCAGTTTGCTCCCTCTGAACATGTATTAAAAACGGAGCCGCATCGGAGGAATTGTATAAGAGCCGAGCAACTGAAGCTGGACGCTGAGACGACCCACTCAGATCGTCAACGCCAGCCCTTAACAAAGGAGTACGCGGAGGATCAGATGCCTTATTAGTATCATCTACAGTAATCATTGTATCCATCTCGCCACAATCACAATCGTTAGAACGTTTCCCGCCATTCTTGCGCCTTTTTTTATTACAGTGTTTGCAAATTGTCGGCCGAGCAGACACCCTTTTGCGTTTTGAGCTATTGTTGCTTAATGATAATGAACAATCAGTATCAACTGCACTGGTTTCATTATTAGAAATTGTCACATAGTGACCTATTTCTAGTGGTGCCGTTCCTCCGGGGTCACCCGGAGGATCCATATTAAAACTACAAGAACTAAAAAAAACTTACCAAATTTGAAGAAAACACTACGACTACACTAAAACTAAATAATAAAATGAAATATATACAAAAACTTAATCCAATCCAATATACAAAAAATAATTTATAGAGAGCCAAAAAAAATCACGTCCGCCAAGTTCAGGTTTCCCGCGCTTTTTTTCGTTGTATATGGTTGTATATTACTTTACTCTTTGGTCAAAGTGAATATTAGTCCATAGACTAGTTCTTCCTTGCACAAATAAAACGTACCCATTACCACATAGGTACTAAGAATATTATAGAAAACACTATACGTCGCTGTAGAATGATAACCTCGTGTGTCTAGAAATCCAAACTTCACAGGAATCGAAAAAAACAGTTAATTTTGTCAATGTTTAAAATATTTTTTTGTGCTTTTGTCTCATGTTTTACCACTACTGGATTATGCCAGAGAAATTATATAAGAGGTTTTCTGTTCTTATATCTACGTATTTTATGTTTAAACGCCCGTCTCTATAGATAAGAAGTTTGCGTTTTACTCCATAGATGGGGCACTTGTAGTCATATACTGGGTTCACAGTTTCGCCGTATTATAAAATACATAGTTTCCATACGATTTTTACAAAAAAAAAGGAAAATATGATTTTTTGTCATACGAGGTATTCATTCTACAGCGACGTATAATATTCTTGCCGCATACGCATACCACAAAGGATATTTAATTTTTCAACAATTTATAATATTTCAATATATTAATTCATACAGAATATTAAATAACACAATATTTATAAAATAATATACATGTCTTAGCTGAATTCTTTTTTTTTTTGATAAAGTAAAATTATGTATATTTTATTAAATAAATAGCTTTTGCCCGCAACTTTATCCGCGTGGGAGGTTTTTCCCGCGTAAATCCCGATCTCGTTAGAATTTCGGGATAAAAAGTATACTATGTCCGTTTCCTGGTGCTAAGCTTGAATTTTCAATCAAATCGGTTCAGCCGTTCTTGAGATATAAATAGTATAACTAACTCCACTTTCTTTTATATATATAGACTAGTATTTGCGTGTTGCGCGAGGTGCAAGCACCTCGCGTGCTTGTGGTGGTGGATTGTTCACTTTTAAAACCCCTAAATGTAGTAAAATGTCAAACATAACCCTAACAGAGCAGCAGCTCCAAATTAAATTAATTAAACTCCAAACAAAGCCCAGTAGGGCTATTACGTATCTCTGTTGACAGCTCGAAATGATAGTAACAGTAGTGCTATTACGTATCTCTGTTGACAGCTCGAAATGATAGTAACTGGTCTCAGTGTCCATCAATTAACTGACAAAAGGTTAATTTCGTATTATGTTACGCTACGGAGGTCGCCGGCTCGCTTCGCTCGCCACCTCACCCCTTCACTCCACTCGGTCTCGCAGGTTCGCTCCACTCAGGCCCTACGTACCACCGGACAGGTTTCGACGCCTACTATAATATTTGTTCAAACACCTAATGGCTATCTCTACCCGTTATGAAGTTACAGCCTTTTCAAATTTAGGGGAGGTTGGGGAGGGGAGGGCATAGCATAAAAATTTGAAGGCCCGTTTATAGTTAAAAGTAAGAATCAACAGTTTTTTCAGTAGTAAAAATCAAAATGGGGGGGGGGGGGTGATGGGGGGTGATGGGGGGCGGGTTTGCACATTTTTTTTTTTACTAAAGCATAGCCCCTCTAAATGAATCTGAAAAAAAAAATGTTCCAAGTCTCTTAATTTCCGAGATCCGCCTAAAGGGGGTGAGAAGAGAGGCAGGGGGGGGACTTTGAAAAATGGTTTTTACTTTACCGAGCCTCCTCTATACGAATCCGTAAAAAAAGAAATACGGGTCTCGTAGTTTCCGAGATACGATAGGGAGGGGGGAGAAGGGGGGTGAAAAGGGGAGGTTTGGCACTTTTCCCGTAGGTTTGAGAGTTACTTGTTTACGAATCTGTCAAAATATACCCACCTCCCCATCCACCATCTGGGAGAACAATTATGTCAGTGAGTCAGTGGTAATTTAGCTTTATATAGTATAATAACTAGTATTTGCGTGTTGCGCGAGGTGCAGGCACCTCGCGTGCTTGTGAAAAAAACTAAAGCATTGCCCCTCTAAATCAAGTATTTGCGTGTTGCGCGAGGTGCAAGCACCTCGCGTGCTTGTGAAAAAAAAAAGTATTTGCGTGTTGCGCGAGGTGCAAGCACCTCGCGTGCTTGTGAAAAAAACTAAAGCATTGCCCCTCTAAATCAAGTATTTGCGTGTTGCGCGAGATGCAAGCACCTCGCGTGCTTGTGAAAAAAAAAAAAAATGGGGGGTGGGTGATAGGGGGGGGGGGGTTGCAGAAGTATTTCGACTAAAGCATTGCCCTTCTAAATTAATCTAAAAAAAAAAATTTCCAAGTCTCTTAATTTCCGAGATCCGCCTAAAGGGGGGGAGAAGGGGGGCGGGGGGGGACTTTGAAAAATGGTTTTTACTTCACCAAGCCTCCTCTATACGAATCCGTAAAAAACAAAAAATATGGATCTCGTAGTTTCCGAGATACGATAGGGAGGGGGGAAAAGGGGAGGTTTGGCACTTTTCCCGTAGGTTTGAGAGTTACTTGTTTACGAATCTGTCAAAATATACCCACCTCCCCATCCACCATCTGGGAGAACAATTATGTCAGTGAGTCAGTGAGTGAGTGGTAATTTAGCTTTATATAATATAACTAGTATTTGCGAGTTGCGCGAGGTGCAAGCACCTCGCGTGCTTGTGAAAAAATAGAAAATAAAATGGGGGGGGGTGATGGGGGGAGATGGGGGGGTTTAGTATTTGCGTGTTGCGCGAGGTGCAAGCACCTCGCGTGCTTGTGAAAAAAACTAAAGCATTGCCCCTCTAAATCAAGTATTTGCGTGTTGCGCGAGGTGCAAGCACCTCGCGTGCTTGTGAAAAAAAAAAGTGGGGGGGGCGGGGGTGATGGGGGGGGGTTTAGTATTTGCGTGTTGCGCGAGGTGCAAGCACCTCGCGTGCTAGAGAAAAAAAAAAAAAAAAGGGGAAGTGATGGGGGGGGGGGTTGCAGAAATATTTTGACTAAAGCATTGCCCCTCTAAATGAATCTGAAAAAAAAAAGGTTCCAAGTCTCTTAGATTCCGAGATCCGCCTAAAGGGGGAGAGAAGGGGGGCGGGGGGGGGACTTTGAAAAATGGTTTTAACTTTACCGAGCCTCCTCTATACGAATCCGTAAAAAGAAAAAAATACGGGTCTCGTAGTTTCCGAGATACGATAGGGGGGGGGGAGAAGGGGGGGGAAAAGGGGGGGTTTGGCACTTTTCCCGTAGGTTTGAGAGTTACTTGTTTACGAATATGTCAAAATATACCCACCTCCCCATCCACCATCTGGGAGAACAATTATGTCAATGAGTGAGTCAGTGAGTGGTAATCTAGCTTTATATAATACTAGTATTTGCGTGTTGCGCGAGGTGCAAGCACCTCGCGTGCTTGTGAAAAAATAGAAAATAAAATGGGGGGGGGTGATGGGGGGAGATGGGGGGGTTTAGTATTTGCGTGTTGCGCGAGGTGCAAGCACCTCGCGTGCTTGTGAAAAAAACTAAAGCATTGCCCCTCTAAATCAAGTATTTGCGTGTTGCGCGAGGTGCAAGCACCTCGCGTGCTTGTGAAAAAAAAAAGTGGGGGGGGCGGGGGTGATGGGGGGGGGTTTAGTATTTGCGTGTTGCGCGAGGTGCAAGCACCTCGCGTGCTAGAGAAAAAAAAAAAAAAAAGGGGAAGTGATGGGGGGGGGGGTTGCAGAAATATTTTGACTAAAGCATTGCCCCTCTAAATGAATCTGAAAAAAAAAAGGTTCCAAGTCTCTTAGATTCCGAGATCCGCCTAAAGGGGGAGAGAAGGGGGGCGGGGGGGGGACTTTGAAAAATGGTTTTAACTTTACCGAGCCTCCTCTATACGAATCCGTAAAAAGAAAAAAATACGGGTCTCGTAGTTTCCGAGATACGATAGGGGGGGGGGAGAAGGGGGGGGAAAAGGGGGGGTTTGGCACTTTTCCCGTAGGTTTGAGAGTTACTTGTTTACGAATATGTCAAAATATACCCACCTCCCCATCCACCATCTGGGAGAACAATTATGTCAATGAGTGAGTCAGTGAGTGGTAATCTAGCTTTATATAATACTAGTATTTGCGTGTTGCGCGAGGTGCAAGCACCTCGCGTGCTTGTGAAAAAATCAAAAAAAAAAGTGGGGGTGGTGATGGGGGGAGATGGGGGGGTTTTGTATATGCGTGTTGCGCGAGGTGCAAGCACCTCGCGTGCTTGTGAAATAAAAAAAAAAGGGGGGGGTGATGGGGGGAGATGGGGGTTTAGAATTTGCGTGTTGCGCGAGGTGCAAGCACCTCGTGTGCTTGTGAAAAAAAAATCAAAAAAGGGGGGGGAGATGGGGGGGTTTAGTATTTGCGTGTTGCGCGAGGTGCAAGCACCTCGCGTGCTTGAGGAAAAAAAAAATGGGGGGGGTGATGGGAGAGATGGGGGGGTTTAGTATAGGGGGGGGTGATGGGGGGAGATAGGGGGGGTTTAGTATTTGCGTGTTGCGCGAGGTGCAAGCACCTCGCGTGCTTGTGAAAAAAACTAAAGCATTGCCCCTCTAAATCAAGTATTTGCGTGTTGCGCGAGGTGCAAGCACCTCGCGAGCTTGTGAAAAAAAAAAAAAAAAAAAAAGAGGGGGGGGTGATGGGGGGGGGGGGGTTGCGCAAGTATTTCGACTAAAGCATTGCCCCTCTAAATGAATCTGAAAAAAAAAATGTTCCAAGTCTCTTAGATTCCGAGATCCGCCTAAAGGGGGGGGAGAAGGGGGGCGGGGGGGGACTTTGAAAAATGGTTTTAACTTTACCGAGCCTCCTCTATACGAATCCGTAAAAAGAAAAAAATACGGGTCTCGTAGTTTCCGAGATACGATAGGGGGGGGGGAGAAGGGGGGGGAAAAGGGGGGGTTTGGCACTTTTCCCGTAGGTTTGAGAGTTACTTGTTTACGAATCTGTCAAAATATACCCACCTCCCCATCCACCATCTGGGAGAACAATTATGTCAGTGAGTCAGTGAGTGAGTGGTAATTTAGCTTTATATAATATAACTAGTATTTGCGTGTTGCGCGAGGTGCAAGCACCTCGCGTGCTTGTGAAAAAAAAAAAGTATTTGCGTGTTGCGCGAGGTGCAAGCACCTCGCGTGCCTTTGAAAAAAACTAAGCATTGCCCCTCTAAATCAAATATTTGCGTGCTGCGCGAGGTGCAAGCACCTCGCGTGCTTGTGAAAAAAAAAAGTATTTGCGTGTTGCGCGAGGTGCAAGCACCTCGCGTGCTTGTGAAAAAAAAAAGTATTTGCGTGTTGCGCGAGGTGCAAGCACCTCGCGAGCTTGTGAAATAAAAAAAATAAAAAAAAAAAGAGGGGGGGGGTGATGGGGGGGGGGGGGTAGCACAAGTATTTCGACTAAAGCATTGCTCCTCTAAATGAATCTGAAAAAAAAAATGTTCCAAGTCTCTTAGATTCCGAGATCCGCCTAAAGGGGGGGAGAAGGGGGGCGGGGGGCGGGACTTTGAAAAATGGTTTTTACTTTACCGAGCCTCCTCTATACGAATCCGTAAAAAACAAAAAATACGGGTCTCGTAGTTTTCCGAGATACGATAGGGAGGGGGGAGAAGGGGGGTGAAAAGGGAGGTTTGGCACTTTTCCCGTAGGTTTGAGAGTTACTTGTTTACGAATCTGTCAAAATATACCCACCTCCCCATCCACCATCTGGGAGAACAATTATGTCAATGAGTGAGTCAGTGAGTGGTAATTTAGCTTTATATAGTATAATAACTAGTATTTGCGTGTTGCGCGAGGTGCAAGCACCTCGCGTGCTTGTGAAAAAAACTAAAGCATTGCCCCTCTAAATCAAGTATTTGCGTGTTGCGCGAGGTGCAAGCACCTCGCGAGCTTGTGAAAAAAAAAAAAAAAAAGAGGGGGGGGGATGGGGGGGGGGTTGTTCAAGTATTTCGACTAAAGCATTGCCCCTCTAAATGAATCTGAAAAAAAAAATGTTCCAAGTCTCTTAGATTCCGAGATCCGCCTAAAGGGGGGGAAAAGGGGGGCGGGGGGGGGGACTTTGAAAAATGGTTTTTACTTTACCGAGCCTCCTCTATACGAATCCGTAAAAAACAAAAAATACGGGTCTCGTAGTTTCCGAGATACGATAGGGAGGGGGGAGAAGGGGGGTGAAAAGGGGAGGTTTGGCACTTTTCCCGTAGGTTTGAGAGTTACTTGTTTACGAATCTGTCAAAATATACCCACCTCCCCATCCACCATCTGGGAGAACAATTATGTCAATGAGTGAGTCAGTGAGTGGTAATTTAGCTTTATATAATATAACTAGTAATTGCGTGTTGCGCGAGGTGCAAGCACCTCGCGTGCATGTGAAAAAAAAAAAAAAAATGGGTGGGTGATGGGGGGGTTTAGTATTTGCGTGTTGTGAAAAAAAAAAGAAAGGGGGGGCGTGATGGGGTGAAACTAAATCAAGTATTTGCGTGTTGCGCGAGGTGCAAGCACCTCGCGAGCTTGTGAAAAAAAAAAAAAAAAAAAGAAGGGGGGGGAGATGGGGGGGGGGGTTGCACAAGTATTTCGATCAAAGCATTGCCCCTCTAAATGAATCTGAAAAAAACAATGTTCCAAGTCTCTTAATTTCCGAGATCCGCCTAAAGGGGGTGAAAAGGGGGGCAAGGGGGGCGATTTTGAAAAATGGTTTTTCATTTACCGAGCCTCCTCTATACGAATCCGTAAAAAAAAACGAATACGGGTCTCGTAGTTTCCGAGATACGATAGGGAGGGGGGAGAAGGGGGGTGAAAAGGGGAGGTTTGGCACTTTTCCCGTAGGTTTGAGAGTTACCTGTTTACGAATCTATCAAAATATACCCACCTCCCCATCTACCATCTGGGAGAACAATTATGTCAATGAGTGAGTCAGTCAGTCAGTGAGTGGTAATTTAGCTTTATATAGTATAATATAATAACTAGTATTTGCGTGTTGCGCGAGGTGCAAGCACCTCGCGTGCTTGTGAAAAAATCAAAAAAAAAAGTGGGGGTGGTGATGGGGGGAGATGGGGGGGTTTTGTATATGCGTGTTGCGCGAGGTGCAAGCACCTCGCGTGCTTGTGAAATAAAAAAAAAAGGGGGGGTGATGGGGGTTTAGAATTTGCGTGTTGCGCGAGGTGCAAGCACCTCGTGTGCTTGTGAAAAAAAAAAAAAAAAGGGGGGGGAGATGGGGGGGTTTAGTATTTGCGTGTTGCGCGAGGTGCAAGCAACTCGCGTGCTTGAGAAAAAAAAAATGGGGGGGGTGATGGGAGAGATGGGGGGGTTTAGTATAGGGGGGGGGTGATGGGGGGAGATAGGGGGGGTTTAGTATTTGCGTGTTGCGCGAGGTGCAAGCACCTCGCGTGCTTGTGAAAAAAACTAAAGCATTGCCCCTCTAAATCAAGTATTTGCGTGTTGCGCGAGGTGCAAGCACCTCGCGAGCTTGTGAAAAAAAAAAAAAAAAAAAAAGAGGGGGGGTGATGGGGGGGGGGGTTGCGCAAGTATTTCGACTAAAGCATTGCCCCTCTAAATGAATCTGAAAAAAAAAATGTTCCAAGTCTCTTAGATTCCGAGATCCGCCTAAAGGGGGGGAGAAGGGGGGCGGGGGGGGACTTTGAAAAATGGTTTTAACTTTACCGAGCCTCCTCTATACGAATCCGTAAAAAGAAAAAAATACGGGTCTCGTAGTTTCCGAGATACGATAGGGGGGGGGGAAAAGGGGGGGTTTGGCACTTTTCCCGTAGGTTTGAGAGTTACTTGTTTACGAATATGTCAAAATATACCCACCTCCCCATCCACCATCTGGGAGAACAATTATGTCAATGAGTGAGTCAGTGAGTGGTAATCTAGCTTTATATAATACTAGTATTTGCGTGTTGCGCGAGGTGCAAGCACCTCGCGTGCTTGTGAAAAAATCAAAAAAAAAAGTGGGGGTGGTGATGGGGGGAGATGGGGGGGTTTTGTATATGCGTGTTGCGCGAGGTGCAAGCACCTCGCGTGCTTGTGAAATAAAAAAAAAAGGGGGGGGTGATGGGGGGAGATGGGGGTTTAGAATTTGCGTGTTGCGCGAGGTGCAAGCACCTCGTGTGCTTGTGAAAAAAAAAAAAAAAAGGGGGGGGAGATGGGGGGGTTTAGTATTTCCGTGTTGCGCGAGGTGCAAGCACCTCGCGTGCTTGAGGAAAAAAAAAATGGGGGGGGTGATGGGAGAGATGGGGGGGTTTAGTATAGGGGGGGGTGATGGGGGGAGATAGGGGGGGTTTAGTATTTGCGTGTTGCGCGAGGTGCAAGCACCTCGCGTGCTTGTGAAAAAAACTAAAGCATTGCCCCTCTAAATCAAGTATTTGCGTGTTGCGCGAGGTGCAAGCACCTCGCGAGCTTGTGAAAAAAAAAAAAAAAAAAAAAGAGGGGGGGGTGATGGGGGGGGGGGTTGCGCAAGTATTTCGACTAAAGCATTGCCCCTCTAAATGAATCTGAAAAAAAAAATGTTCCAAGTCTCTTAGATTCCGAGATCCGCCTAAAGGGGGGGAGAAGGGGGGCGGGGGGGACTTTGAAAAATGGTTTTAACTTTACCGAGCCTCCTCTATACGAATCCGTAAAAAGAAAAAAATACGGGTCTCGTAGTTTCCGAGATACGATAGGGGGGGGGGAGAAGGGGGGGGAAAAGGGGGGGTTTGGCACTTTTGCCGTGCCTTTGAAAAAAACTAAAGCATTGCCCCTCTAAATCAAATATTTGCGTGCTGCGCGAGGTGCAAGCACCTCGCGTGCTTGTGAAAAAAAAAAGTATTTGCGTGTTGCGCGAGGTGCAAGCACCTCGCGTGCTTGTGAAAAAAAAAAGTATTTGCGTGTTGCGCGAGGTGCAAGCACCTCGCGAGCTTGTGAAATAAAAAAAAAAAAAAAAAAAAGAGGGGGGGGTGATGGGGGGGGGGGGTAGCACAAGTATTTCGACTAAAGCATTGCTCCTCTAAATGAATCTGAAAAAAAAAATGTTCCAAGTCTCTTAGATTCCGAGATCCGCCTAAAGGGGGGGAGAAGGGGGGCGGGGGGCGGGACTTTGAAAAATGGTTTTTACTTTACCGAGCCTCCTCTATACGAATCCGTAAAAAACAAAAAATACGGGTCTCGTAGTTTCCGAGATACGATAGGGAGGGGGGAGAAGGGGGGTGAAAAGGGGAGGTTTGGCACTTTTCCCGTAGGTTTGAGAGTTACTTGTTTACGAATCTGTCAAAATATACCCACCTCCCCATCCACCATCTGGGAGAACAATTATGTCAATGAGTGAGTCAGTGAGTGGTAATTTAGCTTTATATAGTATAACTAGTATTTGCGTGTTGCGCGAGGTGCAAGCACCTCGCGTGCTTGTGAAAAAAAAAAAAAAAAAGGGGGGGGGGTGATGGGGGGGTTTAGTATTTGCGTGTTGCGCGAGGTGCAAGCACCTCGCGTGCTTGTGAAAAAAGAAATTGGTATTTGCGTGTTGCGCGAGGTGCAAGCACCTCGCGAGCTTGTGAAAAAAAAAAAAAGAAAAGAGGGGGGGGTGATGGGGGGGAGGGGTTGCACAAGTATTTCGACTAAAGCATTGCCCCTCTAAATGAATCTGAAAAAAAAAATGTTCCAAGTCTCTTAGATTCCGAGATCCGCCTAAAGGGGGGGAGAAGGGGGGCGGGTGGGGGGACTTTGAAAATGGTTTTTACTTTACCGAGCCTCCTCTATACGAATCCGTAAAAAACAAAAAATACGGGTCTCGTAGTTTCCGAGATACGATAGGGAGGGGGAAAAGGGGAGGGTTGGCACTTTTCCCGTAGGTTTGAGAGTTACTTGTTTACGAATCTGTCAAAATATACCCACCTCCCCATCCACCATCTGGGAGAACAATTATGTCAATGAGTGAGTCAGTCAGTCAGTGAGTGGTAATTTAGCTTTATATAGTATAATAATATAATAACTAGTATTTGCGTGTTGCGCGAGGTGCAAGCACCTCGCGTGCTTGTGAAAAAAACTAAAGCATTGCCCCTCTAAATCAAGTATTTGCGTGTTGCGCGAGGTGCAAGCACCTCGCGAGCTTGTGAAAAAAAAAAAAAAAAAAGAGGGGGGGGGATGGGGGGGGGTTGTTCAAGTATTTCGACTAAAGCATTGCCCCTCTAAATGAATCTGAAAAAAAAAATGTTCCAAGTCTCTTAGATTCCGAGATCCGCCTAAAGGGGGGGAGAAGGGGGGCGGGGGGGGGGACTTTGAAAAATGGTTTTTACTTTACCGAGCCTCCTCTATACGAATCCGTAAAAAACAAAAAATACGGGTCTCGTAGTTTCCGAGATACGATAGGGAGGGGGGAGAAGGGGGGTGAAAAGGGGAGGTTTGGCACTTTTCCCGTAGGTTTGAGAGTTACTTGTTTACGAATCTGTCAAAATATACCCACCTCCCCATCCACCATCTGGGAGAACAATTATGTCAATGAGTGAGTCAGTGAGTGGTAATTTAGCTTTATATAATATAACTAGTATTTGCGTGTTGCGCGAGGTGCAAGCACCTCGCGTGCTTGTGAAAAAGAAAATATGGGGGGGGTGATGGGGGGAGATGGGGGGGGCTTAGTATTTGCGTGTTGCGCGAGGTGCAAGCACCTCGCGTGCTTGTGAAAAAAAAAAAAAAAAAAAGAGGGGTGGGTGATGGGGGGGGGGGGGGGTTGCACAAGTATTTCGACTAAAGCATTGCCCCTCTAAATGAATCTGAAAAAAAAAATGTTCCAAGTCTCTTAGATTCCGAGATCCGCCTAAAGGGGGGAGAAGGGGGGCGGGGGGGGGGGACTTTGAAAAATGGTTTTTACTTTACCGAGCCTCCTCTATACGAATCCGTAAAAAGAAAAAAATACGGGTCTCGTAGTTTCCGAGATACGATAGGGGGGGGGGAGAAGGGGGGGGAAAAGGGGACGTTTGGCACTTTTCCCGTAGGTTTGAGAGTTACTTGTTTACGAATCTGTCAAAATATACCCACCTCCCCATCCACCATCTGGGAGAACAATTCTGTCAATGAGTGAGTCAGTCAGTCAGTGAGTGGTAATCTAGCTTTATATAATATAATATAATAACTAGTATTTGCGTGTTGCGCGAGGTGCAAGCACCTCGCGTGCTTGTGAAAAAATCAAAAAAAAAAGTGGGGGTGGTGATGGGGGGAGATGGGGGGGTTTTGTATATGCGTGTTGCGCGAGGTGCAAGCACCTCGCGTGCTTGTGAAATAAAAAAAAAAGGGGGGGGTGATGGGGGGAGATGGGGGTTTAGAATTTGCGTGTTGCGCGAGGTGCAAGCACCTCGTGTGCTTGTGAAAAAAAAAAAAAAAAGGGGGGGGAGATGGGGGGGTTTAGTATTTGCGTGTTGCGCGAGGTGCAAGCACCTCGCGTGCTTGAGAAAAAAAAAATGGGGGGGGTGATGGGAGAGATGGGGGGGTTTAGTATAGGGGGGGGTGATGGGGGGAGATAGGGGGGGCTTAGTATTTGCGTGTTGCGCGAGGTGCAAGCACCTCGCGTGCTTGTGAAAAAAACTAAAGCATTGCCCCTCTAAATCAAGTATTTGCGTGTTGCGCGAGGTGCAAGCACCTCGCGAGCTTGTGAAAAAAAAAAAAAAAAAAAAAAGAGGAGGGGGTGATGGGGGGGGGGGTTGCGCAAGTATTTCGACTAAAGCATTGCCCCTCTAAATGAATCTGAAAAAAAAAATGTTCCAAGTCTCTTAGATTCCGAGATCCGCCTAAAGGGGGGGAGAAGGGGGGCGGGGGGGGGGACTTTGAAAAATGGTTTTAACTTTACCGAGCCTCCTCTATACGAATCCGTAAAAAGAAAAAAATACGGGTCTCGTAGTTTCCGAGATACGATAGGGGGGGGGGAGAAGGGGGGGGAAAAGGGGGGGTTTGGCACTTTTCCCGTAGGTTTGAGAGTTACTTGTTTACGAATATGTCAAAATATACCCACCTCCCCATCCACCATCTGGGAGAACAATTATGTCAATGAGTGAGTCAGTGAGTGGTAATCTAGCTTTATATAATATGCGTGTTGCGCGAGGTGCAAGCACCTCGCGTGCTTGTGAAAAATCAAAAAAAAAAGTGGGGGTGGTGATGGGGGGAGATGGGGGGGTTTTGTATATGCGTGTTGCGCGAGGTGCAAGCACCTCGCGTGCTTGTGAAATAAAAAAAAAAGGGGGGGGTGATGGGGGGAGATGGGGGTTTAGAATTTGCGTGTTGCGCGAGGTGCAAGCACCTCGTGTGCTTGTGAAAAAAAAAAAAAGGGGGGGGAGATGGGGGGGTTTAGTATTTGCGTGTTGCGCGAGGTGCAAGCACCTCGCGTGCTTGTGAAAAAAAAAAAAAAAAAACGGGGGGGGGAGATGGGGGTGTTTAGTATTTGCGCGTTGCGCGAGGTGCAAGCACCTCGCGTGCTTGTGAAAAAAACTAAAGCATTGCCCCTCTAAATCAAGTATTTGCGTGTTGCGCGAGGTGCAAGCACCTCGCGTGCTTGTGAAAAAAAAAAAAAATTGGGGGGGTGTAATGGGGGGGGGTTGCAGAAGTATTTTGACTAAAGCATTGCCCCTCTTAATGAATCTGAAAAAAAAAATGTTCCAAGTCTCTTAGATTCTGAGATCCGCCTAAAGGGGGGGAGAAGGGGGGCGGGGGGGGGGACTTTGAAAAATGGTTTTTACTTTACCGAGCCTCCTCTATACGAATCCGTAAAAAACAAAAAATACGGGTCTCGTAGTTTCCGAGATACGATAGGGGGGGGGGAGAAGGGGGGTGAAAAGGGGAGGTTTGGCACTTTTCCCGTAGGTTTGAGAGTTACTTGTTTACGAATCTGTCAAAATATACCCACCTCCCCATCCACCATCTGGGAGAACAATTATGTCAATGAGTGAGTCAGTGAGTGGTAATCTAGCTTTATATAATATAACTAGTATTTGCGTGTTGCGCGAGGTGCAAGCACCTCGCGTGCTTGTGAAAAAAGAAATTGGTATTTGCGTGTTGCGCGAGGTGCAAGCACCTCGCGAGCTTGTGAAAAAAAAAAAAAAAAAAAAAAAAGAGGGGGGGGGTGATGGGGGGGGGGGGGGGTTGCACAAGTATTTCGACTAAAGCATTGCCCCTCTAAATGAATCTGAAAAAAAAAATGTTCCAAGTCTCTTAGATTCCGAGATCCGCCTAAAGGGGGGGAGAAGGGGGGCGGGGGGGGGGACATTGAAAAATGGTTTTTACTTTACCGAGCCTCCTCTATACGAATCCGTAAAAAACTAAAAATACGGTTCTCGTAGTTTCCGAGATACGAAAGAGGGGGGGGAGAAGGGGGGGGAAAAGGGGAGGTTTGGCACTTTTCCCGTAGGTTTGAGTGTTACTTGTTTACGAATCTGTCAAAATATACCCACCTCCCCATCCACCATCTGGGAGAACAATTATGTCAATGAGTGAGTCAGTCAGTCAGTGAGTGGTAATTTAGCTTTATATAGTATAATTTATATAGTATAATAACTAGTATTTGCGTGTTGCGCGAGGTGCAAGCACCTCGCGTGCTTGTGGTGGTGGATTGTGCACTATAAAAAAAATGGGGGGGGGGGGGTGATGGGGGGGGTTTGCACAATTATTTTGACTAAAGCATTGCCCCTCCCCATCCACCATCTGGGAGAACAATTATGTCAATGAGTGAGTCAGTGGTAATTTAGCTTTATATAATAGAACTAGTATTTGCGTGTTGCGCCCATTGGCGTATCTAGAGATATTTCCCAGGGGGGGCCTGGCCCCCAGTAGTAGAAACGATGATCGCTTATCAAAGTTGCGTCAACTCTTAACGTACGAAATCGCATAACGGAACCTTGCATGAGTGAGTCTGGCTCGCAAATGGCCAGATTTTTTAATTTTTCAGCCATAATTGTTTGTTAGTCAAAATTCTCGGTTAGGCACCAGACCATTCTGGGGTGGGCACGGCCCACCCGGCTCCCCCCCTTCCTACGCCTATGGTTGCGCCTCCTGGAAATATAAAATATCCATCCTGCTTAGAAGCATACCAGATGCATTAGATATACCTAGTAGAAGGGACATTAACAGACCCGTGTTGCCAGCAGGTGTAGGAGACTCAGAAGTTACTGCATTTAGAACGAGACTAGCGCGTTTTATATAGGCAGAGAACAATGCTATGACCCTGCTTTAAACAAATTTGAACGAAATTACCGTTAGAAAGGTAATGTCATTCACATGTCCAAGAGAAAAAAGGTTAGAACTACATCGGTTATTTGATGGAGATAATGAGAATCGAGCTTATAATCTCTGCCTTTTTTTTTTTTTTTTTTTTTTTTTTTTTTTTTTCTGGGTGGGAAAATCATCGAATAACTTCTCCCGCTCTGGGTTAAGCGGGAGGGAGTGTCAGACTTCTACTGACTAAAAACCCACCCTGTCCCTTCAGCTGCCCGTAAGTTCCGGAGCCGCGGTATCTTTTTACTATATTTCCGCGACCCCGGCAGGCTATGGCTTTATGAGGCCCCGTCACCAATGCTGACGGCTCCTTGAGGCGCACGTGGAACACGACGCGCCGCCGACCCGGGCCTGGTCTTTGCCGGACGGTGAGCTACCCCTGCTCGCCGTCCGCAAGCCCGCGCCTACGGTGGCCGGAAATTGGCTCGCGATCCCCGACGCCCGGGGCGTCTACCACGACGGCTGGGGCGCGAGGAAGAGAGTTGCCTCTCCCTCGCGCGTTCGGCCTCCTCCTTCGCTAGCATGACTGCTTCGCAGAAGGAGGCGACCGCATCCCATTCCCTCTCGCTCCGCACCATGGTCTGAACCAGAGCAGGGCGCGAGAGGTCGCCGCCGCCGACCGCCTCTACGAGGACACGGCGGTGCTCCGCCCAAGCAGGGCATACCTCGACCGTATGCTCCACCGTGTCCTCCAGGTGGTCCTCACAATGACGACACCCGGGCGTGTCTTATAATCTCTGCCTAGATTTCTTCGAATTTTAATTGAATCATTCTGACGATATGGTCACACATATTTGCAAATTGAAGACTCTCTGGTGTTAGTTGAATAGAGAGATTGGTAAAGATGATCCCAATATGAAACTACTAGAAATATTCCTTATTTGTAAAATTCTGGAAAAATTAGATCAGAAATATTTCGAATTTAAATCAAGTTGGTTGTTGTTAGTCAAAAGGATAAGCTATGAGATGCAATTACTCCTGCTGATCCTGCCAGAAGTGGATGAAAGATGGTCGCCCTCCTAAAGATACCATGTCAATTAAGGATGAACAAGAATATGAAATGGTAGAGGAAGATTAGCCTTCTTCATCAAAATATTCAAAGAAAAAAAGGCTAGAATCGACGTTACGCGCCCTAAGGCGGTTGAAATTTACAATCAATATATGGGGTGGATATTTTGGATTCCATGCTCAGATTCTATAGAATCCAAATAAGAAGTAAGAAATGGTATCACCGCATTTTCTTTCATATGCTCGATTTAGTATGTGTTAACAGCTGCTTGTTATTTCGACGACGAAATAAACAAAAAGGCATTGATACCTATGTGCCACTTCTTGACTTCAAATTATATATTGCAGACGTGCTTATGAGAGAATCGACAGGCGTTTTCACGCCAACCACGCGTGGAAGAGGAAGACCCATTTTGGACCAAAACATCGAAAACGTTAAAAAACCAAAAACAAAGGCGCATAGATTTGCCACCTCAACAAGTGGCTGAAGACGGGATTGGGCATATTGGCCTAGTTGGGAAAATGATTGTCAGCGTTGTAAAAACTGTGGACAAAAATCTCACGTATGCTGCAGTAAATGTGGTTGCTACTTTTGCATTAACAAAGACCGAAATTGTTTTAAGAGTTTTCATGTTTTCACAAATGAATAAACCTTTTAATTTACTATAAATGTTTGATATACACAGTACCTGAAAACTATTTATATATTTATTTATTAAACCCATTTAACTTTACCGTACCTGCATGTTGTTCTAAATGTGGAACGTCTTTCAAAATAACCATGAATGCATGTTGTTCCAAATATGGAACAGGGGGTTTTTTCTCGATTTGTATACGATTTTCTATGCATAAATTTTTTTCATTATTTTTCTAGGGGGTTTTCTGGGGTAAGAAATATCATAAATTAATTTGAGCGTATTTTAAAAATCCATGCGGTAAAGGGTTAAAATGGGGAGGGCTATATTAGTGTACTACTGTACAAATATTCATTAATAACGGAAAAACTAATAAAAATACAACAAATATATACACTACTAATTTTTAATTAGTACAAAAAAAAATGGGGCTCTATCCGTACCCTTTACTGATCATATTTATGTAGTCAAAAGTAAAAAAAACGAAACCCCAAAATTGTCTACGAAAATTTGTCATAACTGGTAAACTCATAATTGAATCAATCATTCATAACAATTGCTACTAGAAAATACTACGCGCAGTGCTAGTCCAGTTAGATCGTCATTCATAAATCCCGGCAAACTCGCGTCTAAGCTCAAGCCACGCCCCCTCTGGCCAGCGGTCCTTTTTACAACGAGTGAACGAACAAACAGTGCCAATTTGTTAGCGGAAGTGTGCGCGTGCTTTTTAAACATAAGTTGTTACGTTTTTTCTGTCGCGATGGCTTACCAGTTTTCATCTCGGGAGTACGTGGCTATGTTGCGTGTGTACTTTTGGTCTGGTGGCCGCTGTTCGTATGTACAGGGAAGAGTACCCAAATGCTCGCTAGCCAAAGGTTCGGACTGTGGTAAATGTTTACCAACGTTTACTCGACCATTGATCATTCCGCGCAACGGCCCATCGCCAAGGACATGGAAGACCGGCCCAAAACCTTTACGACGATGTAGTGGACTACTTTGAAGATCCCCGGCGAAGTACGAATGACGCAGCTCGTCATTTTAATATCAGCCAGTACTGTGCATAGACGATCATTAGTTCGTCTGGATTTCACCCATACCACTAAAGAAAGGGTCAAGAATTGACTACTGTGGATAATGAACCAAGGATGGAGTTCTGCAGGTGGATACTGAACAACACAAGCAAATGGCCCAATTAAAGTATGTAGGTAAAGTTTGAATTTAATAAGTGCCTATTATTTTTCGTGAGCGTTTTATTTTACTTTTTTTTAATTCGTAAAGCTTAAAGATGCGTCTAAGCTACCTACAATTACGATAACAGCTGTTGGAGGCGGGGCAAGTTTGAGCGAGACCGCGTGACCGCGACATCACGATTAATGAATACATGAATGGCCTGTACAATATGTCCGTAAATTGAGTGACATTTTGGGATATAAACAAACGCTAATAACTTTGCTATTTATCAATATTATATAGTGAGACTTTACATATATAATAACAAGACCTTTTCTAATAAGCCCTTTAAGTATTTGTACTAATTAAAAATTAGTAGTGTATATATATATATTTATATATATATATAAAATACAATACATAAGTACATAAAATAAATATATAATGTGTTCTTTAACATCGTGTGGAGAAAGCAAACGAATAATCATAAGTTTGAAATAAAATGATTGGCAACCGAGCTTTTAAAAACAGCAAGTGACTGAGCTTGTCTTACTGACACCAACCGAATGGCCTGCACCGTAAACGACTGGTCGTAAAATTTTGTGGAATGCGTAGCCATCAAAAGTCTCAAATTCTCTGATGATCTCAAATCTCTAACATGTGTGTCATGAAGGAACTTAAAACGTTCTTTGAGGTAAAAGGGAGTCGTTGGAGGGAGCTGTTGGAGTTTTCTTTGGTCAAGTGTTAGATGCATACTACATAATATAGAACGGGACAGGCATCGGCAGTGCAATTACAGCAATATGTAAACTTAATCAAATGGGTCGAAAAACAGACAGAGATGGCAATCATCACATGCTCAGCCTTTTCCCAACTGCGTTGGAGTCGGCTTCCAGTCTAACCGGATGCAGCTCAGTATTAGTGTTTAATATGGAGTGACTGCCTATCCGACCTCCACAACTCAGTAGCTGGGTTGTTACCCAGCTACTACTACCTATTGGCTAGACAGTGTCAGATTTACTGGCTTCTGACTACCCGTAACAACTGTTAAAGATGTCGAAATGACAGCCGGGACCGACAGCTTAACGTGCTTTCCGAGGCACGATGGTATCACATCGCCAACTTCCAAACTCCGGCTTACTACTGAGAAATTCCTTACAGATAAAGACACGGAACAGATAAAAGAGGTTAGAAAGGAAATAGTTCCTGATTTGTATGAGAACGCGTGTCGCCGCTTGTCTCCCACTTTTTAGCTCCACTACAAGCATAGATAAAATAAATAACTAGATGTGGTCAACAGAAGAAATTATATCGGAACCGTGTGTCTCCAGTTAGGCGCTGGGCGGGGCAACAACTACACATGCAGTTTAATAAAATCAATAGATACGCACTCGCGCACACACCCGCATTTCCTAAATCAGAACGTACTATACAATCAATAATAAACCTTATTCCGTCAAACACAGCGTGTATTTACCATGCACCTTAGAATTTACCCACACAAAAACATCGGTCGCTATCGTTGTGCTGTGCAAAAGCAATTTATTTTACATATACGCTAGTGATTGACTAAATCGGAAAGTTATCGATTCTTCCATTTGTTATTGTACATTTTTTTTGGGCACCTGAAAATGAACCAAATAAAAAATGGCATGTCCAGAAAATATTATAATAACAATAAACATATTATTAAGAACATAACATTACATAATTATTATTAAGTACTACCTACTAAGTATTAAGGGCTACCCTGGCGCTTTCGACTTAAATCTTAATATTTAATTATCATAGTGATAGGTCAAATAGAAGTTGATGTTAACTTACATTACGCTCTTGATCGGAACATACCAGCCATATAGATTGTATAGAATCCTGAAAAGTTGAATGACTGATTTTATGAATGTCCTAAAACATGAGAATAGCTTTTAGTAATAAAATAAAATTTAACCCACTTCTGCAAAAATCAGTTGTACTCTTAATTTTGGAATTGTCCATTCAGGCTGGAACATTTCTGCGCTGAAGTGAACCGAGCATTTATGGTACTATTTTGTGTAGGGTACCAGTTAGGTGGCAGGCCTGTGGCATCAATCCATTCCTTTTTTTATATTACCATCTTTTGGGAAGCTGAAAAGTACGAAAACCACTTATTTATCATTTACATACATCCTAAGCTATTTCTAAACGTCACCATATAATAAGCGTCGCAATAATTACGTACCACACTATAAATCAAGATCTGAATGATTTTGACGTATATTGCTAATCCATTGCTACATATGTTCAAAATATTGGTCTGCTCAACAACGTAAATACCACAGTGAGTGTTGTTGATTTAGCATAATGAAACCGATTCCTACTGTAAGTGTGTTACGCAATTACCCCGCAGGTAATAGTTTAGTAGGTTATAATAGGTTTTTGTTATAAGAAAAATCCTAGTTAAATATATGAAAACAAACACACATCCATGCCTAACAAATAAATAGCATGAATATATTGACTTATTTTAAGCTAAATTCACTAATATATTATCTGAACCATGCCGATTATTATAACGCATTCGAAGCTTCAACGGAAGTAAAATACAAAAACCATAAAAAAATAAAGAAACAGCAACATAGGATAAGGCATAACATACGATAATTCTAAACCGAAAAACACCACCGATTATTAACCTAAAATTAAAGTAACTTACTTTACGAATATTGGTTACGCATTTCTCTACTACTCTCTAAAAAAATCAAAATAAGTAAAATAACATTATTTACACCGGGCTAAAACGGTTGACAGATTGAAAAATAAACTATTGTAGCGACAGCGACGTCGGAACTCCTTACGCATGCTGCGGGCGTAAAATAAATTGTTTATTTTTTTTTTCTTTTTTGTACACTTGACATTTCAACGTATTTTTATTTCTGTCATCTCATGTAAAATAAAAGTTAAACCAATTTTCTTAGAGGTTTCCGTATGTTATAAAAAACTTTTTACCGGTCTTTAGTTTTGTATTTTCGTTTTTGGCACCGACTTCCGAAATTAAAGTTATTTTTCACTTTGCAGTGTTTTTTGGGAGTCGGTTTAATTTTTTGGTAAAAAGTTTTTATTTCACTCTTTTTAGTTGGTCGATTTTTAAATTACCTAGTTACAAGAACCTAAATGTCAACTACTTATATTCATTTACAAAATATTGCTTTTCCCAATGTTGGGCTGTTATTTGTTGAGGAGTTCTCCTGGTAGTTCACCATCAGCTTCACTTCACCATATGCATTATGACGAGCATATTGTGCTTAATAACCACATTCAAGTAATCGAAGCGGAACACATGAACTACTTATTATTCCTACTTATATATTGAGTAGTTCCAGTGGCCATCGGTGGTCTTCATCATCAGGTCTACTTCACAAATGGTGCTTTTCGAATGCAACTACACAAGTTACTATAAAAATACTCAAATCACTATAGGTGTGCCTATAATATTTGAAGAGTTCCCTCGATTTCTCCAGGATCCCATCATCAGATCCTGACTTGGTGACAATGGGACCAATTTCAAAGTATACCCTTTCAAACAAAAAAAGAATTTTCCAAATCGGTTGAGCCGTCTCCGAGTAATCGGTGATCATACATAAAAAAATAATAATAATATACGCGTCGAATTGATAACCTCCTCCTTTTTTTGTCGTCGGTTGAAAAACCCCTAAACTATAATAGCAATATTTCATTCGTCAATCGACATTGCTGTCGATAGCATACGTTAGTGGATCTGCACAAGCACATCACTAATTCGTCGCAAGAAGTGGCGGCCTCACTACGCGATGAATCCGCGTAATATAGTATCGTATGTTATGTTTACATTGCTTGTCCAGTTACTTAGTGACGAACTCAGGTAGTGGTTAAGGAGCAATGTATTTATAGCACAAGGAGTACAGTCGCTCTGATATTTGAAAACAAAAATAACATAGTAAAACCAAGAAAGATTTTACGATGTATTGTTTTTCATGATTTTAAAGACAAATATTGTAAAATACTTGTACTTACATATGGTAAGTGATTCCATGATTCACATAGTTTTGATTTTGGCTTCGGTTTTTACAAGATACCACAGAAAAACTCGGCATTCATATATGTTATCACGATCGCCGTCGAAAGCGCACTAGTTCGCAGAGACGGCCACTTGCCTGTGACATGAGCCCTGTGGCCATGTCGCGCGGACACCGATACGCCCCCTTACCACTTCTCCTATATTTTTGATTTCTGTGACTACAAGCAAGAGGCCCGTTACGTATGCAAATTACGCAAACAAATAAATTACACACACTTAAATCGAGAGCTTGCTACTGATTGTAACTCACTGTCGATAAACTTGCGCCGTGCATCACTGCCAATCAGGGCAAAGGACAAAACGTCAATGGTTGAAGAGTTGAGGACGCGACGCATGCAGTACATTGTAAGCGGACTTGGTCATTTCGTTGATTAAGCGAGTACACTTCGGGCAATGTATACTTTTTGTAACTTGTTGCAAAAATGTTGTTAATGTTCGGAATTTCATAGTGATCAGAATATTTTTATGTTTTTTACAAATAAAATTGTAATCAAATGTTATTTTCGACTTACCGATGGAAAGATATACCTCCTCGCTCTATACTTGCGGTCTGACTATTTGGTTTAAGGTTATAATTGCACAACACGGTATTTTAAAGCAGAGCTCTGTGTTCCGAAGTAATCTGAAGCGCACTAAACGCGGTGAAGGAATTAATCGGTCGAGCTATGATTTTCGTATGATAAATGTGGCGTGCTCGCCACGCCCACATTACCATTCCAATCTTATTCATCTATTCCGTGGATAAGCCCAATGGCAACCCGAAACGTACGAACGTACTGCCAGTCTTTCTACACAAGGGTATCTGGGTCAAGCATACCAAGAAGGCGTTGGATATCTTGCGCATTCAATACAATAATATCTTCAGAAAGCTGTTGAAACTGGCCGCTTCTGTAGTATGTACGTCGGAGATGTTTGCGAAGGCACATACATATGGGTTCCACGACATCATGCGCAAAAACTCTGTTCGCTGTTCTGGTCAGCAGAGTGCGGGCGAGTAACAACAGTATTCTGTCGACTGTGGCGGAGAGATTAAACTCTCCTTTCATGATTCACTTTATGGGAATAACGATCAACCGGGCCACGTTTCCCATAAAGGAGAATGACCAAATTGGACCAAAAATTGGTAAAAAAGTCAGTCTGCCCCCTAGCTCATTTGAAAGAAGAGTTCAAATGCAACATTTTTTTCTATGGAACCGAAAAAAACTGTCCCACAGAAACATAAATATAACCTAAAATAAGATTTTATGAAAAAGTTGCATATTTTACTTTTTACACAGGTAGGTGACCTTTTCTTATCGCAGATAATTAGCTTACACGCGAGTTTGCTTTCTTTGTACATTGTTCAATAGTTGTGTGAGCAAGAAGGCGATAGAGCCACCTTCTCGCTCACACATGTATGCGCTTTGCATTGCAACTGTGCAGTCCTTCTGTAACACTCTTCGCTTATAGTTGTGTACTGTGCGAATATTTTCTGTGGATATCCTGTGATTACGTGTTTGACCCTTGCATTACGTTACCTGGACTCAGGTCCAGGTAACATAACAGGTAACAGGTAACGTAATGCATGCAAATCACAGGGCTTAAAATCAGTTTTAAGCCCTGTGATTTGGATACACTGTTTTAAAGATGTTTCGTGCATCTGCTGGACAAGTGTGTCTAGTGTGTGGTAGATTAGTAGACGCAGCTTTTTGAAGAATATCCAATCGCTGCAAACAATATAACTGAACGAGTTCTTCCTTATCATGTGAGTAACTAAATAAAATACTTAAATGATTGCAATAATGACTTATTTAACCATGTAACAATGCATAGAGTGCATGTCACGAAAGAAAGCCCGCGGAAAATTGTGGTACTACATTTTTTTATGCAATGTAATGTAATGACATAGACACTAGCGCCGCATCAAAGGGACTTCAGTAGCGGCGCTATTCATTCATTGGTTTATTCATGTACTGAATAACATTTGTTAAAAAGATGTGTATGTGTGATGTGTAATTGTATCTGAAACTATTTGTTTCAGATACAATTTAACAACGCCGAGTTTATCTGTCAGCCTTGCTGGCGTCGCGAGGCGTACCCATCAAGACGTCGTGCGTCCAGTGAACGAGAACAAGAACCACCAGTACGCCCTTCTGAACAGCCAGCAGATCAACCTGTGATAGAACCAGATCAAGCCGAGGTACAACTAGATCAAGCTGTGGTACCGCATGCTGGTGATCAACGTGGAGCAGTAGTTGACGAACAAGATATTCAACATTCTATTATACAGTTACCACATATTAGTCGGGCACCGAATACTTCAAACTCTTGCATTTTATTCGGATGTACAGGCGAGACAAGGTATCGAATACCAAAGCACATGAAAATCCGTTTGTTGAAACATTTTAACTACTACGCACCACCTTTTGCACGCGTTTGTGAAGAACATTTGCTTTTAAATGATTTTGAGATTTTATTGTCAACCAGAAATGTAAGTCATGACTTTAACGAAGCTCATATCATGGACATGATGCAGATTTTGAAAACTATGCCGCAAGAGGGAAGGGTGGATTTTGAAAATATAGAAACCATGGATCCAAATGAAGTTTACTTTCTGACTGGTCGAAGTTTAGAACAGTTCAACAGAATTTTTGTAGAACCGCCATCTTTGTCTAGAAGGAGCAAAAGACCCAAAACCGCTTTGGCAGCATATTTGATTAAGTTAAGAACTGGTGAAGCCAATACAAGTCTGGCAGAAATGTTTCACATAAGCCGAACAACTTTAGAAAGAGAAATGAAAACCGCAAGAGACTGTATAAAAGAAGAATTTACACCTCTACATTTGGGTTGGGATCACATCACAAGGGAGCAAGTGCTTAGGCGAAACCTTTTTATACCTCAAACTCTGTTCGGAAACCGAGAACAAAACAAATGTATAATTATACTTGATGATACCTATGTATACATACAAAAAAGTAGCAACTTCCTCTTCCAAAGATTGACGTATAGCCATCACAAGTTCTACTAAAACCATTCCTAATAGTCTGTTGTGATGGCTATATAATTGAAGTAGCAGGTCCCTATTCAGCGACTACATCCGGTGCAAGCATTTTAAATAAATTAATTGATGGTGCGAACAGTGTTTTTAATTGGTTTTTCCAAGAAGGAGATGTTCTCATTTTGGATAGAGGTTTCCGAGATGCCGTACCAAACGTAGAGTCTTGTGGCTATGATGCCCATATGCCTAAATCTGTTTCAAGGGGCGAAACTCAATTAACAACGGCTGACGCCAATAAGTCTCGATTAGTGACGATTTGTCGATGGGTCGTGGAAGTAGTAAATGGCCGCTTCAAGAGAGATTTTAAGATTTTCAGGCAAGATTATTTTAACAGAGCTCTGCCTCCCATGCAGGACGATTTTAGGAATGCCGCGGCCATCACAAATGCTTTCCACGACCCAATCACTGATAATGTTAATGCTTCTGGTTTTATGGAGAGAATTAATAATAGAGTCAATATTGAAAACTGTCTCGCACAGTATGTCATTGACTATAATCTTAATAGCCGGCGGATTCCGTTTCAAAGTATGTCTGCCGAGTTACCTGATGTAAGAGAATTTCCAAGGTTGTCTGAGGAAGAACTTGTTATGTTTGCGTTAGGAACGTACTAAATAAAACTAGCCAGGAGTTATTATAGTGAACACGCTCGTAATGGCGTATATACGATAGAAGTGTACAGAGAAAATGATGATTTGAATAATCTTTTAAATAATTATAATTTAACTGGTAATAACTTCTGGCTATTAAGAGGTAAAGTCCAATCTAGGCATACTCGAAGCCGAATTTATCATACATATATACTTGTAAACTCAGACTTTAAATAATTATTATTGTTCGTGTAAGAGTGGCAGACATACTTTGGGCACATGTGCTCATGTAATGTCTATAGTATGGTTTTTGGCATATGCGCGGTACGAAAATATTGACCATCCAGCACAGTTTTTGGACAGTATTATAATAGATGAAAATGATTTATAATACGCATTCTATATTACCATCTGTGCAGATTAGTGAGTCATGAATAACATTTAAAATAAATAACGACATTATCCGACGAGCTCTTGTCACCGTCGGCGTTCCGGCTGTATTAGAACCCAATGGCCTGGCACGCGACGATGGCAAAAGACCGGACGGCATGTCTTTATTTCCTTGGAAGATGGGTAGGGCTTTAGTGTGGGACGCAACTTGTGTAGATACTCTTGCACCATCCCATCTTCCTAGCTCGTCATGCTGTGCTGGCGCTGCCGCTGCAGCCGCTGAGAACCTCAAGCGGCGGAAATATAATAACCTTGTTGGAGGTTATATTTTCGAGCCGTTTGGGGTGGAGACCTTGGGATCGTGGGGTCCGAGTGCTCACAAATTATTTAAAGAACTATCCAGGCGCCTAGTTGACACTTCGCGTGACCCAAAGGCTGGCTTTTACCTTGGACAGCGGTTAAGCATTGCCATACAGCGTGGCAATGCCGCCAGTCTTTTGGGCACATTACCAGTGGACAGCGATGCGCACGAATTTCTGGACGCCATATTTTAGTTTATTTTTAGATGTAGGTATATGATTATGTAGTTTAGGGTTTTTATTTAAGTGTATATTCCATTATTGATTAAATAAATTTAAAATAAATTGTTCGAAAATAAACAATTATTAAATAACTATGTCGTTTTTTTAATTCATTATTCATCTATTTATTTAGTGAATCCTTATAACAACATTTTTAACAAGCAGAAATAATATACAAAAAAAAAATTAGTGCAAGCGAAAGTGTATTGTTGCAGTATTATATAACGTCGAATTACTCTGTAACTGTAAGTTGGAATTTGATTCGCATTTGCACACATAGTTAGTCCAACAGTATTAACCCACCAACAAAGAGTCAACCCTGGGGGCAGCAATTTTTTTTTGGTCCAGTGCCCATACTAATTTGATCATTCTCCTTTATCGTCCTTCACATAAAGCTAGCTATAACTCATTTTATTGTTATTATGTACTAACCCTAGCCTAAGCAATTATGAATTATTAATTATCTGAAAAATTCAAATTCTTTTTTGAATTTGAAACCTCGTTCTCAGCAGTCGCACTTGCAACCAGTCGACCGACGCGGGTGAGGTAGTTAGTCAAAGAGTATGTAATACACTATGTAGTTAGTAACTAACGATTATTAATTGAACGCGCTCAATTATATTTTTCCATCATTTTTATGCAGTGTCTCCAGCAACGCCGTAATTACGGTAAACCTACCGCAATTTGAACATATCTACCACCTACCGTAGACATGTTCAATTCTACCGTAATTTCGTCTTTCTGAGTGGCGCCTTAAAAATGATGTACCCAACCTAACATATAGTTTATTTTTATTTGAAACAGTGTTTGTAAATGACAACATTGTATCATTCCCTGGGGTATTCAACGTACAATCAACTTGTGTGCATAGACCAGTAGACAAAACTTGTGCGACCAAATGACGAAGTTATTGAATACAGTACTGCAATAGAACTTGGCCGTACCTTTGCATTTTGTCAACTTTAATTTATGTTTGCCATTTTTCCCATAGTTTGCTCAGCAAACCTTTTATCGCGTCGTGACTGCATGACTATATTTATGAAAAATGTTATCTGACAGTAACAATTCAAGTGACAACAGCGACGGTGGACCTTCCAGTAGTCAGAGCGCTAAAAATAAGTCATACAAAAAATTTTTTCGACCAGAGTGACTGAAAAATAAATATTTTTCCTTGTAGCTTCGCGAATACCCATAAAACCCATATAAAGCAAAGTGTTCGCTCTGTGTAACGGCTGAAACGCCTGAAATTGAATGTTTGATTGTGAAATAAAGTTACCGTAAATTTACTGTATTTTAAATTTTTAATCTACCGTAATTTTCCGCCAAATACCGTATTTTTAGACTAGCAACACCGTCATTTTGACAAATAGAGTTGGAGACACTGTTTTTATGTAATGTCAATGTCAAATCAAGAAGCAAGCCTTGAAGCAAGCAGAGAGCAAAGTAAATCAACTTGTCAAACAAATTCTGTCATCAAATTCAATCAATTTGTTTTAATTCTCAATGTTTTCAATGATCTGTCCAAATAGTTTGCCGATATATTTTTTAATTCAAGTAATGTGATGAATGTGTATAATCTCACCTAATAACTAAAAAAAATGGATGTGATACATCAATCTTTGAGTCAGCAAACTTTGCAAAGCACTATTGAAGACCTTCCAGATGAAGTCTTGGAATTCATTTTAGGGTTTTTGCCACCATATAAAGATTTACAGAATTGTATGGTAGTTTGCAAACGATGGTATAATTGCTCTCATAGTAAGTTGAATATTTCGCATAGCGCGTGGATGCACTGCTAATGTGACTTAAGATATAACTATACCTTATTTTTCCTTTCAGATGTCTTACACAAAACATCTATAAAATTGATTAAAGCCGTGGGAGAGTTTAATATATTATGGCAAAATATAGCTTCAACTGATATGGTGCCCACAATCACTAAAAGATTTTCACATGCTGCATGTGTTCTTGAGAACAACATGTATATATTTGGTGGGTGTACCACTAATGCTACTTCATTCAATGATCTCTGGAGGTTTGATTTATCCATAAGACAGTGGGTAAGACCCCTAGCTACAGGGACATATCCAGTTCCTAAAGCATACACATCAATGGTTCATTATAAAGACTGTTTAATCGTTTTTGGTGGTTGGACATATCCTTCACTCTCTCAATATTACCAAAATGTTACTATGTTTAATGAAATACACTTTTACTGTGTGAATACCAATAAATGGATCTTAATAAATGCAACAAATTGCCCCCCTCCTATGGCAGGACATTCCGCTTGCATGAGAGGAGATGAAATGGTTGTGTTTGGGGGGCTGGTAATGTCAGCTGCTCAAAATTATCAAATACAATGTTCTAATGATGTGTGGGTGCTGGATGTACCTACACTTATTTGGAGAAAACAAGCAACCACCAAGCCAAGACCATCACCAAGATATGCACAGTCCCTCATCTGTCTGGACTCTGATAGATTGATGCTTCTGGGAGGAGTTCAAACATTACATAATCGCTATGTATATAGTGACTGCTGGGTACTGACAATGAAAGGTACCACATGGACATGGGCAGAACTGATAGTCAAAAATAAAGAGTGGGCTTCTGCCAACATTTGGTGTAATCCTGCTTGTAGGGTAGGAGATAAGGTTGTGAGTTTAAGTAGAAGTAGAAATGGTTGGAATAGTGCCAAGCCTTTAGTTACATCAGCAGTCAGGTTATCTGCACTCAGCAGACCTGAGGGTGCACCTGTTTCAGTTAGGATAGAGCAAAGTTTACAGAGGCCTCTGGATAGAGATCAAAATATTAATGGCAGGAGAGGAGTCCTACCTAGGCGATCACTGAATCTTCCAAGACAAGACCAAATAAACCCCAACAATGAACCAGTTGCTGGTCCTAGTAATGAGCAGGAGAGGTCTCACAATTCACGAGGTACAGAAAATAATCCAGATCAAAATGGGATGGTTGCTGAAATCAGTCCAGATGGAAAACAACTCAATGGACTAGATGCTGGCAAAAAAGACTTGGCTATGAGAAGAAATAAAAATAAGGTAAAGTATAACAACTTTATAGATAAAATGTTGGAATAAAGATTATAATTTATTTTCATTTACTTCTTTTATGTCTCTAAAATATCTAAACCTCAATTGTTTAATATTAATTGTTTTTTACAGAATAAGGGTATGAAAATAGTAAGACAGTTGCAAGAAGCTAATAAGTACAGGATGGCTGCATTTGCTTGTGATACATCCCAAAACAATACTTCTCCTGAAAATGATCTCATTAATCAAAGACAGATAGCTCACTTAGAAAATAGAAGAGAACCATTGCCTCCTCCAGGAAATCCTCAGCCGCAGCAACCAGCTGTAAAAAAAGTCAAACGAAATACTTTGACTATGCATGTTTTAGATATTTCCACTGTTGTTGATGGAAATTCACTAAATTATGTGGCATGGCTTTGCCCTCGTTTGGGGGAAATGACTGGGGCACCAGAGGAATTAGTCATGTATTCATTAGTTAAAGGAAATGGGGAGCTAATTATGTTTGGTGGTGTCCACAACGATATCAGTATTTTAAATTACTCTGAACATCAAAATAAGTACTCAAACTCACTGCATTTTATAACGCCACCCAGAGATATCATATAAACTTCTGGTGTACAATTTAAACTATTGCTTTATCTTTACTTTTGAATTTGTGTATATTTTCTTAGATAATATTTATTTATGCCTGCTGACTCTCTGACAAATAATAACTTCTTATTAAGTTTGAAAATTGTTCAGTTATAATATGAATATTTTTGTTGTTTATCATGTTATAGTTGCATAGTAAAAATATTTGCTTGATAAAACTATCAATCTCTCTTCCACACCACCAATCAAGTTCAAGGTGTATCTAATAAATCTGCAATCTTAATGTTATTGAAAATGTGTTCTGTGATTTCTGTTGTAAATACGGCTTATTGTAAAATGTAACTAAGCTTATGATTAAAAGTTGATTTATTACTAAAATTATTTAATTGAAGTATTTCTTTATATAAATTAATATTCAGTCAGTGTCTTTAACAAGTCCTCCAAATACAGCAGCTGGGATTTCTTTTTTCTGAATTGGATCAACTTCTCCTTCATCTTCACTGTTCTCTGAATCCTCATCAATATCAATTTCATCAGGATTAACCACTTTATCAGCACTTTCTTTAAGACCTTGAGTTTCACCCCGTACAAATGAAATATTACCTTTACTTTGAACTGCCATTTCAGCAGCTTTGGCTTCTAACATTCTCATACCATCCTTCATACCTGGTGCAAGATCAGAAACAGTACCTGCTGCTTGTGCTGCTGAACTTAACATTTGGGCAGACATCATATTTACTTGTGTGTTATATGTAGCTTGAACACTGCGTTTGATTCTAAGCATTTCTCTCATGGTATCTTCATTACCATGTCTCACTTCGAATTCCTTCCATGTGTTCCAAAACTCAGCTGTAATCCTGGGATCACACATTTGACTACAATGGGCGTATATTGCCCGAGCTCGGTCAATTTCGCCAAGACGCGTTTCCATTTCAGAAAAACGTACACACATCTCTCTTGCTTTTTCATCTGGAAGAGTTTCAATTGCTTTTTCATATATTTGACGTGTCTTTGGAACGCCATAAATTTCAGCAGCTTTTTTAATGTAAATATTAAACATTTCGAACATTTCTTCCGTGAGCACAGCAGTTGTCGCTCGTTCATAGACAGCCATAGCATGCCTAGCCAAACCATGCTCTTCTTCTAACTTTGCATAGAGTAAAAATATAGATTTAGCAAATTCTGGTGGGCAATGTTCAAGGCATTGTTCAAATAAATCTCTAGCTCGCTCCAACTTTGTTCCTCCATACCTTTTTAAAAACTTGGTTAGGTAAGTATTCCATATGTCATATACATTAGGCCACTTAAATAATGCAATTCCCTTTTCATAAGCTCTAAAAGCTTCTTCAAAGTAATTGTGTTCTTCTAAGAAAAGGCCATAGTTTATGATAATTTGGGGAGTAGCAATTTTTAAGTCAATAATATGGTCATAAACTGCCTTACATGTTTTATAAGTTCCAAAACTTTCTTCCAAATCAGCATACATAGACCATACTTTCAATGACTTGTACAGCCGCATCTGTACTGTTTCAGTATCATCATGATATGCAACTTTCCGACTGGGTAAAACAGTGGCTCTTTGCATTAGCTTCAGAGCTTCTTCATAATTTTCATGGCGTATTTCCATTTCTGCCCATTCACACCACACTGAAGCTAAATCATCAACTTTAGCATAGTTTACTTGTGTTGCTTTTTCAAAAATAAGCCTTGCATCTTCTATTTGTTCATTTTTTTCATAAAATTTTGCAAACCCAACCCATAATGTATATAACTTACCCACAGCAAGTTTAGGATCTACTGTTTGCACAGCCTCTGTATATGTATCAATAATCTCATGAGGCTTGTCTTCATAAAGTTTAACTCTTTTATGCCATTCAGCAACATTGTGAGGATTTTGTCTTAGAAGTACGGAGTTAAGCAACAATAATCTTCTCTCCATGAGGTATTCAAACCTTGCAAGTCGTAGCTCTAGGTCAATGTCATCATCTTCAGTTGGGCTTGGCTTTTTGGCAACTTCTTCCATTTTTTTGCTTAAGCTTAGCTCTTCAAATTGAGCATATGCATCAAATACTTGAGTGAAATCCCTTACTGTGGTTACAGTTTGTATAGCTTCTTCATAAATGTCTCTTGCTCTTTCAAATAAACCACTTCTTACATAGTAATCAGCAAGAGAGTTCCACAAATGTCCTAGCTGATCTGTGTAGCGCCTTAGTCCACCTCTAATAATAGCATCCACATTTAGTGTGTGAATCTGATCAGGGTTCTTAGATATTAACTCACAAAGTTCATTCCAAAGCTGATGATTAGATTTGCCATGTTTTGATTGAAAATTTTCATTATTTACTATTTGAGCTAACTTGACTGCAGCTTCATCTAATTTGTTAATAGAAACTAAATAATCGATATATTCTTCTGTATCTTCTGGGCATAGTTTAAGGTATCTTCTAAATACTCGCACTGCTGTCTCAGAAATATTGTGTTTCTTTAGGAAGTTTAAGTAAAGGGGCCATATTCTGTGGTGTTGTGTTATTGGCAAAGCTCTCAAAGCACTGTCAAAGGCTTTCCGTGTTCCTGTTATTTTACATTGATCAGTTAGAAATGTGCAGTAATCCATCCATATTCTAGGCATTTTATGCATAAACACCAAAGACCTTTCGAAACAGTTGTTAACATCATCAAAACAGGGCTCAGTAATGCATTTGCCTCGAATTTGACTTCTTCTTAATTTAAGATAGTTATACCACAGTTTAAATGATCCAGGCAACTCTTTCAAAGCTCTCTCATAAATCATATTTATCTCATGCTTGGGTGCAGCTTTTTTATGCTCAATGTATCTTAGCCAGTGTTTAACTGAGAAGGGGTTTCTCAATATTTCTTCCTCATATGGTAGATCTTCTTCACTCTGAAATTAAATAACAATTCTGATTCAGTTAGATGTATACATTATTATCAAATAAAAATAAAATGTATATAAAATACACATACATAAATATATTGGCCCCTTTTACATAGATATAAAATGGATTGCAGACATAAAATTTTTAAATTATTTTCGAATTCTAAAACATCTAAATACACAAACATATCCTGCTTCACTTAGACTCACAGCGGGGGAGTGCTTCACATGCATTGTGGTCCACAAATTTATCAAGACCCAATGAGAGTAATGTATTTTATTTTTATTTTATAATCACATACTTTTCAAAGAGAAACATTAGTACATTCAAATATGCTACAGCTTTCTATCAGTACCTAAAATTGTGTTTGGAATTGGATCTTCCTTCTCTTCCAGGGATTATGCTGAGCCACAAAGTTAAGGTGCTTAAGGTACACAGGTTCAATTGATGGAAACAAACCTTAACAAAATATCTAACCTGTTTATAACAATCTAGTTATGATCTGATTAAAAAGAAGTCTAACCAGTGGCATAGCTGAAACTTCTGAGGCCCCCCCACCAAAATGTCAATAAGGCCCAGCGATAACCCAAAAAATCCTAAGACCCAAGCAAGTCAACCCTACGTAACCTAGAACTAAAATTTACTAAATTTATTTAAAATTCTCTTTAAATTTATTTATTTAAAACTTCCTGTATTAGGTAGGTTAAGATTACTTCGGATTTACGAAGTTCTGGGTTACATGGAGTTGGCTCGCTACACAGATTGGAAAAAAAAATTTAAGACACTGAGCCCGCCCCCGCCGCGGGGTCTGCAGACCTTCAGCTACGCCACTGAGTCTAACTCCTGAAACAATTTTAAAATAAAGAAGCAAAACTACAGAAGAAATTTTAGTACAAACATAATTTGTATACTTACAAAAAATATATCAATTTCTTTACCGTCGAGTAAAGGCATTTTGTTGTAAAAAGTTAATTTATTGTTTCTTAATTATTTGGGTTTAAATGTCTGTAATAATCAAAATGTATCAATAAAAACACAGATAACTGTAAATAAGTCAGAAATAAAAACAATATCAGCTAGGTTATCCACAAAGAGAATGTAATACTTAATACTAATATATAAATACTAAAGCTGTAGCAAACCGTATCTATTCGGTACTGAGTAACGGGTGCACCATGAAGTACCGAGTAACTAAACGTTACTCACGAATTTGACAGAAACGTCATACGAATTCATTCTGTGTCTGTATGAATGAGAATGTACTCTTTCAGTATCTCCACCCATCGCTAGGGAAACAGCTGAACTTTTTTTTGACAAAATTGCTCCACCTTACGTTCCGCTCCTGTCTGAGTGCCATAGCTTGCCATGCCTTACTGAATCTGATGACCCTTTTGACGCGCCATTTACATTGGAAGAACTAGATGTTGTGCTCAAACATGTCCAGGACTCAGCACCTGGTATTGATGGGATACCATATTCTTTTATGACTCATGCAGGCAAAAAAGCAAAAATATATTACCTAGATTTAATAAATTTCTGTTATAACCAAGGTTGGGTTCCAGACCAATGGAAACTACAAATTATTATCCCTCTGCTTAAACCTGGCAAGCACGTGGATGACCCTAATGGCCTTAGACCTATCGCCCTGTCCTCAGTCTTAGCAAAATTACTAGAGCACCTTATTAAAAACCGATTAGAATGGATAGTAGAATCCAGAGACTTACTGCCGAACTACCAGTTTGGTTTCAGGAAGGGGCTCAGCACAATGGACAGTGTGGCAATTCTAGTCACGGATATCCGTTTGGCATTCTCCAAAAACGAGTCAGTTGTTGCTGCTTTCCTAGACATTTCCTCCGCATACGATAACGTTCTTCTTCCCGTTCTCAGGCAGAAACTGCATCAGCTGAGTATTCCGGTTAAGATGATCGAATGTATATGTGGACTACTTTGGTCTCGCTCTTCAGTTTTGAGGGTCCAGGGAGAGGACTTTGATAAAAGAATGACTTGGAGAGGACTCCCGCAGGGCTTCGTCCTCAGCCCTCTTCTTTATAATCTTTACACAGCTGATATTGGCTCCTGCCTAAATACTGACTGTTGTATCTTACAGTACGCTGACGACTTAGTCCTGTATGTGTCACGCTCCTCCATCATGGACGCCGCGTCATCTCTGTGCCTCTCACTGGATTCTCTTAATGATTGGCTTTCAAATCGCGGTCTTACATTATCTGCACCCAAAAGTTCGGCAGTAGTCTTTTCCCGCAAGAGAACAATCCCACAAATCTCGGTAGCCATCTCGGAGAAAAACATCCCGCTGGTAAATAAGGTCAAATTTCTGGGCGTTTTCCTTGACTCAAAATTAACTGGCAAGCACCACATGAACCACCTAATCAGCAAATGTGAACGTGTCATCTCAATTTTAAAAGTACTTGCGGGCGTCTGGTGGGGTGCTCACCCGTACACCATGAAACTAGTTTACAATGCCCTAGTTCGCAGCATTTTGGACTATGGCACGTTCCACTTAACCCCATGCAACAAAGGTGCTTTGGCTGGACTTGACAGGATTCAGTCTAAGTGTCTTCGGATCATCTCTGGATGTATGAAGTCCTCGCCTATCGGTGCGTTGCAGGTCGAATGCGCTGAACCTCCCCTAGCTTTAAGGCGACAGTACCTAGCCTCCCGTTTCTTGTCTAGGGTAATTTGTAGATCTTCCCATCCCCTTATTACCAAATTAAATGAACTGAATTCCATAAGCAGAACCTCAAATTATTGGAAAAATAAGGAAATCCCTTTAATCCTCAAACACTTTCGTCTAACTCAATATTTAGAATACCCAATCGTACAGTATCCCAAATTACCCCTCTTTTATTTCGATTACAAAGTCTTGTGTTTCATCCCAAAAATCCACTTCAACATTGGTATACACAAAAATTCCCCCGCAGCGAATTCGATGTTCAACGCGTCTGTGGAGGAGCGATGGAACGGCTTCCAGAGATTCTTTACAGACGCTTCGAAATCTACCGACTCTAGTCATACAGGAGCTGCAGTGCTCTTCGAAGACTCCAGGATCATATTGCAGTATAAATGCCCCAAGGAAGCTTCTGTGTTCACAGGCGAGTGTGTGGCTTTATTGGAAGCATGTCTTATTATCGAGTCCCACCGCATTGATAAAGCCGTTATTTTTACAGACTCCCTAAGTTGTCTCCAAACCCTAGCTCAAAACCCTTTCAAAAGTAAATTACACAGTTCGCTTATTTTAAAAATTAAAAAATCCCTTCTCTCGTGCAGTAATAGTCAAAAGGATGTTCAGCTGGTTTGGATACCCAGCCATTGTGGCATCAGAGGCAACGAGTACGTCGATGCCTTGGCCAAAAGTGCATGTTCGTCTCCTACAGCCGACCTCGGTCACAACGCCTATCAGGGCTATGATTTACTGAACCTCCCAAAAAAGAACCTTTATAGTTCCTGGCAACAGCAGTGGAACACGACTGGGAAGAAAAAAGGCAAATTCTTTTATGCTGTGCAACCATATATCAGGCCGAAACCTTGGTTCTACACATACAAAAAGGTGTCGAAATCAATTATCTCCGTCCTCTGTAGAATCCGCTTGGGTTTTTGTTGCACTCCTGTGTTCCTGGAAAAAATCCGTGTTCGGGACTCATCTCTATGCGAATGCGGCCTGGAAGAAGGCACACTGGATCACATATTTTTTAATTGCCCAAATATCGTTTCATCTTCAGATTTATATAACCGTCTCCCGAAATTCAAGATCCCTCTTCCCATTAACTTCTCTTCCCTTCTAACATTCCCTTCACCAGAACTGCTTGTGGCGCTGATGAGTTTCATCCGCCACAACAATATAAAACTGTAAGCCGGAGTACCAAACATTGTCTGTATGGTTGAGGTATAATATTATGTAATCATTTAACAACTATAATATTTATGTATTTTTATTCTTTGTTTGTTTCAGTCCTGTACTAACCCAACAAGTTCAACCGTACCAATTGAAGAAACAGTGACTACCATTCCTGTTCTGAATTGACCTTTTGTCTTTTTCCTTTTCTAATTTCATTTTGTCTCTAATCATACACACTTGCTTTTCCAATTTACTTTAGACATTGGCAGAATAGTCGACATCGGCTCCACTTGCCATTAACAAAAAATAGAATAGAATAGACGAATGCAATTCGTTACTCGCATGTTTAATTACAACTGTTTTAGATCGCGCAAATACCGTTGATGCGAGTGTTGAATGCGGTTTTCCTTTCGTGTTTTACGCATGCGCGAGCATTCGGTGTATTTAAAAACATACGTTACAAAGAACGATGTTTATTTACTTGATAAAGGAGATTTTTGAAAATTCATTATCCAAATTTTTTACTGCAATGATTGCAATATATTAGTGTGATATGTCATTCTCAAATAATATTTTAAAAAAGCTCACAAATAAAATATATTTTTTAAATAGATCCTATTGTAATATTGGTTTTATGGAATTTTATGTCTATGGTTTACTGGCAGGTTTTTAAGTCTATGGCATTTAAAACCAAAATGTTGTTAGGAAGGTTTTTTGAATGTGACAAGATAGATGAAAAGAAAAGTCAAGTAGAAAATATTTTTAGTTGGAGATATAGTCGTTGTCGAAGTCAGTTGAATATGGTCGATCATATGGTTTAGATTTTTAGAGCAGTTTACCAAGTTTTATCAAACATGTATTAGATCAATTTAGAATTTTGTAAAGGGCTTTGGAATGAAATAAAACGCAGTGAAACTATAGAATGAAGTAACTTATTTGCATAAAGGATCCCACACTTACAACATCTTGATAAGAACAATTGATATCCTCAACAGATCCATCCATTGACAATTCAGTTGATTTCGTCGCAGTTTACTTGTAATTCCAACCATTACCTACATAAAACTTGAGTGGTTAAATCAAACTAAATTTAGATTAAAAATGCATCTTATAAATATGTAATGAATAGATATGTTTTCTACAAATTACGAATGATGCGACGCCGTGACATCATACCGTACGACATAGAGTACTATAATACTTGGCGTACGAATACGCAATATGACTCGTTGTGTTGGTCTATAATTCCATATTATTTGTGACGTATCAAACTTCAAAGTAACGAGTAACGATACGATAGTAAGAGTACTTATGGCTATAGTAACGAATACATAAGGGTACGCTTTTTTTCGTTACTTTTCCACCTCTAATAAATACACCATAGATGATACATAATTATATAAATACACTAGTCAGTACCTCAGACTAAGGAAAAAAGAATTTTTTTCCTTAGTCAGAGGTCAGTACTAAAAATATAAAACCAGTTTACATGTCACTTCAATTCAGGGCTGCCAGGTGAAAAAAAGGTGTGATCGTACGCCAACTACAAAAAAATCGTATGCCAAGGAAAGATCGTACAACCTAGAAGTACAATTTTTGTTAATTAGAAATAACTGAATCAGACCAAAAATACGAGACATATTGTTATGACTCTTGTTTTTAGCAAGGGCGGATCCAGCTTTGAGGCCAGGGGGGGGGTCACATAGTCGTAGTCAAGTCACAAGAAGTTATAATTTAATTTTGATAATAAAATAATAGATAGATGTAAATAGTAGGTATTTTATTAATAAATGTTAGTACTGAAAAGTGAAAGTACTTAAATAAAATCTATGCTTATTGCATAAAAATATTGTTTAACAATTTTAATTAGTGCTCCACCTAGGTCCTGGACCCAGCCTAGGACCCCCCCCCACCCCTGGATCCGCCCTTGGTTTTTGGTCTGTCCATGACTTTGATGTTTGTTATAGATTCGTCATGTCTGTCTGTCTGTCCGTAAGTCACACCCATTTTATTCCCCAACTTTTAGAAATACGAAATAACTAAAATTCGTTTAGTTTTCGAAAAAAAAAATGCAATAAAACTATTTATTAGATTTATACAAATTTCCTTCGTGAAATTTTCAATTCTTCAAACAACAAACACAAAAAAGCACTCAAGACAATACATACTTATACAGATTCAAATAAGATATTAGTTTATACTGTGTAAAGATCGAGAATGGCGAGGAAAACAGGTTTTTGACTAGATAGTCGCAATTATTACTGAATAAAAAAAATAAGTTTCGTAAAAATGCAAACAAATACAGCCTTTAAATGACTAGCCAAAGAGTCTTCATTCAAATACAAGATCTAGGTACGCGTTAGGTTGTTGGGGAACTCAAACTTGCCAGTGGAGCACGTTTGTTTCATTATGAAATGTGGCCAGGTATGTAAAAATCGTACATTTTCCGTACGATCCTAGTCTAGCGATCGTACATGAGTAAAAATGCCAAAAAATCGTAGGAGTACGATTAAAATCGTACATCTGGTAGCCCTGCTTCATTACCAAACCAACTGAACGAATATACACGGGTAGGGATGTAACGATACGAGTAAATACAAGTAACTACTCGATACTTTTATTTCGATTCCAAGTACATACTTTTGTACTCGATACTTTAGAACTGAGTAACTAGTGATGTGTCAACTCGAGTTAACTCGAGTTGGGCTTAGATCGAGTCAAATTGAGTTGAATTCTCTTTAACTCGATTTAGTCGATTTGAACACTATCATACGAAATAAAGTTAAATTTAACATATTGCCTTGTGTTATTAATTCTTTTCCTTATTATTCAAAAGAAAACTATTCCTCAGGATCTTTGTATAATGCCAACATTTGACGTTAGTTCCCATCCCTAGACGCCTATGCTTGCAACATATTTCTCTAGTTAGTCTAGCACGGCTGTCGCATTAAGGTGAACGCAGATCTAGCCGCAACGCAGTCTCTGCAGTCCCCGCAGTCATCGCTTTTTGTTAATGGCCTCGTACATCTATCCGCGCCGCAGTCGCTGCAGTCGTTCCCGTCGCCGCACGCATCGCACTTGCAGTGTTGCCAGATTATTGAAAGCATTATCTGTACCGAAGATTAAAAAAAATCTGTATAAAATCTGTATTAGGTAAATTGAAAAAATCTGTAAAAAAATATTTATTTTGCTATTTTGTGTAATTTTATCTGTAGGTGCTATAATAGGGAATAAGCAAGTAATTGAATTTTTTTTTCATAGATAGAAAAGATGTGGTGCACTTGTTTAATTTTTTACCCGACTGTGGCAAAGCAAGGAGGAGAGTTATGTTTTTACCGCGTATGTATTTATGTATGTCCGTTCGTTTGTTCCCTCGTAACTATTAAACCCGTAAACGGATTTTGATAAATGATACGTCGTTGGATTTGTCTTGATGGCGTGAGTGTTATAAGATAGATTAAAATAAAAACAAATCACCACAACGACAACCAGGCGCCATATTGTAAAAAATAAAATAATAAAATCGACAAACTATGTCAAATGGGGTATCATAGAATAGATCTTTAAAAATGATTTTGAAGTTTCTTTAACTATTTTTCATTTTTAGCAACCGTTTAGGATATATAACGTTTTAAAACGGAATTAAATACTAAAAAGCTGAAAATAAAAAAATATATTTAAAAAAACTTGAGAGGTGTCAAGGGACACCCGGATGGAACGAAGTTCCTTTCGATTAATTAGTGAAGGAATTGTAAAAAAAAAACATGTGTGCAATTCACACGTGGTAGAAGTGAAACCTTCAAAAATTACGAAATTTCAAAGGTATACCATTGCCCTCTCTCTCTCTCTCTTTACCTCAACTCCCCACGAGACGCCCCTCAACTCATGCCTCAACTCATCCCGCAACTCATCCCGCAACTCGACCCGCAACTCGACCCGCAACTCGACCCGCAACTCGACCCTCAACTCGACCCGCAACTCGACCCGCAACTCGACCCGCAATTTGACCCGCAACTCGACCCGCAACTCGACCCGCAACTCGACCCGCAACTCCCCCCTCAACTCCCACCTCAACTCCCCTAAAGAAGTTTTCACTTCAAAAGTTCAAGACGAATTGAGAACCTCCTTTCTTTTGAAGTCGGTAAAAGTGTCGTTACAACTTTTCGTATGAATTTTTTCCGTCTAGCCCCCTTTCGTAACACGTAATTCGCTTTTCGTATTAGTTTATGTTATATACAAAATTAGTAGGTATACGGTACAGACCCTCTGTACCGTATACCTACTAATTTTGTGTATACCTACTTTAAGGTGATACGTAAAAAATAAGACATAGCTCGAGGGGCGTAGCTTAACGGAAGACGCGGGGAGCACCCCCGCTAGAATACATTGCAAACTCGAGCGCACGCTCGCGGTGAGTTTGCGATGTAGTTTGTGTGTTTTGATGTTTTAGAATAGAGAAGGCACGGAGTCGCCAAAATCAAATACATTTCTTTTTAATCTGAATTAAACTAACTTATTCATTATATTGTTAGGTATTTAGTGTTTTACTTTATTTAAGAATGACAAAAAATAATATAACGTGTGTAAATGAACAGACCGTAACAGTAAATGATCATATTGACCTAAGAAAAAGAACTACTAGTGTAGTAAACAAATTCTTAGTATGATTTTATTTAATTCATTTACTTAAAATGAGTAGTAACAAAAAGTTGCTTCAAAACTACGCTTTTTAACACGCTTTTATTAGGTCGACCTGTATGTAACTAACTATGTAATGGAATCTAAGGTAACTACTTTAACCATCTTCCAAGGGTCGTAGACTCGTAGCGTAATGTAAATTGGCAACTGTATGTAGTTCTGATGACAATACAATAATATGGTACTGTCGAACTGATCTGATGATGGAGCCGGAAGATATGAACTGGTACTTCATGATGGAAAATCGTATCATGGCTGTTTTGGATTTCTTAGAAAAGTCTTGTAATGAACTTTGACCACGATTAGGTTTCAAGGTCTGATGATGAAGCCGGAAGATAGGCAGTGGCATTCCATGATGGAATATCGTATCATAGTCGTGTTTGTACTTGTGAGAAAAGCCACGTAATGGACTTTGAACACGATCAGGTTTCAAACAGGATCAGGTTTCAGGATAACAAACCTAAAGAAAATCCATTTTCGGTTTTCTTAACCTTTTTGTCAACTTTTTGTGATGTCACTTTCAAATCGTCTGGGGTGATTGACCGTTTAATTGTTCACTACTCGTGGGAATAATATAAAAAAAGAAACAGCAACACAAAGAAAACGGAGGCTACAAAAAAAAAAAGGAAAAGCGCGAACAAATTTTTTGTTTTTACGTGCACTTATAAAAGCGTGTTTTTCTAGTGATTTTTAAACTATTAATTTATTATTTAATTAAAGATTATTCATCCAATTACTTTTTTTGATGGATATTTTCTTACGAATAAAAGTCAGAGTATGTAAAATATATAAGATTTAATTAAAAATTACTAAAATCTATAACTACACTATTTTCTTGGAATACATGTCTCTCGCCTTCATTTAATATTTCATCAGAGACATTTCCCCCGCATGTTTTATTTTCTTTGTTTGTATCCTAGCCCCTATTTTTATTAATTACATATTCTGGATCACGGATCTCTCATGTACCGAGGATCTACCAGTCATATCATTATTTTCAATCTCTATTTGATATGGTAGAGGCTCATCATCTTCACTGACCTCTAGTGAATGCACCAAATCATCGTCGCGTATTTCCCTTTCCGTGTCCAACTGGCGATATCGGTCTCGCGAAATACACACGCTTTTGTATTACTACACAATTCAACCAACCCGTGCTCTTTACACAGTCAAAGATTATATTGAGGATTAAAAGGCTTGGGAATTAGTTGCTCCAATGATATACGTACTTATGTGCTCTTTTTTAATATATTTTGCTGAGTTAATGATTGACTTTCTAAAGTATTGTATATACCTACTTTGTATTTAATTATTTGACAGGCCCGTTGGTATAGTGGTCAGTGGTCCTGACTGCTATGCGCAAGGTCGTGGGTTCGATTCCCACCTAGGACAAATGTTTGTGTGATGAGCACGGTCATTTGTTCTTTGTCTGGGTGTAATTTATCTATAATATGTATGTATTTAGAAATATATATGTATGTTTATCAGTTGTCTAGTATCCATATCACAAGCTCTGCTTAGTTTGGGACTAGATGGCGTTGTGTGAAAAAGTTGTGGAATATTATTATTATTATTATATATTATATTATTTCTTTTTTCGTTTTTTGATCTTTTATATTTTTATTATTATGAATGTGAGGAATATGTAGGTTATTATTTCTTTTTATGTTATTTTCATTATAATTTATAGTTGATGTATGGCTGTTTGAGTATTTGTCTTACCTACCCAAATGTCCTTACTTTGATACTGTTCGTCAGATCGTTGAGCTCCTTAAGTTCAAAGTTGAGCTACACGATAACTGACAAATGTTTGCACTCTGGATGGTCCGGTCAAATTTGTGACTTATCGTACTTATAATAATTGAAAGTAATCTGATTATGATATGATCCTACAATGCTCCTAATTTAAGAAATCTACACTAATATTATAAAGCAGTAAAGTTTGTTTCTTTGAATGCGCTAATCTGTGAAAGTACTGGGTGGATTAAGATAAAATTTGGTATTGAAGTAGGTTGAAGCTTGAGAAGTGTTATAGGCTTCTTTTTACCCGACTGCTAGTTTGTAAAGTCTTTGCATATTTTCCTTCAATATAAGATAAGATAAGATAAAATTTATTTGTACATAAGAAAAGACACGTAATACATAAAAGAAAAACAGTAGGTTGTACAGCAAATCTAAAAATTAGTGTCAGATTTCCGGCACCTAAACTAGGTACGCAGACCTGTATCTTAGGAGTCGGAGATATTTCGGCATTGGCAATAAATAACACGACCGTGACATTTCGGTTACAATATTTCTGTTGTCAACAGCAAAAGAAGGTTGTGTGTGTGTTTATGAGTGTCTCGAAGGTTTGTGTGTGTATGTGTTTGTGTGAGTGGGTGTGTGTATATGCGTGTGTGGGCGACGGTGTGCTTATGTGTGAATGAGAGATAGTATGATTCCATAGGAGTATAAATAAATTTAAGTTTGGATACACAACATTTTTTCTGCTTCGTCATAAGATAAAAGAAGTAGCCAGCAAGGATCTTCTACCTACTAACTGGATTGCTTACGAATGACTCAAAGAATACAGAAAGTCTTTCTTAGCTGTTAAACAATAGAGTATAAACTTGCACGTATAAAACTGAAGGAACTATTCGTTCCGAGCGAGACAGTGCCGTGTGTGGACTGTGTCCCTTTCTTCTGTGTGTCAGATTAAAAATATTTATTTCAATGGTAATTTTTTCGACCTGTCTGTTGTAGTAATAACACCTAGTTTTAAACTTCTTTGGAATTCTATCTTTAAAATGAATTACCATTATTACTGTATGCATATTAATGAAAATTAAAGTTATTTTACCACGCAAACACAAGATGTTTAAACCAAAAAAAAAATGGAATTTGCAAGAATTAGTAGTGATATATTATACTATACCTGGCAATTACTACGTTGCCGACTGACGTTTACTTGACATCTGTATGTTTGTAAATTTGAATTATATTTAATTTTGTGAGTTTTCGTAATATTAAAGTGCAAGTTATTGTAACCATGGTAAGGACGTGTTTTGTGGTTAATTGCAAGAGTGAAAAGGGTACCCCGGGTCTGGAATTTCCTTTTTTAAGTAAGTTTTGTGACTTTGTTTACAAATTGCATTTAGGGTGACTATGTTTTCAATGTAAAAGTGGATGTTCTTCTCTTTATTCTTCTTATTTATTATTTTTCTTTCTTCTCATTATATATTATTTTTTGTTATTTTAAGCTTTCCTAAAAATGATGATCTTCGAGTCCGGTGGCTCAGTGTTCTACACAGAAAAGGGTCAGAAACGGTTCCAAAATTTGTAGCCGCCATTTCAAGCCCGAAGTAATATTGCATTTCGAAACAAGATCAAATGATGCAATTCCGTCCATTTTCGCTAAAGTAAGTTATCAATCTTTACAAATGACATGAAGATCACCGTTTCGAAATATGTAGAATATGAGCATAGCAAGATGAATTTTCATTTTGAATATATCTTAACCATAAATACTACAATTTTGTTCTCATCAATCTATTATTATTTTAGATTCCTGTCAGTGAAACAAATAAATGTTTTAAGTACTATAATATTAAAACCCACTAAAGAAAAGAATATACAACCTGTACTGGGCACATTCAAAGATCTGGTAAGTGAAAGTTATGAAAGGAGTCAAATTAATGAGCATAAAAGTCGACATTTTAGTTGTTTTATTTACTTTTGCTTAGCAAATTGATGGCAAAAATATTTTATATCATTTTGGCCAAAAACTCAGCTACGCAAACTTGCTTACAAGTGTAGTTTATTATATTAATAATTACTTATAACTTAATTACTTAACTTTTATCCACTGCAGTTAGTTAATGTCGACAAATAATAATCTATACTAATATTATAAAGAGGTAAAATTTGTAAGTTTGTATGTATGGGGTAATCTCTGAAACTACCGAACCGATTTTGAAAATTCTTTCGCTTGCATGTAGCTGCATTATCCCTGAGTGCTATAGGCTATAAATTATCTTTATATCATGCATATTAGCCGAGCTAATATAATCTTTGTCAAGCAAGTCGGGGACGGGATCCCGTGGAATATTTTCGACTTCTACGCGGACGAAGTTGCGGGCAGAAGCTAGTAATTCATAATTTAAAGATTATTTCTATACTTTTAACTAATAATAGTGTAATACATTTTTAGGGTTGTGTGTCAAGCCAATCTTGTAACAAACCTGCAGCTGCAACATATGAGGAACTAGAAAATATAGAACCAACCTAATAATAATAACCTTATAATTATCATTCGATCTGCCTCCTTTATGTTTAGAATTATGTATGTTAATAATATTGATTTCTAACCTTAAATAGCACATGTGGTGTTAGCCTGTAATTAATTTTTACACTTATAAATGTAATATGACTGTTTCATACAAATGTATAGTGTAAACAATTGTAGGTTAACCTAAATAAATATATACAGAAATAAATTATATCTCTTCTGTTATTCTTTCTATTTATAATCATCGTCTTTCATGAAGAGTTTTAGTAGTTTTAATTATATATAAACATTGCATCATTTTATTTTAGTCTACTGGCTCTAACCGTACAAGTGTCGAATAAACATAGATTACCAATTAATGCACGTTTGTTTGGACGTCTATACCACTGCCTATCAAGGCCAAGCCTTCGAAGAATTGCCAGCTGGTGATTCTGTTATTAATTCTGTATCTGCAATAATTGTATTTGTATCACGGGTCTTAACCACTTTGAAAGTTTATAATTCAACGCAATAAAGTTTGCAAAACCAATTTTGCATTTAGCCCGCATAAGGAAGGGTTTATTATAGAAATTAGCGCGCTCAATATAAGTTCCTCAGATATATATATTGAGAACTAGCTTTTCGCCCACATAGAATTCTGTTATATCGCGCTACCGAGCAACTGTTCAAAAATCTGAGATAGAAAGAACCCTATATAGTTCCCAGGGTTTTAAACTATCTCCATGCCAAATTTTTTCGAAAGCGGCTCTGTGATTTAACCGTGAAAGCGTAACAGACCGATACAGACCTTTATATTTATAATTGAATTTATTTCTTTCTTTCTATTTAATACGTTGTTAAGAAAAAAACTGGCCAAGTACGAGTCGGACTCGCACATGAAGGGTATTTTTATAGGTAGGTAATGAATGGTACGGAACCATTACCTATAAAAAGCGCCAAAAAAATCACAACTGTTGTATGGGAGTCTCCCTTAAATATTTATTTTAATTAATTTTTAGTATTTTTTGTTATAGCGGTAACAGAAATACATCATTTGTAAGGTTAATAATAAGTGTCTAAAAAAACCTGCAAATATTGCATCAAATAAAATTGTCCTTACGTTTATCGCGAATTGATATCCACACTACTAGAAAGAGATAGCTAGGTCCTTCGAGGGTATACTCTTCGGAACGGATTTGAGCTTCGCGTCCGCATTCCAGTTTAGGTACAAGTTCCTTGGTAGCCAGTTCTTAAGTTTTTTTTTAATTCGTGAGTGGTGAGTCTATAAATAATTTTATTAATTTTGTTATAAATACGTGAACTTTGTGCTAAAAATTGACGACTTGCAAATGCATATCGACAAGGGATTGCTTTGCATACTGGAAAACCTTTGCGCCTTTGAAGTTGGTTTTTGTCTAGAGGAAGAGTACGGTGTCTTCGCTGGATAGAACGGAGGATATATAGCTGTCTGACTGTGAGGATTTGTGCGTCAGAATATAGCTGGTCAGTAGAGAAGTCTCTTGGTTTAAAGAGCATCACTTTCAGTACTGCTCGTTGTCAGTTATGTTTAATTTTTAAATAATTTATAAATATTTGATATTTAATAACAGGGCTTTACCTATGAAATCGCTGTTTTGCCGTACTGGCAATGTCAAATTATAATATTAAATCATATACTGTCCTCTTTATCTGTATCATGGATACTGTGGAGTTTTTTGCCGGTTTTTCTCCCTAGAAAACGACCAATTTCAAACCATGCACTAACTTCTGACGTATTGTCATGCCCATGTGGGCCTATGTGAAATAAATATGTTGAGTTTGAGTTCAAAGTTTGGCATAACCGTGCCCCTTGTACCTACGGCCCACAACCTCAACGACGTTTACAAAACGAACTCTAAAAATGAATGCACCACCCGTTATTAGTTTGCTCGTGTCCGATCTGGAAATTTCGACCTGAAAAATGAACCCTGTGGTTGTCGATGACGAATTAAAGGAGATTGTGGGAGCTGATGACACCCAATCTGCGGCTGAATTAGAAGCAGCTTTCAACGCTAGTATCAAAACAATATTGGTTTACTTGCGTCAAATTGGCAAGGTAAAAAAGCTTGACGTCTGCCCCACGAATTCAGTGATCATCACCGCGAAGGACGCATCGAGACGTACCTTGCACTGCTTAACAGGCACACAAACGAAATAATTTTGTTGCCTGCGGTGAAAAATGGATCCTGTTCGACAATCGTAAGCGAAATTGGTTGGATCCTGGATTAGCATCTAAACGTTTTCCTAAACGAAAACTGACCCCTAGAAAAGTGATGGTCCCTGTTTGGTGGTCTAACCCTGGTGTAATGAGTTATCTACCAAACAGGATGAGCATTACTGCAGAACTGAACACAATTATGGAGAAGCTCGCACATCTCCAACCAGCTTTGGTCAATCGCTCGGCTCCGCTGCTCTTGCACGACAACGCGCGTCCTCATACTACACAGCAGACGGTCTACAAGTTACAAGAGCTGGTGTTGGAAGTTCTCCGCCATCTGCCGTACTCACTAGACCTTGCACCTACAGACTTCTACTTTTTCCTGAATTCTAAACTTCTCGGAAAATAATCAACATCTTAAAGGCAGTAAAAATGCCTTTGCAGAATTTGTTGCCTCCCGTCCAACTGATTTCTTCAAGAAAGGTATCAATAAGCTACCAGTGCGTTGGAAAAGATGCATCGATTGCATGGGTGATTACTTTGATAAATAGACTTAAAATATATAGGAAAAAACACGATGACTGATTTCATGAATAACGGCAATATCATTGGTAATGGCTTTCAGTATTAATATACCAGACGTACTACAGGGCACCATCCTCACTTGGTCAATATACCACTTTGTCATACTATGTAATTCTCCTCTACATTTATTGTGCGCACTTTGTCGGTCGGACTTCGGTCGGACTTCGACCGATCTTCGAATCGCTTTGGAACTCTCTGTCGACTTCTGTGTTCTTTTCCACATATGACCCGTCTGCCACCTTTAAAGTAAGAGTGAAAAATCTCCGGCAGATGCCTTGCCACCACGAATTTTGGCCCTGGCAACGCACTTTCTTTCTATTTAATTAAGAAAAAAGCAGAAGAAAAATATTAGTTTAGTCCTGTCAAATTAAGATATTCCATAGACAATTTTAGACTCGATTAAAAAATTGGTTACTAAAAATACGTCAATTTACGTCAGGCGCTGACTAATTTGACAGAAATAAACTAATATTTTCTGTCCTTTTTATAATGAAATAGTAAGAAAAAGATGCACTGAACTTTAGTTTAGTTTGTGAACAAGACGATCCGCGCCAATGTATTTCTTTCTATCTTAATAGGAAATAAACAGTTTATTGACTAATTTTTTTCCAAGAAGTTAGTAGTTAGACACTGTTGATCATCCAAATTTAAAAATTATAATGGCGACTCTAATCTTCTGTTTCCGAATCACATGTATTATCTGAGGTCTGCTCCGGCGCTGTGATTTTGTCTCTGTAAAATGAAACTGGTATGTAAATATTAAAAAATATGGAACCCTCATAGTTCGTCATGTCTGTCCGTGCGTCCGTTCGTATGTCACAGCCATTTTATTCCGAAGCTATTAGGACTATACATGTGAAACTTGGTAAGTAGATGTATTCTGTAAACCGCTTTCAGATTTTATAAAAAAAAAATATTTAAAATAAAGGGGGTTTACCATACATGGAACTGAAACTGATTTTTTTTTTTTTTCATGAAACCTATGCTTGTGTGGTATCTATAGACAGGTCTATAAAAATGACATAGGGTTTTCTGAAACTACTTTTAAAAAGTCAATCGTTTAAAAGATATACGTTTTATAAAAAAAAAATATTTAAAATAAAGGGGTTTACCATACATGGAACTGAAACTGATTTTTTTTTTTTCATGAAACCTATGCTTGTGTGGTATCTATAGACAGGTCTATAAAAATGACATAGGGTTTTCTGAAACTACTTTTTATAAAGTCAATCGTTTAAAAGATATACGCTCCCAAAGTGGTAAAATGTGTACCTCCCCCCCCCCCCCCTCTAACTTCTGTAATAATGGAATGAAAATCTAAAAAAATATATGTCTGTAGATCTTAATGTATACTTTCAACCAAAATTGGTTTGAACGAGATCGGGTCAGCATGTTTTGTGATACAACATATTTTCTAAAACAGCAAATATAACTTTGTAATTCATACAAACACTATGAAAAACAATGTTATTTGGCGTAGTTGTAAAAAATGTAAATAAATTAGTTTTAAGAAATTTGTAAGGTTTTGTTTTTCGTCAAATAAATATACATATTATATTATATTATAATAGTTACTACGAAACCCTTCATGGGCGAGTCTGACTCGCACTTGGCCAATTATTTTCCGTCATTTTACGAGCATGATCCCTCAGGCGTTCCAAATGTCGGTTTTTAGGGTTCCGTAGCCGAATGGCAAAAAACGGAACCCTTATAGTTTCGACATGTCTGTCCGTCTGTCTGTCTGTCCGTCCGTCCGTAAGTCACAGCCATTTTATTCCGAAACTATTAAGACTATACATGTAAAACTTGATAGATAGATGTATTCTGTGAACCGCTTTTTGATTTTAAGAGAAAATTTAAAAAATATTTAAAATAAAGGGGGCTCCTCATACATGGAACTGAAACTGAAAATATTTTTTTTTCATGAAACCTATACGTGTGTGGTATCTATAGACAGGTCTTTAAAAATGACATTAAGGTTTCTAAAATTACTTTTTCATAAAGTTAATCGTTTAAAAGATATACGCTTCCAAAGTGGTAAAATGTGTGTGTCCCCCCTCTAACTTCTATAATAATGAAGTGAAAAATCTAAAAAAACCACATGTTGTAGATCTTAATGTAAACTTTCAACCAAAATTGGTTTGAACGAGATCGAGTCAACAGTTTTTGAGATACAGTATATTTTCTAAAACCGCAAATATAACTTTGTAATTCATACAAACACTATGAAAAACAAAGTTATTTGGCGTAGTTGTAAAAATTGTAAATAAGCTACTTTTAAGAAATTTGTAAGGTTTTTGGTTTTTTTTTTCAAATGAATATATTAAGTATATTATACTTATTATAGTTACTATGGGACCCTTCATGGGCGAGTCCAACTCGCACTTGGCCAATTTTTTCACCTTTCGTTGTCTTTTATGCTTATTCCCCATATCGGTAAACTAATGTTTTATAAACCTTGTTCACTTGTCAAATATAGATAAATAAAATCAGAAAACAAGACTAAACAATAACTATTTCGATAAAAAAATATAATCACGGTTGCGGGAGGAACCAACACAGGTCTATCACTGACAAAGGCCGCAGGCGAACTGGGCGGGCATAAGAAAGAGACAGAGTCTATTACTTCCACGTGCGAAAAAAAGAGAGCGCAACAATGCGCTGGAACCAAAAGAAAACAACGTAAGCGCCAAACCAACTAAAAATTGTTTAAAAATAAATTAAGCTATGTATCAAAAATATTTTCAGTCAGAGTTTTCAATTACCTATTATGCACATTTTGAATGCAATTTTGAAATGAAATTCCTTAGGATTTTAGAATTACAGGAAAAAATAAAAAAAAATAGAGGTCTTTTCGGAATCAAATTCGATGGAGCAAATTTAACCCAATTGCGTTTTCCTTCAGTCAAAGTATTAATGAAATAGTCAATAAACATATTACCAAAAATTAAATCCATACTTGCTGGAATAGTGAAATAAATGGTGACGAAAAAACCCCTAATTTATTTTGGTATCGCCTTAAAAGTTATTGCAATTATATAAGTATGGTATCAACTAAGTTTTGAAAGATAGTGCATTTTTAGGGTTCCGTAGCCGAATGGCGAAAACGGAACCCTTATAGTTTCGTCATGTCTGTCCGTCTGTCTGTCTGTCCGTCCGTATGTCACAGCCATTTTACTCCGAAACTCTTAGGACTATACATGTAAAACTTGGTAGGTAGATGTATTCTGTGAACCGCTTTCCGAATTTAAGAAAAAAATTAAATAAAAAATTAAAATTAAGGGGGCTCCCCATACATGAAACTAAAACTGAAATATTTTTTTTCATGAAACCTATGCGTGTGTGGTATTTATAGACAGGTCTTTAAAAATGACATTGAGGTTTCTAAGACCACTTTCTCATAAAGTTAATCGTTTAAAAGATATACAATTCCAAAGTGGTAAAATGTGCCCCCCCCACACTACAGTTTTATTCTTTGGAATTTCCTCTTGTATGCTATTTTCAAATTACGCTTCTTGCGTCTTTTTTTGTCACCCATTTTAATATTATAATAAGAACTAGTATTTGCGTGTTGCGCGAGGTGCAAGCACCTCGCGTGCTTGTGAAAAAAAAAAATGGGGGTGGTGATGGGGGGAGATGGGGGGGTTTAGTATTTGCGTGTTGCGCGAGGTGCAAGCAACTCGCGTGCTTGTGAAAAATAAAAAAGGGGGGGTGATGGGGGGAGATGGGGGGGTTTAGTATTTGCGTGTTGCGCGAGGTGCAAGCAACTCGCGTGCTTGTGAAAAATAAAAAAAAGGGGTGAGGGGTGATGGGGGGGGGGTTGCAGAAGTATTTTGACTAAACCATTGCCCCTCTAAATGAATCTGAAAAAAAAAACGTTCCAAGTCTCTTAATTTCCGAGATCCGGCTAAAGGGGGTGAGAAGGGGGGTGGGGGGGCGACTTTGATAAATGGTTTTTACTTTACCGAGCCTCCTCTACACGAATCCGTAAAAAAAAAAACGGGTCTCGTAGTTTCCGAGATACGATAGGGAGGGGGGAGAAGGGGGGGGAAAAGGGGAGGTTTGGCACTTTTCCCGTAGGTTTCAGAGTTACTTGTTTACGAATCTGTCAAAATATACCCACCTCCCCATCCACCATCTGGGAGAATAATTTGTCAATGAGTCAGTCAGTGAGTGGTAATTTAGCTTTATATAGTACTAGCTTTTGCCCGCGACTTCGCGTAGGAGGGTTTTCCCGCGTAAAATCCTGATCCCGTGGGAATTTCAGGATAAAAAGTAGCCTATGTGTT